>JAFEMH010000258.1:0-600000 GCA_022495995.1 Adenophora triphylla var. japonica
AATTAGTACTTTTTTTTTCTAAATTAACAACCTTTAACATTTTGTATAGAGAGAATTAAATATGGAAAGGCCAAACCATTTAATAGTCGACATATATATTGGGAGGAGATAAGAAGTTAATCCCGGTGAAGAGGATAATTTATACCGTTGCCCTTTTTTTCCTACCAAACACTCGACTTCGGGATTATTAATCCCATACATTGCTAAGATGGGCTACCAAAACGGGGACTTAATATATATTGAGAGGCCTTAGCTATTTGGGATAGATTTTTTCTTAAACACTGCATTGTCACCTTGGCTCACATGGTCCTTCAGCATCTTGATTATTCAGCATCTTTAACATGACATCTTGTTCCTAACAACTTGAATATGCGGTTCAACCCCTCTTATGCGGGATTCGTCCGTTCCTATTTTTCGAAGGATAATTACTACACAAGAATCGACGACTAAGTCTCAGGTATTTCAAATGTATTTCCAACGGAAGATAAGATCATGGTAAACGGTCCCTAAACTTCAGCAACCTGATGCGGATTTCTCAGTATTTTCAGTTACATGTTAATTACTTTGTCAGTACTAGGGGTATAAAAGGAGAGATAGGGATAGGCGCCATGAACGGCAACATTGTAACTTTCACTATACTTCCACTTTGTACTCACACAACAAAATTTTTTATAAACATTTTTGGTTAAGGTAGACTTTTCCTACAGACTCCCGAGGTTTTGTGTCGGAGATCAATTGATCAATGACTTTCCTCGTTACATCTTGGCATAGCATCTTGAATTTTCTCACTCTTATACTCCATTTTTGCCCAAAATCAATCCACCGAAAGTTTAATTTTAGCTTACAAAAAATTGACCAAAACATTAACATTTGAAAATCAAATGGGATATTAATCTCACATCGTTTAGGAATTGAAATATTAGGAATGGAGTAGTATATATTGAGAGGCCTTAGCATTTGAAAACCAAATGGAATATTAATCCCACATCGTCTAGGAATTGAAATGCTAGGAAATGGAGTAGTATAAATTTTGGGGCTTTTGGCTCCTTAGTGAACACCAACTTTCTTTGTGTTGGGCGCGTCTAGGTCACGCCAAGGTGTAAGTACCCAAATCTGGCTCATGCCTTCCGGTTAAATTTCCCGGCAATTTCGGTAAGTTTTCCGGTAATTCCCCAGACCTTCCCAGCGTTCCGGAAACATTCCGGAACTGTTTTTAATTAAATAAAGGCTGAAGGGAATCCTTCCTAATTAAGAAACACGTTTTTTTAATTAGGAGGGAAGCTTCTAGAATGATGCCACCTTGCATGGTTCTAGAATGCTGAGTCATTGTGGATAAGACCGCACGGCCTCATTTGCGAAGGGCTGCGGCCGCATGAGCTTCATTAGCCTTATCCGGTACCTATAAATAGAGCCACTCCTCTACCCATTTTAATCATCAACAAGAAGCATAATACTCTCATAATACGAAGAAGATCCCCCAAGGAGGCTGCATGGAAGTCCAAGAAGGCGAAGAAGAAGCTCAAGAAGCCATCTCCCTCCTCCTTGAAGACCCAAGAAGAACCTCTCCTCTAGCTCCGTCCGAAGAAGCGAAGGAAACGATTGGTAACCTCGCACGCCCTAACCTTGCATTTTAATTGATATACTTGCTCATTGCATTCATATATCTTGCTTGGGACTTGGCATTTATTCATAAAGATCATATCTTTATCACCCCCTTTCCCCTTTGCATGCATTAAGACCTCATTTGTCATAAAAATGTAGTCTTTTTTCATAAAGGTGCATCCTTTGCACCTAAAATCCCTATTTTCCAATAAAAATGTCATCTTTATGCATCATTTGCATATAAAGATCAAATCTTTTTCAATAAAAATGCATCCTTTGCATTCAAAACCCCTTTTTCTAATGCATCATTTGCATAAAAATCAAAATCTTTATGCATCCTTTGCATAAAGATCATTTCTTTAAATCAAAAAGCATCATTTGCAACCTAAAAATGTCATCTTTTCATTAAAGAGTCATTTTTTTATCATGCATTCCCCCTTTCCCCAACCTTGGAACGGACCGGTGTAAAAGTTCTCATCTTTGCATCGTTCCTTCCATTAAGGTTCATGATTTCTTTAGGAAAAGGACAACCTTGAACCACTATATCTCAGGTTATCGCTTAAGAATGAGTATGAAGCCTCTATACGAGCTCGACCGTCTTAAAGCGTAGGATTGATGGGCTAAGGACATTCCTTCCTAAAGAACCTCATCTTTGACCCTAAAGAGAGTCATTCTCTCGATCACGCAAGTCCCGAGGGTCCCAAGGCTTAAAAATGCGATGATCATAAGTCATAAGATGAGGACGGGATCATAATCCTAAATACATAAATTTCAAGGAATCCCGAGCGACAACAAACAAATGGTTTGTACGTCCGGAAGACAACTTGGGACATTCCCCCCCTTATTTTCAAACACATGCACACAAAGAAAGCACGCAAGCAAACACGATTAATGAAATCTAGGGAGACTTGCTCCGGCAAGGCACTTTGGGTGAACGCCAAGCGTTCTTCCCGAGGGTAACTTAACCTCCGAACCCATAAAACCTTTTTTTCAAAGTTTTGAGGTAATCAAAATGGCGTGGCGACTCCGTTTTTCAAATAACTCGGATGTCTTCAAACTCGCGTGAATCCAAAAAATTAGGCACACATTCACAGTTTGGCGACTCCGCTGGGGATCATCCCAAAGGAGAAAAGCTTTATTTTCAAAACAAAAGTCGATACTTGGTATATAGGTGGACCCCACTTACCCTTCCTGTATCGCTCCCTAACCCGGGGCTTGGGATAACAAGGTGGTTTAACAATCCCACGTACCAGTATCCCCTTTTCAAAAAAAAAAAATATAATTTTGAAAAAAATAGAAGAAAGCTTTTCCCTTTGAGCGGGTTAGACTCCCGTCGTCGATTTCATTAATCGTGCTTGCTTTCTTTTACCATGCATTGCATCATTTGCATCTTGGAATCTGTGCATACTTTGAACGGGAAACAACCCGAAAAATAGCAAAAGGAGTGGAACACTGGAAAATTGATCCATGCGGTCGTACGGCTAATCCTCATAGGATTCGACCATACGACCTCGGTGGCAATTCCACCGGGGAAAAATCATGGTTAATCGGCGAGTCCTAGCGGCTTGGGGCTATTCGGCTCCATGAGCGGCCAGGGCTCCCGAGAAAATTTACGATGCTTATGTGTTGCATTTTCCCCGTCCCGAAAATCATTCCTTTAAAACACATTTATGAAAATCTCTGTTTTAACTCAAAAAGGAACATTTTTAGGAGACCGCACACTACGCGCACTTTGATATATCCTGTACACTTTTGCACGCACGTCCTTCAAACGAGGGTGGTTCAGTGCGATCACGGAGCCTTACGATGCTCCCGGGCGCGCACGGAATCATCCCAACCTCCCGTAGCGGCCGGTGTCGACCAATGCACGGTCAGGTGTCACACGTTTCAAAAAACCGTGACTTTTGGTTGGTTTTGGTCTAGTCCGTGTCATATAGCCCGATTGCATACCCACGTAAAGGTCAAGCCTTAGCTCATAACGGAAGCCAAGATTTTCGCTCAAGCGAAGTTGCCGAAAATTCCGGCAAGGAAAAATCGGTGGGATCTTGACTCCGACATTGACTATTGACCTTGACCCGCACGGAATGCGTAAGAGTCAAGACCGAGTCTTTGCCAAAAAATCAAAAGATCTTTCGCTCAAGCGAAGCTCTGCCAAAATTCCGACAAGGAAAAATTGGCAAGATCTTGGCCAAGCATTGACTTCGATTCCGACTCACGCCTTGCGTATGCAACGAAGTTCAATGTGACAATGTCATCCGGCTTTTGCCGCCCGACCCATGCCTATTATATTCTCGGACATTACCGAAAGTCAAAAAACCGTCATTCGCTCAAGCGAAACTCTGTCAAAGATCCGTCGAGGCAGAGAGACGAGACTTTCACGGTATTGCCTTGACTATAATCCGCATCGCTCGTGCGTTGAAAGGTCCTATGACCCGCTAGACCCGTTAGGAGCGTTCTTTACTCTCGGTCGGTGGGATCCGCGTGCCCTATAGGACCCTCGCAGGGCTGTCCACCTGGGAGGTCGAAATACGAGGTGGAATACGAGGGGCTTATAGACGTAGTGACGGAACCCACGATCCGGGATCTAGAGTAGTTGTGAAAAAGAAGGGCGAACCCCTTTTCCAACCAAATAGATATTAATAAAAGATCAGCTTTTAAGTAAACTTGAAGATTCTAATTTGCATATTGCACAGGCCTTGACTAAACACCTACCCCGAGTCTAAACCTTTCCTATCCCTTTCCCGCAGCGAGAAAGAAGTGGGTGAGAACACCGGGTCAGCGACTTGTTAGCGCGAGAATCCTCGAACAGGTTCGCGAGAATCCTCGGTTTCATCGGTTCGGAGAGTCGGAATGACCGATTTGAAGAAACTTGATCTTGGTTTGGGTAACCGAGATGACTAGGGAAGAAGAGCTAGCCTATAACCAATGCCCTCCCCCATCTTCATATGACCCATTGCCAAAGTGTCCTTTCTCGGTCTCCTCCAATACCCAATTTGTTAGGGTCCCGACACCCTCGCTTCCTCTGAATCCCCATGGGACCCTTTTCCTCCTTTCGACGAGCCAAATTTCCTTACCTTGGAATCCCGGTGCCGGTTTGACCTTTCCAATTTTGTCAACGCACGTGAATTTGCCTACCTCTCGAGATAGCTACGGCGAAGAGTCGATCGGGAATGAGAATAGGAATGGGTGGATTTACGGTGATGATGACGATTCGGTAGAAGGAATGGACTTGGAGCCTACGGAAGTGAAACCCGAAGGGCAAGATGAGAGCGAAAGCCACGGACTGGAACAGGGGATGAAATCACTTCAAAGTGTGTCTGCGGCCTATGCAAAGAGCTCGGAGAATGATGAGCGAGTGTATGAGTCTTATATTCTAGAGTTCAATACTCCGTACTGAGGACTTGGTAGGAGAATGGAGAGACTTGATCGAAGCTTTAGCCAAAAGAGGGAAGTGGGCTCCTCCCGCGATCTAGAACATGTAAGCGTCGCCGAAGCCAAACTCTCATCGGGAAGGGTAGACTCTATCACGGTGTTAGTAGTCACTCCTGAAACTTGATCGAAGAAGAATGTATGGATGCCTTGGAAAGAGTCACGAGTTTAGAGGCGACCCCGGTCCCCTTTATGTCCTACGATGATAATGATGTCTTCTGGTAATCCCTAAGCCCGAAGAAGAGTACGAGATACCCCTCATATGGCGTCAAGTATCCCGACACTGCTTTTGCCCTCATTGGTCATAAGAGCCAAGACAAAAGTTCCCACGAGAGCTCTGTAGTGACAGCGATGAAGACACGGTCGAAGTCTTGCGGAAGAGGGACAATAGAGGAGTGGTTAGCCCGGAAGCCAGAAAGCCCGGAAAATATCTCGATGGGAAGGAAAAGGAACCCGCCATGAGGTTTGACCCCATGAAATCCTTATTGATGATGGAATTTCCCATTTCGAAAGTGTTTAGCCAATGTCCAAAATGCCGTCAAAGGTTGACCCCCAGGGAAAGAAAAGACATGCTTGACGGTGATGAGGAATGTGATCTGCTACTCTGTTAAAGAAGTTGCTAGGATCGGATGAGAAAGCCATTTGCCAAGCTCCAAAATCCGGAAGTGATAATTCTTGTTGCATGCGACTTTGAAAAGTTTGAATGAGGCTTGTGAAAGCTTTAAACGGAGAATGTAGAAAAGGTCAAAAAATCGGTAACACAGGACCGGGTCGGAAGCCGCCTATGCTTCCGCAAGCGCCGAATCAATCGAGATCAATCAGCGAAATTGGCCATACGCCGGTAGAATCCGCCTCGACTTTGAAAGAATTGACGGAATCCTCCGGTAGGAATGATGACCAAGGAAAATCCAATGTCTATGTGATGACTCGGTGCAGACGAGATGAGTATTGAGCGGCTAAGGGTGACAAAAGGAATGCCGTCTCGGAACCAAAGACGAGATAAAAGACCTTATAAGCTAGAAGCGAAAAAGCGACTACGATAAGGAGGATCCGGTCCTAACTCGGTTGAAGTGTACCCAAGCCAATATCTCCTTATGGTCCTGTTAACCTCTTCGTACCCTCATAAGTTGAAACTAGAAGAAAGTTTGGCCAAGACCATGGTGCCCATAGATGTCACCCACGATGAGGTCGTCAAATGATTGGAAATATCCACTATGGAAACATCATTACCTTCACGAATTGGACTGCCAAAGTATGGGGCTAGTCACAACGAACCTCTTTACATCACAGTCCGAGTTAGAAGAGCGTCGATTGCCACGAGTACTAGTTGACGAAGTGCAATGAATGTCTTGCCGGCTAAGATGATGGATTTATTGGATGCGAAGCCAACGGACTTAAAGCCTTCTAGTCGAGACTATTAAGGCCTATGACTCCACTTTGCACGATCGGTTTTGGGGATCGCCACTCTCAAGATGTGGTTCGGAAAAAGGTCATGGATGTTGATTTTCAAGTTATTGACATTCCGATTTCATTTGCTTGCCTTCTTGGGACGGCCTTGGATCCACCGGATAAACGGGGTAGCCTCTACTTTGCATCGGTGCGTCAGAATTTCGGTCGAGTGATGGAACTATCACCACCATTTATGGGGACGGTGTCACGGTAGAAGGAACCGGCAAGGGGACATCCCGATATTGGAGATCAAGCATGATGATGAAGGGTTAGCATTGACCGGATTCTCCGTAGCTTCTTCCAAGGCACAAGTGTGTTGCTGCGACCTCACCACTACTTCCGATAAAATCCCTCCTGCCATGAGGATGATGCGAAAAATGAGCTATCTTAGGGACTTGGATTGGGTAGAAGACTTCAAGGTCGTAACACCATCATTGATGTGAAGGAAGCGGACTACCGAGATATGGCTTGGGATACAAACCGAACTCTCGGGATGCCGGAAAAGCTAAAGGCAAGAAAGGTGAAGGGTCCGGCTCCATCCTTACAGTCTGTCTCGACCCATTACTTTATAAAAGGAGGGACACAATATGATGAAAGTGATCGCCGGATCTCCTTGCAGAAAACCCTTCTAGAGAACCTTGAGAAAGTTAGGGAAAGCCGGTAATCCCGTTCGAAGAATGTTCCTTGATTTGCCGGATATCCACAGGGCTACCACTACCGTTCGAGAATGAGTACGTCTTCAAAGGAAATCCGGCCGAGTGTCAAAAGGTCGGCATCCGGGACAATGGACTTCTCCGCCTTTGAGTTAGCTCTTCCAGAAGATCAGCCGGATAGAAGGCTGCCCGGCCGGTGAAGACGATCGGTGGGGTTTGCAAGAGTTGTTTGACGAAGAAGCACAAATCCCGAGACTTGATCGACTTGATTCGAGATGATGAGATAGTTGCCGTTATTGGAGACGATGGTGAAAGTCATTTTGATCCTCGCACTTTGGTGACTAAGGCAATGCCATTGAAGAATTGGGAGACATTCTCGGGGCCGATAGCTTGATCGACGGCAAATGATCACGGAGCTTGGATTGGTACCCGTCCTCCTCAACCCGGTCGTGTCAAACACCCGTTGTCTATTCGGTTGAGTCGGGAATCTTGAATTCCGGTCCTCGGAAGTCATCCGAAGGCCTCACGCTGAGGATTATGAAAATGTAATCGATGTCATCTTTCCCCTTATCTTGAATGAAATGACAAATCTTTACGATTATCCTCTTATTGCCAACTTAACAAATGATAAATTAACTCAAAACTTAACAACGAGTTAATAATGAATCATTTGAACAAGATGCAAACACACTAAACGAACAATACATTAAAGAAATCTTTAAGCGGGTTTCGGAAAAAGAGGAAAACCGGGCCCAAGCTGCCGAGGAGGTTTTGATAAGTGTGAACTTGGGTACTATTGAGGAACCTAAAGAGACACAGATTGGAAGCTTCTTCCGGGGGTTGAAAGGGACAGATTGATTGAGTGCTTTCGAGAATACGTCGACGTGTTTGCATGGTCATACAAAGATATGCTTAGGGGCTAGGCAGGTTCGATAGTAGAGCACGAGAATCCCTCTAGCACCGGATGCCAAGCCGGTAAAGCGAGCGAGAAAGATCAAGCCGGAATGGTCTCTACGAGGTCAAAGAAGAAATTGAGAAGCTACTGCGGGTAGGATTCATCGAGTTATTGAATACCCGACATGGTTGTCCAACATCGTGGCCGTAACCAAGGCCGATGGGAAGGTGCGGCTGCTGTGTGGATTTCCGAGATCGGAACAAGGCCGGCCCAAAGACGACTACCCTACGCCAAACATAGACATCTGGTGGACTCCACTTGCCAACTACGAAGTCAAATCCTTCGTTGATGGTTTTGCGAGCTACAACCCAGATCAAGATGGCCGAGGAAGACCAAGAAAAGACGGCCTTCACCACACCGTGGGAACCTCTTGTTATACGGTAATGCCATTCGGGCTCAAGAATGCCGGGGCTACTTACGAAAGGGCGGCGACCGCGCTTTTTCATGACATGATCCACAAGGAGATTGAGGTCTACGTAGACGACATGATAATCCACTCCAAAGGAGAAGGTGGGCAGACACTTTGTTGACCTACGAAAATTCTTTGAGAGGGTAAGAGACGGCATTCCATGAGACTAAACCACTGCCAAATGCACCTTCGGAGTGACAAGGGGAAAAGTGCTCAGAGTACATGGTCACGGAGCGAGGTATAGAAGTTGACCCCCGAAAGATCAAAGCCATCATGGATATGAGGCCACCTCAAACCCGGACAGTCAAAGCTTCATGGGAAAATTGCGGTACATCGGCCGTTTTGTCAATCGGTTGACCACTATGTGCGAGCCCATCTTCAAGCTCATGAAGAAGAATGTGGACCTGGAGAATGGACCGAAGAATGCCAAGACGCCTTTGACCGGATCAAGGCATACTTAGTGCATCCCCGGTACTATGCCCCCACATAGACGAAGCCTCTTACGCTCTATCTAATTATCCAGAACACGGCGGTTGGGGCTATGCTTGCTCAAGAGAAGAAAGACTCTCGGGTAGAAAATGCCATTTACTTTGTCGGCGGAAGCTACGGGGGAGTGAGCTCAATTACTCGGCGTGTGAAAAGACACTGTGCGGGAGCGAGTGCAGGTAGTCGGCAAGTTGAAGCATTATATGCGAAGCCCACCACTGTGAACTTGGTCTCGAAAATGGACCCCATCAAGTACATCTTTGACAAGCCTTCCCTATCGATGCGTCTAGCGAAGTGGTCCTTCTTCTTGGCGAGAATACGACATCAACTATGTGACCGAGAAAGGCCATCAAGGGTCAAGCATTGTCGGATCACCTGGCGAACTTCCCGATGAATGAAGACGAGAGGGCACGAACCCCAATTTCCGAGATGAAGGGATCTTTGCGGTTGAGCACGAAAATAGATGGCGGTTGTTCTTTGACGGAGCCGCTAACAAAAGAGGAAATGGTGTAGGAATGCTATTGGTCGATCCGAAAGATGAGCATACCCCCATAGCCCTCAAGTTGAACTTTCTGCCACGAACAATGCCGCCGAGTATGAAGCTTTGCATTCTTTGGTTTGGAGGCCGCCTTAGAAAGAAATGTCAAGGAGCTCGAAGTTTACGGAGACTCGGCCACGATCATCAACCAAGTCTCCAACAAGTGGAAGGCCGTAGACCCTAATCTGCACAGCGGTATCATGCCCATATGGAGGAGTTGGTGGGACGGTTCGAAGTAACTTTCCACTACTTGCCGAGGGAAAAGAACGGTCGCGAGATGCTCTAGCTACTCTAGCCTCCTTGGTAGAGATCCCCAGGAAAAGCCATAAAGCCCTTCGAGTGGGTAGAAGAGAAGCCCCGACTTTTACGTTTGTGAAGTGGACACAGGACCCGAGCCTATAAAGGAACCTTGGTACAATCAGTTACCAATTCCTCAAAGACGGAGAGTCGGCTTTCGAGAGACGAAGAAGGTAGACCAAAAGAAGGAGTCGAGCCAAAGCTTGCAAGCCACGAAAAGGTTGGCTTCTCGGTATGTCATTCTAGGAGGCAACCTATACAAGAAGCGGTATCAAGGACCACTCCTCTTATGTGTCACTCAAGAAAGAGCCGAGAGAGTTGATGGACCGAAGTCCACAATGGTCCACTGCGGTCCTCACATGAATGCGAGCCACGTGCAAGTGATCCTCGGGAATGGGTTACTCTTTGGATCTCCATGGAAAGCGAGGCTGCGTTCGGCCACGTCCGAACCCTGCGACAAATGCCGGCGGTTTGCCAACCTCAACCATCTCCCACCTCATGACACATCTTGCATGACGACTCCTTGGCCGTTTGCAACTTGGGGCATTGACGTGATAGGGAAAATATCCCGGCGGGAAGCAATGGGCACGAGTTCGTTTTGGTAGCCATTGACTACTTCACCAAGTGGGTAGAGGCCAAGTCCTACAAGGTCCTCACTTCCGAGAAAAGTGGCCCGAGTTCATCAAAGAAAACATAATGTGCGGATATGGGGTGCCCAGCGAGATCATTTCGATAATGGGTCACACTTCGAAGGAGGCTGCGATAGGCTATTTGTCGAGAATTCGAGTTACTCGCCACAAGTCGTCCGTACGAGACCTCGAAACCAATGGAGCCGTGGAAGGCTGCTAATAAGACACTCGAGCGGATCATCAGGAAGATGGCCACCCGTGGTCGTGATTGGCCCGAAAAGCTGCACCTAGCACTGCGGGGCTCTGAACGTCTGTCGGAAACGGCCACGGGAGAAACTCCTTTTGCCCTAACTACGGGATGGAAGCGGTGTTACCGGTGGAGTTGGAAATCCCGTCATTAAGGGTCCTCACTGGAAAACGGTGTCAATGAAGTGGAATGGTTGCGCGGCCGGCATGATGAATTAGCCACCTTGACGAGAGAAGGCTAAAAGCCATGGAACACACCCGAGCCTACCGGAGGCGAATGGCGGAAGCGTTTGATAAAAGGTCAAGGCCGGAGACATCAAAGAGGGCGACTTGGTCTTTGAAAGTAAAGCCCCTACCGAGACAACCCCACAGGAAAATGGGAACCCGTCTGGATCGGCCCTTATGTGGTGCGAGAAAATGCGTCGGGAGGAGCAATGAAGCTTGCGAGACTTGGATGGCAATCCCTTTGTCCACCCGGTCAACGGTGATAAACTCCGAAGATACTATGTCTAAAAAAAAAAAAAAAAAAAAGAAAAAAAAAAAAAGAAGAAAAAAAAATAATAAATAAAAAAAAAGAAGAAAGAAAAAATCTTAGTGCAAAAAGAGTAATGCCCGGCTAAGTGAAGACCCCAAAAAGGGCGAGTCTAGGCAAAAGACGGGGTTGCACATATAAAAAAAAGAAAAAATCTTAGAAAAATCTTAGTGCAAAAAGAGTAATGCCCAGGTAAGGTCAAGACCCCAAAAGGCGTCTAGGCAAAAGACAAGTGCACATATAAAAAAAAAAAGAAAAAATCTTAGTGCAAAAAGAGTAATGCCCGGCTAAGTGAAGACCCCAAAAAGGCGGTCTAGGCAAAAGACAGTGCACATGAAAATTTTTTTTTTTTTTAGTTCACCGAGAATGAACTACGTAGACTGAGCCCCTTAGCCTTTCTTGTAAAAAGGGAACGTAGGCGGCCATATATGGTTCGGTCTAAACAATAAAAAGGACGATTAAGTTTTCATGAAATGTGTCCTAAACAATAAAAAGGACAATCAAGCTTCCATGAAGTGCGTCCTAAAAAAATAATAAAGGGTATTTCAGTTTTCATAAAACGGGTCCCAATCAATAAAGACATTTGAATTTCCATGAAATGTGTCTTGATTAATTTTTTAAAATAATATTTCTTGTTCATTACAAGTTAAAAACTTCTTGATGAGTTCAAGCACGGTCTACCTCTTAACTCTGCTAACCTGCTAAAAAGATCTAAAATACAATAAAATGCCTAAATAAACTAATGTGTTTGCAAATGGCAATAAGAGGATCTTGAGAAAAGACTTGTCAGTCGTCATTCGGCGAGTCTTCTTCGATCTTCTTCCCTTTTCCTCGGCCTCGTCGAGTCTTCTTCCTTTTCTTCTCAATAATGTCGGTATCCCTCATCCCGACCTCTGGTATCCTCATTGGAGCCTCTACCAACCCGTGTCGATGAGCGCTCTCTCTATACGAGCACGAGTCCGCACCTCCTCCCTGCGAGCCTCGGTCGAAGGAGCGACCTCGGACAACCTCTTGTACCGAGCCTCCATATCTACGACCAAGTCACACGATTGGTTATGGCAACTCGCCTTAGCCTCGGTCTCCCTCGAGTCCTACTCGAGTCGCGATCGGCTCCCAATAAAGCTCGACGTCTATCCTCCAAGATAGCTGAGTCGCTCCCATCTCCCTCTCATACCGGTCCAAGTAGACGGTGGTCAAAATGGTGCTCTTCTGCTCCTGAAGATAGCCACAGGTGGGAAAGCGGTATGTGTCCAAGCCCTCGAGAAGAAAGAGAAGGCTGGTGGATCTCTCATGTCCGATGACACCACCTCCGTGGTCCGGATGTCCTCCCGATCACTTTCAATGGCTCTGTAAAGCCCCAAGCTTGCTGGATACCAAGCGGGGTATGTAGAAGGACGACCGGCGAGAATCACGGAACCCTCACGGCATAAGACTCTGAAATATCCTCTGATGCGCAACCTCCAATGTGGTATCCACCAGCGGATGTCGAAGTGGATAGCCTAGCCATCATCGACTCCCGGCTACCACTGTTCTGTTGCCTAGGTGCACCTCTCCGAGGAAATCACCCAAGGGCAGAGTCGGCAAAGCCCGAGCAAAGCCCGAGCCTCTCCTGCGGCCACAAAGTCAACATAGCCGGACTCCGGACCTCATGAAAGCGGTCTCCCGAGCCATCCTGTCGATCCCATGAAATGTCTCTCCCAAAACCGGCGGGACAATATCCTTCCCAGCCACTGTAGTCTACGACCATGTCCAAGAGACCACTATGACGAATCCCACGGACTCGGCGGTGAACAAAATAGAGAATACGCGAGAGAATGAAAGCATCCATAGCCACCGTGGTCGCGGCCATATCTGGAGACCCAAACTGCACACGGGATATCGAGAAAGGTCAATCCTATCAGGGCTACCATCATCCTCTCGGCCTCTCCCAAAGGAATCTGCAGAAAAAGATGCAAGCTTTACCGTCACCGGCACGTCTCCGATCAGCGGAATAGATATAGCCTCAATCTCGGGACCCCCAATCAAAGCTGCTGAAGTCTTCGTACGTTGGGACGATTTCGTTGTAAGAGAAAGCGATAAACATGTCTCCGGACGTCCCAGAACTTTCTTTGCGGCTCTCAACGAGATCCCAATCGGGCGGGAGATCCCTCAAATGCCATAAAGACTTGATCTTGAAGGAAGAATCAAGCAGCCCCTTGTGATTTTGGAAGTTATATCTCGCCCAAGATTGAAGGCCGGATAGAAAATGGTCTCGTTTCCCCCTTTGCAATCTAACGGGATTCTCCATCGCAAAGTGATCAAAGATGGTGCTTTTAGGTCCTAAATATGCTCTGGGAACCATTGGGACAAGTCTAGAGTGAAAATGAAATGAAATGGCCAAGCCTTGCTTTTATTCAGAAAATAACCGGCTCGAGACGGGCGGTAGCCGCACGGCTACATTTGCCCTCGAGCCATGCCGCACGGCTACATTAGCCCTCTGCGAAAAATTCTGCGGCAACCAAGATTGCTGCCCAAGGGAGTTTTCACCCCACTTTTTCAACCAAAACACATGTACAAAAACATGTCCGAAGCCATTCAAGCATTTATACACCATTATAAATCATTTTTGGCCCATTTTCGGCCCAATTCCAAGCAAAAAGTCGCCCCCAGGCTCGAGATAATATGCAAATTGAAAAAGCATGAATTAGAAAAGCAATTAAAATGTAAATACAATGTTTTCGCCCCATCGGCGCCCAAATAAAGCAAAAATAAACAAAGTGTGCATAAAAATTGTAAATTGTTTGTTTTTGTTCCAAATCTATTCTAGAGACCTCCTAGGCCTCCGATTCTTCTTCATCTTCATCGTTGCTCGGCTCGTAGATGCTAGCCTCCCTCATCGAAGTCCTCACAGTCGCTCACGTCGAGACAAATGGACATTATCGTGCCCATACTCGGCCAGTTTGCTCCGGAATGTCGGCGTTGGGTCCCCGCCCCGAGGCATAGCCTTTGGAAGAGTACTCAGAGGCCGATGGGGTAGGCATTTGTGCCCCAGACGTGCCGTCTCTTGCGCCGAGCTCCTGTGCATCATTTGCCGCCTTCGAAGCGCGAGCCGGCTTCCTCGAAGAGGCAGGCACATGTCCTTCCGGCCCTATTACGCACTTTGACCGGCCTATCGTAAGTGCGAGTGGAACTGAGAAAAAAAGAGAAAAATCTCGAGAAAATCTCGAGAGAAAATAGCAAAAAGCGAGAAAATCGAAAGCTAAAAAAGGGAATAAGACCCTAAGAGTACACTTACGGTGCTATCGGGCGGCAAGGTGTCTTGGGGCTCCCTAGCATCGGGGACAGGTATCCTCATCCTCCTCGGCACTCCATGGACCACGTAGGACGGATGTGCGGGAGGGATCGGCGGAGTCGATGGGCTCATCCTCCCCGTATCCACGAGTGACCGCCGGCTTCACTGGCCACGTGGCGTCCTCGCGTTGCTCCACAAACACGGCGTAGGGGTGTCCATGTCGAAGTACTCCTCCGCGGCCACGCACACACAGTACCTGGCAATCTCATCCTACGGCGGTCCACAGGCTGCGGCATCCGTCTTTGGAGGGTCGGAAGGAGTAATGGCATCTAGTGGGGAACATGACCATCTTTGTCTCGAAGCGGTCCCCCAGTAGATGACATCACATGTCGGCCACAGTGAGCCACCTCCTCGCCTCGTCACCTCTATAGCATCTCCCGGCCAAGATCTGCGGATACACCCCCGGGGTAGAAGTCCACTCCGTCGTGCCCATCCACATTGATGACCGGCCTCACCATTTTGTAGTCGAAGGTAATCCGGGTCTTCCCAGTGAATTTATCTCTCGCGTCTCCCCTCCGGCGAACCATAGCGGGGAAGATGGTGACATCACTCTGCTTGGTTCCAAGGGAAGAACCCGATCACCTCGCAAAACCAGGCTGCATGTTCAAAACATCAAAAGGTCATTTTCTCTCTCATAAAAGTCTCAAGACGGGAAAAGAAAAGAAAAAAAGGAGACTACCTCGAGGGCAAAAGAAAAGCGATCCATGGAAGCGGCTTTGTTCCATTGTACATGTCCAACGAGAAGTAGAGCTCCGCCAATCCGGCCTCGCCCCAAGAGACCGTCCCAATCCCATCTACATCCTCCAGAGAGTCGAGGAGGCAAGTCATAGCTATCGTCCCAGAATTAGCAAAGATAGTGACCGATAGCATCAACCATATGAATGCTCTAGCCGCAGTGTGGGCGATCACATCATTAGCTTGACAAAATTACGCATGGAAGTACGGCGCCACCTCGACATTCCGTGTCTCCATCCCCGGCCCCTTCGGAATCGGCTCAAACCCGACCAAAGCACTGAAACTCCTCGGCTGTAATATGGTCCCTCCAAGTCACGGGCCTCCCGGTGAGCGTAAGCCCGTAATAGCGGTGAAATCGGCGGGAGTCAGCTGTCGGCTCTCCCGGCTCGGGTGAAAGCTATGTGTCTTGTCCCACGGAACTCGAGATAGGGCTGGACCAAGCCCTTGCTCTTAGAGGTGATGTGGACACCCCTACCCGATGGCCTCTACAAATGCATCAAGCCGGTAGCCCTCACCGCTTGGGATTTGCCCCATCCTTCTCAAAATCTGGCATCCTCTGCCAAAGCTTGACCGCTATCTCCGACGGTCCTCTAGACTTGTTCTCCTGTAGACAAGCACATCAAAAGAAGCGTCAGTCCTTCATATCATTTCAAAAAGCATGTATATATTCAAAAGTGCACATATTTTCAAAAGAAAAGCATTCATAAAAGTTTTTCTAGCATATCTTTTGCATCAAAAACGTGTCTTTCATCACTTGAAACGCGTCATTGCTTTCCTAAAGCACAAAATCACAATTTTTTGCACATAAGCATTATTTTTCAAATAAAATGGCATGCATGAATCATTTTCATCTTCCAAAATCATGTTTTCTCATTGAAAATCAGAATTTTGACCTAGTTCTAGCACAAGGCAAGAACTCCGTCTCATATTTTGAAAAATTCTCATTCTTACTTCATTTTGCGAGAAAAAAGTGAGTCATTCTCATATTTTTCATCAAATAAAATTGCACATTGCATATTCTTAGCCTCATAGGTTGTTCATGCATCTCAAAATCATTCAAAAAATCATTCAAAAATTCTAAAATTCGGGTCAAGCCCCAAATCATTCAAAAATCAAGCAAAATCATCGGATTTGAGCAAAATGAGAATGCTTACCCCAACCGATCGCGGGTTCGTTGATTTGTGCTCCCTTCTCCCCGGATAAAGCTCCGATGGAGGCGTAAGGAAGTCATACTTCCTCTCCGTCCTCACGAGCTCCTTCCTCCTCCTTCTCGCGGCCGCCGAGATGTTTCTCCTCGCTTGCCTTGGTATGGGATTGCCCTCCGGATCCATTTCAAATCAAAGGGAAGCAAAAGGGTTGAAGAATTTCGAAATTCTCTCTCTCTCTTCTCTCTCTCTCTGCGTTCTTGGGCGGCAACAAGTGCCCAATGCCCGTTCAAAACCTGATTTTAAATAATCTGGAAAAAACAGGCTTCTAGCCGTACGGCTTCTTTTTCTCCATCTCATGCCGGGCGGCTTCATTCGCTACGAGCGAAATTACAATCCACCTTTGGACCTTCCACTTGGGCATGCAATTTCCGTTATCTTTTAACCAAGATAACATCTTTTCGAAAATATCCCTTATCTCTTTAGCAATCAAGCTTTATTCCCGGTCGCCTCCGATTAATTCCGTTATAACGGGATAACACTAGGTGACAACCTCCAGTGTCGGAACTCTAAACTTGTGCTACCTCTATCCACGAATAGTGACGTATGCCCAAGTCATTCCAACTTGTGCTACCTCTATCCGCGAATAGTGACGTATGCCCAAGTTATTCCAACTTGTGCTACCACTATCCGCGAATAGTGACGAATGCCCAAGTTATTCCAACTTGTGCTACCACTATCCGCGAATAGTGACGAATGCCCAAGTTATTTCAAATTGTGCTACCACTATCCGCGAATAGTGGCGTATGCCCAAATCATTTCAAATTGTGCTACCACTATCCGCGAATAGTGGCGTATGCCCAAATCATTTCAAATTGTGCTACCACTATCCGCGAATAGTGACGAATGCCCAAGTTATTCCAACTTGTGCTACCACTATCCGCGAATAGTGACGAATGCCCAAGTTATTTCAAATTTGTGCAACCACTATCCGCGAATAGTGACGCATGCCCAAGTCATTCCAATTTGTGCAATCACTATCCGCGAATAGTGACGCATGCCCAAGTCATTCCAACTTGTGCTACCTCTATCCGCGAATAGTGACGAATGCCCAAGTTATTTCAAATTTGTGCAACCACTATCCGCGAATAGTGACGAATGCCCAAGTTATTTCAATTTGTGCAATCACTATCCGCGAATAGTGACGAATGCCCAAGTTATTTCAATTTGTGCTACCACTATCCGCGAATAGTGACGAATGCCCAAATCATTTCAAATTGTGCTACCACTATCCGCGAATAGTGGCGTATGCCCAAATCATTTCAAATTGTGCTACCACTATCCGCGAATAGTGGCGTATGCCCAAATCATTTCAAATTGTGCTACCACTATCCGCGAATAGTGGCGTATGCCCAAATCATTTCAACTTGTGCTACCACTATCCGCGAATAGTGACGAATGCTCAAGTTTCCCAACTTAAGTTACCTCTATCTCCGTCATAAAGAGATAGTGCCGTAAGCTCTTGCTTCCTCAGGTGGACGACCTCAGAATTGTCAAAATCTCAAGGATCCTAGACATCGTTCCTAACTATCTAGTGATGCTTGAACTACGATCAAGGCTTGATTCCTCCGGGATACGTAGGTAGCCTTTTATAAAAGGTCCAGCCATTCGACCACTTTGGTCACCCTGTTCCTTTGTCACTCCTCAGTGATAAAGCGCCCCCTCATAAAAGTTCAGATATTCGACCACCTGGGTCACTCCTAGCATGTCCCCAGTAGGATCAATTGCTTGACCTCCTAGGTCATTTTCTCTTCTATGTCCCCAGCAAGAGACCAGTTTCTCTTCTTCCTCCCCCAGCGGATCCTAATTCCGAACTACGGCCTGGCTTGATTCCTCCGGGATACGTAGGTAGCCTTCCAAAAGGTTCAGCCACTCGACCACCTTGGTCACCTAATCCATCTCGGCATTCGCCAGATCGGATCCTTTTCTATCGACAACCCCACTCGCCTTGCAAGTGACGTTGCCGAGGGCTTCTGTAAGTACCCAAATCTGGCTCATGCCTTAGGTTAAATTTCCCGGCATTTCGGTAAGTTTTCCGGTAATTCCCCAGAACCTTCCCGAGCGTTAGGAAACATTCGGAGCTGTTTTTAATTAAATAACGGCTGAAGGGAATCCTTCCTAATTAAGAAACACGTTTTTTTAATTAGGAGGGAAGCTTCTAGAATGATGCCACCTTGCATGGTTCTAGAATCTTTGAGTCATTGTGGATAAGACCGCACGGCCTCATTTGCAAAGGGCTGCGGCCGCACGGCTTCATTAGCCTTATCCAGGCGCCTATAAATAGAGCCCTCCTCTACCCATTTTAATCATCAACAAGAAGCATAATACTCTCATAATACGAAGAAGATCCCCAGGAGCTCTTTGGAAGTCCAAGAAGGCGAAGAAGAAGCTCAAGAAGCCATCTCCCTCCTCCTTGAAGACCCAAGAAGAACCTCTCCTCCTAGCTCCGTCCGAAGAAGCGAAGGAAACGATTGGTAACCTCGCACGCCCTAACCTTGCATTTTAATTGATATACTTGCTCATTGCATTCATATATCTTGCTTGGGACTTGGCATTTATTCATAAAGATCATATCTTTATCACCCCCTTTCCCCTTTGCATGCATTAAGACCTCATTTGTCATAAAAATGTAGTCTTTTTCATAAAGGTGCATCCTTTGCACCTAAAATCCCTATTTTCCAATAAAAATGTCATCTTTATGCATCATTTGCATATAAAGATCAAATCTTTTTCAATAAAAATGCATCCTTTGCATTCAAAAACCTTTTCTAATGCATCATTTGCATAAAAATCAAATCTTTATGCATCATTTGCATAAAGATCATTTCTTTAAATCAAAAAGCATCATTTGCAACCTAAAAATGTCATCTTTTCATTAAAGAGTCATTTTTTTATCATGCATTCCCCCTTTCCCCAACCTTGGAACGGACCGGTGTAAAAGTTCTCATCTTTGCATCGTTCCTTCCATTAAAGGTTCATGATTTCTTTAGGAAAAGGACAACCTTGAACCCTATATCTCCGATTATCGCTTAAGAATGAGTATGAAGCCTCTATACGAGCTCGACCGTCTTAAAGCGTAGGATTGATGGGCTAAGGACATTCCTTCCTAAAGAACCTCATCTTTGACCCTAAAGAGAGTCATTCTCTCGATCACGCAAGTCCCGAGGGTCCCAAGGCTTAAAAATGCGATGATCATAAGTCATAAGATGAGGACGGGATCATAATCCTAAATACATAAATTTCAAGGAATCCCGAGCGACAACCAACAAATGGTTTGTACGTCCGGAAGACAACTTGGGACATTCCCCCCCTTATTTTCAAACACATGCACACAAAGAAAGCACGCAAGCAAACACGATTAATGAAATCTAGGGAGACTTGCTCCGGCAAGGCACTTTGGGTGAACGCCAAACGTTCTTCCCAAGGGGTAACTTAACCTCCGAACCCATAAAACCTTTTTTTCAAAGTTTTGAGGTAATCAAAATGGCGTGGCGACTCCGTTTTTCAAATAACTCGGATGTCTTCAAACTCGCGTGAATCCAAAAAATTAGGCACACATTCACACAAGGGCGCCTAATCACCGCCAAAAGGCTCCTTAACTAAGACTTTTCATAGCTCCTTAATTTTTCAAGAAAGCTTTCCATTTAGTATATATTGAGAGGCCTTAGCATTTGTAAATCAAATGGAATATTAATCTGACATCATCTAGGAATTGAAATGCTAGAAAATGGAGTAGTATATATTAAGAGACCTTAGCATTTGAAAACTAAATTGGACATTAATTTCACATCGCCTAGAAATTGAAATGCTAAAAAATGGCATTTGAAAACCAAATTGGACATTAATTCCACATCGTCTAGAAATTGAAATGCTAGAAAATGGAGTAGTATATATTGAGATGCCTTAGCATTTGAAAATCAAATGGGATATTAATCCCACATCGTTTAGGAATTGAAATGCTATAAAATGGAGTAGTATACATTGAGAGGCCTTAGCATAGTGCAAGAAAATGAATTAGTATAAATTTTGGGGCCTTTTGCTCCTTTGTGAAGACCAGCTTTCTTGGCGTTGGGCGCGCCTAGGTCACGCCTAGGGCGCCTAATCACCGTTAAATGGCTCCTTAACTAAGTCTTTTCATAGCTCATTAATATCTCAAGAAAGCTTTCCATTTCGTTTCCCGCCCACGTCCAGTTTTGAAATTGGAAACTTGATCGATTTTGTCATTTCACTTTTGTAAGATAGTGACTTGCTATAAAGAAAAAAGGGAAAAATAAAAGGGATAGATGTGTGACGTGCTCTATGGAAAGCAACTTTTCCTATTATTTATAACTTTATTTGAAATAGTTTTTTATCCGTACGTTTAACATGAGTGTAGCACTAATTCTTTTATAAAGTAGAGAATAATTTGATTAAATGGCTGAGTTTGAGATTGATCATGAAAAACGAAATAAAATTATGTTTTTAGCGACGGAAGTAGCAAGTATGTGAAGGCAAAGCCCAAAAGGAGAAAATCACATCGGATTCTCCAATTATGAAGGGAAAAAGTAAAAAGGAAAAAAGGGAAAAATAAAGGGTAAAAATTTCAAATACTACCTCCGTCCCACTTAAGGGTCCTACTTTCTCTTTTGGTCCGTCCCATATTAAGAGTCCCATTTCATAAATGACAAATTTTGAACAGTGTTTCAGATATTTATATCCTTGTAATGTAAATATATTTACAAAAGAACCATTCATTATTTCTTTATAATGTTAACATATTTACAAAAAAAAAACAATCAAAATGAGGTTTTATCATAAATGTTTTAACTTTTAAATTATCTCTAATCTTCTATCCACTTGCAATTTTTTATTCATTTTAAAAAAAATATCTTAAGAAGCGTGAAATACTACCATAGGACCCTTGAAGTGAGACGGAGGGAGTATAATTTATATAATAGGTTAAACCTTCCAACGGAAGACAACAAATGTGGCTTTTATCACCCATTATTATAGTAGGAGTAATAAAGTAGAGTATATGTTAGGAAATGGAGTAATATATAACTATATATTGAGAGGCCTTAGCATTTGATAACCAAATTGGACATTACCCACATCATCTAGGAAATGGAGTAGTATATATTGAGAGGCCTTAGCATTTGAAATCAAATGGGATATTGATCCCACATCGTCTAGGAATTGAAATGCTGGAAAATGAATTAGTATGATTGAGAGGCCTTAGCATAGTGCTAGGAGATTAAATAGTATAAATTTTGGGGTCTTTGGCTCCTTTGTGAAGACCAGCTTTCTTGACGTTGGGCGCGTCTAGGTCACGCCTAGGGCGCCTAATCACCGCCAAATGGCTCCTTAACTAAGACTTTTCATAGCTCCTTAATTTCTCAAGAAAGCTTTCCATTTTCGTTTTCCGCTCACAACCAGTTTTGGAATTGGAAACTTGGTTGATTTTGTCATTTCACATTTGTAAGATAGTGACTTGCTATAAAGAAAAAGTGAAAAAATGAAAGGGATAGATGTGTGACGTCTTTGTATGGAGAGCAACTTCTCCTATTATTTCTAACATCTTTGTAAATAGCTACCATATTATGTTCAAAAATCAATAGTCTAAGGGTATATACTCCCTCTAGAGCACAAACCAAAAGAAAGATCAAGTAACCATACTAACTATAATCCTAATGCTCACCCATCTCATCTTCTCCCATATCATCATCACTTGTCTCATTATCATCGGCACTCCATCTCATCATCAGTGTCTCATAATAATCACCTATCTCATTGCCATACCTGAGAAAGAAAAGAAAACAAATATTTCAAAAGACCAACATGTCATGAAAATAGTTGCAATGAAAACTTGCAAGTCAGAGGCATAAAAATAGTCTCATTCCAACATGTCATAAAAATAGTCCCATTCCAACATGTCATAAAAATAAATGCATGTGATATACCAGCCATCAAAGGCTTAAACCAGCCATCAACTTACACTGCGAGTCTATCATCGAGGTTAACATTACAAAGGCTTAAACCAGCCATCAAAGATGTACAACAGCTTCTCAAGAACAAAGACAATGTTGGGTATGAAACAGGCTCGTTTATTTAGTATATAAATGTTCAAAAATAGTATAAAATCTAGCTGGTTTAGTGCAAAATTCCCCCATTTATATCAAGAAAAAAATACACAAAAAAATAAAAATAATAATAATTGCCCCCTTTTAGTTGGTGCGCGTTTTATGAAAATGATCTTGCCTCCTTTCAAAAAAAATTGGCTCCGCCACTGAAATAACCTAATGTCAGTCAATAGAATCTAAGTGGAAAATAACCAGTTATGCTTCCATCACTGCATTTGACATCATTAACAAAGTGCGTCCACAGTAACACAGGTTCCAAATGAGAACTGGCATAACCAAATTATCACTCGATAAAGGGACGACCACCCAACCATACCCAACCATCTTTCAGTGATCATCGTAGCTGCTAAGACTCCTTTAGGGTCCCAAATATGAAGTCAGCAGAGTAAGCATAGTTTCAGAATCCAATTTCAGTTGAGTAATACAAGTTATTAACTCTTACCAGTTGTGAAATCATCATAAAACAGCATCATAGTTCACCAACAGCAAAAACCGATATCAACCAACTGCCAAGTAAAACAACATCAACAGCAGCAGCACCCTCTCCTTAGTCAGCTACATTAACTCTTCCCAGACACAACTACTGGTAGGCAGGTATGGGTATGCTAAAATTTCAGGTTTCTTATTAAACATCGAACAATATGCATGCACAAGCCAAAAGACAGATTAAAATTAAGGCAAGAAAATAAAAAATCCCCACCGGGAAAAAACTCTAACAAAATAATACTGAACAATAACACTTAAATAGCTGCAATGACACAAAGGCATAGAGTACCATCGAAGGTAAGAGAACAGACGCATCAAGTACAACACCAAAATGGTTAACCTTAAAAACGTACGCATGAAGAAACCAGTCCACCAATTCATCAGAACAATCACAACACGAACATCTGAAGTATTCTCTCATATAGGTGCAGCTCAACTCGAACAGATCCCAAGCTAAGTTCTCATTCCTGCATGGATAAGAGCAAACATTCAGATCAACAACGAAATATAGAACTCAAATACTAAGGCCTCTCAAAATACACTACTCCATTTCCTAGCATTTCAACTCCTAGACGATGTGTGATTAATATCCCATTTGGTTTTCAAATGCTAAGGCATCTCAATATATACTACTCCATTTCCTAGCATTTCAATTCCTAGACAATGTGGGATTAATATCCCATTTGATTTTCAAATGCTAAGGCCTTTTAATATATACCATTCCATTTCTTAGACGATGTAGGATTAATATCTCATTTGGTTTTCAAATGTAAGACCTCTCAATAAATGGAAAGCTTTCTTGAGAAGTTAAGGAGCTATGAAAAGTCTTAGTTAAGGAGCCATTTGTAGGTGATTAGGCGCCCTAGGCGTGACCTAGGTGCACCCAACACAAAGAAAGCTGGTGTTCACTAAGGAGCCAAAGGCCCCAAAATTAATACTACTCCATTTCCTAGCATTTCAATTCCTAGACGATTTGGGATTAATACCCCATTTTGTTTTCTAATGCTAAGACCTCTCAATATATTCTACTCAATTTCCTAATATTTCAATTCCTAGACAATGTGGGATTAATATCCCATTTGGTTTTCAAATGCTAAGTGTTGTGGGTACTTTTCAGCATGGGGACATCTTCAGTTGCTCCTGCATGTCAAGATGTTATTCCGCTGTAAGTATTGTTTAATATTTACTTATTTGATTTTTCTTAATATCTTTATTATTATTTTCCAGTAAATAAGAGAGAAGAATACGAGATATTTTCCAAGTACGTTCAACACATCTTCAACGGCAAAGATGACTTGGTCTCACGGACGTTGAGAAGATAAGATTAGATCCCGAGATTGTAGGAACAACTTTTATTTAAGGGGAGATGGAGACGGAAAAACACATGCTCATGCTCACACACTCTACGCACATCTTTCTTGTAATCCTCTCCATCATCTTCCACAGTTGTAACTCAATTATTATAGTGAAACTTTTAAGGTTGGAGACCTAACTCCCGGGGTTTTTTCCGAAGAGGTTATCACCTCTAAGGTTTTCCTCGTTAACAAATCGTGGTGTCATTCTTCCTTTTCATGTCTTTGTTCCATTTAGTCGAATTCCTTAGTCCCCTCCTTAGTATTTAAATCCACACACTTGTCAAAGTTAAGATTCTGTACTATTGTTTTTTCTACCAAAACAATTTGGCGCCCACCGAGGGGCCTCGTGGTTTATCGGTTATTTGGATCATTTCCTAAGCGAATTCATCATGTCTGCACCTCCCAATGTGTCCGCCGCCGGCAAGGGTCCCTCCGTCGCTCCAGCATCAGGAGGAAGAACCAGCTTGTTGCCGCCACCTCCTCAGACTGGACCTCAGCAAACTCAACCTACAAAAACTCCACAAAAGGAAGCGACTTCTTCCAATGTAGATGCTGACATACGGACTATCCTAACCAAGTTGAATTAGAGGTTGGATCAACAAGATAGCAATTCCAAGGTGTTGGCCAATTCCATGATCAAGATGCAGAGGGATCAACAGCTCATCGCTTCGCGGCTTGAAAACGTCTCACCATTGCGTGCAAGGAACCTCAACTTCGACAACACTGAAGGATCTACGCTTCAGAATGAATTTATCCCAATGAGTAGTCCACCTCAAAGTCCTCAGCTGACATCCTTGCCCGGGGACACCCCAATGACGCAACCTTCCGCAGGATTCACCCAGTTCATCCCATTCATTGACAACACCACTGTCACAACTACCACGGACAACTCTGGTTTGCTAAATAATCTTTTCAATAGTAATAATTTCAATCGTATTCCTATGGCTGACCCTTTTGCAGGAAACCCACTAGCCAAACAGATGCAGGATCTCAGGGAGCTGATAATGAACGTGCCAGGCATAACTCCTCCAATCCAACCAGTGACTCAGAATTGCTACAATCAATCCCAGTTTGTCCCAGCAATTGCAAATGTCGACATCCCAAAGCGTTGCAATGTTCCATCTATGAAGTTGTATGACGGTACCACAGACCCAGAGGAGCATGTTGCTCACTATCAAGAAAAGATGGACATAATCCATATTCCGCTTCAATTCCGAGAAGCTTGCTTATGCAGGGGATTTGGATCGACCTTGGCTGGACCAGCTCTCAAATGGCTGATCAGGAAACCCCTAGGATCAATTGGTTCATACGCACAGCTTATCAACATGTTCTATAACCAATTCTCGTGCAGTCGACAATTTGAGAAGCTGACAAGTGATCTCTACAATGTGACCCAACAGCCCAATGAAACTCTGAAAGAATATGTTCACCGGTTCAATAAGGAAGTGCTTGAAATTCCCAATCTTGACATGTCAACAGCCACAGAAGCATTCAAAATGGGACTGAAGAAAGATTCACAGTATTATCAAGATTTGGTGATGACTCCTTGTAAGCGGTTGGAAGAAGTCAGGAGCAGGGCATTGAGATTCATAAGATTGGAGGAAGATGAGCTGTGAAGATCAAAGTCCTCGTCCAAGTTGTCGACATATGACCACCCTGACAGGAAGACTGAATCATCCCATCGCAGGAACAACCGTTCCAACCCTTATCCGAGAATTGATACTAGCAAAATTAATTCAATAGACGGTGAGGATGAAGATAGTGATAATGTGCCTAACATTTCTGATTATTGTTTTTCTGTTGACATTTCAGGTGTACTCTGTGCAATGGGCAACCTGGGGGACAAAGCCAGATGGCCAAAGAAGACGGATAAGACCACGGGATGGCGTGACAAATCAAAATGGTGCGCTTACCATGAAGACTTTGGGCATGTTACTGAAGATTGCATCGCACTAAGAAAGGAGATCAGTTACTTGCTCTCGAAGGGACATCTTAAGGAGTTGCTGGGATCCAGAAAGAAGAAGGCTGAAAGTGCGGAAGCTCCTCATGAAGCCGAAAGACCAGTTTCTCCCCCAGCATCAACAAAGGTGATCAATTTCATTAGTGGAGGTTCAGAAATATGTGGCACATCCTATTCTGCCGCAAAGCGACATGCTAAGGAGTCAAAAGAGGAGAAGCCAGAAAGACAACCTAGGATGTCGACCCCCTGCCAGGATCCAATCACCTTTGATGAGAGTGATCGAGATAACTTGCTGGAACCCCATCACGACGGCCTAGTTATTTCCTTGCAGATCGTCAATTGTACAATTCGGCGCATCCTGGTTGATGGGGGTATCTCTGTCAATCTCATTATGTTGAGTACCCTCAAGGAAATGAACATCCCATAATCGGAGATCATCAAGAAATCCTCAGTATTGGTAGGCTTCAGTGGAGAAGTCAAAGAAACGGTGGGGGAAATAAAGCTTCCAATCTACTCAAAGGGTCTCAACACCATGGAGCGCTTCTGTGTAATTGATTGTGCAACATCCTACAATGTCATTCTTGGAAGACCGTGGATTCATAGGATGAAGGCTGTACCTTCCACTTACCATCAGTGTGTGAAGTTCCCAACACCTTGGGGTGTCGCCAAAATATACAGTGATCAGCAGGTGGCCAAGGAATGTTATAAGACTTCAATGAAGGCATCGACATCTCGAAAACAAGCATAGCAATTACAGAGGAAAGTACGTGAAGTCCTGGAAGCTAGGGAGAACGATGTGAAAGAAGTAATGCTAGACCCTTCCAACCCGGACATCAAGGTACTTATTGGCAGCGACATCCCATCAGATATAGAAGATAAGCTTGTGGACCTATTAAAAATCAGAGTAAAGAGTTTTGCTTGGAGGCATGATGACATGACCGGCATCAGCAAATATGTCATCACTCACAAACTTAACATCAATCCTAGTTTTAAACCAGTGCACCAGAAACGTAGAAAATTTGCAGAAACAAGAAACCAGATCATCAAGGAAGAAGTAGAGCGCTTACTCAAAGCCAATATGATCTGAGAGGTAGATTATCCAAGATGGTTAGCAAATGTGGTTGTGGTTGAGAAGAAGAATGGGAAATGGCGAGTCTGTGTTGACTTCACCGACTTAAATAAAGCCTGTCCAAAAGATCCTTTCCCTTTGCCTCACATAGATTCGTTAGTTGATGCCACCTCCGGACATGAGCTCCTCACCTTCATGGACGCATCCTCAGGATTCCAACAAATCCAGATGGAACCATCTGACCAGGAGGACATCGCCTTCATAACGCCCACAGGTATTTATTGTTATATTGCTATGCCTTTTGGACTAAAAAATGCAGGTGCAACATATCAGAGGCTCGTGAACAAAATGTTCAAAGATCAGATTGGGGACACAATGGAAGTATATATTGACGACATGGTAGTAAAATCCAAGAAAGCCGAAGATCACATAAGCAACCTATCTCAAGCCTTCGACATCTTAGATTGTTTCAATATGAAACTTAATCCAGCTAAATGCAACTTTGGAATGAAGGCAGGGAAGTTTTTGGGTTATATGGTTACTAAAAGAGGCATTGAAGCTGCCCCAGAACAGATACGCGCTATTATCAACCTGTCGTCACCTCAATCTGTCAAGGACGTCCAAAGATTGACAGGAAAGATTGCTGCACTCACCAGGTTCATTTCAAAATCCTCGGATCGATGCAAACCTTTCTATGACATCCTAAGGAAGAACAAGAAGTTCCAGTGGGAGAACCAACATGAAGAAGCCTTTCAGGAGCTCAAAACATACCTGTCGACACCTCCATTATTGGCCAAGCCTCAGGAGGAAGAACATCTTTACATCTACCTAGCAGTATCAGAAGGCGCTGTAAGTGCAGTCTTGGTGACAGAACGAGATGGTAGTCAGCAACCCATCTACTATATAAGTAAGACACTTTTAGATGCGGAGACCAGGTATTCTCATTTACAGAAGTTAATTTTAGCTTTGATAACTACTTCTATTAAATTAAGGCACTATTTTGAAACACATACTATAATTGTACGCACTAACTATCCTATTAAGAATGTTATGAGAAAACCAGAGATGTCAGGTCGAATGACGAAGTGGTCTGTACAATTAAGCACATACGACATTAAATATGAGCCCAGAACAGCAATAAAATCTCAAGCTCTAGCTGATTTTGTGGCTGACTTTAGTCCAACCATGCAACAAGAAGTGGAATTGGAGGTTCAACAACTTCAAGATGACGACATCCTGAAGATCTGGACTCTCTACACAGATGGTGCTTCTAACATGAGAGGTACAGGTCTTGGAGTTGTACTAAAATCGCCACAAGGGGACATAATACCACAATCCATCAGTTGCAGTTTCAAGGCCACTAATAATGAAGCAGAATATGAGGCATTAATTGCAGGTTTAACAGCGGCCCAGGACTTAGATGTCAAGCATATCCGGGTGTTTATGGATTCTTTGCTAATTGTTAACCATTACAACGGATCCTACATAGCAAAAAATGCAAAGATGACAACATATTTGGAAATTGTAAAAATTCTGGCAGCCAAATTCAAATCATTTACTTTGGAACAGATTCCACGAGAAGAAAATTCTCAAGCAGATGCCCTGGCAAACTTAGGTTCAGCCTTCAAAAGCATTTCACAGACAAGTATCCCAATTGTGCATGTTGACATCCCAGCAATTGATCATCTTGAGCTGTTCGTTCTAGATGTCGACGTACCTTCCTCTCCAGCAGCAACTTCTTGGACAACTCCTATTATCAAGTATCTCTTAGATGATACGATCCCAGCCGAGGAGAAAAATACTAGAGCCTTCAGGGTAAGAGTATCTAAGTATTTACTTATTGATAACCTTTTGTTTAGAAAATCTGCTGCAGGTCACTACTTAAGATGTCTAGAAGCAGACCGAGCCCATCAGGTTCTCAAGGAACTGCATGAAGGACAGTGTGGAAATCATACCGGGGGCAGAAGTCTGCATACCAAGGCTCTGAGGATGGGATATTTTTGGCCCACAATGAGAAGAGATGCCGCAGACTATGCAAAGAAATGTGACTCCTGTTAACGACAAGGGGACATCCTGCACTAGCCAGCTGAACTACTGCATCCTATCCTGTCGCCATGGCCGTTTATGGTTTGGGGAATGGACATCGTAGGAAAATTACCCAGGGCACCAGGAGGAAGAGTATTTCTACTAGCTATGACAGACTATTTCTCTAAATGGGTAGAAGCTGAGGCGTACGTACAAGTTCGTGACAGAGAAGTTATCTCTTTCATCAAAAGAAATATATTCAGCCGATTTGGGATACCTTCAGAGATAATTTGTGATAACGTCTCCCAATTCATTAGTAAGAAAACCCAAGATTTCTTGACATCTTGGGGAGTCAAGATGGTGACATCTTCACCTGTTCACCCTCAAGCCAATGGACAGGCAGAATCTAGCAACAAAATAATCATAAGCAACTTAAAAAAGAGACTGAACCAGAAGAAAGGACGATGGGCAGAAGAGTTACTAATGGTTCTATGGGCTGACAGGACGACATCTAAGAACGCTACTGGTCAAACTCCCTATTCACTTGTATTTGGAATAGAATCAGTTATTCCAACAGAAGTACTTGTACCTACGGCCAGATACAGTTTGTTGACATCTGAACATAATAAAGACATCTTGACATATGACTTGGATACCGTAGACGAACTAAGGGACATGGCTAAAGTTCGGATGGCAGCATATCAACAAAGGGTAGCCAGATCTTACAACAAAAATGTAAGGGTTAGAATGTTTCAAGTAGGAGACTTAGTCCTACGAAAGGCATTCCAAAATACAAAGGAGCTCAATGCAGGCAAGCTCTCCCCAAAGTGGGAAGGACCCTACCTAATAGATGCACAGGCCGGGAAAGGAGCATATCGCCTGTCAACCTTGGATGGCCAAATGATACCACAAAGTTGGAACGCCATTCACCTTAAAAGGTATTACATCTAAGCAATGCTCCCCTTAAACTCATCTCCTCCCAGGTATGGATAATCCTTTATTTATTTGTAACCATTCATTTCCCTATTTACTGTTTTCTTACTTCTCTGCAAATCAAGATGTCACTAACACAACTTGTGGAGAGGCGTCAACATAGTTGACGTCCATTTTTAACATGTCTTTGTCTTGTGAGGTGTTGACATGCGGAAATGGGGACATGTCGAAAGTACGCAAAGTCAGAAGGACAACGAATTCTCCTCCGTCAGAGACTGGCCATCTCTTCTCAAGTAAAGGTACACAATCCCTTCTAAGGTTTAAAGAGTTAACTACCTCTTTCTTAAGATGTTAAGTTACCACACCTTCGCCTGGAGAGCAAGTTATCTCTTTAATTGAGGTGTGGGGTGGGCCTATATGAGTAAACTCATATAGCTTACCCATTCCCACTCAGTTAAACGATTGATCTCATGTTTTATTCTTATGGTTATGACATGTACATGTCATCTTAAGTGTCTACAGCTTTGACATACTATCATGTCACCTTACGAGCATAACAAATAACCATACAAAGAAAAAATTTCATCCAAAAGAAAACAAGCCTTGACATGCTTGAAAATTACTAAACCATAATTAAACTAAAGTTACCATAAGAACATCCAAACTGCTAAAAGTTAAAACGCAAAATTGTTAGACCAACCCAACACATAAAAGAAATTGTCTTTGGTCCTTATGGACCTATTACATAACCAAACAAAACTAAAATTGTCTTTGGGATTCCATCCCAGTTAAACCAGCAAAAAACCAGAACAAATTTACTTTACCTTTTCAGATGGCATCTGCCTCAGGTGTTGCTTTGGGAGTAACTTCTTCGACCTCTGCTGCTTCCTTTGCAATCGCTTCATATGGGCTTGATGACACCTCACCCTTATATACTGGCTCACCTGTCAGCTTGGAGAAGTAGGCATATTCCTTGTTGATATCCCAATTATGGGCCTTTCCTTCCTGGAACTCCTTCATAATCTTGATCTTACATTGGGAAACGGTTTTAGCAGCAGCCAATTTGCAAGAACCTTTCACTTCTGCAATCTCCTTAAGATGATCCTCCTCACTTTTTGCCAAATTGTTCAATAAGTCCTTTACCGTCTGCTCCTGCTCTTCCAACGACTTAACTTGTTGCTCCAAGGTCTTTTCATGCCCCTTCAACTTGCTCTCTAACATGATCTTCTCCTTCTTAACCAAAGCAATATCACCTTTAGATTTCTTCTTCAGCATCTCCATTTCTTTTACCAGATCTTCCAAATACCCTATAGCCTGTAAAATAATAAACTTGATATCAAAAGGTGTTATAAAAAACTTTTGAAATAGTCAAAACCCAGTTAGTATCATCTTACCCCAGTTGCAAAACTCATACATTTCTTTTTGAATTCTCCCACTGGCATTCCTTCAAAAGTATCTCCAACCTCAACCACCTCCTCTTGAATAGCCTTTCTCTTTCTCACCCTGGAGCCAATGCCTGCGCTCTCATCTAAAATAGGGATCTTCTTAGGAATAGGCGGAGGTTTCATATCAATCTTAAGAGCGGGCTCGTCAAACATGGCTTCAATGTCATCAAGATCAAAATCCGATCCTGAAACGGCTGGTTTGGAGACTGCATTGACATATGAATATTGTCAGGAAGTGTAATGCATCAGATTGATAAACTATAGTGAAAAGACAACATGCTTACCTGTAGACATAATGACAGAAGTTGACGCTTTTTGATCTTCCGGAACAACCAGAGGTGATTCCAGTAGTCCCCTAGGAGATCTCTTGTCCAAGGGAAGCTTGAAAAATTCGTCAATTTTGGCCAAGGTGTCCTCAGCCGGTGGAAGTAGTTCTCCCCAGTCAATATCTGAAAAGAGGTAAGAACAATTACGATTTCAGTTTGTTTCAAGAACAGAAAGTCACAAAGTTAGGAATTCAAGTACCTTCCTTGTTCCATTTACTTGATATCTCATTCCCTTCTCCAATGGATGCCCTATCAACAAAGAAAAACCTATTTTTCCATCCCCTATCACTAGAAGATGTGGTTCTCATTAAGGAGTTCCTACCTGACCTTTTCTTAAAAAGATATCTTTTTGAACCGAAAGGTTGGAGGTCGTATGAATAGGCTATCTCATGAAGCCCTAGGTTTAACCGATTCTCCCTGTTTACTTTGATAATAAAAGCAAAAACTCTCCAAGCCATGGGCATCAGTTGAGGATAGGCAAGTTGGGTCTTTTGAAAGAACTCAGAAACCAACGATGGGAAGGGGTAACTAAACCCTAGAAGAAAAGGATACTCAAGAAAGCAAATCCATTTGGCGAAAACAAAGTCAGACCTAAGATTTACAGAGAAAGGGTGAAAAATCACATCTTCGGGGAAGTAACATTGTTGTTTTAGTTATTCTATTTGGGTATCACTAAACAAACAAGTCTCCTCATCCGGTTTCGCAAGGAGATTTTCACAAACAAAATCAGTGAGACTAATCTCTATGGGACCTTGTGGGGATGGGGCACTCTTGGTTTTGGACGAACTCCACCTAGTTCTACCCATGGTTGACAGACAAAAGAGAGAAGTAAACAATGGATGAAAATAAGAAACGGAGAAATTTTTACCTTGAAGAGGAACAGCGCCGTAGCAAGCAGGGATGAAAAGGAAGGTTTGAGAAGCTTATTAAGCCTTCCAAGCGGTTATTTAAATTAAAAAAGAACTCTATTTCCAAAAAACCCCTTTTTCCTAAGCATTACTCCCCAACCGTCCATTATCTCCACGTTTCACAATACCCGTCCCATCATGCAAGCTGGTAGTTGAGCATTTATTGGGAGAAAAAACATTTGCCTCTTCAATTGCCAAGATAACCAAATGTTTTTGGGGACAAATTGTTGTGGGTATTTTTCAGCATGGGGACATCTTCAGTTGCTCCTGCATGTCAAGATGTTATTCCGCTGTAAGTATTGTTTAATATTTACTTATTTAATTTTTCTTAATATCTTTATTATTATTTTCCAGTAAATAAGAGAGAAGAATACGGAATATTTTCCAAGCACGTTCAACACATCTTTAAAGACAAAGATGACTTGGTCTCACGGACGTTGAGAAGATAAGATTAGATCCCGAGATTGTAGGAACAACTTTTACCCCTTCATACTTACTTTTATTTAAGGGGAGATGGAGACGGAAAAACACATGCTCATGCTCACACACTCTACGCACATCTTTCTTGTAATCCTCTCCATCATCTTCCACAGTTGTAACTCAATTATTATAGTGAAACTTTTAAGGTTGGAGACCTAACTCCCGGGGTTTTTTCCGAATAGGTTATCACCTCTAAGGTTTTTCTCGTTAACAAATCGTGGTGTCATTCTTCCTTTTCATGTCTTTGTTCCATTTAGTCGAATTCCACAGTCCCCTCCTTAGTATTTAAATCCACACACTTGTCAAAGTTAAGATTCTGTACTATTGTTTTTTCTACCAAAACACTAAGGCCTCTCAATATATACTAAATGTAAAGCTTTCTTGAGAAATTAAGGAGCTATGAAAAGTATTAGTTAAGGAGCCATTTGGCAGTGATTAGGTGCCATAGGCGTGACCTAGGCGCGCCCAACTCTAAGAAAGCTGGTATTCACTAAGGAGTCAAAGGCCCCAAAATTTATGCATCAAGAAAGCTGGTGTTCACTAAGGAGCCAAAGGCCCCAAAATTTATACTACTCAATTTCCTAGCATTTTAATTCCTAGACGATGTGGGATTAATATCCAATTGGTTTTCAAATGCTAAGGCCTCTCAATATATACTACTCCATTTCCTAGTATTTCAATTTCTAGACAATGTGGGATTAATATCCCTCAGATTTTTCAAATTATATTTCGGGTTATTAAATGGGGTGTGTTTAATAAATGAGTAATGAACCTAGCCTATATTTAGTTTCGATTCTAGTTTGAGTGGGAAAATGGGAGGTGTGCTGAAGTGCTTTGCACTTCAGCCTGCTGATCGCGAGCAGTTCCAACCAGAAATGGTAGAATCGATAGACGGAATGACTTCACGAAGGTTATGCTCCTACTTTAGTTTACAAGGGTGATTAGGAGTCCATCAAAGCATCTTAACCAATTAAGGTATCTCATTAGTAGCCTGTCTAAAAGGAGAAAGCAGCCTCACAACCCATACCACACCCCCATTTTCCCGCTCAAACTATAACCGAAACTAAATAGAGGCTAGGTTCATTACTCATTTACTAAACATACCCCCTTTAATAACCCGAAATAAAATTTGAAAAATCTGAGGGATATTAATCCCACATCGTCTAGAAATTGAAATGCTAGGAAATCGAGTAGTATATATTGAGAGACCTTAACATTTGAAAACTAATTGAGATATTAATTCAACATCGTCTAGGAAATGAAGTAGTATAAATTTTGGGGCATTTGGCTCCTTAGTGAACACCAGCTTTCTTGATGTATAAATTTTGGGGTCTTTGGCTCCTTAGTGAACACCAGCTTTCTTGGCGTTGGACACGCCTAGGGCTACTAATAACCGCCAAATGGCTCCTTAACTAAGACTTTTCATAGCTCCTTAATTTCTCAAGAAAGCTTTACATTTAGTATATATTGAGAGTCCTTAGCATTTAAAAATCAAATGGGATATTAATCCCATATCATCTAGTAATTGAAATATTAGGAAATGGAGTAATATATATTGAGAGACCTTAGCATTTGAAAATAAAATGGGATATTAATCCCACATCGTCTTGGAATTGAAATGCTAGGAAATAGAGTAGTATAAATTTTGGGGCCTTTAGCCCCTTTGTGAACACCAGCTTTCTTTTTGTTGGGCGCCCTGGGCGTGTGTGTTGGGCGCGCCTAGGTCATGCCTAGGGCGCCTAATCACCCCCAAATGGCTCTTTAACTAAGACTTTTCGTAGCTTCTTAATTTCTCAACAAAACTTTTCATTTATTGAGAGACCTTAGCATTTGGAAACCAAATGAGATATTAATTCTACATCGTTTATGAAATGGAATAGTATATATTAAGAGGCTTTAGCATTTGAAAACCAGATGGGATCTTAATCCCACATTGTCTAGAAATTGAAATGCTAGGAAATGGAGTAGTATATATTGAGAGACCTTAGCATTTGAAAAACCAAATGTGATTTTAATCACACATCGTCTAGAAATTGAAATGCTAGGAAATGGAGTAATAATATTGAGAGTCCTTAGCATTTGAAAACCAAATTGGACATTAATCCCACATCCTCTAGGAATTGAAATGCTAGGAAATGTAGTAGTATATATTTTGGGGCATTTGACTCCTTAGTGAACACCAGCTTTCTTGATGTATAAATTTTGGGGCCTTTGGCTCCTTAGTGAACACCAGATTTCTTGGTGTTAGGCGCACCTAGGTCACGCCTAGGGCCCTTAATCACTGCCAAATGACTCCTTAACTAAGACTTTTCATAGCTCCTTAATTTCTCAAGAAAGCTTTACATTTAGGGCTCGTTTGGTAGCTGAGTGGGATTAGCCCGTATTAATAGTGAGGGGATTGTTAATCCTAAGATTAATAATGCGGCTTCTTAATAATCCTTAATAATCCTGATTGAAAATATAAACTTTTGGTTGGTAGAAATCACATAAAACAAGACAATGTTCTTTTAAAGACCAAATTACGCATACAATTATAAAGAGACAATCAAGGGCACAATTAAAGAAAATTAGTACTTTTTTTTTCTAAATTAACAACCTTTAACATTTTGTATAGAGAGAATTAAATATGGAAAGGCCAAACCATTTAATAGTCGACATATATATTGGGAGGAGATAAGAAGTTAATCCCGGTGAAGAGGATAATTTATACCGTTGCCCTTTTTTTCCTACCAAACACTCGACTTCGGGATTATTAATCCCATCTGTTGCTAAGATGGGCTACCAAACGGGCACTTAATATATATTGAGAGGCCTTAGCTATTTGGGATAGATTTTTTCTTAAACACTGCATTGTCACCTTGGCTCACATGGTCCTTCAGCATCTTGATTATTCAGCATCTTTAACATGACATCTTGTTCCTAACAACTTGAATATGCAGGTTCAACCCCTCTTATGCAGATTCGTCCGTTCCTATTTTTCAGAAGGATAATTACTACACAAGAATCGACGACTAAGTCTCAGGTATTTCAAATGTATTTCCAACGGAAGATAAGATCATGGCAAACGGTCCCTAAACTTCAGCAACCTGATGCGAATTTCTCGGGATTTTCAGTTACGTGTTTATTACTTTGTCAATACTAGGGGTATAAAAGGAGAGATAGGGATAGGCGCCATGAACGTCAACATTGTAACTCTCACTATACTTCCACTTTGTACTCACACAACAAAATTTTTTATAAACATTTTTGGTTAAGGTAGACTTTTCCTACAGACTCCCGAGGTTTTGTGCCGGAGATCAATTGATCAAGGACTTTCCTCGTTACATCTTGGCATAGCATCTTGAATTTTCTCACTCTTATACTCCATTTGTGCCCAAAATCAATCCACCGAAAGTTTAATTTTAGCTTACAAAAAATTGACCAAAACATTAACATTTGAAAATCAAATGGGATATTAATCTCACATCGTTTAGGAATTGAAATATTAGGAATGGAGTAGTATATATTGAGAGGCCTTAGCATTTGAAAACCAAATGGAATATTAATCCCACATCGTCTAGGAATTGAAATGCTAGGAAATGGAGTAGTATAAATTTTGGGGCTTTTGGCTCCTTAGTGAACACCAACTTTCTTTGTGTTGGGCGCGTCTAGGTCACGCCAAGGGCGCCTAATCACCGCCAAAAGGCTCCTTAACTAAGACTTTTCATAGCTCCTTAATTTTTCAAGAAAGCTTTCCATTTAGTATATATTGAGAGGCCTTAGCATTTGTAAATCAAATGGAATATTAATCTGACATCATCTAGGAATTGAAATGCTAGAAAATGGAGTAGTATATATTAAGAGACCTTAGCATTTGAAAACTAAATTGGACATTAATTTCACATCGTCTAGAAATTGAAATGCTAAAAAATGGCATTTGAAAACCAAATTGGACATTAATTCCACATCGTCTAGAAATTGAAATGCTAGAAAATGGAGTAGTATATATTGAGATGCCTTAGCATTTGAAAACCAAATGGGATATTAATCCCACATCGTTTAGGAATTGAAATGCTATAAAATGGAGTAGTATACATTGAGAGGCCTTAGCATAGTGCAAGAAAATGAATTAGTATAAATTTTGGGGCCTTTTGCTCCTTTGTGAAGACCAGCTTTCTTGGCGTTGGGCGCGCCTAGGTCACGCCTAGGGCGCCTAATCACCGTTAAATGGCTCCTTAACTAAGTCTTTTCATAGCTCATTAATATCTCAAGAAAGCTTTCCATTTCGTTTCCCGCCCACGTCCAGTTTTGAAATTGGAAACTTGATCGATTTTGTCATTTCACTTTTGTAAGATAGTGACTTGCTATAAAGAAAAAAGGGAAAAATAAAAGGGATAGATGTGTGACGTGCTCTATGGAAAGCAACTTTTCCTATTATTTATAACTTTATTTGAAATAGTTTTTTATCCGTACGTTTAACATGAGTGTAGCACTAATTCTTTTATAAAGTAGAGAATAATTTGATTAAATGGCTGAGTTTGAGATTGATCATGAAAAACGAAATAAAATTATGTTTTTAGCGACGGAAGTAGCAAGTATGTGAAGGCAAAGCCCAAAAGGAGAAAATCACATCGGATTCTCCAATTATGAAGGGAAAAAGTAAAAAGGAAAAAAGGGAAAAATAAAGGGTAAAAATTTCAAATACTCCCTCCGTCCCACTTAAGGGTCCTACTTTCTCTTTTGGTCCGTCCCATATTAAGAGTCCCATTTCATAAATGACAAATTTTGAACAGTGTTTCGGATATTTATATCCTTGTAATGTAAATATATTTACAAAAGAACCATTCATTATTTCTTTATAATGTTAACATATTTACAAAAAAAAAACAATCAAAATGAGGTTTTATCATAAATGTTTTAACTTTTAAATTATCTCTAATCTTCTATCCACTTGCAATTTTTTATTAATTTTAAAAAAAATATCTTAAGAAGCGTGAAATACTACCATAGGACCCTTGAAGTGAGACGGAGGGAGTATAATTTATATAATAGGTTAAACCTTCCAACGGAAGACAACAAATGTGGCTTTTATCACCCATTATTATAGTAGGAGTAATAAAGTAGAGTATATGTTAGGAAATGGAGTAATATATAACTATATATTGAGAGGCCTTAGCATTTGATAACCAAATTGGACATTACCCACATCATCTAGGAAATGGAGTAGTATATATTGAGAGGCCTTAGCATTTGAAATCAAATGGGATATTGATCCCACATCGTCTAGGAATTGAAATGCTGGAAAATGAATTAGTATGATTGAGAGGCCTTAGCATAGTGCTAGGAGATTAAATAGTATAAATTTTGGGGTCTTTGGCTCCTTTGTGAAGACCAGCTTTCTTGACGTTGGGCGCGTCTAGGTCACGCCTAGGGCGCCTAATCACCGCCAAATGGCTCCTTAACTAAGACTTTTCATAGCTCCTTAATTTCTCAAGAAAGCTTTCCATTTTCGTTTTCCGCTCACAACCAGTTTTGGAATTGGAAACTTGGTCGATTTTGTCATTTCACATTTGTAAGATAGTGACTTGCTATAAAGAAAAAGTGAAAAAATTAAAGGGATAGATGTGTGACGTGCTGTATGGAGAGCAACTTCTCCTATTATTTCTAACATCTTTGTAAATAGCTACCATATTATGTTCAAAAATCAATAGTCTAAGGGTATATACTCCCTCTAGAGCACAAACCAAAAGAAAGATCAAGTAACCATACTAACTATAATCCTAATGCTCACCCATCTCATCTTCTCCCATCTCATCATCACTTGTCTCATTATCATCAGTACCCATCTCATCATCAGGTGTCTCATAATAATCACCTATCTCATTGCCATACCTGAGAAAGAAAAGAAAAAAAATATTTCAAAAGACCAACATGTCATGAAAATAGTTGCAATGAAAACTTGCAAGTCAGAGGCATAAAAATAGTCTCATTCCAACATGTCATAAAAATAGTCCCATTCCAACATGTCATAAAAATAAATGCATGTGATATACCAGCCATCAAAGGCTTAAACCAGCCATCAACTTACACTGCGAGTCTATCATCGAGGTTAACATTACAAAGGCTTAAACCAGCCATCAAAGATGTACAACAGCTTCTCAAGAACAAAGACAATGTTGGGTATGAAACAGGCTCGTTTATTTAGTATATAAATGTTCAAAAATAGTATAAAATCTAGCTGGTTTAGTGCAAAATTCCCCCATTTATATCAAGAAAAAAATACACAAAAAAATAAAAATAATAATAATTGCCCCCTTTTAGTTGGTGCGCGTTTTATGAAAATGATCTTGCCTCCTTTCAAAAAAAATTGGCTCCGCCACTGAAATAACCTAATGTCAGTCAATAGAATCTAAGTGGAAAATAACCAGTTATGCTTCCATCACTGCATTTGACATCATTAACAAAGTGCGTCCACAGTAACACAGGTTCCAAATGAGAACTGGCATAACCAAATTATCACTCGATAAAGGGACGACCACCCAACCATACCCAACCATCTTTCAGTGATCATCGTAGCTGCTAAGACTCCTTTAGGGTCCCAAATATGAAGTCAGCAGAGTAAGCATAGTTTCAGAATCCAATTTCAGTTGAGTAATACAAGTTATTAACTCTTACCAGTTGTGAAATCATCATAAAACAGCATCATAGTTCACCAACAGCAAAAACCGATATCAACCAACTGCCAAGTAAAACAACATCAACAGCAGCAGCACCCTCTCCTTAGTCAGCTACATTAACTCTTCCCAGACACAACTACTGGTAGGCAGGTATGGGTATGCTAAAATTTCAGGTTTCTTATTAAACATCGAACAATATGCATGCACAAGCCAAAAGACAGATTAAAATTAAGGCAAGAAAATAAAAAATCCCCACCGGGAAAAAACTCTAACAAAATAATACTGAACAATAACACTTAAATAGCTGCAATGACACAAAGGCATAGAGTACCATCGAAGGTAAGAGAACAGACGCATCAAGTACAACACCAAAATGGTTAACCTTAAAAACGTACGCATGAAGAAACCAGTCCACCAATTCATCAGAACAATCACAACACGAACATCTGAAGTATTCTCTCATATAGGTGCAGCTCAACTCGAACAGATCCCAAGCTAAGTTCTCATTCCTGCATGGATAAGAGCAAACATTCAGATCAACAACGAAATATAGAACTCAACCAACCTTTAATATGCTGTTTTAGACTCACTTCAGCATCAGATCGACGAGGAGATGGGGAACGGGAATCAACAGCTCTATCACGCGGTGAAACACTCTTTGCAGCAGGGGAGTGTTCTTTGTTATTGCGTCCAACAGGACTAACGCTCCTAGAAAGAGATGACTTGCGTGGGGATAGGCTCCTTCGAGGGCTAGGACTACGCCGAACAGGAGAGGTGCTTCAACAAATAAAGACATAGTAATATTAGACAGATATTCAAAGTCAGGGCACATAAAAATTTCAAGATCAGTTGGACCATACCTTAGAGAAGACCGGCTTCGACTACGCTTGTCAGTATTGTTGGAAAAAAGTGTGTTTTGAAGGAAATAATGAGTTATTTTCTTAATTTGTTATTTGTTAAAATGACAAATTGATTGTTGGATTGTGTTCTACTCCATGAGTACATTGAAATCATATATTCATTTGTTCAAAATGGTTGAGAAATGAATGAGATATGAAGGCTCAAAGTTAATGGGTTGGAATGGGTAAAATGTGGTTATCCCACATTGGAAAAAGATGAAAAAGTGGCTAAGTTTAAATACTCCTACACTTTGGTAGGGAGTAAGATTGTGGTACATAGAGGCTCTCTCTCGCGCACAGGTGCGCAGGGGGGGGTGCAAATCATGGACCGAAATAGGCTTCGGACTACCGAACTCATGTGCATGCGCGTCCTGCGGACACGAATGTAGCTCCGAAATAGCCTGTCCGCGCGAGCCCACTTTTTACATTTTTTTTCCAAAAACTTGACCCAATTTTTCTGGAGGTGAGGCGGGCGCCTGAAGCTGTCCGAGGCGGCCGCATGGAAGTCAGTAGAGGAGCTGGCCATAGAACCTCTTTGAGGCGGGCGCCTCGCGTTCCCCGAGGCGGGCGCCTGGGCTCCAGTGGCTGTACGGAAAAAATAATTTTATCATGTTTTGTAACAGCTCAAAAGGCTGTTAATGAATGTGTAATTTCAACAGCCATATAACTGATCAAAGGGAGTTTATGAGCCAAATAATTATGCAATTATGTTAAAATAATTGTATTAATTAAGAAAATTAAAACATGGTTTAATTTTCTGTTATCTACTTGGATTATATAATGGCAAGAACACAACAAGAGAGAAATACACACAGATTTTTCAAGAATTCCTCTCCTCTTCCTCTTGTTGCATATTGAACAAATATTTTCCTTGGCCTCCTTGCATTGCATTTGTGGTGATAAAGCTCAAGCATCGACTTCAGTTCGCCGGAGGTATTCTTGTGCAACCACCGTCCGGTTACTCCGTTTCATCCTGGGAGGCAAGCGTTCCGTAACAACTCAAGCACAACGTGGTGAGGGGGCGTAATTTGTCTTAAGGAGAGTGTGATTTCACACGACTCGGATTCCTCGACAAATCATTTTCCTTATCTTTTCTTTTGTGTAATTTTGTTTTATTTAGTTTTCTACAATTTTCTATTATTGTGTAATAGTTATTCCAACAAGTATACCTATCTCTCCCACGATCCTTACGATAACCAGGACTTCTACTGCGGCTCCTACTACGAAAACGGTCCCTATCCTTTATTTTCTTGGGACAATATTTATTACCTGTTTTTGAACATTAAATGTTCTAGAAACAAACAACCCAAATGAGCAAATCTATCCCAATTAATAAAACGTTCTCACACCTCATACGCAAAAGATGCAAGACTGACAAGAACAAAAAAAAAACAACTCAACCAATATCATGGTCAAATTAAGAACAAAATGTCATTACTGCCACAGATGTATTACATACCTTAACCAATGTTTTTGATGATGCCCGAGCATCCCCATTTGACTGACATCTCGAAGACCTACCAAGAAATTGGTCGACATACACAATCAATTAAGTAGTACAAGCTATCAACACATATAGTTGCCAACAATCAAGGGAGGCATCACAAGGCTGGAAAATTAAGTCTATCTACACACATTCTCGTTATAATTCAATATTTCCATGCAAGTTAAACTTGGGAGTAATGCATTCAAAGGCTCCCACCTATGTGGGGTAAGGGGGGGGGGTCGGATGTACGCAGCCTTGCCCCTGTATTAAAGCACAGAGAGGCTGTTTTCGGATGACCCAGGATGAAAATTGCGTCGAAAATTACTGATCGACCGAATTTAGTCACGCTTATAAAAAATTTAAATGGAAAGTTTCAATCATATGTAAGCTTGCTCACATTTTTGTGAAACCATCACTATTTCGGTTCTTCCAATGATGCCTGGGGACATTGCTTACTTGTGGTACAACTTTTCCACCAACTATAGGCTTAATCAATACAAAAATGCAAGACATTAGGATCATCAAGCATAGTTTCACTTTCTACTTGATACAAATAGAAGAAATAAGGACGGGTCAATGCTTGAGGGTTCCCGCCATTACACGGTCTCGGAAAAGGTTTAATATACAGCCTTACTTCTTGCAAACAGAGACTGCTCAAAATTTGAGCTCGTGACCTCCAGATCACACCGGAGCAACCTTAACGTTGCACCAAGGCCTGTCGCCTTTAAAAATAACTAAAGAACGTAAAGGAAAAAACTTAAGTAAAGCTTCTCACCAGGGAATGTGAATTTTCCCTTACCCTTCTCGGTTCTATCACCTTTTCCTAAAGGCAAAGATGAGAATATTCATAAGACAAATAAGAATATGCGGATAGTTTTCTATTTGTTCTTTTATAAGGACAAAAATAAGCAGTTTTACATCAAAGATACACCATCTTACAATTCCAACCTTCCTTAAATCACTTGTAGTTGGGTCGACCTCATTAACCTTCTTTAACACCGGTAATGATGTCCTTCCAACAATAAACACACAGTAGTGAGCATATCTATATAATGGTAGGTCATTTACATACAATCAACACAAGCCAGTAAGCCAATTTGTAAGCAAAGAAACCTTGTTCGAGCTAATCCATTCCTCACAGATTTCCTAAGAAACAAGCAATAAAACCATCAAAAGCAACTATAGGAAACTTAGGGGCCCAAGGCAGTTACTGAGGCGGGCGCCTGGACCTGCCTGAGGCGGGCGCCTCGACTCCAGAAGGTGCAGGCCATTGGCAAGACTCCGAGGCGGGCGCCTGAAGCTGTCCGAGGCGGCCGCATGGAAGTCAGTAGAGGAGCTGGCCATAGAACCTCTTTGAGGCGGGCGCCTCGCGTTCCCCGAGGCGGGCGCCTGGGCTCCAGTGGCTGTACGGAAAAAATGATTTTACCATGTTTTGTAACAGCTCAAAAGGCTGTTAATGAATGTGTAATTTCAACAGCCATATAACTGATCAAAGGGAGTTTATGAGCCAAATAATTATGCAATTATGTTAAAATAATTGTATTAATCTATTCCCTTGGCCCGTTCATAGATTAACTAGAAACCCACTTAGAAAATAAGAACAACAAGAACCACAATTCTTATGAATCTTTTGGCGGGGATTCAACAAATTGTCATTATCAAGCAAAGACTAATTACAATTGAGAATTTGACAATTCACAATTATAATTCAATAATAGTCAAGAACAAATATGACATTCAACATAAATATTCCAAGACTCCATTAAAAATCTACTTGATAATCCCAAATCTATAATGAAAATGATGAAAATAAAAACTTAAAGCATAAAATTGTTACCTCCAATCCCAAGAACTAGATGTTTAGCTACCAATTACAAGCATGATGAACACCAAGAAAATGTAAAAAGATGATACTCCCTTTTCTCTCTAGCTCTCTTCTTTTTAATCTAACTCTCCACACTCTAAATAACGTAGTGTAAGGGAACAAAGAGATGAAAGATCATCCATCTTCTTCAAATGTGCACTTTGGCCCCTTTTAGACTTGGAAAAATTGCCACCTTCCTATGAATTTCGCTATTTACAATTAGGTCCCTGCAGATTCTGAAATTTCACAAAATGCTTTCAAATTGCTCATATCTTCACTTGAACCACTGAAAACTAGAAAAACACTAAAACACCCATTAAAACACACAAAACCCAAGGATTAAGCTAAGAATAAGTTTATAAAGTATTAAATGGATGAGTGTAAAACTCACTCATCACCTAGGTCATGCCTAGGGCCCTTAATCACCGCCAAATGACTCCTTAACTAAGACATTTCATACCACCTTAATTTCACAAGAAAACTTTACATTTAGGGCTTGTTTGGTAGCTGAGTGGGGTTAGCCCGTATTAATAGGGAGGGGATTGTTAATCCTAGGATTAATAATGAGGCTTCTTAATAATCCTGATTGAAAATATAAACTTTTGTTTGGCAGAAATCACATAAAACAAGACAATATTCTTTTAAAGATCAAATCACCCGCACAATTATAAAAAGACAATCAATGGCACAATTAAAGAAAATTAGCACTTTTTTTTCTAAATTCACAACCTATTATCATTTTGCTTTTCATAGCTCCTTAATTTCTCAAGAAAGCTTTCCATTTAGTATATATTTAGAGGCCTTAGCATTTGAAAACCAAATGAGATAGTAATCCACATCGTCTAGGAATTGAAATGCTAGGAAATGGAGTAGTATATAATGTGAGGCCTTAGCATTTGAAAATCAAATTTGACATTAATTCCACATTGTCTAGGAATTGAAATGCTAGAAAATGGAGTAGTATATATTTTGGGGCCTTTGACTCCTTAGTGAACACCAGCTTTCTTGGTGTTGGGCGCGCCTAGGTCACGCCTAGGTCCCCTAATCATGCCAAATGGCTTCTTAACTAAGACTTTTCATAGCTCCTTAATTTCTCAAGAAAGCTTTACATTTAGTATATATTGAGAGTCCTTAGCATTTGAAAACCAAATGGGATATTAATCTCACATAGTTTAGGAATTGAAATATTAGGAAATGGAGTAGTATATATTGAGAGGCCTTAGCATTTGAAAACCAAATGTGATATTAATCCCACATCGTCTATGAATTGAAATGCTAGAAAATGGAGTAGTATAAATTTTGGGGCTTTTGGCTCCTTAGTATAAATCAGTGGTGGATTGACACCGGTGCTACTAGGCATGTTTGCTCAAACAAGGAAATGTTTAGTAGTTTTGAAGCCCTTGAAAATGGTGAGAAATTGTTCATGGGAAATTCTGCCACGTCCGATGTGAAAGGTCAAGGAAAGGTGGTGCTGAAGTTGACTTCCGGGAAAGAGTTGACTCTCAACAATGTGCTCTATGTGCCCGAAATCCGGAAAAATCTGGTGTCCGGATCGCTTTTGATTAAGCATGGGTTTCTTGTTGTGTTTGAATCCGATATGGTTACTTTGTCTAAAAGTGGAATGTTTGTAGGCAAAGGTTATGTTTGTGATGGTATGTTTAAGCTTAGTGCTATGGTTGTTAAAAGCAATGTAATGGCTAACAAGCCTAAGATGAATGTGATGAATAAGAATAATTCTTCCGTTTACTTGCTTGAGTCTTCCAATTTGTGGCATGGTAGACTAGGACATGTTAACTATGATACTATACGTAGATTAATTAACATGAATTGCATACCAAAATGTAAAATAGACTACAAACATAAATGTGAAACTTGTGTAGAGGCAAAGTTTACAAAACCTCCGTTCCATTCGGTTGTAAGAAATAATGAACCACTTGAGTTGGTTCATACGGATTTATGTGACTTCAAGTCAACACAAACACGAGGGGGCAATAAGTACTTTATGACTTTTGTTGATGATAGCACAAAATATTGTTATGTGTATCTTCTCAAAAGTAAAGATGAGGCTATAGAGAAGTTTGTTCTCTATAAAAATGAAGTTGAAAATCAACTCAACCGGAAAATAAAGGTCATAAGAAGTGATCGTGGTGGTGAGTATGAATTCCCGGTTGAAGGTATTTGTGCTCAACATGGGATTAAACATGTTACAACACCACCATACACCCCACAATCCAATGGAGTTGCCGAGAGGAAAAATCGGACTCTAAAGGACATGATGAATGCCATGTTAATAAGTTCGGGGTTACCGGATAACATGTGGGGAGAGGCCGTCTTGTCGGCAAATTATGTGTTGAATAAAATGCCCCGAAAGAAAATAAATAAGAGCCCCTATGAATTGTGGCATGGAAGAGTGCCTTCATACCAATACATGCGAGTGTGGGGGTGTCTTGCAAAGGTTTCAATACCACCTCCCAAAAAGGTGAAAATTGGACAAAAAACTATTGATTGCATATTTATTGGGTATGCTCACAATAGTAGTGCTTATAGGTTTCTTGTGCATGAATCGAAGATTCAAGATATACACAAGAATACTATAATGGAGTCAAGAAATGCTTCTTTCTTTGAGAATGTGTTTCCGTGCAAAAGAGATGATGCAAGTTCATCTAAACGGAGACATGATTCAATAGAAGAAGAAGAAGAAGTCGAAGGAACAAATCATCATGATGAAAATGATGAAGTGGAGGTAGAACCTCGACGGAGCAAACGAGGTAGGGTAGAAAAATCTTTTGGCCCGCATTTTCTAACCTATATGCTTGAAAGTGAACCACAAAGTTATAAAGAGGCCGTGAGCTCTTCCGAAGGACCTTTGTGGAAAGAGGCCATTAAAAGTGAGATTGATTCCATTTTACAAAATCACACTTGGGAATTAGTGGATCTTCCTCCGGAAGTAAACCACTAGGATATAGGTGGATTTTTAAAAGGAAAATGAAGACGGATGGAATTATTGACAAGTATAAGGCAAGACTTGTAATTAAAGGTTACAAGCAAAAGGAAGGCCTTGATTACTTTGATACATATTCTCCGGTTACGAGAATAACATCCATAAAAATTGTACTTGCAATAGTCGCATTGCGGAATCTTGAAGTACATCAAATGGATGTCAAAATCACTTTTCTAAATGGAGACTTAGAAGAGGAAATTTACATAGAACAACCCAAAGGATTTTCTGCGCCGGGGCAAGAAAATAAAGTGTGCAAGTTAGTAAAGCCATTGTATGGCTTGAAACAAGCACCTAAACAATGACATCAAAAGTTTGATCAAGCCATGATGGAAAGTGGATTTAAAATAAATGAATGCGACAAATGTATCTATGTTAGAGACACGGAAAATGGCTACGTCATTTTATGTCTTTATGTAGATGACATGCTTATCATAGGAAGCTGTGATAAAATGATAAAGTCCACTAAAGATATGTTGAACTCAAAGTTTGACATGAAAGATATGGGGTTAGCCGACGTAATCCTTGGCGTGAAAATTTCAAGAATGTCAAATGGACTTGCTTTAAGCCAGTCACATTATGTGGATAAAATTCTTGAGAAATTCAAAGAAGGATGACTTAGCTATTGCTAGAACCCCAATAGACATGAGTCAACATCTATCAAAGAATAGAGGTGACACAGTTTCTCAAGTTGAATACTCGAGAATCATTGGAAGTCTAATGTACTTGATGAGTTGTACTAGACCAGATATTGCTTACACGGTTAGCAAACTGAGTCGGTATACAAGTAATCCCGGAGCGGAACATTGGAATGGTATAGTGAGAGTACTAAGGTACTTAAGATATACTCGCGATTATGCTTTACACTATACTAGACATCCAGCGGTAATTGAAGGGTATAGCGATGCTAATTGGATATCCGATATAAAAGACTCAAGGTCTACGAGCGGATTTGTATTCACATTAGCAGGAGCAGCTATATCATGGAAATCTTCTAAACAAACGGTTATAGCTAGATCCACGATGGAATCTGAGTTTATAGCGTTAGATAAATGTGGTGAAGAAGCCGAGTGGCTACGCCAATTTATAGAAGATATTCCAAGATGGACGAAGCCCGTGCCATCAATATGTATACATTGTGATAGCCAATCAGCGATTGGAAGGGCACACAATCATATGTATAATGGTAAGTCGAGACACACTCGTCGAAGACATAATACCATTAGACAACTACTCTCAACTCGCACAATATCCATTGACTATGTTAAGTCAAAGGAAAATTTAGCGGATCCGTTAACAAAAGGGTTAAATAGAGAGTTAGTTGAAAGCTCGACGAGGGAATGGGACTAAAGCCTCGAAAAGTTAAACACGGCGGAAAACCCAATCTAGATGACTTGGAGATCCCAAGAACTAGATTCAATGGGACAACCTAACCGTTAAAAGACTTGTAGCGTCACTGTGGGGGAATCTACCCCAAGTCCATTCCTATTAGTGACATCCCGAAAGGACAAGGATAAGCCTATGGCTTTTAATGATTCTTACGCGTCGAAAATTCGAGCGGGGTAATACGGGTTACCTTTAAGAAATCACCTATGTGAGAGAGAAGTGGGGCCGCTTCGAGGAGAATTGTGTGAGGCTCAATTCTTCGACCCTCTCGCAGAACTGTGCGTATGTTCAGGGCCATGATTGAACATAGCTATGAGAATTGAAGTATGTTAGGACGATACTTGTGTCAAGCATATGATCGGCTACACAAAAAGCATAACGATTCAAGGACATCGCGTCTATCGATTTGCGAGTAGAGTAAATATGCTTGTACGAGCGAAGATTCAATGGGCATTCCCACATCTTCGTATGCAAGTTTTCGTCTGCCGGGCTTTATCACCAATTCCGCATTATTCCTTCATATGGGGGATTGTTGGAAAAAAGTGTGTTTTGAAGGAAATAATGAGTTATTTTCTTAATTTGTTATTTGTTAAAATGACAAATTGATTGTTGGATTGTGTTCTACTCCATGAGTACATTGAAATCATATATTCATTTGTTCAAAATGGTTGAGAAATGAATGAGATATGAAGGCTCAAAGTTAATGGGTTGGAATGGGTAAAATGTGGTTATCCCACATTGGAAAAAGATGAAAAAGTGGCTAAGTTTAAATACTCCTACACTTTGGTAGGGAGTAAGATTGTGGTACATAGAGGCTCTCTCTCGCGCACAAAAGCAGGGGGTGCAAATCATGGACCGAAATAGGCTTCGGACTACCGAACTCATGTGCATGCGCGTCCTGCGGACACGAATGTAGCTCCGAAATAGCCTGTCCGCGCGAGCCCACTTTTTACATTTTTTTCCAAAAACTTGACCCAATTTTTCTGGAGGTGAGGCGGGCGCCTGGACCTGCCTGAGGCGGGCGCCTCGACTCCAGAAGGTGCAGGCCATTGGCAAGACTCCGAGGCGGGAGCCTGAAGCTGTCCGAGGCGGCCGCATGGAAGTCAGTAGAGGAGCTGGCCATAGAACCCCCGAGGCGGGCGCCTGGGCTCCAGTGGCTGTACGGAAAAAATGATTTTACCATGTTTTGTAACAGCTCAAAAGGCTGTTAATGAATGTGTAATTTCAACAGCCATATAACTGATCAAAGGGAGTTTATGAGCCAAATAATTATGCAATTATGTTAAAATAATTGTATTAATTAAGAAAATTAAAACATGGTTTAATTTTCTGTTATCTACTTGGATTATATAATGGCAAGAACACAACAAGAGAGAAATACACACAGATTTTTCAAGAATTCCTCTCCTCTTCCTCTTGTTGCATATTGAACAAATATTTTCCTTGGCCTCCTTGCATTGCATTTGTGGTGATAAAGCTCAAGCATCGACTTCAGTTCGCCGGAGGTATTCTTGTGCAACCACCGTCCGGTTACTCCGTTTCATCCTGGGAGGCAAGCGTTCCGTAACAACTCAAGCACAACGTGGTGAGGGGGCGTAATTTGTCTTAAGGAGAGTGTGATTTCACACGACTCGGATTCCTCGACAAATCTTTTTCCTTATCTTTTCTTTTGTGTAATTTTGTTTTATTTAGTTTTCTACAATTTTCTATTATTGTGTAATAGTTATTCCAACAAGTATACCTATCTCTCCCACGATCCTTACGATAACCAGGACTTCTACTGCGGCTCCTACTACGAAAACGGTCCCTATCCTTTATTTTCTTGGGACAATATTTATTACCTGTTTTTGAACATTAAATGTTCTAGAAACAAACAACCCAAATGAGCAAATCTATCCCAATTAATAAAACGTTCTCACACCTCATACGCAAAAGATGCAAGACTGACAAGAACAAAAAAAAAACAACTCAACCAATATCATGGTCAAATTAAGAACAAAATGTCATTACTGCCACAGATGTATTACATACCTTAACCAATGTTTTTGATGATGCCCGAGCATCCCCATTTGACTGACATCTCGAAGACCTACCAAGAAATTGGTCGACATACACAATCAATTAAGTAGTACAAGCTATCAACACATATAGTTGCCAACAATCAAGGGAGGCATCACAAGGCTGGAAAATTAAGTCTATCTACACACATTCTCGTTATAATTCAATATTTCCATGCAAGTTAAACTTGGGAGTAATGCATTCAAAGGCTCCCACCTATGTGGGGTAAGGGGGGGGGGTCGGATGTACGCAGCCTTGCCCCGTATTAAAGCACGTAGAGGTCTGTTTTCGGATGACCCAGATGAAAATTGCGTCGAAAATTACGGATCGACTGAATTTAGTCACGCTTATAAAAATTTAAATGGAAAGTTTCAATCATATGTAAGCTTGCTCACATTTTTGTGAAACCATCACTATTTCAGTTCTTCCAATGATGCCTGGGGACATTGCTTACTTGTGGTACAACTTTTCCACCAACTTTAGGCTTAACTGAATACAAAAATGCAAGACATTAGGATCATCAAGCATAGTTTCACTTTCTACTTGATACAAATAGAAGAAATAAGGACGGGTCAATGCTTGAGGGTTCCCGCCATTACACGGTCTGGAAAAGGTTTAATATACAGTCTTACTTCTTGCAAACAGAGAGACTGTTCAAAATTTGAGCTCGTGACCTCCAGATCACACTGGAGCAACCTTAACGTTGCACCAAGGCCTGTCGCCTTTAAAAATAACTAAAGAACAGAAAGGAAAAAAACTTAAGTAAAGCTTCTCACCAGGGAATGTGAATTTTCCCTTACCCTTCTCAGTTCTATCAGCCTTTTCCTAAAGGCAAAGATGAGAATATTCATAAGACAAATAAGAATATGCAGATAGTTTTCTATTTGTTCTTTTATAAGGACAAAAATAAGCAGTTTTACATCAAAGATACACCATCTTACAATTCCAACCTTCCTTAAATCACTTGTAGTTGGGTCGACCTCATTAACCTTCTTTAACACCGGTAATGATGTCCTTCCAACAATAAACACACAGCAGTGAGCATATCTATATAATGGTAGGTCATTTACATACAATCAACACAAGCCAGTAAGCCAATTTGTAAGCAAAGAAACCTTGTTCGAGCTAATCCATTCCTCACAGATTTCCTAAGAAACAAGCAATAAAACCATCAAAAGCAACTATAGGAAACTTAGGGGCCCAAGGCAGTTACTGATAGTCAGGATGGATTTATATAGAATTATAATACCTGCAAACACTATAAGCAATTCTTTCTCCCTGGACCTTGGTATCCGGGCCACCAGGAATTGCCTTTGAATCTTTAGCCACCACTGTTTTATAAACAAAGAAGCACATTAAGAACTTATCGATTACATTTTCCAAACATTTGAAAAAAAAAGTTACCCCTGCATGCGGAGATTATGAGTGTCTACAGTAGCGGAGATTACATTTTCCAAACATTTGAAAATAAAAGTTACCCCTGCGGAGAATATGCCATGAAAATTAGGGAAAGAACTCCAGGAATTAAACCCTAATTTTGGGCTAAAAATAAACCCCAAATCGAGAACTTAGCTAATCAACAAAAATATACCAAAACAGTCGAAATTTGACTTTTCAAAATCAAATCAAACTATCTTCAAATTCAAAATGGTCAAATCCATGTCAAAAACTCAAAATATGAGGGGAATTATACCTCTTGAACTGGCTCGGTTTCGGATCGGAGAGAGAGACGACGAGCGGAGAGAGGCGGAGCGGAGCAGGGAGCGGAGAGAGGCGGAGCGGAGCAGGGAGTGGAGAGACGACAGGAGCGGAGAGAGGCGGAGCGGAGCAAGAGGGAGAGAGCGGAGAGAGAGAGGCGCCGTTCTCTCTTTTCTTCTTTTTTTTATGATTTATGCTTTCTTCTTTATTTTTCTTCTCTATGAATCTCAAATTTATTTTTTATGTTGTTTATTTTGTTATCACTTAAGGTATTACATGATTGCAATGGCCGTCACCTTTTATTAAAATTACATTTTTCATGTATTTAAATTGATTAAATTATATAATTAATCAAACATGATTGCAAAAGCCATCACAGTTTCAAAAAAGCGGTCACGTTTGATTTTTCATATTGGCGCCTGTTTTCCCGCGTTGGCGCATCGGACGAAATTACCAAACGTGATTGCACATGTGATTGTACTGCCATCTCCTTAAGGTAACGTGATTGCTTTTTATTTTCGTCTCCTTATCTGGTCTATGGTGACTGCTTTTTTTAGCCATCACAGAAAGCAGTCACAAAAGACTATTTTTCTTGTAGTGCTCCAACCTGCCATCATATCTTTCAAGCTGCTCGTTGGAAAGACCCATCTCCTGGAAGGTTTTGTAGAACAGAATGTCTTTGCAGGCCCCCGTGTCGACTAAGAGTCTTCTCGTCATACATCCGTCGATAAGACCTGGGATGACGAGAACTTGCTCTCTAGCCGCCATATTAGTTGCCAACTCATGGGGGTAGAAGCTGATCACCTCATCTCTGACATCTCTCCTTGGAGGCACATGTGGGGCTTTGTTAAGTTGAAAGATTTTATGTTTGATGGTTGTGTTGCTGGCTTGCTCTGTGATGACCCCCAAGTTCAATCTGGGTTGCCTTGGTCCCTGATGTCCACCTGCTGGTTTCTCCCCTCCACCAGCTTGAGGCCTTTTAACATAAGCGTCGAGCCTTCCCTGGTCGACCATTCTCTGGATGATACGCTTCAGGCCTAAGAAATCCTCTGTGAGATGACCCGTCTCTTTATGGTAATCACAGTATTTGCTATTGTCCCTTCTAAACTTGTTGCCTGGGTTCATTGGGGCTGGTGGGGCCAACTCGACCGCATTCATTATTTCTGTTCGACTCACCGTCAGGGGAGTGAAAACTTTGGGCACCTTCTCCGTTGCCCTGGTCCTGTTCTTTCCATTCTTGTTGTTTCCCCCATTTTTGGCTGAGTCCTTCTTATCATCAGCGACCTCGACCTTGGGGCCTTTCCCGTTCTTCTTTTCTTTCCTTTCCTCGGCTAATGCCACATTGTAAGCCTTCTCGAACAACTCATGTCGAGTGGTGACGGTACGAACCGTCAGTTCATAATCCATGTCTGCCGAGGAAATGCCATTCCGGAAGCAATTGATCACTTCCCTGTCAGTGAGATCCTCCTCAATCTTGTCAACCATTTCTTTAAACTTGGTGTAGTAACTCATGGAGCTTTCATTCTTCCCTTGCACCAAGTTGTTCAAGTCGGTGACAGTCACTTTCCGAGCTCCAGCAGTTGAGAAGCGCTCTAGGAATTTTGTCCTCAAACTCATCCAGGAGGAGATGCTACCAGTTGCCAAACCATTGAACCAAGTTAGGGCTGCCCCTGTGAGTGTGCTTATGAGGGCTTTGCACATATTGTCGTCCTCATTGGCGACAAAGCACATCGTAGCTTCTAGGTGTGCCACGTGGCTTTTTGCATTGGTTGCCCCTGAGTACTTTTCTAGAAGTGGCAATCTGAAACCAGCAGGAGGTCAGCTATCGATCAAATCCTTGGATAAGGGTCGAAGAGCAAAGTCAATTTGTTCGACCTTTCCAGTATCATTCTTCTTCTCAGCCTCCCATTGTTCAAACTTCCTTTTCCATAGCAGCCACTCCCTAGCATCGGGTCTGTCTTCTCCAGCAGGGGGAACAACATTTGACCTTTGACCCTCACTTCTGGGGGGAGTTACTTGTCTGCTTCTCCTATCCTTGTGGGAAGGTGACCTTACTGACCTGACTGGCGACCTGCGCCCGTCATCTCTTATTGGCGACCTGCGCCTTTCGTTTCTGAGTGGCGACCTGTGCCTATCATCCCTGGGTGGCGACCTGCGCCTCCCCTCTCTCATCGGCGACCTGCGCCCATTCCTTCCCCTGTGGGATTGGGACCTCTCTGTCCTGGCTGGAGATCTATGCCTACTTCGGTTTGCCTCTAGCTGCGTCCTCAGGTCCGACTGTGCCTCCTGCTCCCTGTTCCTAGTGAGACTGGCCCTTAGGTCGTCACTCGGAACATGAATGGGTGACTGAGGTCGAACCACCATCCTATGATCAACGTTCTGACCCACAGCTTCGTTTGGCCTGGTGCTCCTGGCACGCTCCCTATTAGAAATTTGAGATGGGGCCACTCTCTTAGACCTTCTATCCGCCTGCTCCGCCTCCTCCATTGCCAATAACTCAGCCAGAATCTGAGCTCGCTCCATCAGCATTTCCTTTCTACTCAGTGGATTGGATGAGGGACCTGCCCTATTTCCAATATTCATTTGTCCAGTTGGACGCTTTGGTGGAGGTGGAACTCCTTGTCCCTCCATAGGACGCTTCTCTCTCCTTGCATCTGGCAATCCTCTGCCATCAGCTACACTGTTAGAGCGTGTTGCCCTAGCATGATGACGAAGAGGAGGAGGAGGAGGAGGGGGCAAATCTGCATTCACATTGGTAGTAGCATTGGTGTTGGCATTCACTTCATTGAATTCATCAGAAGCCTCTGCAACATGCCCGTCTGGGGTTACCATGATTGTGGATTGAAGAAAACTTCGAGGTCAAGCTATGCACTCGTTCCCGGCAATGGAACCAAACTGATGCCGCAGGAAATGTGCTTATCAATCTTCCTCCACGTGGCAGGACTGATCACCTGGCTCCTTGACCTGAAATCAGAACCCACGACTAGCCGGATGTGTCTCCGGCTTAGACCCTCGGGCGTAAGAGTAAGTATTTGATGATTAGAGATCTAAAATGTATTGAATAAATGGAATTCTGATAACAAAATAGCAGTTACCTTTGCACCGTTGATAGTGATGATGTATTTATAGTTGATGTAGGTGGTTTAATGACAGGTCTACATGAGCTCCGAGATTATAGGGACCGTTACATGTAGTGTGAACGTGTCCTGTAACGGCTCCTGATTTGTAGGAAAGCAGTTATGGCAAGAGTTATTGCTTGTGCGTCTGTAACCGTTAGGTCGACGCTTGCTTCAGTAGGTCGAGGTCGACACTTGTGTTTGGGTCGGCCTGACTGTCGGGTAGAGTTGGATCGTACCCGAAATATGACTGGGTCATAAGGTCGGACTAAGTTAGGTCGGGACCTAATAGGTCGGACAATGGACTTAGTCGACTGATGAGTGAGATGGGCCTTGAGCCATGTAATGATTGGGTCTGGTCCATAGAGAATATGGCGGCAATAATTGCTTGTGGTTTGGGCTTTATTCGCTTGGCCCAGCTAGATACTTTTGGTATGTTCATCAATATTTGGTTAAAATTTAGTCAAGTTGAGCAAAATAGTTAAAATAAAATTTATTTATTATTTTATGTTTGTCCTAAATAAAACAATAAGATTATTTGAAACATATCATTTTTAATTTTTAAGAAATAAGACTATTTATTTGAGAATAAACAAAATGAAATCAAGTGAGAAGAAACGTAAAATCTGGGGTGAAACGCGTTTCTCCATAATTTATGGAGAAACGGGGCCCGACTTGTCGCGCGACAATGCAGGCCAGAACACGTTTCTCCATAAGTATGACACGACTCTTTTTTCTGGATATCCGTCCCAAGGCTTCTGGATATTCAGAACCTTATGAAAGTGATATCCAGAATCAGAAATTTGGCCTTGGCCCCAAATCTTTTTTTTCTGGATATCCGTTTCAAAGCTTCTGGATATCACTATTCAATGTTCTGGATATCCAGAACCTTATGAAAGTGATATCCAGAATCAGAAATTTGGCCTTGGCCTTGGCCTTTGCCCCAATTTTTTTTTCTGGATATCCGTTCCAAAGCTTCTGGATATCACTATTCAATGTTCTGGATATCCAGAACCTTATGAAAGTGATATCCAGAATCATAAATTTGGTCTTGGCCTTGGATTTGGCTTCAAATCTTTTTTTTCTGGATATCCGTCCCAAGGCTTCTCGATATCAATATTCAATGTTCTGGATATCCAGAACCTTATGAAAGTGATATCCAGAAATTTAGAATTTGGCCTTGGCCCCAAATCTTTTTTTCTGGATATCCATCCCAAAGCTTCAGGATATTCAGAACACGTTTCTCCATAAGTTATGAAGAAACGTGTTTCTCCAGAGATCGACTCGAGAAGAAATAAGGCTATTTCTTCATTTGCATGAATTACAACAAATAAAAATATGACTATATCATATGTTATATCACGTCGTAGGGCTTTGGGGAAACCACTCCCCACCTCTCAAACTCAAAGTGTCTTGTTTTGTAAATCACCACCATACATCGGGCCCAAGAGACAATTGCGCATACCATATAGTTTTTCCATCCCTAATAAATGATTATTTTGGTAGCATCAGTTCCTCATTTCTAAAGTACGAACAATAACCTTGTACTAGAGTAGAGGTGGCCGGTTCGATTAACCGGCGGTTTAAACCTTGAAAACCCTAGAACCGAAACCGAACCGGTTAACCGCCTAATTCGGTTACGGTTTTACGGTTTTACGATTTTCCGGTTAGACCGGTTTCCGGTTTATCCGGTTATCCTTTTTTTTTTTTTTAATTAGGCTTTTAAAAGAAATTTTTAACAGAATTAAAAACAGTTACGAAAAAAGTTAGTTTTTAACAGTTTTTGAATTAAAAAGTTAACTTTTTATCAGTTTTTTGAAAAAAATAGTTAACTTTTTAACTGTTTCTGTTAAGTGATATACTATATATTAACATTTTTATTTTATTTTCATTTTTATTTTGATAAAGAAGACTATTTTAGATGTTGGTTAGTCCTAAATTTTTTTGCAAAAAGTTATATAAAAAAAGTTATGAATTTTGAAAGAAATAAAACTTAATTTTTGTTTTCAAATTAGGTTTTTAAAAGAAATTTTTAACAGAATTAAAAACAGTTACGAAAAAAAGTTAATTTTCTAACAGGTTTTGAATAAAAAGGTTAACTTTTTAACAGTTTTTTGAAAATACAGTTAACTTTTTAACAATTTCTGTTAAGTTCTATACTGTATAGTAACATTTTTTTTAATTTTTTTTGGCTAAAGAAGACTATTTTAGATGTTATTTGCACACCTACATTACAACTAATGAAATGGTTGTATCCTAAATGATCACTATAAAAGAGTCTTTTTCTTTTCTTGCTAGACTTGAGACATTATTTGCACACCTACATTACAACTAATGAAATGGTTGTATCCTAAATGATCACTTGCATTGCTCAACAAATAAACTCTGGAAATAACTAATGTTCTGATTAATCGGTGTGAGAAAGTCAACTGGTGCCCTCCCTATACACTTTCCTTACCTCACAAAGGCCTCCATCAAGCAATACACTTCCCAAAACATGTCCCCACCATCACCTTGACCAAGTCAACGACGGCGGCAACATCAAGAAACAACAAAAGGTCACTCAGGATCGAAATATTGACCCCATGTCGACAACAACCTCGGAGCTCGCCTCGCCCTCGTGCGCATCGAGAAAGTTCAAGCAGGAGCTTGCCTTCATCCTCAAGTACTAAAAAAAAAAAGAGAGAGAGAAAAGTTCAAGCAAGAACTTCCAAAAAAAAGAAAAAAAAAGAGAGAAAAGTTCAAGCAAGAACTTCAAAAAAAAAAAAAAAAGAGAAGTTCAAGCAAGAACTTCAAAAAAAAAAGAGAGAAAAGTTCAAGCAAGAACTTAAAAAAAATGATGAAGATGAGAAAGGAGCTGGGAAAACCAACAGCGGAACTGATGAAGATGAGAAAGGAACTGGGAAAACCGATAGTGAAACTGATGAAGATGAGAAAGAAGTCAGTACATAGACTACAGAAAAGATGTGAAAGCTGGCACAGAACCTTCAGCGTTTCAGAGGACTCAGGGTTAATCCGATAAGAGGAGCATTCCTTGACATCACTACACTACCTGGATCCGTGGCCACCACCGTTCAGCATGTATACCCGTTCAAAGGGATACCCAACATAAAAGAACAACTCAAAGCCCTCTTCTTGAAAGACCTACTGTTTGGTCCAATCCACAACAGTCACATTCGAAAAATGGTCCCGAGGAAGAAAGAACCAGAATTTGTGAAGAACGCCCTGAGTGGGCCACCTTCAAGATCTGTCTCACAATATCCATATCAACCCAAAATCCGTGAATCATCCCCCGTACAAAGCCAAATCCATCCCGGGCTTGTGCAACAGTGCAAATAATAATAATAATGATGCATAATAGCTATACATTTGGCCTGTTTAAATTTGTTATTTAATGCATGTTCTGCCATTGTCTATTTTTGATCAACCTACTTGCTTATCTGGTTACATAAATGCCAAAAGTAAAACATCAATCATAATTAATAATATACAAAGTTTTGCCCCAGAACAAGGGCCGCTCAAATACAAAGTAATGTCTAAAAGACAGGCAGTACATGCAGCTACCTAACGATATCAATAGGGACTACTCAGAGTCTGGCTTGTCATCCGAGCACTCAAAATACTGCCCCGCAGTAGCTGGATCTGTAACAGACAGATAATTCGCGAACTCATCAAACCCAGAGTAAGAGAAGTGACGGCCCCGCGCCTGTGCTCCTGAAGACTCCACGTGCTCAAATCCCGAGTATGAAGAATGGTGAGCCCCAAACCCGGCAGTCTCACCAGAGAACTGGCTAAAGCCCTGTCCAGCATCTGTCCCACAAGCCGTGGAAGCAGACGAGTCTCTCGTAACAGACAGTCGGGAAGGCATCGGCTCATGAACAGCCGTACTCCTCCGAGAACCGCACCGCAGGAAGTTCACAAGCCTCCTGGCAAAGCCATTCATCCCATCCAGACGTCTGACGGCTTGATCATAGGTACGGCCAGACACCTGCAAACCAGGAAAGCCATCAAATACAGAAAGTACAGCACAGATGCAACATTTGCAGAATGCTACTACAAGTACAGAAAAGCAACAAGATACTCACCGAAGCACTAGGTTCAACTCTATATTGAGGCCTCACCTGCTCCGGGATGGGAATCGTCAGCCGCCTGCGAGAACTACGAATGCCCTCGAATGCTAAGCGAGTGCGGGGGAGCGGATAATCTCTGGGAAGCACAGGGTCTCACCCTCTCTGGCCATTACTTGTGGGCTCCTCAGCCTCGTCCTCCAAAAGATGTCGTAGTCAGCATCCTCAATGATGTTCTCGGCGTAAGGCACTCCCTGCCTGTACCGCTACAACTCCTCCCCAGCTATGGACATAGGAAACTGCATGTGAAGAGGCGGATCCCTCGGAACCAAGGGACCAGATCCCGGAGCGTACTGGAAAGACACCCTCTCACCAAGATACATGATGTCATAGTGAAGCCCCACTAGTAGCTTCCGCTGACTCGTCACCTCCCTAGCAGCCTGAACAACAGCCTGATCAAACCGGCTCCACCAAGTCAAGTTGATCCGCGGCAAAAAGTCTCGATCCAGAGCCAAAGAAACCTCCTCATAAGTCACACGGGTACTCTCCCTTGACTTTACCGGCTTCCTTCCTTGCCGCCTTCTTCCAAGTCAGCATGGCAGGAAACAAAGGAGCGTATGCCTCCCTGATGGTCCACTGATGTGGGTGAAACACCTCAAAGTACCACACCTGTAAAATGCCAGGAAAGTTATGTCAGCTACAAAGCAGATGCATACAAGTACAAGCGAGACAAGGAAGAGAAAAGGAAGGAGACTCACGTCTAGCACGAACTGAAAGCAGCAGAACGAGTTGTCCTCTCCCCGAGAATACATGTCCAAAGCGAAGAAAAGCTCGGCTAGATCATCTTCTCCCCAGGCAAACCCCTTCAAGAACTCCAGATCAATCAAGGAGCCAAGCAAAGCAAACTGGCACGTTGTGTTAGCATTGGGGAGAATGGTTGCTGATAGAGCGAACCACAAGAACCCCCTAGCCAAGCAATCAGCTGTCATCCTCTCAAAACCAGCCAGATACTCATCTATCCCTCTCCTCAAATGTGCCTCCATCGGTCCGTACCGAATACCAAGGCTCTTGGCATACCTAATGTCAAATCCAAGTAGTACCGTCAGCTGCTCCCTGGTAAAATCATTAAACCACTCTATGGGATTGCCTCAAAACGACAACCCGGCCGGTAATCACGGCAAAGTCCGTGGGAGTCACCGATGCCTCCCCCCACCTGAAGTGAAACATGTGGTTCGTATCCCACCAATACTCACTCAAGGCTACGTGGATGACCTTGACCCTCTCTGTCGAAGCCACAGCAGCCACTGCACTAATAAAGCCCCTCAGACCGGAGTCAATCACTAGCTGCTGCGGACTCCTCTCTCCGTCACGAGCCACGTCCGGAACATTTCCCGTAGCTCGCGGACAACCTCAACATCTCCCCTACTCTTGGTACTGGACACATCAATCGATCATCGCCCCTGCAGGTAAACACAGCAAAGGTATGTCACTACAAGATAACATACACAAAATGCACATGCACATGTCAAAATCACAAAAACATATCAACACAAAGATATGGTTCAATCATTTCCCTAAAATATCTCTGTCCCAGTCGGAATATTAACGGTTCAAGTTTCAAAATCCCATTTCATTAACGATTCATTTCCCTAAAATATCTCCGTTCCAGTCGGAATATTAACGGTTCAAGTTTCAAAATCCTGTTTCGTTAACGATTCATTTCCCTAAAATATCTCCGTTCCAGTTGGAATATAAACGGGTCAAGTTTCAAAATCCTGTTTCGTTAACGATTTATTTCCCTAAAATATCTCCGTTCCAGTCGGAATATTAACGGTTCAAGTTTCAAAATCCCATTTTGTTAACGATTCATTTCCCTAAAATATCTCCGTTCCAGTCAGAATATTAACGGTTCAAGTTTCAAAATCCCGTTTCATTAACGGTTCATTTCCCTAAAATATCTCCATTCCAGTCGGAATATTAACGGTTCATTTCCCTAAAATATCTCCATCCCAGTCAGAATATTAACAGTTCATTTCCCTAAAATATCTCTGTCCCAGTCGGAATATTAACTGTTCAAATCCCAAAACTTTCAAGACATTCAGAAAAACCCGTCAAACACGGAACTTTCAAGACATTCAGAAAAACCCGTCAAACCCGGAACTTTCAAAACATTCCGAAAAACCCGTCAAACTCGGGACTTTCAAGTAAGCTTTTCAAAATTAATGCTTATCCTCAAATGTTCTCATAAAACTCTTACGTTTTCGTCCCCTCCCCTGAGGTTAAATTCCAGTTAGACATTTCTAACGCCCCTCTCCCGAGGTTAAATCTCTCAGTTAGACATCTCTAACGCCCCTCTCTCGAGGTTAAATTTCTCAGTTAGACATTTCTAACGCCCCTCTTCCGAGGTTAAAATTTCAGTTAGACATTTCTAACGCCCCTCTCCAGAGGTTAAATTCCCAGTTAGACATTTTTAACGCCCCTCTCCAGAGGTTAAATTACAGTTAGACATTTCTAACGCCCCTCTCCAGAGGTTAAATTCTAGTTAGACCTTTCTAACGCCCCTCTCCCGAGGTTAAAATTTCAGTTAGATATTTCTAACGCCCCTCTCCCGAGGTTAAAATTCCAGTTAGACATTTCTAACGCCCCTCTCCAGAGGTTAAATTCCCAGTTAGACATTTCTAAAGCCCCTCTCTAGAGGTTAAATTCCAGTTAGACATTTCTAACGCCCCTCTCCAGAGGTTAAATTCCAGCACTGTTCAGACTGAAAGCACCATTGTTGCCTCCGGCCCAATTCCATTATCAACATGTTTTACCTTTGCAACCCCACCTTCTGTGGGGCAAACAGGGAGTTTTAATATTTTTGGTACTCCTTTAAATCCATTTGTTTCCACTAACCCTGTTGGAGATAACACCCTCGCAAGAGAAGTGCAGCGAATCAAAGACATCCTCATGAAGGTCCCAGGATTCACCTTACCTTTCAGCCAATCATCTCCAACCAGCCATCATGATTCACGTTTCGTCCCTGCCATAACTGGTGTGGAGATCCCTAAAAGATTTTAAGTACCAACAATGAAAAAATATGATGGCACCACAGATCCTACAGAACACATAGCCCTATACCAAGAGAAGATGGACATCATTAGCATTCCCCACCATCTTAAGGAAGTTTGTTTGTGTTGAGGCTTTGGATCGACCTTATCTGGTCCCGCCTTAATGTGGCTGACCAATCAGCCTATGAACTCTATCTCCTCCTATTCACAATTACTTAACATGTTTCTCAATCAATTTTCTTGTAATCGTGTATTTGAAAAACTAACGAGTGACCTTTACAGGGTGGTACAGCAGCCTGATGAAAATCTAAAAGATTACGTGTTCAGGTTCAACAAGGAAGCCGTAAGCATCCCTCATATTGATTACGTGTTCAGGTTCAACAAAAGCCGTAAGCATCCCTCATATTGATGGATCAACGACATGGGAAGCCTTCTGGATGGGCCTGAAAAGAGAATCACCATTCTACCAAGATTTGGTCATGTACCCGTCTAAGAGCTTAGAAGAAATTAGAACGAGATATGTTCGCTTTATCAGGTTGGAAGAAGATGAAATGGTTCATGGCAAGGCGTCAAAGAAGACACCCACATATGAAAATCCTGACAGAAAGGCAGACTCCTCTCATCATCGATCCAATAGGGGGAAACCCTACTCTAAAACTGACTCTTCTAAAATTAATATTGTAGAAGAGGATGACGATGAAGATGATGCAACTTACCCAAAGATTAGTGACTATTGCTTTTCTGTTGATGTTTCAGGACTCCTATATGCAATTGACAACTTGGGTAGCAAAGCAAGATGGCCAAAAGAAACTGACACACCTTCATCTTGGAAGGATAAGTCTAAGTGGTGTGCTTACCATGAATATTTTGGTCACACTAGTGATAATTTCATATCTTTGAGGAAAGAAATCAGTTACCTACTTTCAAAAGGGCTCCTTAAAGATTTGCTTGGAAAAAGAAAAGGATGTACCGAGACAAAGAAAGCTGTAACCGACGCTCCATCTCACCTCCTCCTGTAACCAAGGCGATCAATTTCATCACAGGTGGTTCAGACATTGGTGGCACTACGTACTCCACGGCAAAGCATCATGCTAAAGACTCTAAAGAAGATAGGTCAAAACTGCCAACTAGGCATCCAGACCACTCTCCGGGTTAACAAATCGTTTTCGGCGATAATGATAAAGAGGACATCCTGGATCCACATCATGATGGATTGGTCGTCACCCTACAAATCGCCAACTGCAAAGTGAAACGCATCTTAATCGACAACGGGAGTTCGGTCAACCTGATCATGAAGAGCACCTTAGAAGAGATGATGATCCCTCTAACAGAAGTCGTGAAAAACTCTTCTGTTCTAGTAGGTTTTAGTGGGAAAACCAAGCAGACAATTGGAGAAATCAAGTTGCCCATCTACGTCGAGGGAATAAATTCCATGGAAAGGATTTGTGTGATCGACTGTCCATCGTCGCATAACGTCATTCTGGGCCGACCTTGGATCCATAACATGAAAGCAATTCCATCGACATACCATCAATGTGTTAAGATGCCAATGCCTTGGGGCATGATCAGAGTAAAGGGAGACCAATCAGCTGCCAAGGAATGTTACAAAACAGATATGAAAGCATCACTACTAGAAACATGCCTTTTACCGATGGAAATTTCCGTCGGTAATTCCCCAGATCCGTCGGTAAATGGACATTACCGACGGAAATCGTCCGTCGGATTCCGTCGGAAATAATTGGTTGGTAATACCGACGGACCAATTCCGTCGGTATTACCGGCGGATAGTCCGTCGGTAAACAGAAAATTCCGTCGGAAACCGTCCGTCGGCAAGGAGGTACGCCGGCCGGTTTGCCGGAGCCATCGCCGGAGGTTACCGACGGAAATTTCCGTCGGTAAATATTAAAATAATAAAATAATAAAACCCATTACCGACGGTTAAATCCGTCGGAAACCTTAAGTTTTACCGGCGGATATGTCCGTCGGAAATCTAAAACGTTACCGGCGGAAATGTCCGTCGGTAATGAATTTTATTTTTTTATTTTTAATTATTTACCTACGGAAATATCCGTCGGTAACGAGATTAATTATTTTATTTTTTTTATTTACCGACGGAAATTTCCGTCGGTAATTTGTCCAGATTTAAAAAAAAATCTATTTTATTATTAAACCACCTGTAAACCTGTCAAACCTGTTTTAAACAAATCCCAACATACAAAGAAACACAAACAACCTGTTTCGCTTGAAACAACCATCCAAATCAAGCGAAACAGGAAAGGGGTAAAGGGAAAGGTAAAGGGAAAGGGAAAGGGAAAAGGGGAAAGGGAAAAGGGGAAGGGGAAAGGGAAAATGTTTTGTTTGAACATCAAATAACGGAAAACTGTATCCAACAACCAAAAGCGAAACGGGAAAGGGGAAAGGGAAAGGGGAAAAGGGGAAAGGGAAACTGTTTTGCTTGGGGAAAAGGGAAGGGAAAGGAAAAGGGAAACAAAATATGTTGTTTGATTACATGCCAAATAAAATGAATGTTTAACTACCACTACCACGACCACGACCACGAGCGCTGCCGCTACCGCTACCACCGCCACTTCGCCTAAGGTATTGACCGACTGATGAGTCAGAAGCATTACCGCTATTACGTTGCTGTGGTTGCAAATTCATGGTAGCCAAGTATTGTTACATGCGCTGCTCAAGCTGTTGCTCCAATATGCTCTGCACCTGGGCCTCCACCTGGGCCTGCACCTGGGTCTGCACCTCGGCCTGCACCTGGCTCTGGATCTGCTCCACTTGCCTCTGAACCTCTCTCTGGACCCGATCATCAAACGCCTCTTGATCTACATGCTGACTGCCGGAGGAAGAAGATGAAAAGTATTGCGTAGTAGGGCTGCGGAATGGCATGTTAAAATACCCAGCACCATGTCCTCCGAATCCAGGCAAGCGGTCTCCCTTTGGTTGCTTGTCTCGGAGGACAATGGCCGCCCAAAGCTTTTCACGAAAGGCGGGCCGCTCGGTGCTCTCAGGCGCCATACTTCCTTCTTCAATAGCCTCGTCACGAGCCCGCCTATCATACTCTTCCTGAAAAAAAAAACATTATACACTATGGTAGAAAATAATATTTCTTTAACTAAATAATTTATAATTTACTAATAGAAAATACTATTAACACTTACATAAAGGGTCTGGTAATAAGGGTTAACCCATTGTGGATCTGAGCCATCAGGAGCCTCTGCAGTATGTGTAGCCAGAAACACAGCAGCTGCATCAGCCTCATCATCTCCGTGTTTCTTTCGCTTAACATATAAAAAAATTAAAACTTCAAAATTTCATCAAATAATAACAATATATGAATCAAATAGAGTATTGCTTAATTTACAAACGGAATTTTATCAATTACCGACGGACGAAATAAATTTTTTTAAAAAAAAAAATCCCGGTAAATGAAAATTATTTTCTGTCGGTAAATTATTATTTTCCGTCGGTAAAAGTCCATCGGTAAAGGCCCTGTTTCTAGTAGTGCATGTTCTACCTCTCACCAAGCGTAGCTGCTAAAGAAGAGTGTCGGGGATGTCTTGGAAGCTATAGAGCACAACATGGTAGGAGTCCTTGCAGACGTTTCCAAACTTGAAAGCAAAGCTCCAGATGTCAGTCCCACTGTCAAAATCGAAATCAGATATCAAGAACTAAAGATCGATCAGGATGAAGATGTTAAAAGGCCTACATGTTGATGGATGTGAAAAAAGTTATGGGGCAAATCGTTACCATCCACAACGTTCAAGACGGGATACTATTGGCCTACAATGAAGCAGGATTCAATAAGGCACACCTTGGAAAGCGACGCACGCCGAAAATACAATAACATCCTACACATCTTGTACCTTCATCTCGACCGTTCTTACAATGGGGTATGATCATAGTTGATAAATTATCAAAGAGCCCAGGAAGGGAGTCTCTTTATGACAGTTACTACTGATAGAAGCTGGAGGGCTATACATCTTAAGCATTGTTACATGTAAGTTAAAGTTTGTTAAAAAAATTAACGCCAAGGTATGATTCTCTTCGAACCTTTTTTCAAATTCTTATTCCTTTTATTTAACTAAAACCCATACTGATTTAAGCATCGGAAGGGTGTTAGCTTAAGCTAACACCCAACCCTAACATATTTTTGTTGCAAGATGAAAATCCTCATACATATTGAACGAAAGAGCATCAGAAGCCATGTGTTAAGTGCCTTGAAGGGTTAAGCTTTTCTTGATGATATAAGGTACATGATTTATTTACTCCCAAAACATTACAAAGTATACTTATAGAATTGTGATTATATTACCGCCGGGGCGCACAATTTTCACGCTTGATTTAAAAAAGCTGACTTAATTCATCTTGTCAGGTGAACTATGCCTTCTATTTTAAATTTAAGTTGTGAACTAAAGGTTGTAACATTAAACATGTTACCTAAAGGACACAGAAAAATGATATTTCTACATGTCATCATCAATTGGTTATAACATCATTGCATGTTATCTATACATCTTGGTTATAACTTCGTTGCATGTTATATATACATCTTAGTTATAACATTGTTGCATGTTATCTTTACATACTGGTTGCAACATTGTTACATGTTACCTTTTCAAATTGGTTATAACATTGACCTGTTATCACAAGCATTATGGTTACAACACTATTACGTGTTGTCTTTTGTTCGTAACATATAGATTGTCCTAGGAGTTATAAACACCGAAAATAGCGTCATGATAAGAAAAGCCTAAGAATATTGGACCAACCCAACATCTCCAAAATAAACGTATAGACTCTTATGAGCCTATTACAAACCAAAAAGTAAAAGATGTTTTAGGGACACACCCATATTTCAACCAAGTTTGCATGCCAACACAGGCATGATGAATAAAAACATAACCATTGTTCAAAAACTTAAAAAGAAATTGTTTTTAACTTTCTGCTGCAGGTACAGCCTCACCTCCTTTACCATCCGTATCCTCACCTTCCTTCTTACCTTCTTCTGCCTCACCTTGATCGACCCCCTTGGTTTCCTGCATCTTGGAACTGACTTCGCCTATATCAGGAGTCTCTCCTAGAAACTCGTTCATCATGGCCACTTCCTCCTCGATCTTCCAATTAACGTGTTGTCCATTCTTGAATTCTTTCATCATTTCGATCCTGCATTCCATCACGGATTTATTTGCACCCATCATGTAGCCATCTTTCACCCCCTCAAGTTCCCTTCGGGAGAGGAGGCTTACCTTCTTCATTCTTTACCCCAACTTTCGCACTGATATCGGACATGATATCCTTCACACCAGAACTAGCCTTGGAACGAGACACTATATAAAAAAAGAATATCAAAAGAGGTGACATAATTAAGATGGAAGAAGATGTGCAAGCAAAAGAAAGAAATGTACCAGATGACATCTTGCTCAAGCTGGCACTGTTAGAAACCCCCTTTCTTTCCTTTTCTCCTCCTTCTTTGCCACTATTCCCGACAAGCTCTGCAGATGGTGGCTTAAATTTTTGAAGATCTTCCGGAAACAAACTCAAGATCCATTCAACATTGGCAGGTGTATCATCAAGGGGTGGAAACAAATCTTCCAACTTGCTAACTGTAAAAAGCATGTTATCAACATGTCAAGATAAGCATGAAAAAAGGCGCGAGAGTTAAACGCATAGCTAAAGACGACTACCTGAAGGATTCCATGTTGACACCAAATCTCTACTTCCCTCCAAGCTATTTTTCTTCACATAGAAAAATCTATGTTTCCACCCTATCAGCTGCGTCAAGTCCCAGAATCAAAGGATCCCTATCCGGCCTAGCCCGAAAATTGTATCTACCATTGTCGTGCGCCCTAATATCAGAGACAAATGTCAATTCTTCTAAACCAGCCACCACACCATGCTCGGCTGTGATTCTATCTAGGGTAAGCAAGATACGCCATCATATGGGCATTAACTGACAGTAGGACAATCGGGTTGCCTTGAAAAGCGGGAAATAGAAGGGGAGAAAGGGAATTTTAAACCTACATTGAAAGGGTACTCATAAAAACCTATCCACTCATCAAATGCACAATCGGTGCTAAAAGCCTCAGTTGGAATTAAAAACTCAGCGCCTGGGGGAAAGGCATTGCTCCTCTTCAAAGCGTTAACATGGGACGCGTTAAAGTTACACTGTTCCTTTTCCCTATTCCGAATAAACCCTAAGCATCTAAAACCCTCCGACAAAGTTACCTCTACATCTATTATATTTTTCTTACTCTTCCCCATTATGATCCAAAAAGATGAAAAGGAAGAACGGAGGAAGAATGAAGGAAGAAAAATTACCGAAAAACGACGGAGAGTTAGCGCCGGACTTGGAGAAAAGATTTTGGAAGGATTTGTGACCTTCCTAAAATGCCAAAGCGTATTTAACTAACGGGACGTATATAGACTAATAGCCCATAATTATCTTTAAGCCTCCTATTAACCACCCGAGACAACCACCTCTACAACTCCTTGGCAAGACAAAGCGACACTTGGTTAAATATTAAAGCTTTCCGTATTCAAAACCTCAATATTTTGGGGGCAATTGTTTGGGGTGAAAAAATTCACTCAACAAGTTTTACATCTTGATCGTACACCTTGAGGTAACGTCTTGGAACTACATCTTGAACTAACACCTTGAGTTGGTTGTTGTATACCTTCCTATTTTTCAGGAACCAGGTTATGCATAAATGGGATCACTCTATCACGATCACAAGAAGACCTTGTCAACGATGGTCCAAACCTTATAATGGCCATGACTCCAGCAAAGAAGTAACGGCTGCAAACCATTAACAAGAAGCGTGATTCTAGGCGAGAAAGCGGGGATATCATTTATGTTGTTATTTCGGTTACACCTTTTGTATATAAATCATCTCTAGTAAGAGCACCTGTACACACGTTACACCATACTCTCTTTGCACTCTGTACTTGAAGAACACTAAGATCAATAAGATTACATTTTTGGTTAAGGTAGGCTTCTCGTAAAGCCTCCCGAGGTTTTTTACGGCGAACGATTGTTCAAAGGTTTTCCTCGTTACATCCTTGCTTCCAACTTGATAGTGAATTATATTCCATTTGTACCCGAAGTTCCTTCCAAATAAATTCACCTTGTTGACAATTGTCCAAAACACTTAGCATTTGAAAAACAAATGGAATATTAATCCCACATCGTTTAATTAAATGGCTGAGTTTGATTAAATGGTTGAGTTTGAGATTGATCATGAAAAATGAAATAATTAAAATTATGTTCTTAGCGACGGAAGTAGCAAGTATGTGAAGGCAAAGCCCAAAGGAGAAAATCACATCGGATTCTCCAATTATGAAGGGAAAAAGGAAAAGGAAAAAAGGGAAAAATAAAAGGTAGAAATTTCAAATACTCCCTCCGTCCCACTTCAAGGGTGCTACTTTTCCTTTTGATCCGTCTCATACTAAGAGTCTCATTTCATAAATGGCAAATTTTAATAGTGTTACGGACATTTATACCCTTATAATGTAAATATATTTACAAAAAAACCATTTATTATTCCCTTATAATGTTAACATATTTACAAAAAAATCAATCAAAAAGAGGTTTTATCATAAATGTTTTAACTTTTACATTCTCTCTCCTCTAATCTTCTACCCACTTGAAATTCTTTATTCATTTTTAAAAAAAAAATCTTAAGAAACGTGAACTACTAACATAGGACCTTTGAAGTGAGTCGGAGGGAGTATAATTTATAATAGGTTAAACCTTCCAACGGAAGACAACAAATGTTATATAAAGTGTGGCTTTTATCACCCATAATTATAGTAGGAGTAATAACGTAGAGGAGATGTTATTATTAAAGACATTTATCAAAATTTAATTTTAAAAGAAAATTCATATAAGTTGAATATTATAAAAAATTCCTTTTTTTAATTTATCTGTCAAATAACTGATAAATACATTTATCAGTTAGAAAAAAGCATTTATCAATTGTTTAATCAAAAAATAAAGCACAAAATACTTTTTAAAAAACTTATAAATGAATTTATTAGTTGTTTGATTATTACCAGTTATAAACAACTGATAAATGCATTTATCAGTTATTTAACTAAAAACGCAAAAAAAAATTAAAAAGAAAAAAGAAAAAAAGTTTTTTCTAATATCAAAACTTACATATTATTTTGCAAATAACATTTTTTTAAATAGTTTTTGATAAAAAAATCCTACTATTAAAAGACATTGCTTTAATGAAAATGAAAATGATGTGGCCATTACTTTGTCAAGGAAAGGAACCAATATTTAATTAGACATGTGATTGTGATGTGATGAAAGATGATTACATATGAATCATTCCTGAACGATGTGAGATTAATGTCCAATTTGGTTTTCAAATGCTAAGGTTTCTAAATATATACTACTCCATTTCCTAGCATTTCAATTACTAGACGATGAGGGATTAATATCTCATTTGGTTTTCAAATGCTAAGCCCTCTCAATATATACTAAATGAAAAGCTTTCTTGAGAAATTAAGGAGCTATAAAATGTCTTAGTTAAGGAGTCATTTGGCGGTGATTAGGCGCCCTAGGCATGACTTAGGCGCACCCAACACCAAGAAAGCTGGTGTTCACTAGGAGCCCCAAAATTTATACTATTCCATTTTCTAGCACTTCAATTCCTAGACGATGTGGGATTAATATATCATTTGATTTTCAAATGCTAAGGCCTCTGAATATACACTACTCCATTTAATAGAATTTCAATTCCTAGACGATGTGTGATAATATCCCATTTGCTTTTCAAATGCTAAGGCCTCTCAATATATGCTACTCCATTTCTTAGCATTTCAATTCCTAGACAATGTGAGATTAATATCCCATTTGGTTTTCAAATGCTAAGGCCTCTTAATATATACTATTCCATTTCCTAGACGATGTATGATAAATATCTAATTTGGTTTTCAAATGCTAAGGCCTCTCAATAAATGGAAAGTTTTCTTGAGAAATTAATGATCTATGAAAAGTCTTAGTTAAGGAGCCATTTGGCGGTGATTAGATGCCCTAGGCGTGCCCAACACAAAGAAAGCTGGTGTTCACTAAGGAGGCAAAGGCCCCAAAATTTATACTACTCTATTTCCTAGCATTTCAAGTCCTAGACGATGTGGGATTAATATCCCATTTTGTTTTCGAATGCTAAGGCCTCTCAATATATACTACTCCATTTCCTAATATTCCAATTTCTAGACGATGTGGGATTAATATTTCATTTGGTTTTCAAATGCTAAGGCCTCTCAATATATACTAAATGTAAATCTTTCTTGAGAAATTAAGGTGCTATGAAAAGTCTTAGTTAAGGAGCCATTTGGCGGTGATACATCAAGAAAGTTGGTGTTCACTAAGGAGCCAAACTTTTCCATTTCCTAGCATTTCAATTCCTAGACGATGTGGGATTAATATCTCAATTGGTTTTCAAATGCTAAAGTCTCTCAATATATACACCATTTCCTAGCATTTCAATTCCTAGACGATGTGGGATTAATACCCCTCAGATTTTTCAAATTTTATTTTGGGTTATTAAAGGGGGAGTGTTAAGTAAATGACTTCACGAAGGTTAAGCTCCTACTTTAGTTTACAAGGGTGATTAGGAGTCCATCAAATCATCTTAAACGAATTAAGGTATCTCATTAGTAGCCTGTCTACAAGGAGAAAGCAGCCTCACAGCCCATACCACACCCCTATTTTCCCGAAATAAATAGAGGCTAGGTTCATTACTCATTTACTAAACACACCCCCTTTAATAACCCGAAATAAAATTTGAAAAATCTGAGAGATATCAATCCCACATCGTCTAGAAATTGAAATGCTAAGAAATTGAGTAGTATATAGCGAGAGACCTTAGCATTTGAAAACCAATTGAGATATTAATCCCACATCGTCTAGGAATTGAAATGCTAGGAAATTGAGTAGTATAAATTTTGGTGCCTTTGGCTCCTTAGTGAACACCAGATTTCTTGATGTATAAATCTTGGGGTCTTTGGCTCCTTAGTAAACACCAGCTTTCTTGGTGTTGGGCACGCCTAGGTCACGTCTAGGGCTCCTAATCACTGCCAAATGGCTCCTTAACTAAGACTTTTCATAGCTCATTAATTTCTTAAGAAGGCTTTACATTTAGTACTTATTGAGAGGCCTTAGCAATTGAAAACCAAATGGAATATTAATCCCTCAACATCTAGGAATTGAAATATTAGGAAATGGAATAGTATATATTGAGAGACCTTAGCATTTGAAAACAAAATGGGATATTAATCCCACATCGTCTAGGAATTGAAATGCTAGGAAATGGAGTAGTATAAATTTTGGGGCCTTTGGCTCCTTAGTGAAAATCAGCTTTCTTTGTGTTTGGCGCACCTAGGTCATGCCTAGGGCTCCTAATCACCGTCAAATGGCTCCTTAACTAAGACTTTTCATAGCTCCTTAATTTCTCAAGAAAGCTTTCCATTTATTGAGAGGCCTTAGCATTTGAAAACAAAATGAGATATTAATCCTACTTCGTCTAGGAAATGGAATAATATATATTAAGAGGCCATAGGATTTAAAAATCAAATGGGATATTAATCCCACTTTATCTAGGATTTGAAATGCTAGGAAATGGAGTATTATATATTGAGAGGCATTAGCATTTGGAAACCAAATGCGATATTAATCACATATCGTCTATGAATTGAAATCCTAGGAAATGGAGTAGTATATTTTGAGAGGCCTTAGCATTTGAAAATGAAATGATATATTAATCCCACATAGTCTAGGAATTGAAGTGGTAGGAAATGGAATAGTATAAATTTTGGGACTCCTTAGTGAACACCTACTTTCTTGGCGTTGGCCGCGCCTAAGTCACGCCTACAGCGCCTAATCACCGCCAAATGGCTCCTTATTAAGGACATTTATCAAAAAACTAATTTTAAAAGAAAAATTCATATAAGATGAATATTATAAAAATTTCCTTTTTTAATTTATTTGTCAAATAACTGATAAATGCATTTATCAGTTAAAAAAATACATTTATCAGTTGTTTAATCAAAAAATCAAGCACAAAATACTTTTTAAAAACTAATAAATGAATTTATTAGTTGTTTGATCATTATCAATTATAAACAACTGATAAATGCATTTATCAGTTATTTTAACTAAAAACGCAAAAAAAAAAGGTTTTTTCTAATATCAAAACTTACATATTTTTTTGTAAATATCATTTTTTTAAATAATTTTTGATAAAAACTCCTACTATTAAAAGACATTGCTTTAGTGAAAATGATGTTGAACGAAATAAAAGTGACGGGCTAGGCCCAACGTACGAAGCCCAACTATTCAACATTATTGCCACCACATCCTAAGTGGGTCGCCCCAATTATTACATGGCCCACGGCCCAACAGCAAGGATCAGTCGACCTAGCTCATTGTCCGACCTCCATGGTCCCCACTTAGCTTTGTCCGACATACGATCCATATCCCACACGGGTATTATCTGGCTACATAAGTCAGTCAGGCCGACCTGGACCCATGCAGGCGACCTCGACCTACAAGGCGTACGTCGACCTACAAAGTCACAATGTGCCTACAATTCTTTTCATAACAGAATTCCTACAAATCAAGAGTTATTCACGTACACAATCTCCTACACAATCTGATCCAGGATTCTAGGGATTTTATACGATCCTACTACAATTATAACTCATATTAACGCCTATAAATACCTTACAACATCAACGGTTTTGAGGTAATTGATATTTGTTATTCTGAATCTCTTGTTCATTATAATTTATCAGCTTATACACCATACTTACTCTCACGCCCGAGGGTCTAAGCCGGAGACCATTCCGGCTAGTCATGGGTTCCTTGTTTCAGGTAAATTAAAGTCAGGTGATCAGTCTTATTGCTGGACGGAGATTGATACATCACATTTCTTGCGGCATGAGTTTGGTTCCATTGCCGGGAAATGAAGTTTTTTGACCTCGAAAATCTAATCAAGCAGTAATATGGTTACAGACGGACACACCAATACACCCTCTACTGAGAGCGAACAAGAAAATGATGGTCGAAACACGGACGCCGGTGCCGAAAATTGAAATGCCAATCTACCTCCTCCTCCACCGCGCCAGGCTAGAAGAGTGACCCGCTCCAATAGCATCGCTGATGGCACGGGATTGCAAGATAATAGGAGGCAACAAAAGAGGCCTATGCCCACGCTAGAAGCGGAGTCGCAGCCAAAACGACTGCTGGTAGGTCGAACAGTTGTAGACGACAAACCAGGTCCCTCAACTAATCACCTCAGTAGAAGAGAAATCTTGTTAGAGCGGGCTATGTTGCTCCAAGGTTTGTTGGATGTTCACGACGAGTTGCTCGACATTCCTGAATCTCCCAAGGGTGATAGGAGATCGCATCGACCTGCTCCTTCCGTTACCTCCCACAGACGGGCTAATGGAGGAGCTAGACAGAATGGGGGCCCCAGGCCGTCTGATGAGCAGCCGAGGATCGAGATGCCTCCTCCCTCTCACATCAATTTAGATCCCAGCGTCGACCTAAGAGAGAGACTCGACCAGCGAAGAGACCAAGAGGCCGAGTCAACCTCGAGGAGACAGCAAGGGGACGAAAGGAATAGGCGAAGGTCACCAGTCAGGTCAGTTAGGTCGCTGTCTCACAGAGAAAGAAGGTCGACAGTCAGGTCAGTTAGGTCGCACTCTCACAGAGAAAGATGGGGTAGAGACGCAACTCCACCTAGGAGTGAAATGCAATGGTCCCACTCTAGAGGGGAGCCTCATCAGGATGAAAGGCATAGATCCAACAACATCTCCTATCAACGGAATGACCCAGATACTAGGGAACTGCTAAACTTGAAAAAGAGATTGGAAAAAATTGAGGCTGACAGAAAAGGAGATGAAGGAAAGGGCGAACAAAACTATAATATTCTTCGTCCCTTATCCAAGGAATTGCTCGAGCTAAGGCCTCCCGTGGGTTTCAAACTGCCTTCATTAGACAAGTATTCAGGTGCGACCAATGCCCTGAACCACATGCAACATTTTGAGACCACCATGTGTTTGGTATCCTTCGAGGATGATGTGTTATGCAAAGCGTTGACCAGCACTTTTACTGGCGCAGTTCTGACCTGGTTTCGCGGTTTGACCGCTGGTTGTATATCCTCATGGGAGTATATGAGGAAGAAATTTCTAGATCGATTCTCGACAGCCGGAGTATGTAAGAAGAAGGTCACCGACTTGAACAACTTGACTCAAGGCAAAACTGAAAGCTCCATGGATTATTAGGAGGGCAACCACGAGGCAAGAGTTGTTTAAAAGGGCTTACGATGTGGCTGTGGCTGAAGAGAGAAAGGAGAGAAAGAAAGACAAGGGCTCGAAACATTCTGAAGGTGGTGAGTCGGCTAAAGAGGGTCAGGCCAAGCACAACGACAACAACAACAAGGGAAAGAACAGAACAAGGATGACTGAAAGAATCCCTGAAAGGTTCACCCCCCTGACTGTGAGTCGAACAGGGATAGTGAACACAGTCGACCTGGGCCCTCCTGATCCACTGAATCCCCAAAACAAATTCAAAAGAGACAGCAGTAGATATTGTGAGTTCCACAAGGATACTGGGCACAATACTGAGGAATGCATGAGCTTGAAGTGTATCATCCAGAAGTGGTTCGATAATGGCAGGCTAGATAGGTTTGTGAAAGGAGCTCGACCTACTGGAGGTGAACGAGCTGAAGGTGCAATAACAGAACCAAGGCATCCAAGATTGGATTTGGGTTGATCAAGACACTATGGTCGACGCAGATGAAGTTATGGTTGATCAATCCATCATCATAAATGACCTAGGCTTCCAGATCAAACATAACTAGGGGGCCACTGGTTAGGAAATTACAGCTAAATTATCAAATATGATTGTCAAGGAAGCTCTTTATTAGATACTACTTTTGTGGAGCAAACTCTCTATGTAACCGATCTACTACATCAATAAAATAGCAGTTCTATTAAAACGTGTTGTATTACTTCGATGGTTCTCCTAACAGGTCCGAATCTTAGTCTATCTCGTTCTAACAGATTCGACTCTTAGTCAATCTCTTTCCTTAACAGACTCGACCGATGTCCTAAGTCGACCTTATTCTTAAACATGTTCGACTGAAGATTTAGGTCAGTCTCGTTCTAACAGATCCGACTCTTAGTCAATCTCGTTCTAACAAATTCGACTCTTAGTCAATCTTATTCCTTAACAGACTCGACTGATATCCTAAGTCGACCTCATTCTTAAACAGGTCCGACTGAAGGTTTAGGGCAGTCTCGTTCTCAAACAAGCTCGACTATAACCTTGGTCAGCTTCGTTAAGTTGCCAACTGTTCTCTATCCAGGACTTTGGTCGATCTTCAAATCAATATTAGCTCGACATACAAATACGAAGTAAAGATCGAGACAAAATGATTCAAGTACGAGTCAACTGTGATTAAATAAATAGAAGTCCCCCAAAGCGGGCTAGAACTTGAGCAAACAAATGTTGCGAGTTAAATGCCTCCCAAAAACTGGGCCAAGGCATGGAGTACATAAACCAAAAAAGAAAAATGTTTTGGAACTTGTTCATTACTCGAATCAACAAAAAATTAAACAGCTGGATCGTCAGTAGCTTGATCCTGCTGGTCCTTGGCGACCTCCTCATCTTCATCCTCCTCCATCTCCTCTGCATCCAAGAATTCCTGGAGGATTACGTTAAAGTTTCTCTCTTCAATTGGAGGGGCGACCCAGGGCTCACAACCCTCATCCTGATCTAGCTGAGCTATAAAAGCTAGATCGTTGTTGCTGTAGGAACGAAAGAGTGGCCACCACGGGCTTTGATGTCATATTGTTCCTCAGAGGCCCAGCTGGCTAGTTGCTCCAGAGGTACATCGGTAGTGGGATCTACTATGGCTCGATGGGCCATATGACGACGACCTACATCGTAGAAATCCTTTGCTCGATCAACAATAATATTGTAGCATTCGTCACTGTTCTTAAAGGCTTCAACGGTAGCCTTCTCCCTAGACAGGGCTTCCTCCTCCCACTTTTGTAGAGCTCCCAGCTGGTCCTCAGACATTTTCAAAAAATGCTTGTTGTTCTCCTTAAGCATCTTGGCCAACTCCCTATTGTCTTTTTCTAGTATGGACTTGTCGGCCTCAACAGCATCGACCTCCCCCTTCAACAAAGTATTCTTCTCCTCAACCTCTTTATGATCTACCAGGGCCTTGTCCCTGTCAGGCACCGCAACATCTCTCACAAGCTTCAAAACATCATAGGTTGCATCCAAATCACCATACTTCTCCTTCAGCTCATCAACTTCAGCGGCTTTCTTGGCATAAGCAGCTGTGGCGATCCGTTCCTGCTCTATGGCAGCCCTCCAACTACATTTGGCTTGCTCAACAAGGGTTAGGGACTGCATCCACAGAAAGAAATTGGTTAGCCCGACAAATAATCACAAGTAAGAGCGATCAACAAATATTGCGACTAAAGTAGCAGAGAAAAACAGACAGAGAGGCAAAGTAGTACCTCGCAGTGAGTTAGGCCGGACCTATCACAAAACTCTTCAGGAGTGAGCCCTTCTTAGCAAAATGAGCTAACATATTGGGATCAATGGCCCGTCGCACCACTGCCTGCCCATACCCTAGCTCGGGATAACGGCGGCTTAAACTGTCAATCACCGTGAGCGCGAGCACGTCACTCAGCTTTTCCAATTCAGCACGCACAAACTCCTCGTTAACCATTGGGGGAGCTCGGGATGGAAGGTCATTGGAAGTGCCAGCTCCATCATTGCTTAGGCCTAGCCTCAACCTCTTCCTTTTGGTGTTAAGGGGAAGGGCATCCTCATTTTGCTCGTCATCACCAAGATCTAGGTCAACGAAGTTCGTGGGGATAGACCCCGCCGGATCATGTGGAGGGCTAGACCCCAGCGTCTTCTCCGAGGAAACCTCAACCTCAGCCTCTTCTACTTGATTAACAGGAGAATCATCAATCAGTTAGAAGGGCCCCGACCCACCTACAGGGATTGTCCCAGAACCAACCTTGGGGAGCAACTTTTGGCAATCGGCAGCCTCCTTTTCCCTGCTCGCACGAGCATTGGCCTTCCCATGAGCCTTCTTGCTCTTTCATTGGTCAGTCACGCCCAAAATGCGATTCATGTTCGCTTGTTGTTCAGAAGTAAGTACTATATAAGACAAGAAAAGGAGCAGTCAGCGAAAAATGTTCGAGCTAAATATTGACGAGTATACAAAAAAATTGCGAGTAAAAAGAAAAATGAGATAACAATTTACCACCAACATGCTCTCCATTGGTTCTACAGTGATCAGGTGTTTTCTTACAAAAGTGGCATTGGTCTTCAAATCTACCTAAGGCATGGGTCACCCAATCTGGATACCTAAGGCTCCTCACTATTAAGGCCAAGGGGGCCACCTCTCCATCTCCCCCCAGCATCATATCGGCCTGAATGAAGCTATCTTTATCTGTTTGAAGGGCGACCCAGTTAACGGTGCCCCTCCGAGCTACCAACCTCAACCTACGGATTAGCTCTTTGCTCCACGCAGGGACCCAGTAATCCTCCTCTTTCATCACTTCAAAAGTTTCATCAGGCAAAGGGAACTCCCATCCCTTTCTACTCTCGACCAATATTACGTGGTTGTTCCATCCCACTACTTTCTTAGGCAAATTTATAAACAGCTTGGGGGCATTCCTTTTAACAGGGGTACTGATCCCGTGGGTTGATCTCTTATCAAATACAACCTTAAAAAATTCCCTAAAAATGTGCACGCATGGCTCAAACCCCAAGAATCTACAAATCATTGCGAAGCAAACGAGCACCCTACAAGTGTTGGCCCCCCCAACTGCATCGGAACAACCGTCATGCATTCCAGGAACTCGCAGATGAATGGATCTAGGGGGAGTCGTAGCCCGGCCTCAAATTGGTCATAGAAGAAGGCTACCCTTGTCGGGTCCCTAGTCTTGTCCGACCAACTGAGGGCATCAAACTGTTTGGTCGTCTGGTGGGTCAACCTGAACTCCTGCCTGTCGACCTCATAATGCACGTACAAGATCTTGAGCCTGGATTCTGAGGCCTTTTCCCAATCAATGGTTTGGGGGACACATAACCCCTCTCATTACGGCCAGGGACGACCGATGAGCAGAAGGCGTTAACGATATTGGTGGAGTGAGAGCTCGCTGAAGCAGAGGTCGCGGGTTGTTCTTGATTTGACATATTTGAAGAGCAAGAAGAAACAGGGGAATCAGTTCTATATACAGACTCAAGTGACCTACTACCTAAGGGCGACCTAGATTCCCCTGGAAATCCATTCTATCCATAAGGAAGGAAGGTTTATTGGGCCCCTTAATGTAAAACAGGACTAAATGGTCGAGCAGCTCATGGAAAAGATGGAAGGAAACAACTATTTGGTCGTCTACCTCTAGGTCACCTGGGTTTTCTCCTACAGGGAAGGCTAGCTCGCTAAAAGTTAAACCCCACCTGGTCAAGATGGAGGTACACTCCTCCATGGTCATCTCCTTCCATACCCCACCTATATGCTTGTATACCCTACGATTGACGGTGCAATACCCATACCAAACCCCTGGTTCGCAACTAAAGGTCATAGCCATGGCAGAAAAATGAAGAAAGCTCGTAATAAAGCTAAAGATAAAGAAATTGGAGGGTACCTTGGTTAAATTGGTGAAGATGGGTTTCGAAAACAGACCGAGAAGCTTGAATGCACCTAGGAAATCGGAGATTTGTTCTTGCCTTTGTTCTTGCTGTATGCTTGAGAGTTGGGGGTTTGTAAAAAATCAAAAAGGAAAAGGATTTTCCTTATATACCCACTGTTAATCCTTTCCTAAATTGGGAAGGTTAGGAAATACAACGGTTATTCCTCTCAATAAATGTCAAAAAGGGTTCCCGAGACGGTTATCCAAGCGTCAAATGGGGTAATCATTGCGGAATTTCAGCGCTTCAACAGATCTGGCCGTCAAACAGTCAATGGTCGAGATTGAGCCACGTCATCCCGGTCGACCATCTAGCAGTTCGAGCATCTATCTACGACCTATGGAGGATGTATTACAACAAAAAATTTCATAAACTTCCTGGTCAACAAAGTCAACTCAGAAAGTTGGGGGCCACTGAACGGAATAAAAGTGATGGGCTAGGCCCAACGTACGAAGCCCAACTATTCAACATTATTGCCACCACATCCTAAGTGGGTCGCCCCAATTATTACATGGCCCACGGTGCAGCAGCAAGGATCGGTCGACCTAGCTCATTGTCCGACCTCCATGGTCCCCATCTAGCTTTGTCCGACATACGATCCATATCCCACATGGGTATTATCTGGCTACATCAGCCAGTCAGGCCGACCTGGACCCATGCAGGCGACCTCGACCTACAAGGCGTACGTCGACCTACAAAGTCACAACGTGCCTACAATTCTTTCCATAACATAATTCCTACAAATCAGGAGTTATTCACGTACACGATCTCCTACACAATCTGATCCACGATTCTAGGGATTTTATACAATCCTACTACAATTATAACTCATATCAACGCCTATAAATACCTTACAACATCAACGGTTTTGAGGTAATTCCTATTTGTTATTCTGAATCTCTTGTTCATTATAATTTATCAGCTTATACACCATACTTACTCTCACGCCTGAGGGTCTAAGCCGGAGACCATTTCGGCTAGTCGTGAGTTCCTTGTTTCAGGTCAATTAAAGCCAGGTGATCAGTCTTATTGCTGGATGGAGATTGATACAACACGTTTCTTGCGGCAGCAGATGCAGTGGCCATTACTTTGTCAAGGAAATGAACCAATATTTAATTAGACATGTGATTGTGATGTGATGCAAGATGATTGCATATGAATCATTCCTGAATTTAAAGTAATTAGAGAATATTAGTAGGTCACTAATCTTTTGGAGCTTCAAGTTTCAACTATGAAATTACAAGATATGAGGGGCGTGAAGGAAAATAAATAAATAAAAAAATGGACAAACCCAAAAATCTATTTTAAATTGATGAACCCTGAGGTTTTGGATATATTTATACATACACATAAATACCGTCTTATAAAGTCAAATATACCACATCGTCTAAGAATTGAAATGCTAGAAAATGGAGTAGTATATATTGAGAGGCCTTAGCATTTGAAAATCAAATTAGACATTAATCTCACATCGTCTAGGAAATGGAGTAGTATATATTGAGAGGCCTTATCATTTGAAAATCAAATGGGATATTAATATCACATTATCTAGGAATTGAAATGCTAGAAAATGAAGTATTATATATTGAGAGGCCTTAGCATAGTGCTAGGAAATGAAATAATATAAAGTTTGGGGCCTTTGGCTCCTTTGTGAAGACCAACTTTCTTGGCGTTGGGTGCGCCTAGGTCACACCTAAGGTGCCAAGGTCACGCCTAGGGCGCCTAATCACCGCCAAATGACTCTTTAACTAAGACTTTTCATAGCCCCTTAATTTCTCAAGAAAGCTTTCCATTTTCGTTTCCCGCTCACAGCCAGTTTTGGAATTGGAAACTTGGTCGATTTTGTCATTTCACTTCACATTCGTAAGATAGTGACTTGCTATAAAGAAAAAGTGGAAAAATAAAAGGGATAGATGTGTGACGTGCTCTATGGAGATCAACTTCTCCTATTATTTCTAACTTTCTTTGAAATAGTTTTTTATCCGTGCGTTTAACGCACGGGTGTAGCACTAGTTTACTAATAAACTTAATATACTTCATGTGTTTTATTTGAAATTGAACCAATTTTTTTGACACCATATTTAAGAAAAAATAAAGAATTAGAGAGGTATTGTGAGTATGAAAAATAAAATAAGAGGAAGAATGAGTTTGAGAAATAATAAGTCGATCGGTGATGAAAATGGTGAAAAAATCAAATTTAAGATGGGACACATAGAATTAGATATTGAAATTAATATTGATAAAAGTGAATGTAGTAATGTAAAACAGAAAGAGTAGGTGTAGGTGTATATGTATATGTTTTGAAAGTACATCTTTTTGCCCAATCTTGAATTGAATTAAGATTTTCAAACAAAAAAAAAAATCAACTGTACATGTTTTGGCTTGCCTATTTATACCCTTCTCCCCATTATCCATCCCCATATCAAAACTGAGCCAATCTATATTTTAGAGATTTAATTCTGCCTGCGAGAACTTGCAATGGCATGCCCTTGCCCAGGTAAATTTTCTACCCCCTCCGCCCCAAGATAATTGTCGTTATTTTATTTTTCATTTTTATTTTTCAAAATTATGTATCAGGAGAGTGCTTTAACTAGTTTTTGTTTATTATATTACGGTTGATAACTATTTTAAATTTAAAAAAATGTAAAAATTTACTTTGAGTAATTGATTTATTTTGGGTAGCCCTTTAAGATAGAAAAATAAAGCTACAAAATGCAGTATTTCTTTTTAATTTCAACAAACTGGTTTTAGGTAAGAATGTGTGGCCGGAGTTGGTTGGAGTGAACGGCGATGAGGCGGCAAAGATAATTGAGAAGGAAAATCCACTGGTTCACGCAATTGTGCTGTTGGAAGGAACTCCGGTGACTAAGGACTTTAGGTGTGACCGTGTTTGGGTTTGGGTTAACACTGACCGGATTGTGGTTAAAGCTCCGATGATTACTTAAGAGGAATAATCAGATCCACTAGCGGCGGATCTTCGGTGGTGATGCCACTGTTGGAGGACCGTCATGTTATGTAATTTATTATTGCTGTATTTCTTATTGTAATGTATGTTTTCTATGTAAAATAAACGTTTATTTAAATAAAAGGACTTCGTCTTAATTAATTATTTGGCTAAGGGCCTGTCTGGTATCTCAATTAAACTTTCAGTTTGAAATATTTATGAGATTAAAAAGTTCAGTTAGTAAAGACAAATTAAATCAATTAAAATGTCTTTAAAAATGTTACTAATCTTGAGTTGAAAATGTTCGTGTGTCTTAATAAGGTAAGAGCATAAAAAAGAAGAAGGAAATTAGTTTAAATCAATTTATCAACATATTTTATTTGTTTATTTATTGCTAATTTCAGATTTTGAAAATATTAGTTTTTTATTCATAGTATAATTGACAAGGAAATATTATAATGTATTATCATATTAAAAATATTGATAATATTTTTAATAGAGTATCATAATTAAAAAAAATCAATATTTGGTTAAAATTTAGTCAAGTTGAGCAAAATAGTTAAAATAAAATTTATTTATTATTTTATGTTTGTCCTAATTAAAACAATAAAATTATTTGAAACATATCATTTTTGAGTGCGTCTGCTGAGAAACGCGTTTCTCCATAACTATGGAGAAACGTGTTTTTCATAGCCAGAAGCTTTACATTTGATAACCAGAAAAAAAAAAAACCCAAGGCCAAGACCAAAAGCTTCCCGGATATCCGTGTTTGCATTTGATAGCGTAAGCTTGGCAATGTACTGATATCCGTAAGCTTTCAGATTTGATAAACTGTAATAGGATGTGAAATGTATATCCGTAAAAAACCCAAGGCCAAGAGCCCCCAAAAAAGCTTCTGGATATCCGTAAGCTTTGCATTTGATAGCCGAAGCTTGCAGCCTGATATCCGTAAGCTTTGTATTTGGATAGCGAAGGACGTGTGAAATGTATATCCGTAAACTGCATAGGGTGCATATCCGTAAAACCTGCTAGGTGCATATCCGTAAATGTAAGTTAGTGGCATATCCGTAAATTGCTATTGAAGGTTTTCGATATTCAGAACCTTTCAATGTATATCCGTAAAACATTTTGAAGGTTTCGATATTCATTCGGGCCGCTTTCTGGATATCACTTTCATAGGTTTCTGGCTATCTAGCTCATTGTCGCGCGACATGTCGGGACCCGTTTCTCCATAACTTATGGAGAAACGCGTTTCTCCCTAGATTTTGTGATCATTTTTTATGAATGATAACTTTTTTATTTTTAATAAATAAGACTATTTATTTGAGAATAAACAAAACGAAATCAAGTGAGAAGATATAAGGCTATTTCTTCATTTGCATGAATTACAACAAATAAAAATATGTTACAAACTTATTTCAAATTGTAAAATGTTTGAAATTGACTTCAAATAATTAGGACGTACATATCAATGATAACTTTATTTTGTTATGCAATTATTGGTATTATTCAAATAAATTTTTGAGCGTTGAATTGAAATTTTAATTAAATTCCGATTTATAATCAATCAAATCGAAAACCATATGTTAAATCCATTTCAAAAACTCACAAATCAATCAATTTCGAAAATCATAAGTTGAATCAATTGCAAAACTGATTCAAAAATAGGAGGGAGTATGAAATCAAGCACTTACCCTAGTGAATTTGAAATCGCCACTACTATTCATGAGTTGCGCTCTCTGTTCTTCGTCGCCGGTTACTCCTTCTCTCCGTGTTTATGTTTCTTCGTTTGGGTTGTGCGTGTTATACGTTTATAAATAAAAACAGATTTCCCTAAACTCGATATTGTTATTAGCGATTCTTTTATTGAACTTGCTCTTTCAAAAAGCGAGTTTTACCTTTTCATTTAAACTAATTAAAACCATTAATTAGCTAATCATTTATTAAAATTGAACTCGATATTCACAGTAGCGAATTTAAATTTTAATAAATTTACACGAAATTCTTGAAATTATATACGTAAAATACAAAAAAAAAAAAAAAAAAAAACAAAAAAAAAGGAAAATGAAACTTGCTATTTAAAGTAGCGAATTCAGGCGAAAAATTATAAAATCGCTATTGAAAGTGACGAGTGTCAAAAAATTTGGTCATTTTGGCCAATACTTTCAAACGAAGGATTGTCATTTTGAGAAATATACTTTTTAAAAGGAATTGTTTGAGAAAAAATTCGCTAGAATGTTAAAAAAAACAACTGTAAGATTAGATGCCCTTTTAATTATTACTACCTCCACTCCAGTTCAAAATATATCTCCGGTTCAAAATATATAGTATTGTTTTTAGACTATTCACAAGATTAAAATAGAAATTTAAATAGTTTTAATAAAAAATGATAATTATTTTGATTAGTAACTTATTTTAAATCGGAGAGAATAATAATAATTCATTTAATCAATTGCCCATTTTCATTTTCTTTTTGCAAGGCCAAAATGTATTTTGGTCTTGTTCTGATGGAATTAACTATGCATAAATCCTAGAATGATGCGGAATATTTATTCTAGGACAATCATGCTTTAAGTTATCAAAGATTATGGAACGATAGACAAACCTGAATCCATAGCAATATTTGGAGAATACTTGATGAAGACTTGATGAACGATTATTGCCTTCCAATTGATCCTTAGGGTTCTTAGAATTCAGATGACAATGGGAATCAAGAGAATAAAACCTAGGTAGGTCAATTGGGGACCATAACCCTATATTTATAATGACCTAGTATGTTAGCCAGCCCATCATAGATTAACAACTAGGCCCCTTAGGTATCTACACATATTAACTGTAGATCCCATACTTATAAAAGATGACTTGGGCCCCCTTTAACTTTAGTAGATCACTTTATTAGGCCCAAATACTTTAATATTTAATGTGACATATACAATTACTTATAGTGCACATACGTCTATGTGCCCAAAGACTTTATTTATTATACTAGTATATGTAAAGTCCATAAAAATATTCCAACAATCTCCCACTTGGACTTACACATGTACATAGTATAATACCTTAGTTTAATTGCATATCACATTATAAACCTTAACAGCAATGCTTTACCAAATTGTGTCATCTTAAACCAATCCGGTCCATTAGTCAAATCAACATAAGGATCAAAGAGGTTTTCGTCACTATTAGCGCAACTAGACCCATCAGTGGTCACATATATTAACTCAACTAAATGACATGGATCAAGTATGGATTTGTAGCATGTAATAACATGTAATGTGATCTTCACATGTCTATTCTCAACTGGTCCAGCCTTATTTTGAGATCAACCAAATATTCAGAGTGCAAAATAACTTTATTAACCAAAACTGAAAAAACCAAATATACTTATAACAATAAATGTAAGAGCAAAATACAAAACTCCCACTCAATCTAAGCATACTCTAGTGATACAACACCCATACAAGCAGTGTGCTCGTGAAAAATCTTCGGTGTTACACCCTTAGTAAGCGGATCCGCGACCATGGAGTTAATCCTAATATGCTCAATACAAATCTGTCCACTCTGAATCCGTTCCTTAACAGCAAGACACTTAATGTCTATGTGCTTAGACTTAGACGAGCTCTTGTTGTTATTAGAATACATAACTGCCGACTTATTATCACAAAATAACTTTAATGGCCTATCAATGCCACCTAATATGCGCAGCCCAGTGATAAAATTTCGCAACCAAATTGCGTGATTTGATGCCTCATAACACGCCACAAACTCTGCCTCCATCGTAGAAGTAGCAACAAGTGTCTGCTTAACACTCTTCCAAAAAACTGATCCTCCACAAAGTAGATAAACGTAGCCCGAAGTAGACTTACGACTATCTTGGCATCCCGCAAAGTCGGAATCCGAATACCCAATGATCTCAAGTCTATCCGACTTTCTGTAAGTGAGCATATAATCCTTTGTTCTCTGTAAATAACGCATGACCCTCTTGGCTGCTATCCAATGATCCTTTCCAGGATTGCTAAGGTATCTGCCTAAAACACCAACTATGAATGCTAGGTCTGGGCGAGTGCAAACCTGAGCATACATCAAGCTCCCTATAGCCGAAGCATAAGGGATGCTATTCATTTCCTTAGATTCAATCTCATTCTTGGGGCACTGAGCAAGATTGAATTTGTCACCTTTAGCCACTGGGGTGTCACCCATTTTACAATCCTGCATGCCAAATCTCTTAAGTACCTTATCGATGTAACTCTTTTGTGACAATCCAAGAATACCTTGAGACCGATCTCTGTATATTTGAATTCCTAATACAAAAGATGCATCTCCCAGATCTTTCATCTCAAATTTCTTTGAGAGAAATCTCTTAGTTTCATACAGTAAGTGTGTATCATTTGTGGCTAATAGGATGTCATCCACATATAAGACCAGAAAAATATATTTACTCCCACTGAACTTGTGGTAGACACAATCATCAACTGTATTTGTCGTGAAACCAAATGACAATACAACTTGATGAAATTTGTAATACCACTGACGGGATGCTTGTTTGAGTCCATAGATGGATTTCTTGAGTTTGCATACCATATCCTTTGAATCTTTTGAAACCAGGGTTTCTGGTTGCACCATATAAATTGTTTCTTCAATGTCTCCATTAAGAAACGCAGTCTTAACATCCATCTGATATAACTCTAGGTCATAATGTGCCACTAATGCCATAATGATTCTAAAAGAGTCTTTCGAAGAAACCGGAGAGAAAGTCTCTTTATAATCTATTCATTCTTTCTGAGTAAATCCCTTAGCGACAAGACGTGCCTTATGTCTTTCTGCATTGCCCTGTGAATCCCTTTTGGTTTTAAATATCCATTTGCAACCAATAGGTTTCACTCCTTCTGGCAATGGGACAAGATCCCATACATCATTGTCTTTCATTGATTTAATCTCATCATCCATAGCGACTATCCACTTTTGAGAGTTAGAACTACCAATGGCCTCATGAAAGTTGATTGGATCATCTTCCAATTGACCAATGTCTACCTCTTGTTCATTTAGAAATATCAAGTAATCATCCGAAATGGCACTTCGTCTCTCTCTAGTGGATCTTCTTAAAGGCACTTGTTCTTGAGGTTGTTGAGCTTGTTCCTCATGGACAACTAGAGGGATATTGACAATGTCTTCTTGATCCAAATTTTGTTCTTGAACCACATCAGGATTGAGATCCAAATCATGGTCAAGGACAATTGTAGGAAGAGGAATGGTAACCGGAACCTCTTCAAAGACAAAATCATCTCTAACTTGTCCCCCCACAAGCTCAACATCCTCAAAGAATTGAGCATTTCCCGTGTCAAAAAAGTTTCTGGATTTGGGATCGTAAAACTTAAAGCCCCTTGACCTTTCAGAGTAACCAACAAAGTAACTGTAGGTGTTAGTGCCCTAGGCCTATAGAGATAGACTTATTTGTAATGTCATTATTCATTTATATAAGAGATTACTTCTTTGATTATTATATGTGTTTGCATGTTTACTTTAATAATCGTGTCCCTAGTACTTATGAAGCACTAGTATGAAGTCTAATGGATAATCATGTGATGATTATATGCATGGAAATGCACATTAGATTCATGGGTACTTGTTAGAGAACAAGGTACTGGACTTGACCCATTATGAGATTTATGTCATGGTCGTATGTCATAAATAAATCTCATATAGTTATATCATTGATATCCTTTGACCTGAGATTATCATCGTCTTCCACTCGATGAATATCATGTTTGATATAGTTTAACGTTGTCTTTAACCGGATAACAATAAGGGCTATTATTGGCATGATATGATTCTTGTTGGGAAGAATGATAAGTCAAGATGGAAATTTGTCCCTCGTAAAGAGAGATGTTTGCTAGGCCACTCGTAAGTAAGATTGATGTAGTGCATGTCCATGCCCGAATGAATTAATGTGATTAATATCATTCGATTAATCAATTTACTTAGTAACGAGAAAGCATTGAACAATATGAGTTGACGTGGACCATGACTCATGTTCAATATAACATCGTGTGACAAAGGGATTGTGATATGTTCTATGTAGGAAAAACGAACTTGATATTATATTATTTGGGTAGGCATGATGGCTTGCTAGAGTCCGCTCATGTCTTACGAGGATCGATGTGATCGAACTCATTGCCAACATAATATAGTCCTATGGGGTCACACGCATCGAACGAATTGTCAAAAATGGAATTATGGATTCTGGTGTGATGGGCGACCGCCCAAGTATACCATGGGCGACCGTCCACAAGTCAAGAGTTGGCTTGGGCGACCGCTTAAAGGCATATGGGCGACCGCTCATGTTTAATTTGAAATCGTGCATTGGGGACTGTACTGATGGGCGACCGCTCATGCCCATGTGGGCGACCGCCTATGTGGAATTTCGAATGAGGGATTAAGCGATGTACTCATGGGCGACTGCCCATGTCTTGGTGGGCGACCGCCCACGCCCTCTGTACGCTAAAACCATTTTTGACTAGGGATTTTAATAGGGTATAATATTTATAATGTATAAATAGTATCCCTCTTCAACCCTAGCAGCCAGTCACGAATTTTGAGTTTAGAGAAACACAAAATTGAGAGGTTTTTCAATTGTGAATTGAAAATCACCACACCAATTCCATAATACATCATAGATTGAAAGGAGTTTCAATCGAGGGATCTAGCAATCCATCTAGAATTGTTCTAGGGTTCGTTCATCGCGTGGATACACATAGAGGATCTTCGCTCTTCAAGATCTTCCGTTCGTGATTCAACAATCGTTCATCAAGGATTCACAAGATCGTCAATCTGGAGTTGGGTCACGTTTATCAACGACAAAAGCACACAAGGTTGGTATTTCTAAATCATTCCTCTTAATTAATCATCTAGAACGGATCCTAGGGCTCCGGGTTTTCGAGTTATTTGCAATTTTTCCGCTGCGCATGGACCCTCGAAACCCAACAGTGGTATCAGAGCCCCGTTCATGATGTTTATATTAGATTATCATGATAATTATATAATGTGATTATGTTAATTTTCATGATGAATATGATTTAGAATATGAATTTATATGGGATTTGCTTATGGAAGTAATTGTATATGTAGATATGCCATGATTATGAAGTGAATTATGTGATTAATGTGATTAATCTATAATATGGGTTTTGATGTATTACTTAGTATATAGGCTGGAAGCCAAGACCTTCCCCACAGGCACTTCTGGGAAGTGTGGGATAACTTTGGATACGATGCCACGTACTAGTAATTACACATCAAATGTGATTTGTGTTGCATCATTCCATGTTCATAATTATGCTCATATAGTTTTCATGAATCAACCTTGCCATGTTAATTGATAAACATGAAAAATTGAACCTTCTTTGAATTTTGAGTTTGTTTATGCCACCCATGTTTAAACACTTGTGAGTACACGGATAGTTTTATGTAGGCTACGCCATAGCGAGGTACATTAATTCTATCTTTGTATGATCAAGATGAGCAAATGGTGATTGCTATACGTTTAAAATGGTTAAACTCAATTAGGCTATCAAAACAGTTTTGGACCTAAGGCATAAGATGAGATTGAAACATGTGACATATGATGTCTATAATCTCATAAAGGATCTAAGAGTCATATGTTGATATGATTGATAAATGTTATCTACCTTTTTAGTTTAATTTTGAGTAGTCGTGCCATAGCCGACTTGAAATTAAATTAAAGTTGGGTCTTAGCCTATTAAATTATATTATGCATATTTGCATAAGAAGGTTATATAATTTAGTGGGAGTATTTATGAAATACGTTATTTAATCTCTTAAATGAAATCGGTACTTATATGTGTTCATATGTGTTGCATATTTTTGTTGTAGAAATAGCATTAAACTATAATTAATCCTTATTATTGCGATTCGTCCTTATGAATGACAAGTTCTAAAAGAACGGTACAAGTTATTCTGATTTGATCAGATGCTCAAGAAGTGTTCTTAAGCAAAATTGTACGTTCTTGACGAATCTATTCTTGCTGAACCCACTGCAAACGTTGCAAAGGGCAGATAAGGAGCAACATAAGAAACATAGAGATGATTCCTATGATGTTGTTTGCCCTATACTTGCCACCATGTTTAAAGGCTCTTAAGAAGAACCTTGAACACGTGGAAATTGCTTTTGTTCTAGCACAACGCACAAAAGGAAATGTTCCAAGTGCAAGCTAGACAAAAGATATATGTTGTGGTGAAGGCTTTTAATGCATGAGATGCAAAAGGAGCAATCCACAAGTGTGTTAATGGTTAACACAAGAAAGGAGTTCAAAAGGGAAGGCAAAGAAGGTAAAGCAAAGGTTGCTAAACCTGGGGCAAAAGTTGCAAAAGCCTAAGAGGCTAAACCCAAAGTGTCTCAAAAGGATGCATTTTGCTATCATTGCAATGAGATTGTCATTGGAAGCAAAGTTGCAAGGCTAATAAGGAAGGCCTAAAAGGTGAAGAAGGGCAATTTGATTGCTACTACTTCAAATATCTATATGATAGATATTTTCCTTTCGACTTCTTGTTCTTGGGTATATGATACCGGATATAGATCCCACATTTGTTTAAATGTGCAAGAAATAAAGAATAGAAAGCTACTCAAAGAAGGTGAATTAAACCTATGCGTGGTAATGAAGCAAGAGTTGCTGCGTTAGCCATAGGGACTTATGAAGTCACTTTACCTTGTGGACTAGTACTTGTTTTGAACAAGTGTGACTACGTTCCGGATTTGAGTAGGAGTATTATTTTGTTTCTTATGAGGATGATGAAGGATATAATTCTCTTATTGAAAATAAGAAGCCTTATATTTATTTAATGATATGCATTATTGTAATGCATATGTCATTGAATGGTCTTCATATCCTTGATGTTAAGATACAAAATAACATTGAAGATATCTATAATATAAGTGTGAAATCTAAATCGAATGATATGAACAACACGTTCATATGGCATTGCCGGCTTGGTCATATAAATGAGAAACGTATAATCTAAATTCCATTAACATGGACATTTAGACTCATATGATTGTGAATCGCTTGAGGTATGTGAATCTCGTTTATTTGGTAAAATGACCAAACCACCCTACACTAAGAGTAGTGGGAGGGCTAGTGACTTATTGGCCCTTGTACATGAGATGTATATGGACTATTAAGCAGTATTGCTAGGGGAAGATTTCGGTATTTCATTTATATTCACTGATGACTTATCTAGATATGACTATGTCTATCCGATGAAGTACAAAAGTGAATTGATTGAGATATTTGGAATATTTCAAAATGAAGTACAAAACAATCTTGGCAAAACTATTAAGTACTTCGATTAGATCGAAGTGGTAAATATTTGAGCCAAGAGTTTGACAATCATCTTAAAACTGTGAAAGTGTTTCAGAGTTGACTCCATGCGGAACACCATTTTGAATGATGTGTCTGAAAGGAGGAATTGAACCTTGTTAGACATGGTTCGTTCGATGACGAGTCAAAGTTGACCTTCCTATTACCTTTTGAGGATATGCATTAGAAATTGATGCGTTTAAACTGAATTGTGTCCAAACTAAATCAGTTCCTAAGTCCTCACATGAGATGTGGCATGGAAGAATGTCTTTCATGAAGATTTGGGGTTGCGAATCTTAAATAAAGAGACTTGTCTCTTATAAGTTAGCACCAAATCCGACAAGGTTAATTTCGGATATTAATTTTACAACCGCAAAGAGAACAAAATGTTTGTTGCTCTATATGATTCGTTTCTTGAGAAATAGTTTCTCAATAAAGTATCTAGTGGGAGTAAGATTGATCTTGAAGGAGTTCAAGAACCTGAAAATGACATGGAACCAAGAGTAGAGACGGAACCAAGTTCATAAGGAGTTGTGGAACCGGTTCAAAATACACAAGTTCTTCGCAGATCTGATAGGATACGATCCGAACCTGAGAGATATGGATTTCTCATATCGGAAAGTAATCAAGTGGGAGTCATTGAGAATGACGGACCTACTTCCTATCTAGAGACGATGTCCATTCCTAATTCGGATAAATGGTTATGAACCATGGAATTCGAATTGTAATCCATGTTAGATGATCAAGTTTTGAACTTGATTGGTCCACCTGAAGGTGTAAAAACCATAGGGTGCAAATGGGTTTTCAAGAAGAAAACCGACATGGATGAAAGGTGTATACTTTCATGACTAAGGATTGTAGCAAAGGAATTTAGGAAAATTCATAGTATTGACTATGTTGAAACCTTTTTACCCGTTACAATGTCGAAGTCTATTAGAGTTTCAATTGCCATTATCGCATATTGTGAATATGAGATATGGCAAATGGATGTCAAAACAGCGTTTCTTAACGGAAACCTACTTAAGGATGTATACATGATACAGCCTGAAGGGTTTGTCGATCCAAGAAATTCTAATAAAGTATGCATGTTGCAAAGATCCATAAGATGGGTTGAAGCAAGCTTCGAGGGGTTGGAATCTTCATTTTGATGAATCGGTCAAAGAGTTTGACTTCATCAAGTACGAAGATGAACTTTGTGTATACATGAAATTCAGTGGGAGCATAGTATTATTTCTATTGTTATATGACAATGATATCTTACTCATTGAAAACAAAGTTCCGACACTTAAGACTGTCAAGTCTTGGTCAAGGAAAGGTTTCTCAATGAATGATATGGGTGAAGCCGCTTACATCCTTGGTATCAAGATCTATAGAGATAGATCTAAAAGGATAAGTTGGTTTGAGTCAAAATACTCATATTGATAAGGTTCTTAGATGATTGTAAGAAAGGTAACTTGTCAATGGGTCATGGTATTACTCTTAGCGAGACTTAGTGTCCCATGACAACTGATGAGCAAAAGAGAATGGTTGAAGTTCCATATGCTCCGACATTTGGATCTGTCATGTATGCCATGATTTGTACTAGACCCGACGTCTCGTATGCTTTGAGCATGACGAGTCGATACCAATCTGATCCTGGTGAGAACCATTGGATGGCAGTCAAGACGATCCTTAAAGTACTTAAGAAGAACTAAGGATACGTTCTTGGTATTTGAAAGGTTGGAAGTTAATCTTGTTGTAAAGGTTACACGGATGCTAACTTCCAAACTGACAAAGTTAATTAAAATCGCAATTAGGATTTGTGTTTATGCTTATTGGAGGTGCGATTTTATTGGAAGAGTTCCAAGCAGAAAATCGTAGCCAATTCTACAACTAAGGCCGAATTTTAGCGACATCTGATGCAGCTAAAAGAGGCAGTTTGGATCAAAAGTTCATTTAGTATTTTGGAAATGTTCCAAGTATCACTAATCGGTGGAACTTTTGTTGTGACAATTGTGGTGCCATTTGTGCAAGTAATGGAACCAAAATCACAACAACGATCCAAACACATTCTAAGACGTTTCCACCTCATTCGAGAAATCTGTGAAAGGGAAGACGTTAAGATATGCAAGGTACCAACGGATGACAACATTTCGGACCCTCTCACCAAGCCTTTGCCACAAGCTAAACATGATGGTCATGTTAGGTCCATGGGTATAAGATACATGAATGATTGGGCCTAGTGCAAGTGGGAGACTGTAGGTGTTAGTGCCCTAGGCCTATAGAGATAGACTTATTTGTAATGTCATTATTCATTTATATAAGAGATTACTTCTTTGATTATTATATGTGTTTGCATGTTTACTTTAATAATCGTGCCCCTAGTACTTATGAAGCACTAGTATGAAGTCTAATGGATAATCATGTGATGATTATATGCATGGAAATGCACATTAGATTCATGGGTACTTGTTAGAGAACAAGGTACTGGACTTGACCCATTATGAGATTTATGTCATGGTCGTATGTCATAAATAAATCTCATATAGTTATATCATTGATATCCTTTGACCTGAGATTATCATCGTCTTCCACTCGATGAATATCATGTTTGATATAGTTTAACGTTGTCTTTAACCGGATAACAATAAGGGCTATTATTGGCATGATATGATTCTTGTTGGGAAGAATGATAAGTCAAGATGGAAATTTGTCCCTCGTAAAGAGAGATGTTTGCTAGGCCACTCGTAAGTAAGATTGATGTAGTGCATGGCCATGCCCGAATGAATTAATGTGATTAATATCATTCGATTAATCAATTTACTTAGTAACGAGAAAGCATTGAACAATATGAGTTGACGTGGACCATGACTCATGTTCAATATAACATCGTGTGACAAAGGGATTGTGATATGTTCTATGTAGGAAAAACGAACTTGATATTATATTATTTGGGTAGGCATGATGGCTTGCTAGAGTCTGCTCATGTCTTATGAGGATCGATGTGATCGAACTCATTGCCAAAATAATATAGTCCTATGGGGTCACACGCATCGAACGAATTGTCAAAAATGGAATTATGGATTCTGGTGTGATGGGCGACCGCCCAAGTATACCATGGGCGACCGCCCACAAGTCAAGAGTTGGCTTGGGCGACCGCTTAAAGGCATATGGGCGACCGCTCATGTTTAATTCGAAATCGTGCATTGGGGACTGTACTGATGGGCGACCGCTCATGCCCATGTGGGCGACCGCCCATGTGGAATTTCGAATGAGGGATTAAGCGCTGTACTCATGGGCGACCGCCCATGTCTTGGTGGGCGACCGCCCACGTCCGCTGTACGCTGAAACCGTTTTTGACTAGGGATTTTAATAGGGTATAATATTTATAATGTATAAATAGTATCCCTCTTCAACCCTAGCAGCCAGTCACGAATTTTGAGTTTAGAGAAACACAAAATTGAGAGGTTTTTCAATTGTGAATTGAAAATCACCACACCAATTCCATAATACATCATAGATTGAAAGGAGTTTCAATCGAGGGATCTAGCAATCCATCTAGAATTGTTCTAGGGTTCGTTCATCGCGTGGATACACATAGAGGATCTTCGCTCTTCAAGATCTTCCGTTCGTGATTCAACAATCGTTCATCAAGGATTCACAAGATCGTCAATCTGGAGTTGGGTCACGTTTATCAACGACAAAAGCACACAAGGTTGGTATTTCTAAATCATTCCTCTTAATTAATCATCTAGAACGGATCCTAGGGCTCCGGGTTTTCGAGTTATTTGCAATTTTTCCGCTGCGCATGGACCCTCGAAACCCAACAGTAACTACTAACAGTCCTTGAGTCCAACTTCTTTTCATTAGGCCTGTAAGGCCTAGCCTCAGCCGGACATCCCCAGATGTGTAAATGCCTTAATACAGGTTTCTTGCCTGTCAATAGTTCATAAGGGGTTTTGTTAGCAGCCTTTGTGGGTACCCTGTTAAGGAGATAAACTGCAGTCTTTAACGCCTCTCCCCAGAGTGAGTCTGGTAAAGTAGTATGAGTAACCATACTTCTCACCATTTCCTGTAAAGTTCGATTTCGTCTTTCAGCTACACCATTCATGCTAGGTTTGCCTGGCATGGTACTGAGGGACGATACCGCACTCCTCTAGGTATTTAGCAAAAGGCCCAGGACGTTGTTCACCTGATCCGTCATTTCTGCCATAGTATTCACCACCACCGTCAGATTTGACTTTCTTTATTGTTTTGCCATGTTGATTTTCGACTTCGGCCTTAAACTTTTTGAACATATCCAATGCATGTGACTTTTCATGGATCAAATATAGGTAACCATAACGAGAGTAATCGTCTATGAATGTAATGAAATATTCTTGACCATTCCACGAGGGTGTAGAAAATGGTCCACATATATCCACATGAATTAATTCCAAAACATTCTTAGCTCTCTCAGCTTTTAATTTGCTTTTGTCTGTTTATTTTCCCTTAATACACTCAACACATATTTCATAATCTGATTTGTCAAGTGTTTCAATAATTCCGTCTGACACAAGCCTTTGCATTCTTTGTTTTGATATATGTCCTAATCGCTTGCGCCATAATGACATGGAATTATTGTTAGTAAATTTGCGTTTAGTACCACGTGTTTCCACATGCAGGTTTTCATGATATGAAGCAACAATATCCAACATATAAAGATTATCATAAACCGACAAAGTACTAGATCCAATAAACTTAGAATTATACGAGAAACGACATTCACCATTTGCAAATGAACAAGTAAATCCTTCTTTATCCAAAACTGAAATGGAAACCAAATTCCGTCTAAAAGACGGTACCACATGTGTCTCATACAAATCTAAATAAAATCCAGTCTTTAATAATAATCTAAAAGTTCCGATTGCTTCAACTTCAATAGAATTGCCGTTCCCCACATAGATGAATCTTTCAGCATCACTTGGCTTTCGGCAGTTCAGGCAACCCTGCATAGACACACTAATGTGAGTAGAAGAACCAGAATCTAACCACCAAGTATGTCTAGGCACTGAAACCAAATTAACCTCAGAACAAACAAAAGCAAGAGATATACCTTTCTTTACACACCATGCGTGGTATTTAGGGCAATCTCTCTTCATATGATCCATTTCCTTACAGAAAAAGCAACCTGGATCCTTATCTTGTCCCTTGGACGTTGACGTTGCTAAATCCTTAGCTTGTCCCTTTGATACTTTATATTGCTTTTTCTTTGGCTCATTGACCGCAATTTCTTTAGCCTTCCTTTTTTTGTTATAGCCCGAAGAGGAAGCCGCAAAGTGAGCACTCTTAGTCTTTTCAGACTTTAACCTTGATTCCTCTTGCACACACAATGAAATGAACTCATTAAGAGTCCACCTTTCCTTCTAGCAATTGAATGTTACTTCAAATTGCCCAAACTGTGGTGGAAGAGAGATCATAACCATATAAACAAGCATGTCATCCGACAGCTCGAACTTGAGAGCCTTAAGTTTAGATGCCAAACTGGCCATCTCCATAATGTACTCACGCACGTTCCCTTTACCTTTATACCTCATGGCAACAAGATTACGCAAAAGCGTGCTTGTTTCTGCCCTTTCATTCTTAGCAAAACGCTTTTCAAGCTGTGTAAGGAACGTCATTGCAACTTTCTCATCATCTATATCGCCTCTGAATGATTCTGGGATGCTTTTCTTCATGATCATAAGACACATGCGATTTGAGCGTTCCCACTTTTCCATATCCTTCTTAGCTTGAGATGTACTCGTGCTAATCAGGTCAGCAGGTTTTGGCTCCCTGAGTGCAAGGTCTAGATCCATAACTCCCAGAACAATCAGCACATTTTCTTTTCAGCTCTTAAAATTCATCCCATTTAGCATGGGAATCGAGTTGATGTTAGCAGATACATTAGAAGCTGATGAAGTAACTGAATAGAGAACAAAAAATAAAACAAATAAGCTCACATATAACTTTAAGCAGATAAATGTTTGAAATTAAAATTATTCCATTACAAGAGAATCGACGCAACATTAATTTTAATCTTTGGATAGAAAATTAACTTGCAAGTGATTTTCTTGATGTAGAAATCAAATATTAACAGTAAAATCCTGTCAAATACCAAGCCTTTCTTTGGACCGACTCAATATTCACATGGACACTTAATAACTGTTACATATTTATCTCCACAAACGAATTTGAATTTCTGCCAGATAATGGCCTTCCTTTGGGCCGACCGTTACCCGCATGAAAAACAAACACGCAAAAAAAAAACTTCAAATAATCATGTATTTTAAATTAAAAAAATTCATAGGAGAGGTTACTTTGGTAACATGCTACGTAAATTTAATAACATAAAATACAAGATGTGTTCGAATAAACGAACCCAAAGTAATTTCAAACATGGGCATAACTTAAACATTATTATTGAAATTTAAAATTATTAAGTCCATAATAATAATTTCAATAAATAATATTTACTTAATCCAAATAACACATAATTATCACAAACAAAATAAAACACAATACATATGGCATAAACACCAAATTCTTGTACCTACAGGCTATTGAAGGAATAAGTAAAATAAAAGACGGATATAACCCTGCAACTTGGATGTTGGAAGTTTCAACGTCGGCTCAAGAAAAGATTTTGGGGGTTGATTTTACTCAAATCAACAGAAATTCAAACCTCTATAGGAGAAACAAAACCCTTATCAATGAATTAAGTACTCCTCGTCCTGGTACAAAGGATCTGTATTTCGTAACTCAATACTCACAGCCCTTCTTCAGCCAACTTATGGCTTGCACCGCCTCGTCCCAAGCGGGGCGCCCGCCTCAAGACAATTTCCCTCGGTTTGTTAGAGCTTCAAACATAATCTCAATTGTCTTCACTCAGCACCATTACAACACACAAACACACGCAGTGGGATTGAATTGAGGAAAGGGCGGTTGTAATTGATGGTATGAGGAGACAGACAAGGAAAAAGAGGTACCCAGAAAAATGAGAAATTTGGAATACCGATCCAATCACGGGAGGGTTTTGTTCAGCAGAATTAAATCATAAACAGCATAATCAATTCGATCCAAAAAATCCCAACAACAAAGCAAGATTAAGGCTCTGATACCACTTGATGGAATTAACTATACATAAACCCTAGAATGATGCGGAATATTTATTCTAGGACAATCATGCTTTAAGTTATCAAAGATTATGGAACGATGGACAAACCTGAATCCATAGCAATATTTGGAGAATACTTGATGAAGACTTGATGAACGATTATTGCCTTTCAATTGATCCTTAGGGTTCTTAGAATTCAGATGACAATGGGAATCAAGAGAATAAAACCTATAGGCCAATCGTAACCATAACCCTATATTTATAATGATCTAAGTATGCTAGCCAAACCCCATCATAGATTAACAACTAGGCCCCTTAGGTATCTACACATATTAACTGTAGATCCCATACTTATAAAAGATGACTTGGGCCCCCTTTAACTTTAGTAGATCACTTTATTAGGCCTAAATACTTTAATATTTAATGTGACATATACAATTACTTATAGTGCACATACGTCTATGTGCCCAAAGACTTTATTTATTATACTAATATATGTAAATTCCATAAAAGTATTCCAACATGTTCCACTTAGTCCTAGTTTATAATACGTAGAGTTCTTAGCTAATGTTTTTTCCTAAATAAAGTATTAAATTTTAATGGAATTCAATATGTTAATCACAAATTCTTTCTAATCGATATCATAGACTTTTAATTTTGTAGGTATAAATTGAAATATGATACTACAGTATTTAAAAATATTTAAAAAGACACTTATTATTTCCTACCCAACTTTCTCTCGCATACTTTATTTTTTATACTTACAACACTTATTGCACTATACATTTTTCTTAATTTTCGTGCAAGACAGATTTTGTGTTTTTTCAAATTGAACGGAGGGAGTACTATAAAACTTTAATCAAAGATTTTATTTCAATTAATGTTAGATTGATAACATTTTCAAATAAAAAGATTGATAAGCCTTTGTATGTTTAGATATCTTGGCACTTCATTTATTAGAAAAAAAATAATTTATATTATGTTATGATAATTTCATTTCAATTTTTTAATAAATATTTTCAAGACATCTTATGCAGGTAGGATTTGTTGATGCTTACCACGGGGAATAATATGTGGTTGAAACAAATGTTCAAAATCATCGACAGTTGGTTGATATAGAAGAGTCGTACGTGGGTATGAACAGTAGCGAAGCCACATGCAACTGATAGGGGGCCACCTTTTAATTTTGGAAAATATCACTTTTGCCACTAAAAACACCTAAATTTAAATTCTGACTTAAGGCCCTAAAAATTAGGACATTTTATCAATTGCGTGTAAAAATAATAATTGGACCTTGCCAAAAATATTTAGCTGACCAATATGCTTAACCAGTGTCATACACAGATGGCGAATTTTATCCAACCACGCAACGGAATTCAACAATTCTCTGCAAGAATGCAACTACGCATCGGTACAATCTTGAATTTAGATTGAGATTTTCACACACAATATTCAACTGTACACGTTTTGGCTTGCCTATTTATACCCTTCTCCCCATTATCCATTCCCATATCAAAACTGAGCCAATCTATATTTTAGAGATTTAATTCTGCCTGCTAGAACTTGCAATGGATTGCCAAGGTAAATTTTCTACTCCCTCCGTCCCAAAATAATTGTCGTTATTTTATTTTTCATTTTTATTTTTCATAATTATGTATCAGGAGAGTGCTTTAACTAGTTTTTGTTTATTATATTACGCTTGATAACTATTTTAAATTTAAAAAAAAAATGTAAAAACTTACTTTGAAACGGAGAGAGTAATTGATTTATTTTGGGTAGCCCTTTAAAGATAGAAAAATAAAGCTACAAAATGCAGTATTTCTTTTTAATTTCAACAAACTGGTTGCAGGTAAGAATGTGTGGCCGGAGTTGGTTGGAGTGAACGGTGATGAGGCGGCAAAGACGATTGAGAAGGAAAATCCACTGGTTCACGCAATTGTGCTGTTGGAAGGAACTCCGGTGCCTAGGGACTTTAGGTGTGACCGTGTTTGGGTTTGGGTTAACACTGACCGGATTGTGGTTAAAGCTCCGATGATTACTTAAGAGGAATAATCAGATCCACTAGCGGCGAATCTTCGGTGGTGATGCCGTCGTAGCGATACAACTGTTGGTGGACCGTCATGTTATGTAATTTATTATTGTTGTAATAAAGGTGTTTGAAACATCTGTATTTCTTATTGTAATGTATGTTTTCTATGAAAAATAAATGTTTATTTAAATAAAAGGACTCCGTCTTAATTAATTCTTTGGTTAAGGGCCTGTCTGGTATCTCAATTAAACTTTCAGTTTGAAATATTTAAGAGATTAAAAAGTTCAGTTAGTAAAGACAAATTAAATCAATTAAAATGTCTTTAAACATGTTACTAATCTTGAGTTGAAAATGTCTGTGTCTTAATAAGGTAAGAGCATAAAAAAGAAGAAGGAAATTAGATAGGAGTAAGTTTTAGGGGAAACCTGTTTTTTCATAAGTTATGAAAAGCCCACTTTTCATCCTTAAAAATATCGAGTTTAGACCTTAAAACATTGAGTTTAGGCCTTAAAATACCTAGAAAATAAAATAGTGAGTTTAGGCGTTAAAACAGTGAGTTTAAGCTAGAAAATAAAATAGCGAGTTTAGGCCTTAAAACAGTGAGTTTAGGCTTTAAAACACCAAGTCGATATATTTAAAAACAGGACTTTTTATAACTTATGGAGAAACATGTTTTCCCCAAAATTTTCTGATTAGTTTAAATCAATTTATCAACATATTTTCTTTGTTTATTTATTGCTAATTTCAGTTTTTGAAATATATTAGTTTTTTATTCATAGTATAATTGACTAGGAAATATTATAATGTAATTATTATCATATTAAAAATATTGATAATATTTTTAATAGAGTATCATAATTAAAAAAATCAATATTTGGTTAAAATTTAGTCAAGTTGAGCAAAATAGTTAAAATAAAATTTATTTATTATTTTATGTTTGTCCTAAATAAAACAATAAGATTATTTGAAACATATCATTTTTTATGAATGATAACTTTTTTATTTTTAAGAAATAAGACTATTTATTTGAGAATAAACAAAATGAAATCAAGTGAGAAGAAATAAGGCTATTTCTTCATTTGCATGAATTACAACAAATAAAAATATGACTATAGCATATGTTAAATTAATACTCCCTCCGTCCCATACCTACGTGAACACTTTCCATTTTGGGCGTCCCAAACCTACGTGCATATTTCCTAAAATGGAAAGAAATCTTTACTATTCCCTCCACTCATTCTCTCTCCTACATTATTTTAATACTCACAACACCATTATAATTTACTATTCCCTCCACTCATTCTCTCTCCTATTTTATTTTCACACTCACAACACTTTCAATATAATACTCTCTCCTTAATTTACGTGAAAAGTCAAACTAGACACCAAGGTCCGGGACGGAGGGAGTAAGTATCACGTCGTAGGGCTTTGGGGGAACCACTCCGCACCTCTCAAACTCAAAGTGTCTTGTTTTTTTTGTAAATCACCATCTTACATCGGACCCAAGAGACAATTGCGCATACCGTATAGTTTTTCCATCCCTAATAAATGATTTTTTTGGTTGCACCAGTTCCTCATTTCTAAAGTAGGAACAATAACTTTGTACTAGAGGTGGCCGGTTCGGTTAACCGGCGGTTAAAACCTTGGAAACCCTAGAACCGAAATCGAAACCGAACCGGTTAATCGCCTAATTAGGTTATGGTTTTACGGTTTTCCGGTTAACCTTTATTTTTTTTAATTTTTTTTTCAAATTAGGTTTTTAAAAGAAATTTTTATCAGAATTAAAAACAGTTACGAAAAAAGTTAATTTTCTAATAGGTTTTGAATAAAAAAGTTAACTTTTTAACAGTTTTTTGAAAAAACAGTTAACTTTTTAACAGTTTATGTTAAGTTCTATACTGTATATTAACATTTTTTTTTCAATTTTTTTTTTGAATAAAGAAGACTATTTTAGATGTTGGTTAGTCCCTAAATTTTTTTGCAAAAAGTTATACAAAAAAAGTTATGAATTTTGAAAAAAAAGAAATAAAACTTAACTTTTTTTAAAAGAAACAAAAGTATATAAAAGAAAAAAGGGACGGTACCCTTAAATTTTTTTAATTAAAATAAAATTACAAAGAGGGGGCAACCAATCTTACCCTTTTATAAATAAGGAAGGACATTTAGAAGCCTTTACCTTAACCTAACTATTACAATTAAATAAAAATAAACCTAATCTAAAGTCTAAACTAATCTAATTAAAATAAAAATTAATCTAAAACATCATTCATTCATTACCACTACTTTCAATTTCAAAAACTTCTTCTTCCTCACTTTGTTGGGTATTTGGATTTTGATAATTAAAATCATCATTGGGGGAGGAAGAACCAACATGTTCCTTGCCTAAATTGCTTCATCTTTGGTTTGAAGCCATTTGGATTAGGAAAAATGAAGATTGAAAATGAAATCTAGCTTAAAAATGAATGAAAATGAAGAAAAATACTAATTTCATTAGAAAATTAACTGAAAATAAGGTAATATTTAACTGAAAATTGGATGAGAGTAAGAGAATATGTGAATATTTGAGAGTAGAAGAGAGTAGAAGAGAAAGAGTAGAGAGAAGTAATGTGAAAATAAAATGGGAGGAGGGAGGTGATATTTATAGTTAGTTTTAATTAGTCAAATTATTTTATATTTTTGAAAAAGTTGTATCTAACCCCTTTCTAATTTTGTAACATGGTAAAGCCACTTTATTTTTAATTAAAATGAAAAAGAAAAAAAAAACACGGGCTACCTCATTTGTTTGGAACTTAGAAACTTCCTCAAAAGCCGATGAAACTTTGGCTCAATAACATACTATTTGTCTTATTTCGAAAAGGTTAAGGGTTCGAATCTCCTCTCTTCGTTGTATGTTAATTTGGAAAAAAATAGAAACTTCCTCAACTGTGGTACTTAGAAAGTATTAAATTCTAAGGTTTCACCTTAAAACCAATTGTTGTTAATGGGAGTGACCCAAAAAATTTATATTTTATAAGCAATGTTTGTCAATTTACAATGTCGGATATTATCTATAACACGCCCCCACGTGTAGCAGAATTTGCCCAATCTTACAATGTGTACTTATTAATCGGGTACCGCGGATTAATATCGTGTTTCGTTGAATCTGCACGTTTAATGGACCTGCTCTGATACTATCTTAAATTTTGAGGTTTCAACTTAAAATTAATTAATGTTAATGGGAGTGACTAATCTTTACTCCCTCCATCCCAGCCGAAGAGGCACAAATGCCTCCTTGCACGAAAATTAAGAAATGAATAAATATAAAGGGAAATATAGATAGTGAGGTTGAATTAAGGGAAAATTAAGAGTAGTCACCTCAATAGTTAAAAAGTTAATTTTTCCCACCAAAATTTGAAATCAACTTACTAAAGTTAAATGTTCAAAGATGGGCCTAATAAACTGGATCAAGGAGCAATCCTTGTGAAAATTGAAAATTCCCACAAAAATTTCAGTTTATAAAAGATACTACACCTTTCAGTTATAACTGATACTACACCTTTTAGTTTATAAACTGATACTACACCTTCATACAATCCTTGTGAAAAAATTAAAATTACAAAATTCCTAAACACCTTCTATAAATACACCCAATCATATAACATTGTCCTAGTTAGCAAACATATTATTCACATACTATCTTCTTTACATACCAAAAAATGCACAAACCCAACATGTCAACTGAGGTAAAAAATTCCTTGGCTCAAATGTTGATAGAAGGTTTACAAGGTAGAAAGCTTCCAAAGGGCAAAATCAATGAAGCTGCTTTAAAATTTGGGTACCATCGCCGAACTATCTACAAAATCTGGAAGCAAGTCGAGGAGCAAAGGAGGAGAGGTATGCCTGTTCATCTATCATCAAAGAAAGTAGGAGTCACAAGGCAGAAATTAGTACAGTTAAATGTTGAGAAGATGAAAAAAATTGATTTTCATAATAGAAATACAATTCGAAAATTAGGACAAGGTTTGGGGGTTAGTAAAAGCACGGTTGGGAGATGGAAAAAGGAGGGTGTGATCAGAGCACATACAAATGCCATTAAACCATCTTTAACAGATAAATTTTTTTTAGCAAGGCTGAAATTCTGCCTGGCTGCTCTCAAATTTGATGTACAAGCAGGAACTCCAAAGTTCAAAAGCATGGATAATGTTATTCATGCAGATGAGAAGTGGTTTCTCATGACAAAATGTAAAACAAGGTCTTACATTCTGCCTGGTGAAATATAGCCTTACAGATCATTCCAAAGCAAAAGATACATCATCAAAGTCATGTTTTTTACTACTTGGGAACTTTGTACTCATATCTGCGACTTCTATCATCCTCTCTTTGATTCTGATTTTTCTGACACTGACTATCCCGCAGCCCCCAATTTATGTAGTCACTTCTATAAACAAGTCACTCCAACTCCAGTGATCTGGGCGACATGTCTTCATCCAACTCTACGTCAAGTCATGACGTCTCGGATACGCTAGCCGCGGAAACCTCCTCACGACATCAAATCTCGCTTGACACTTCTAATACTGATGTCGCTGAGACTAGCAGTTCATCTTCCTAGGAATTTCAAACACCCCTCCACGTGAAGTATGGGATCAATCATAATTTCTATTGTATTGAACCGTATACTGGCGGTCAATACCTTGCCGTTATGCGACATAGAAGGGACGACATTGTTGTATACCCCTCACAGTTAGAAGCCGGTCGAAGAATTCCCATTGACCCTTTCATTTGCGCAATCATGCATAAAGCCCAGGTCGCCTTTGTGGACCTTCACCCAAATGCCATTAGGATTCTAACTAGTTATTTGGTGATCTGTAGGGCCCTAAGACAGGAGCCCACAGTTCCCTTATTTGTCCATCTGTTTGAGGGTTATACCGCCATATCACAGCGAGATGGCATTGTCGAGAACCGACTGTCCATCAAATACAGAAAACTGAAAATTTTATCTCCCCTCCCCAGGAAAGTTCATAACTGGCAATCAAAACCCCTCTTTATTACTTCTCGCGTGGGCTGGACCCTGGCGACCTTCGGGAGATAATTCCCAAAATTGAAACCAGACAAGCCTTAGTGTCAGACAACAATCGACTTAAGGATAGGATGCTCAAGCTTCTCGTCGATGCCAATGATACATGTCTGGCCTTATTTTCTTGGAGAGAAATCCTTTCCCGTCCTTCTTTACTTAGGCAAGTTGGGCTCCCAGATTTTACCTTTCCAAAAGATGAATCCCGTGTCTCAATCATTCACACTATCCCCTATCCTGGTTAGGAAATCCACTCAGGAAACTGCTTTACTTCAGAGTGCGAGCCTTGTAAGCAGAAAGGTCGCTGTTGTAATGCCATGTTTGACGTATTAAGTATGTTTCTCACCTCTGATTTGTCTCATATTTTGCTCTTCCTTCCTTCCCATTACTAACTGTTTGCCATCTTTGCCTCAGAATTCAGATCCATGGATTTATCGGATAGGCGAGATGCTGCCTCAGGTGCTGATGGCCGCCGACGGCGACTTGCTGAATCCCGCCAAGCTGCCTTACTCAAAACCTCCGAACTGGAAGTCCCCATTTCCATCCACGGGGATGATGCTGATGCGATCGCAATCGAGAAGGCTGCTCTCGCAGCTGAGAAGATCGCTGGACAATCAAGGAAAGCTAAGAAATCCAAAACTCCTACGTGGGATCCCACACTTAAGCTCAGGGATGAGGACATGACTGAGGGGGAGTGCCTCGAGAAGGAACATGACGCCGCTTCTGATGATACCCATGCCGTCCAACTCACTGCCCCAACTGAGCCAAGTCGTGGCAAAGAAATTGATTCCCGCCCCCCGAAACGAGTCCGACCTTCTGATGAACCGGATTTGATTACCGTTGAAAAAACATCAACTGAGGCCGACACGAAGCTCGCCAGCTAGCTCCAGGAGGGCTTTGAGATGCCTTCAGATGAAGATGGTATTTTCGAAATAAGCAAAGAGATTGCTTCGGTTCCCGCCTTGATGGGTTTTGACCTTCATTCTCGAGATTCCAACTATAGCCTGATTGGCGCTGGAATTGTTCAACATGCCAGCAATAAAAAGGCGATAGAGGAAATCGAGGAACAAGATGCCGATTTGTCTCTAAACTTTCCCGGCCTTCAAATTTGCGAAGTAAGATTTGCCGCCCTTTGTTCTACCTAACTAAGACTTTTCATGGCTCCTTAATTTCTCAAGAAAGCTTTCCATTTAATATATATTGAGAGGCCTTAGCATTTGAAAATCAAATGGGATATTAATCCCACATCGTTTAGGAATTGAAATGCTAGGAAATGGAGCAGTATATATTGAGAGGCCTTATCATTTGAAAACCAAATTGGACATTAATCCCACATCGTCTAGGAATTGAAATGCTTGGAAATGTAGTAATACTCCCTCCGTCCCATTTCAAGCTTCACTTTTTGCCAAAATGGATGTCCCGTTAAAAGCTTCACCTTTCCTAAAATTCCAAAGAATCTTTACTATTCCACCTGTTGTGAATATGGCCCTCCACTACCAAGCAAACCTACAAGAATAATTAGAGCACACAAACAAAACACAAGAAATAAGGCACAAAGAAGAACACAAGAAATTGTTAACCCAGTTCACCAATGTTTGGCTACGTCTGGGGGCACTACCAAGCCAAGATCTTGCACTATAATATGTGATTTTAGGTTACAATGAGTTTAGGGGGCGGAACTATACTTAAATATGTGCTAGGGAATCAAACCAAACCCTAGATGGACAAGGAAACCCGAAAAAATGCCTAAAAAATGGGCCCAGAAAATTCCACCCCGACACATGGGCGGTCGCCCAAGTGCCCATGGGCGGTCGCCCAAGGCAAAAATCCTCTGAGCCAAAACCTTCTGTACAAGTGCGCGGTCGCCCTTCGATACCTGCGCGGCCGCCCACGATGATGACAATCATTCGACAACCTACTGTGCATGTGGGCGGTCGCCCATCATCACCTGGGCGGTCGCCCATGCCTCCAGAAGCTTCGACGATTTTTCTCCCTTTTGCTCCGAAATCTAGCCCGGTTGGTCCTCTATCCCAACAATCTCCCACCTAGAGATCAACCACACAAATAAGCCCCGTATCCGTTCTTCAAGTCATCCTTGGTGTCTCCTAGTGCTCACCTCGATCATGGTAGTGCCATCCTCCTATTCTATTCTCCAAGCCCAATTGAAGCTTTGCACAGCTTCAATTTCTCAAGGTTTACAACCTTTGTCAACATGTCGGCTGGGTTCTCCGATCCCAATATCTTCTCTAGCCTTAAGATCTTCTCCTCCAAGAGATGCCTGATGTAGTGAAACCTCAGTTCAATGTGCTTCGTCCTCGAATGAAATGTCGGATTCCTAGCCAAATGTATTGCACTCTGACTGTCGCTGTAGAGAACGTTACCACTTCACGTCTTCCCAAGTTCACCCAAGAAGTTCTGCAGCCATACCATCTATTTACTTGCTTCTGTCACTGCCATTCTGCTTCTGCAGTCGACTGAGCCACGATCTTCTGCAATTTAGAAGCCCAGGAGATTGTCGTACCACCCAATGTGAACACATAACCCGTAGTACTCCTCCTCTTATCAAGATCACTTGATGCCAAATCCGCATCAACATAACCCGCTAACACGACTTCCTTGCTTGAGAAACATAGAGCCTTACCAGCAGTACTCTTCAAGTAACGCAGGATCCATTTAACCGCTTCCCAATGTTGCTTTCCTGGATTGCCCATAAACCGGCTGACTACTCCCACCGCATGTGCAATGTCCGGCCTTGTACACACAATTGCATACATGAGACTCCCCACTGCTGAAGTATTTGTAGTTCTCTCCATCTTGTCACGCTCCTCCTTGCCCATAGGCGAGTATTTCTCGGATAGCTTGAAGTGCAAACCCAATGGTGTCCCTGTTGGCTTCGCCTCTTCCATACAAAATCTTGCCAAGACTTTCTCAACGTATTCTGCTTGTGAAAGAACCAACTTACCCGACTCCCTATCCCGGTCAATCCGCATGCCCAAGATTTTTCTGGCCTCTCCCAAATCCTTCATCTCGAACCGTTCTGACAACTGAGCCTTCAATCTATTTACCTCTCTACTGCTAGAGCCCGCTATTAGCATGTCATCCACATATAACAGTAAGATTATGTACCCATTGTCCGTGTTCTTGAAGTAGCAACAATGATCCGCCTCGCATCTGATAAAATCAATGTCATGCATGAACCCATCAAACTTTCTGTACCACTGCCTAGGAGCTTGTTTAAGGCCATACAAGCTCTTAGTCAATCTGCAAACTAGCTCCTCGCTACCCTTAGACAAGTAACCCTCAGTCGTACCATGTAAATTTCTTCCTCCAAATCCCCATGAAGAAAGGCTGTCTTCACATCCATCTGTTCAAGCAACAAGTTGTCCGCCACTACTATCCCCAGAACCATTCTGATAGTGGTCATCTTCACAACCGGAGTGAATACCTCGGTGTAGTCAATACCGTACTTTTGCTGAAACCCTTTTACAACCAATCTTGCCTTGTAACGCTTTATGCCGTCTGCTTCCTCCTTGATCCTGTAAACCCACTTGTTATGCAGTGCCTTCCTCCCCTTAGGCAGTCTAGTCAACTCCCAAGTTTTTTTGGCCCTCAATGAGTCCATCTCATCATCCATCGCAGCTTTCCACTTGTTACAAAGTGCACTACGAACAGCCTCGGCATAACATTCCGGTTCCCCATTATCTGTCAACAGCAAATAATAGTTGGAAGGAGTATACCTGTCAGGCGATCCACGCAACCTGCTGGATCAACGCAGCGGAATATCCGGTTCTGGAGTATGTGGTTCATCATCAGTGACCTCCTGACCATGGTCAACATGAACTGTTCTGCTCCCACCCGAGTCTGGAATATCCACCTCTACAATCTCCGGTTCCGAACTAATGCCATCAGATGCCCCCTTTCTGTCCTTGTACAATACCTGTTCATTGAATACCACATCTCGACTACGAATAATTTTATGGTTTTGGTCATCCCAAAACTTATACCCGAAGTCATCCCCGCCATACCCAATAAACGTACACTTAACAGATTTTGCATCTAATTTAGTTATCTCAGCAGAATCAATGTGAACATAAGAAACGCAGCCAAATATGCGAAGAAAGGACAGATTTACCTTCTTGCCACTCCAAGCTTCCTCTGGAATTCCATTCCCCAATGGTACCGATGGTCCCCGATTGATCAAGAAAGCCGTCATGTCAACTGCATATGCCCAAAACGTCTTCGGAAGTCCACACTTCAATCTCATACTTCTAGCCCGCTCGTTCAATGTTCTGTTCATCCTCTCTGCAACCCCATTGAGTTGTGGTGTGCGCTTTGGTGTCTTCTCCATACGAATACCATTTGCAGCGCAATATTCCCTAAACTCACCATGCTCATACTCCCCACCATTATCTGATCTTAAGCACTTAAGCTTAAGTCCCGTCTGATTCTCCACCAAGGCCCTCCACTTCTTGAACACCTCGAAAGCTTCATCTTTCCCCTTCAAGAAATAAACCCAGACCTTCCTTGTAGAATCATCAATAAAAGTCATGTAATATGACGCACCACCAAGAGAAGTTACCGGAGATGGTCCCCACAAATCAGTGTGAACAAGTTCTAACTTTGCTTCCCTCAAACCCCTACCTGTCCTCGAGAAGTTATTTCTCCCTTATTTGCCAAACATACAATCTTCGCAGATCCCCACGTTGACTGTCTTCAAACTCTGTAGTAGTCCCTTTGAACAAAGTACCTTCATCCCCGTCTCACTCATGTGACCCAATCGACAGTGCCACAAATCCGTATCACCCTTGGCTGTCGCCACCGCGATACTATCCTTGGTGTTATTTGCCAAATACAAAGTCCCCTCCTTATTACCCCGAGCGATCTCACAATCTTCCTTGGTAATAACCCAGTTTCTGTAGCCGAATGTTACCTTGTAACCTTCTTCGTCCAACTGCCCAACTGATAGTAGGTTCTTTTTCAAACCCGGAATGTGTCTGACCCCGTTCAGATGTAAGACCTTCCCGTCCGATGCTCCTATTCTGACATCCCCCTTCCCCTTGATTTCCAAAGGCTTGCCATCCGCCAGATAGACCTTACCGAAATCACCGGAAGTGTAATTCTCCATCTCTTCTTTATGCCCGCAAGAGTGGAATGATGTCCCCGAATCCAGCACCCATGATTCTAGTGCACTACTAACACTCAGAACCAGTACATCGTCACCTTCGACTGTCACATTCACCGAATTGCCCTTATAATTTGGACAATCCCTCTTGTAGTGTCCCAATTCCTTACAATGATAGCACTGAACAGATCCCTTTGCAACCTTTGGTTTGTCTTTGATCTCCCCGGTCTTGCCCTTACCACTCACCACGTTCTCCCTAGATTCGGTTCTCCCTTGTTTGCTAGTACCCGGCTTCCCCTTGCTAGTAGTAGCTAAAGCCAATCCCAAAGCACTCGATGTCCCCAACTTCTTCATGCGATTTTCTTCGGCCAAAAGAAAGTCTTTAACATCATCATACTTCAATTTCTTCTTACCTGCTGAAGCATTGATCGCTGTCACCGTTCCGCTCCAACTTGCTGGTAAAGATGCTAGCAACAAGCACGCATGAACCTCATCATCGAACTTGATCTCCACCGCAGTCAATGAGTCTATAACATCCATAAACTCATCGATGTGCTTAGCCAAGGATCCTCCCTCTTGCATCTTGAGACTACCCATCTTGCGTATCAAATCAACCTTATTTGCAGCAGATGGAGTTTCAAATCTCTCAGTAAGATAATCCAATAGCTCCTTGGTGGTTGTCGCCTTCTTGGTAGTCTTTGCAATCCACTTTGACAAAGTAGATCTGACCACCCCTAGGGCTTTCCGATCCATGAGTTCCCATTCTTCCTGATCTTCTTCTTCCGGTTTGACACCCTTCAGAGGCTTATAGAGATCCTTGTTGTACAAGAGATCCTCAATCTGCATCCTCCAATATCCGTAGTCAGACCCGTCAAATTTCTCAACCGCCTGTTTGTCTTTGCCCATTCTTGATTACTTGACAACTCCCTTGATCTTGAAACCAAGAGCTCTGATACCAGTTGTTGTGAATATGGCCCTCCACTACCAAGCAAACCTACAAGAATAATTAGAGCACACAAACAAAACACAAGAAATAAGGCACAAAGAAGAACACAAGAAATTGTTAACCCAGTTCACCAATGTTTGGCTACGTCTGGGGGCACTACCAAGCCAGGATCTTGCACTATAATATGTGATTTTAGGTTATAATGAGTTTAGGGGGCGGAACTATACTTAAATATGTGCTAGGGCATCAAACCAAACCCTAGATGGACAAGGAAACCCGAAAAAATGCCTAAAAAATGGGCCCAGAAAATTCCACCCCGACACATGGGCGGTCGCCCAAGTGCCCATGGGCGGTCGCCCAAGGCAAAAATCCTCCGAGCCAAAACCTTCTGTACAAGTGCGCGGTCGCCTTTTCGATACTTACGCGGCCGCCCACGATGATGACAATCATTCGACAACCTATTGTGCATGTGGGCGGTCGCCCATCATCACCTGGGCGGTTGCCCATGCCTCCAGAAGCTCCGACGATTTTTCTCCCTTTTGCTCCGAAATCTAGCCCGGTTGGTCCTCTATCCCAACACCACCCACTCATTCTCTCTCCTATTTCACTTTTATACTCACAACATGTGGGAACCCCGACCCGGAACCTAACACGTGTCCTGAGCGGAAGCGTCCCCAATCTCACTCAAGAACCACCTGAAATTTTAAAAATTTTGACTTAACTTGGAAAGAAACCAAACTTTAACATTTCTAGTCAAATACTAACTTGACTCATCTTCACTTGGAGGAATTTGGGAAACAAACTTTGAAAGATAACAACATATTTAAGTTACACAAGATCCCAAATAAAAGTTATACAAAGTTGATCAAAGTTGACCAAATTCAAAAGGTCCTTAGCAATTTGACCTATACCAACGTTTGTACACATAAAAAAAAAAAAAAAAAAACAAAACAAAACAAAAAAACAAAAGTGGCCCAATTGACTTTTTGTTTAAAAGTTAATTGTTCAATGGACCATTTAAAAAAAAATCAAAAACAGTTTCAAGAAAACTTTAAAATAAATTCAAGAAAAATCAAATAAATTATTATTTCTATTTTGCTAACTCTATTTTGCAGGGTAGAATAATTTTAATTACTTAAACTATATACTTGCGTGAGATTGAATTTATTTTAATTTTTACCGGTCATCGGTTGACTCGGGCTTTGTAATTAATTAATTTATTCTCTCTCTATCTCCTTTATGTGGAACTACGACGGCCTGAGTCTTCCTAATTTGGGAGAAACGTAGGCAACCACTTGGTGCGGCCACTATCTGTTTTCTTTTAGTTTTCAAAAAAAAAATCTCTATTTTACTTTATCACCTAGATTGAACTCTCACACACGCGCACTCATATTATAACTGTCATTGCACTACATACCCTGATTAACCCGAGACCCATACTAAGGACGGATGACGGTAACCACCTAGTCGCCGGTCTCTCCGAAGTTGGATCATCCCACTCCGCGTATTCAATCCACCTAGATTGTCATATCGCGAGGAGCCTAGCCTTCCAGCCCTGCATCGCCACATATCATGTAGATCGACTTTTTAAGACACTCCGTGACCGGTCGGTTTGATCTTGGGGTCCTTGTAATCCCTTGTCAAGATCTTGTTTTGTGCAATAAACCATGGAAAAGAAATAAAAAAAATTGTCGCTTCGGAAATGTCCCTATGATTGTCCCTTCGGATTTGCCCCTAAAAGAGAAAAATTTCTCACCAAAATTATTGCACAAAACTTGATGTTACTTGGGATGACTTCGACCCCTAGGTCCCTAGGTTTGGATTTCGAATGTTAGAAACCCCCAAAACGGATTTTTCGTCCGACCAAAATTAGGATTAAAATCAGAAAAATTGTGACTTTCCGTGGCGTTGTCTCGTGCGAGACTACTTGTCCCGTGCGAGATAAGTGCTCGGTCTTTACGTGTTTTGGCCAAAACCTTCAAAGCCTTCAAATCCTTCATACACCCTACTCAGCCGACTTGTTGGGACTCGATCATGGTTTAACACGGTTGCTACACGTCTAGGTTCTTCGCCAAAGCTCGACACGATGTCTGCTTCTCCTTCTACCACCGAGGCCGAAATCAACGAAGCTAAGGCCCAACTCATCGAAGCCATGCTTAGGATGGATGAACAAAGTAAGAAAATTTATGAGCAAAACGACCAAATGGCCGCCCTCATGCAAGAGCTTAACGAGATGAAAGTCAAGAAAGGCAGAAAGCAAACACAGAAAGAGGAATCCTCCTCCGATGAAGAGGAATCCTACACCAAAAAGAATAAGAAACCCAAGAAGTCAAACAAGAAAAAGGAAGAATCTGATTCCTCCTCCTCCTCATCCTCCTCCGATGATGAGGGACATACCTCCAAGGGTGCTAAAACCAAGAAAGAAGGCAGTGGTGAAACTACTAAACTTGGTGACCATGTTACTAAGAACTACCTCGAGAAGAAACTTGCAATCCTTGACACCTCAAAAGGATCATTCGTCCCATTTGATCCCGATGCTCTCCAACAATCCATCACCAAAAGAAATATATCATATGTTATCTGACAGCCAAGATAACATATGACTCTGGACAGCTAAGCCCATAACTCAAACTGCACATCTTATATATCAACTGGACAGCAATGATTTAACCAAGCTTCAATGATCTAACTCAAGACCAATCATATATATTAATTTATTTATTTACATATGGATCATTACATATTGCCTAAACCATCTAGATCAAAGACTTAGCTCTGACAGCTAAGGTTCTCAAACAGCAAAGGCTTCATCCCTCTGACAGCTATGATCTTCAGCAAACAAACAGCAGTGTTGTACTTATGTGATGATCAAGATGTGTCTTGCCCAATCTCTCTCATCTGATGTTGCCAGCTCATCTTCATGAAGATCACATCCATGGTTGCAGATTCCAGCTATGTCATTATCGAGTCAACAAAGGCTCTAAATGCAACTCCAACATGCATTTACTACCTTGTCTCCTTGTCCCCTCCAACGGCTATATTCAAGCCTATAAAAGGAGTCCTCCAAGACTGAAGACACCACCCCTTACACACACAACTTTTACAACCTTACCTTCAATCCTTCTCAACCTGCAACCAACAATCAAAACATCTTTGAGACACTTGTAACTGACCTCAGGTGTATAAACTAATTTGTAAAACCACTTAAGACTGACTTTAAGTGGGTATTGTAACTTGCTCAAGTATAGAGCATAATCCCTAATAGACTGTACTTATTAGGAAGAGGAAGTTCAAGGAACTTGCCTATCCAATCCTTTGTAAATCTTAACGGGAACTAGATTTAAGTGGATTGATCTCACTTGTCAAGATTGACAGTGAGGGTGGACGTAGGAGGAGTGAACTCTGAACCACCTTAAAATTCCTTGTGTTCATTTGGTATTATCACACAACACACACACACATCTACACACACTTACACCATTCACCTGTCTTTACATTATTTCAAACACTTTTATTCCGCTGCACATTTAACACTTGCTTTTAAATCCAGTTAATATCTGACAGCTAAGATTTCACCTCAGCTGTCAAAGCTTAACTGTTTAACCCTCCAATCTAATTAAAGTAAACACGACCTTTCAAATAGTTTTCCAATAATCAATATGAAATGTTCATCAAATATTGTGGCCAGAAGCGGATCTACTAAAGTGTAGTAGTCACTTCACTTGACCCTGCCTTTTCTAATCCTTTCATATTAGTTCTTTATATTTTTTGAAAAAGATTTCTAATTTTGTGACATGGTAAAGCCACTTTATTTTTAAAATGTTAATTTGAAAAGAAAAAAGAAACTTCCTCAACTCAACTGTGGTAATTAGAAAGTCTTAAATTCTAATGTTATACTTTAAATTCAATTGGTGTTAATGGAGTGACCCAGAATCTTTATATGTTATAAATAAGGTTTGTCAATTTTCACCCCTAACATGTATCGGACTTTGCTAAATTTTATAACGTGTATTAATTAATCGGGTAGTGCGGAGTTACATCGTGGTTTGTCAGATCTACACGTGTGATGTACTTGCTTTGATACCATCTTAAATTCTATTCTGAAATTTCACATAAAAATTTATTGGTGTTAAGAAGAGTACTAATCTTTATATTATAGACAAAATTTATTACTCCCTCCGTCCCACACCAAGGTTCCTTTGTGTGGATTTCACGTTTTTTAAGAATTTTTTTTGAAAGTGGATAAAAAAATTAGAAGAGAGAGAATGTAAAAGTTAAATGTGGGGTAGCAAATAGTAGTTAATGATTGGGTTTTTTTAAAGCGGATAGAAGATTAGAGGAGAGAGAATATAAAAGTTAAAAATATTTAATAGGAGAGAGAATGAGTGGGAGGAATAGTAAGTTAATGATTGGTTTTTTTATAAATATGTTAACTTTATAAGGGTATAATGAATGATTTTTTTGTAAATATATTAAATCATAAGGGTATAAATGTGGGGACCCCGACCCGAAACCTTAGCTCGTGCCCCGAGCGGGAGGGTCCCCTTACTATTTGAAAACCACCTGAATTTAAAAACATTTACTTAACTTGAAAAGAAACCAACTTTAACATTTTCATTACAAAACTAACTTAAAACATCTCCTCCACTTGGAGGAAAGTTTTAAACAAACTTTGAAAAGATAACCTGTTTTAGTTACAACCTAAACACAAATAGAAGTTTTACAAAAGTTGTTCATTACACAATTTTAAAAGAGTAACTTTCCAAACTACCACCAACCAACCATCTATACACATACCCTGACAACCCAAAAAGACAACGTCCAAACTCCTTTCCGTCCTCATGGGGCTGGTCCGCCTGTCTCAGTGTGATATAAAACATTAAAGGGAGAAGGGTGAGAATAAATCTCAATAAGCTATTATGAATGCAACAAGATGCCAAGTAAAATGCAACACATAACAAGGTTGCTTACAACGCATTAGTAAAGCGGTAAACACATTACGTTACCTTGGTTTACCTTTCCCGTCTAAACAATAAGTCGTACAACGTCGGAGTAAAACTCCACTCATTTGTGAACTGCTTAGGCATATTCATATCTTATAAGACTCATTTTTCAGAGAACCATATAGGATACTAGCAATCTGTAAGGCTTTTGGCTCAATACAGAAGCTATAACCCCAATATGTGGCCACAGAAGGGGACAGTCACAGGTATAATGTAATCCGATCACCTTATAGAACAATTTCCATAATTGATCGTATTCCATTATACCCCTAAACATCAGCTGATTGAAGCACATTCAAGCACATAATAGATACTTGAAAAGAAATCCACCAAAGGGATAACAAAATAACAACATGCTATTCATACTCATGTTTAAACCAATACAATAGTGCAACATATATTTCATACACTATTTGAATCACAAACCATGAATATATAATCAAGTAAGGGCACAATGTATAACCAACAAGCCCTACATGTTCAATATACAACAATGAGTAACCTCTATAAAGGTTCAAGATCAAATTACCAAGTTTGAATAACTTTGGTTAAGTTCCAATCAAGCCCTTCAACCATATTCCGAACAATATTTAAACCCCTTCCTCTTATCCATTTTGACATGTTAAGACACCATTGGATAGCTAATGTGTTATACTTTAATTATAGTAAAAAAGGGTTTAATTATATACTAGGTAGATTAGGTTTCTAAGGCTTGAAAAAAGGTTCAGAGTCAACAGGGCAGGGCACGACTCGTGCCCTATGGCACGACTCGTGCCACCTTAACATCCCCTCTGATACAGTCGTCCCCAAGGGCACGACTCTTCCATCCTGAAGGAACGACTCGTGCCACAGGGCACAACTCGTGCCCTTCACCATAAACTCAGAAACAGAGCAGCAACACCAGAATCAGCAACATCAACCAACTTTGGTCATATCCTTTTGCTGCAACATCAGTATTCAACCCAACTTCAGTATTCCTCACTTCAACCTTTTCCATTCATCACAATTCATTCCCAAACCTAAGCAATATATACCCAATTCATTTCCAAACCAGATTAACAAGTCCCAAAAAGCCATGCATCTAAACATTTACCCATTTCAACTTAGAACAATCATTTTACTCCTATCAACTTTCATTAACAACCACCCCATAACCTAGGTCATTCTACCAACATTCCAACTTCAAGAAAATGCTCCAAAATACCCACCAACATTTATACAATAACAAAATCAAGCTTAAACATTCCATGAACAATTATTTGAAAGAAATCATAATAACTTACCAGAATAATTCGAAAATAAGAAAATCTTTTTTCGGCTAGATGTTGTCCCCTCGGCTTCACGAACAATACTACGTGAACAGATCGAAAAACGGAAAGGAAATGAATTTGTTATGAATTTTGAAAAGAAAGGTTAGAGTTTGATTTCCATGGACTTTGAGAAGAAAGAAATGGTGCTGAGGAAATAAAATGAAGCTTCCTTGTTAAATTTTCATGGATAAATATTTAAATTTCCACTAAAGCTCCTCCATAATCTTAGGCAATACAACTAACACCCATAGGATTTCACTATTACACTCAAGCACCTCAACCCTTATAAACTTAATATTTCAAATTTCAAATATTATAATCTCACTATCACATTTCATATTTATTTCATTTAGTCATTATATAATTAAAATTAATTCATTAACATCCTCAAATCACATAAGTTGTCAAATATCAAAATAAGCACATAAAATCCAACAAGTAGCATAAAATGCATAATTGATATACTACAATCCCAACCCCACGTGCGCAACATGTATTAAAATGGTGCCTAGAATTAGGGTCGTGATAATAAATATATTCAAAACTTGTCATTTATGGAAGAAAATCTTGAAATGAGACGGCTCAAAAAGGAAAATAGGAACCTTGAAGTTGGAAGGAGGGAGTAATTTTTTATGTGAAATAATATATGTAACCGAACTTTACAACTGATTGGTAGTTCAATTTGACTTTCTCACGCTTTTAAAAAAAGTAGAATGCCACTTTGAGAGATCTAGATAGATATTGATGTCGGCCTTTTTTTTTCTTTTTAATATTAAAGATCAGTGATAACACAAATTATTAATTTAACGAAGCAAAAATCTTGTAAAAACGCGTTTTTTGTTAAGTTTAACAAAAAACGTGTTTTCCACCCGCGGTTCAATTTAACGGACGGTTCATACGCTTTTCTGATCCGGTTCAATTTCTCGCGGCGTAGTTGTTCAATTTGATTTTTGCTTTCGTCATTTGTGCTCTTCAATTCGATTTTTCGTCATTGTTCTTCATCAATTTTGTCATTGTTCTTCATCAATTTCCACCGATTTACTTCATCTCCAAACTGTTTTCATTCGTATTTTTACTTCTTGTCCGACATTATGACCGGCCAAACCAAAGAAATCAGGAGCAAGCATCGTAACGAAGGCATGATTTTACTTGTTTTCAGTCATATATTTCTTCGATTTACACCTATTGTTATGGATTGATGCATTGACACATTATATTCGTGACACTGGTACTTTAGAAAACACAAGCAAACATAAGCAACTGTTGGCACTATTGAAACCCTAACAATGGCACTTTGAAACTGTTGCACTGTTACATTTACTTGCAATGGCACTATCGAAACAGTTGCAATGTCACATTTACTTGTAAACATAAGCAAATGTTGGCACTATTGAAACCCTAACACTGGCACTTTGAAACTGTAATACTGGCACTTTGAAACCATAACACTGGCACTTTGAAATCATAACACTGGCACTTTGAAATCATAACACTGTAACTTTGAAATCATAACACTGGCACTTTGAAATCATAACATTGGCACTTCAAAATCATACTGCTGGCACTGATGTAATGTTTTTTTATATTTATTTTCAATTCTATCAAAGCATAAAAGAGTTGTGGATGATGATGATTTTGATACCACTAGTAAGAGACCTACATGGGGTGATAAATTTGAGCATTCGTGTACTCCTAAAAGACTTGTTGAGCTCTGTTTAACTCCAGATCAGTAGAGAGATGTTAGGGCTATTGGTTTTGGATCTTTGTTGAGTCTTGAGGTTAAGGTATTGTCGCTTAGGCTTGTTCAGTTTCTTGTTGAGAGATTTGAACCAATAACAAGGATACAACAAATTGATTCATCAGAGAAATATGTGATTACAACATCAGATGTTTTTGATATATTTTGTCTACCTAGGAATGTTGCAAAGGCTAAGGTAAATCAATCATCAAGCGTAAATATGGAATTGAGAAATCGATATTTTGAAGAATTTGGGCATACTAAAGATGGTCTTCCTGCCTATAAACTTTTGGAATGCATTTCTGAGTTACATCAAGGTGGGGATGAATTTAAACGCTTATTTGTGCTATTTGTTGTTGGAATTTTTCTTGCCCCAGTAGTTACGAAAACAATTGACGTGTCACTGTTAAGCCTTGTAGAAGACGTTTAACAGATTAGCAAGTTTGATTGGTGTCAATATGTTTTGGATAAATTATGTGAGGGTGTAACGAGGTTTAAGAATCACAAGAATTCAAAGAACTGTAGTGGATGTGTGATGGTGTTGGTGATTGCTTACCTTCATAGATTTTCATTTCAAGGGGTGAAAGAATCAACTGTTCTCCCTTTGATTAATCATTGGAATGCTCAAAAATTCAAAGTGAGGATTGATACTGAAGCGAAAGTTGGTTGGGGAAAATTAATTTTTTCTGGAAAGCATGTTTATCCTATAAGTAGCGTTGGAGATGATTTTGTTGATGAAGTACCCTGTGATTTTCAGGAAGAATATATTCCGTTAAGGATTGAAAATGGTGAAAAGGAAAGAAATGCAAAATCAAGCAATGTAAGTACTGTCAATTTGAAATTCTTACACTGGTAATTTGAATTTCTTATACTGGCACTATTGATTAGTTACACTGGCACTTAAAATACACACATTGGCACAAATTTTTGGCTGCTCTGGCACTATTGATTACTTGCAGTGGCACTTAAAATACCCACACTGGCTCAATCATTTGCCTGCACTGGCACTATTCATTACTTGCACTTGCACAATTAATATTATGTACTGGCATTTAAAATACACACACTGGCACAATCATTTGGCTACACTGGCACTATTGATTACTTGGACCGACACAATTGCAATCTGAAACTGGCACAATTGAACTCATTCTTACTATTTTTCATTGATGTAGGCTGCTAAGGAGTCATGGGATATGTTGAGGAAGGACCTTGATAATGCTGTCCATACACATATTGAAAGACTTAAATTTATCAAGAAGGATAAGGGAAACAATGCAGCAGATGAGACGGGGAAAGAGAAAGATAATTAGGGGAAGGGTGAAGGGGAGGAAGTAGAAGAAGATATTTTTAACGACGAATATTTTTCTGAGATTGATAATATTGTTTCATACATTTTGAAGACAACAAAGGCTGATATGGTAAAAAAAAGGTTCAATTCCATCATTTGACCTTTTATCTCAGGTATCTGGTGAGAAAAAAAGAGAATATACAGATCAGAAAGAACAGCAATTAAATGAGATTTTGCGGGGGATAGATGATGATGGTGAACGGATTGATAGAGATGTTGAAAATATTATTATGAATATAAATGAGAGTTGCTTTAGGAGTTGTTATGAGATGTTGAATGTAGGGTGCACAGTGGATTGTGGAGCAGCTAACGAGAAAGTTGTATACTGTTCTCGATTTATGACTAGCAACCCTGATGTTTTGCGACCGATGTTGAAGCTGAGAAAGGAGGTTGTTGACCTGTGCATGTCTACACACTTTTCAAGAAATCTTAAGGGGTAAGCTATAAATTTATCAATACCCAAACACTGGCACCTTTTATGAATGAATACACTTGTACGTAAAAGCATTTACTAATTTATTTTTCTTTTAAAGCAATTGCCATCCTATGTATACAATGTTCCATAGCTTAACGCTTGAAGATATTTTGAGCTTGGATGAAGACAGGGAAATAACTTCAAATACTGTCGAGTGTTGGGCTATACTTCTTAATAATATGGAGCGAAAGTCTGGTAGAATGAAGAAGTTTATGTTTGGGCTTAGTCATTGTGTAAGTTCTTTTTCTATGATGCTAGTACATTCAAAAATTATATTATCTATGATTGTTTGTTGATTAAATTATATTTGTGTGCATTTTTAAATTTGATGTTATTAATGTGTTATACAGGCTGCTTGGATTCAACGTAGAACGCAGAGTTCTGACGATGTTATATCAAAAGCTGGGCATGAAATCACTGATTGTTTTATACATTGGATTGATCTTAATTTTAATGCTGATGAGGGAACTGATTTGAGTGAAGTTAAATTGGTATGCATTGTCATTTTATACATACATGTACTGGCACTTATTAATTAATACACTGGTATAAAAGATCACTTGCACTGGCAGTAGGAAACAATTGATGCTGGCACTGTGAAAATATAATACTGGCACTTTCAAACAATTGATGCTGGTACTTTCAAACTCTGATGTTGGCACTTATTTTCACGCAGTTCTTCTTGCCCTGCCATAGAGGTGATAACAGAAGTGGCCATTACACACTTTTTGTTGTCAATACTGAGAGTCAATCAATTCAGTATCTTGACAACTTGCCAATGAATGATTGGAAGAGAAAGAACATGCCAAAACTTGCTCATAGCATGGTAATATTATTTATTGAATTGTTTTTTTTTTTACCAAAACTTCCATATTAATTTTGCTGTTTTTTTTATTTGCAGCAAGCACCCTTCAAAAACTTCTTAAATCACATAAATCATCCAAGTGCTGCAAATATATCGAAGTTTCGGTTTGAGAATATGCAAGTTGAATGGATTTTGAAAGAAAATTGTGGCAATAATGAATGTGCAGTATGCATAATGGCTGAAATGAGACAATTTAATGGCGCAATTTACTCATGCCCTGAGTTATGTGATAATTCATCAAGAGTGCGTATGAGGGCCGAGATTCTAGAAAGCTTACTTCTCTGTGATATTAATTTTGAAAGGCAACAATTACTGCTTCAGTTAGAGTTGTTTTCAAGTGATAAAAGAGAAGCCTTGAAGAAGAAAGAAGAAGAAGAGCAGATAAAAAAAAGAAGAAAAAAGAAAAGAAGAAGAAAAGAAAAGGAAAGAAGAAGAAGAAGAAGAAGAAGAAAAAAAAAAGAAAGAAGAAGAAAAAAAAGGAAAGAAGAAGAAGAAAAAGAAAGAAAGAGGAAGAAAAGAAGAAAAAATTAGATGACAATAAGAAGGCTGGGAAGAAGTATGGAACTAGGAAAGCAACAAAACGATGAATTAGTTTCAATACTTTTTCAATAAGAATTGTTTGTATTTGAATTAGTATTTTTTTATAAATGAATTAGTGTTATTTTTAACATTTTTATTGATGCAATGTTGGTACTATTGAAAAACAACACTGGCACTTTTGAAACACTTATGCTGCCACTTTTATAAACTGATGATGGCACATTCACACAATGATGCTGGCACTTTGTTACATTGATACTGGCATTTCTATACACTGATTCTGGCACTTTAAAATATTGTACTATAAAACCAGTGTACACAACCAGGCCTGGCACATTCAATAAAAAACGCTGGCACTTCAAAACCTATGTACTAGCAATATATTTAATAAACAGAATCAGGCCTTCACTGGTTCATCAAATAATAAACACTGGCACATTTAAACAATGATACTGGCACTTTGTTACATTGATGCTGGTATTTTTATATACTGAAGCTGGCACTGTAAATATTAAACTACAAAACCAGTGTACACAACCAGGCCTGGCACATTCAATAACAAACACTGGCACTACAAAACCTGTGTACTGGCAATATATTTAATAAACAGAACCAGGCCTTCACTGGTACTTCAAATATTAAACACTGGCACATTCAATAACAAACACTGGCATATTCAATATCAAAAACTGGCACTACTTAAAAAATTATTATACAATCAGTTATAACAGTCTGAAAACAATAAAGTTTGGTTACAAAAATATCAAATCAAGTGTTCATTCGGGGTCTTCGAACCATACTCATTAGTAATTGGTTTTCTCCGTTCAAACTTTGTTTTAGGTTTTCTTTTTCTACCTTTTGTATCTGCACGTACAGGATCCGTCACTGTAGGTGCACTGAATGTTGTGCTTGTTGAAGCACTATTATTTTCACTTGTTGTTGGTCCAACACCTTGTACTTTTCGGGAGAGTATTTCTTGTACTAGCAATGTATCTCTATTAAACCCATCTTCTAGAATTCTTCTTGCATCAGTGTTTTCATGGCATGTCATCATTAAATCGTAGTACTTTCTCGCCATTTGTTGTTTCCAAGAAATTGAATTGTGTTGCTCAGTTGGAGTAGTAGATATACCTTGGTAAGTTTTATTCCATACATTTGATTTGGATGTCTTTGTCCACCTTTTTTGAATGTACTCTTCCGGTATCCGATCAATATTTGTCAAGTTGAGAACCTTCTTAATGCAATGAAAGCACAACTAACCAACCTCACTAAAATGATTGCATGTACAGTTGACAGTTATCTTTTCATTATTTCGTGAGAAAAGTACCATTTCAAACTTTTTTGGATGGTTCTCATGAGCAACATCAAACAACTTGTTGTTTTCATCTAAGCAAAACCCAATATTAAACTTTGCAGCAAAAGCTGCCTTGACCTCATTCTCAAAAAATCTGAATATTTCCTCCGTGTAAACCTCCCTTGCATGTCTTATTAAAGCACCATGTATTTTTGTGCGAGGCTTTGAGTTTATTGAATCAAATTCCTTTCGTTGCTCCATACTTCTCCAACGTTTTATCGTCTCATTGAATATATCAAAAAATTGTGTTAGGGACGTGCTTCTATTTGCTTTGAAACATATGGCATGATTTGTGCTCTCACTTCTCTGTGAAGATAATATGCCAGCTGAGAAGAAATCTTTACTCAATGTTGTACACCATTTCTCTCTTAAGCTATATAAATGATTGAAACATCTATTCTCAAGAAGGTTATATTTTTCTAGCATTGAATGCCAACAATTTTCAAACTCAGATTCATCACTACATCCTCTCAAGCAATTGTTGAATTCCTTTTTAAATTCTTCATCTGTCTTTAGTTGTCCAAAGTGTGCTATAGCATTTTGTTGAATGTGCCACAAGTATAACCTATGTCTTGTTCTTCCCTCAAAAACCTGTCAATAATTTATAATATAGTCAAACAATATAAAAGAATAACACTAGCAATTATAAATACAAGTGCATATAAATCTAACACTGGTACATTATAACACATGAACTGGCACTTACTAACACAAGTACTGGCACTGTCTAAAATATGTACTAGCACTTACTAACCCATGCAATGGCACATATAAAAAGCTGTTACAAATCATTAAATTTATTCAAATATATTGATTGATTTGGGCAATTAATTTGGTCAGTGTAAAAGGTACATTACACAAATTCAAAAATTAACAGTCAAGCTGGCACATTATAACATAACAGTCCAAAAATTAACAATGTAAAAAGCTGTTACACAACAGTCCATAAATTAATAGTCAAGCTGGCTCCTATAAATAAAAGCACTGGCATAATTACATACAAACACTGTCAATCATAATTACATACAAGCACTGTTACGAGCTTGGTCAAACTTGTCAACACTGGCACTCATAAATAAAAGCACTGGCATAAGTAAATACAAACACTGGCACTCATAATCTCAAACACTGTTACCAGCTTGGTCAAACATGTTAAGGACAACAGTCTGAAAATAATCAGTCTAGGAAATAGGGGTATCATTTATGTTAAAGCATTTACAATTCACCTACTATTAAATTAACAGTAACATAGTAAAAAAACAATCAATGAAACATTTGAAATAAAATATAAGTTACCTCTTCAATCGCTTTCGACATTGCAAAGTCTTGATCGGTGAAAATTGTTTTTGGTTTTTTTCCTCCCATTGATTTTACAAATTCTTTGAGAAGCCAAGCAAATGTTTCTGTCTTTTCATTTGTTAAGAAAGCACAACCAAACATCACAGTGTTCCAATGGTTGTTCACCCCAACTATTGGTGCACAAATCAAATTGTATTTATTTGTGTCATAAGTTGTATCAAACACAACAACATCCCCATACAATTCATAATCCTCCCTCATCATACCATCTCTCCAAAATAAAGTACTGAGTCTACTTCCAAACTGCATTTTGAAGTAGAATCCTTCATCCAGAATTTGGCTCAGTCTATCAACTACAGTTTGTGCATCGCCCATTTCTATTTTTTCCATTCTCAATCTCTGTACAAAGTTAATATGATCTCTTCTTGTATGCCCAACATATTCTTCCCCACCAGCTGTTTTTGCCAAAACATTATATCCATCAATTGGCTTGATGCCAGCTTCTTCAAATTGCTCTATTATTTTTCCTGTAGCTTCTGATATTGACCTCTCGCTACGCTTGAAGTGGTTCCATTCTGGTCTTGTCATCTCATGGTTGTGTTCAGTTTCGTGTCGTGCAACCACATACAAGTCTTCCTTATTTAACAATTTTACTCTCATAAGAGCCTGACAACCTGTCCTTTTAGAAGGGTTTTCTTTTTCCTCAATTTTCTCTTTGGGTTTTCAATTCTTTCCAATGGAGATGGAATCTCTACTTCACCGACTTCTATTGGAGTTGGAACATCAATTTCATTTCCTCTTTGTGTGTATCCTTGGCATGAACACATAAAATATTTATCTATTGGCCTTGATGTTTTCTTAGAGACACGCGAGGTTGTCATTTTAACACTGAATCCCAATGCATTGGAATGATCCTTGTACAATTATTCTGATTCTTCCCATGTCTTTGCTTTTATACCCAGCCAGTGATGAAGTAATATCAATATGGCTTGCTTTGCAAAAAAATAAAAAATTAGATTGGCAATAACATTGAAAAAAGCAGATCTTTGGCATATTATATTGGAAATACTGGTACTTCAAATAAGTAATACTGGCACTCCAAATAACACTCACTGGCACTTCAAACAACAAAGTAAAACTGACAATCCAAACAACACTCACTGGGCAACAATATAAAAAATACTGGCACATTCAAAAATTAAAACTGGCACTTCAAACCACATTAACTGGCACTTCAATAACAACAAAGTGGCTGAAGCTACAAATAAGTAACATTGGTGCTCCAAATAACATAAACTGGTACTTCAAATAAGTAATACTGACACTCCTAATAAAACAAACTGGCACTTCAAATAACAAAGTAACACTGATACTCCAAATAACACTCACTAGACAATATTATAAAAAACACTGGCATATTCAAAAATTAAAACTGGCACTTCAAACCCACTAACTAGCACTTCAATAACAACAAAGTGGCTGAAGCTACAAATAAGTAATACTGGCACTCCAAATAACACAAACTGGTACTTCAAATAAGTAATATTACCACTCTAAATAACACAAACTGGCACTTCAATCAACAAAGTATCATTGACACTCCAAACAACACTCACTGGACAATATTATAAAAAACACTGGCACATTCAAAAATTAAAACTGGCACTTCAAACTAGAGCCGTCAATACGGGAATAAGGGACGGGACGGGACGGGACAAAATTACGTTGTCCCACGACGGGAACGGGACGAAACGGGACGGGACAAAACGGGACGGGACGAAAATACTCCGTCCCATCCCGTCCCATTTGCGGGACGCGGGATCCCGCGGGACCCAAACGGGACGAAAATACTTCGTCATCAATTAAGTTTATCTTTCTCCCTAAGAAGAAAAAGAACAAGTTTATTCTACGCACAGGAGCTCTCTTTGACAGTTGAGATTGTGAAGTGCTACTGATTAAGAAGTGACAGTTAGTGTGGTTTGAAGTTCAAACCACACTAACTGTCACTTCAATAACAAGACAGTGGCTGAAGCTACAAATAAGTAACACTGGCACTCCAAATAACACAAACTGGTACTTAAAATAAGTAATACTGGCACTCCTATTAAAACAAACTGGCACTTCAAATAACAAAGTAACACTGATACTACAAATAACACTCACTGGACAATATTATAAAAAACACTGGCATATTCAAAAATTAAAACTGGCACTTCAAACCCACTAACTGGCATTTCAATAACAACAAAGTGGCTGAAGCTACAAATAAGTAACACTGGCGTTCCAAATAACACAAACTGGTACTTCAAATAAGTAATACTGACACTCTAAATAACACAAACTGACACTTCAATCAACAAACTATCACTGACACTCCAAACAACACTCACTGGACAATATTATAAAAAAACACTGGCACATTCAAAAATTAAAACTGGCACTTCAAACCATACTAACTGTCACTTCAATAACAAGACAGTGGCTGAAGCTACAAATAAGTAACACTGGCACTCTAAATAACACAAACTGGTACTTAAAATAAGTAATACTGGCAATCCAAATAACACAAAATGGCACTTCAAACAACATTCACTAGAACATAAATATTATAAAAAACACTTGCACATTCAAACATTAATCCTAGCAAATATAATAACAAAAACTGCCAATCACTGGTACATATGTACTGTATAATTGTGTATTAATAGTAAAATCAATTGTAAATACAGAATTAGCAGAGATTTAAAACTTAAAAATAACATAATATTTAAAGGTTCATTGCATTACATAAAAAAAGGAAAAATAACAAAGAAAAAAAATAAAGCAAAACAATATAAGAGAAATAAAATACTAATGGTGGTCTGTCATATACTCGTGCAGAGCCAAGTGGGAATACATAGATACTTCTCCATAAGCAGAGGTAGTCCCAAGATCATACGCATGTTGTAGGAGAAGGTCCCAAGTGATTCGTTTTGGCCAAATTTGTTTAGGACAAAATGGACATCCTAGCTTTTGTGAACCATCCCATATAGAAAAATGTTCCGTCTCTGCTATTGCTTTCTTGTGTAGAGCAATTTTTTCATTGAATGTCAAGTCATGGTACATTCTGCTCTTACGAGAATTGCTAGGGCTTGTCATTGTGTTTGTGAATGTGAGGAATGTGAATTCAAGGGTTGAATGAGTTGATATTCCTAATTTATAGTGATATTATACTGAATATTCTAGGAGATTGAGTTGGATTCACTACCAGAAACAGGTCATTTAGCGACGGAATTATCAGCGACGGACAGATTCCGTCGCTAAATAGCGGCGGAATATAGGCTTTAGCGTCGGAAAATTTTTGGCGTCAAATTTAGCGACGGAATTTAATTCCGCCGCTAAATTCCGCCGCTAAATTCCGCCGCTAAAACGAATATTCCTCGAATATTCGTTTATTTCCGCCGCTAATTTGGCGGTTGATTTACCGACGGAATATTCCGCCGCTAAATATTTATCAGCGACGGAATTATTCCGCCGATGAAAATATATCATATTTTTATTTTTTTATTTATCAGCGTCGGAAATATTCCGACGGTGAAATTAAAATATTTTTTATTTTTCTTTTTGAAATATTACACCGACGGAATATTTCCGACGGTGAAATTAAATGTTTTTTTTTTATTAAACACCGACGGAATATTTCCGTGATAATTTAATATTTTATTTATTTATCGGCGACGGAAAATTCCGTTCTTGATAATAAAATGTAAATTTTGTTTATTTTTAGAACTAATTAACAAAATAACAAACTAAAAAACATTAAAATATCATAAATATTTATGATATTTTTGAAAAAATAAATAAATCATAAATATTTATTAATTTTAATTTTATAATGCCATTATTTTTATTTATATAAAATATGAAAGTTATTTTAAATTACTCTCAAAAAATAAATATGAGTCAATAAATATTATTTTTGAAAAAATAAATAAATTATAAACCACTAAACCTAATACCCTATATACTATACACTATATATACCACATACCACTATACCACTATACCACATACCCTATACCACATATGCCTACCACATATCTATGCCCTATGCCCTATACCTGTGCCCATGCTATGCATCTTGATATGCCTGTACCTAATGCCACCATATCCTATGCCTATGCCACACATGCCTTCTATACTTTATACCCTATACCATACTCTATACTTATACTGCCTACACCCTATACCATACTATAAAGACCTTTTTATCTGTATAATTTATACCCTATACCCTATACTCAATACCTTTTTCCTACCCCATGCCTATACTACTGTCATGCTATGCCACATGCCTATGCTATTACGCCCTCATGCCCTATGCCTCTGATGCCACGCCTTACTATACACTATACACTATGCAACTTATAATGTTTATATGCCCCTATGCCCTATACCCTATACCTATACCCTATGTACCCTAATACACTATACCCTATTCCCAATTGGTAAATTGCATACAATTTTAAATTTTTTATCCAAAATAAAACAAAAACAAGATTAGTCCAAAACAAGGAACTAACCAACTATTAGACAACACTCTGGAGATTATTGTCTCATAAGTCATAACTAAGATATCCAGGAAAACAAAGACCCACATCATTACTTTCTTGAGCACCTTTGTACTCTCTGGCCCCCCACCACCGTGCATGTCATCATCTACATCGTAAGCTTCAATGTTGACATCGTGAAGGGTTGTCTCTTCGCGCTCATCATCAAGCTCCATATCTGTCATCTGCGATGAAGGCTTAGGAGCGACACACCCTCTAGGGCCTTGCATTGTTCGGAAGTCGAGGAATGCAGGAAGTCGAACCCAGTTCGGACCCGGACGAGGAAGGGAGAGAATTGAAATGTGGAATTACACGAAATTAAAGATGAAATAGAACCGGGGTAAAAGCGGCTCGATATTTGTTTTTTCAAATTCAATTGCTTTGGAGAGAGAGAGAGAGAGAGAGAGAGAGAGAGAGAGAGGATGGGAGAGAGGGATTTAGAGGTGTACGATTAATTTGGTTTGAAAGTTTGAATTGGATTATACGCTTGTTGTTCGTTCGGAAATTTTGAAATTTTAAATGAGCGCCAACTTGGCGCGCTGTTTGTGTGAAATTAATCCATCCGATCCGGTCCGACTTTTTGTAGATGCGGAAATTGAAAAGGAGAGATTTTGCATTTGACTCACTTGGAATTTAGGTAAACGATATTTAGCCCTAACAAATATGTCATCACCCTTTCGCTTGAACTTTGGGTGCTCTTTCTACGTTGTAGTACAAAGACTATGTCTCCGGTAAGAGTGTCGGGAGCTTCATCGGCTTCTCGTGTGGGAATGTAATTTTTACGTCCATTTTGCATACCACTTCTCCACAACCACTTCCAAGACCTTCTTCTCTGCATGCAATGCACGAGGCCCTAGAGGGTGTCTTGCCTCCTAAGCCTTCATCGCGGATGACGGATATGGAGCTTGATGAGTGCGAGGAGACAACCCTTCACGATGTCAACATTGAAGCTTACGATGTAGATGATGACATGCACGGTGGTGGGGGCGAGTGCGGTGTGCTCGGCGGTAATGATGTGGGTCTTTGTTTTACGGATATCTTAGTTATTACTTATGAGACAATAATCTCAGTGTTGTCTAATAGTTGGTTAGTTCCTTGTTTTTTTTTGTATAAACCCTAAACCCTAAACCCTAAACCCTAAACCCTAACCCTAAACCACTAAACCACAAACCACTAAACCTAAACCACTAAACCTGACACAACCCCTAACCCCTAAACCCTAAACCACTAAGCCACAACCCACAACCCCTAAGCCACTGACCCACTGAAACCTAAACCCTAAACCACTGAACCCTAAACCACTAAACCCTAGGCCACTGAGCCCCTAAACCACTAAACCACTAAACCCTAGGCCACTGAGCCTAAACCTGAGCCCTAAACCTGAAACCACTGACCCAACACAACCCAACCACAAACCACTAAACCACAAACCTAAACCTAAACCCTAAACCTAAACCTAAACCATATAGGGTATAGGATATAGGAGTATAGTGTATAGGGTATAGGAGTATATATATAGGGTATAGGGTATAATATAGGGTATAGTGTATAGGGTATAGGGTATAGGTATAGGGTATAGGGTATAGGTATAGGGTATAGGGTATAAGTATAGGGTATAGGAGTATAGGGTATAGGGTATAGGGTATAAGGGTATAGGAGTATATATAGGGTATAGGGTATAGGGTATAAATATAAGTATAGGGTATAGGGTATAGTGTATAGGGTATAGGGTATAGGGTATATTGTATAGGGTATAGGGTATAGGATATAGGGTATAGGATATAGGGTATAGGATATAGGGTATAGGGTATAGGGTATAGGGTATAGGGTATAGGATATAGGGTATAGGGTATAGGTATAGTGTATAGGGTATAGGGTATAGGGTATATTGTATAGGATATAGGGTATAGGGTATAGGGTATAGGGTATAGGGTATAGGATATAGGGTATAGGATATAGGTATAGGAATATAAGTATAGGGTATAGGGTATAGGGGTATAGGGTATAGGGTATAGGGTATAGGGTATAGGGTATAGGGTATAGGGTATAGGTATAGGGTATAGGGTATAGGGTATAGGGGTATAGGGTATAGGGTATAGGGTATAGGGTATAGGGTATAGTGTATAGGGTATAGGGTATAGGGTATAGGATATAGGGTATAGGGTATAGGATATAGTGTATAGGGTATAGTGTATAGTGTATAGGGTATAGGGTATATTGTATAGGGTATAGGGTATATTGTATAGGGTATAGGGTATAGGGTATAGGGGTATAGGGTATAGGGTATAGGGTATAGGGTTAGGATATAGGGTATAGGATATAGGGTATAGGGGTATAGGGTATAGGGTATAGGGTATAGGGTATAGGGTATAGGGTATAGGGTATAGGATATAGGGTATAGGGGTATAGGGTATAGGGTATAGGGTATAGGGTATAGGGTATAGGGTATAGGGTATAGGGTATAGGGTATAAAAATAATGGCATTATAAAATTAAAATTAATTAATATTTATGATTTATTTATTTTTTCAAAAATATCATAAATATTTATGATTTATTTATTTTTATATAAATAAAAATAATGATATTTATTAAATTAAAAATTTTTCAAAAATAATATTTATTGACTCATATTTATTTTTTTGAGAGTAATTTAAAATAACTTTCATATTTTATATAAATAAAAATAATGGCATTATAAAATTAAAATTAATTAATATTTATGATTTATTTATTTTTTCAAAAATATCATAAATATTTATGATTTATTTATTTTTATATAAATAAAAATAATGATATTTATCAAATTAAAAAATTTTTCAAAAATAATATTTATTGACTCATATTTATTTTTTGAGAGTAATTTAAAATAACTTTCATATTTTATATAAATAAAAATAATGGCATTATAAAATTATAATTAATTAATATTTATGATTTATTTATTTTTATATAAATAAAAATAATGATATTTATTAAATTAAAATTAATAAATATTAATGATTTATTTATTTTTTCAAAAATATAATTAAAACAATTATATTTATTAATAATAGCGGCGGAAATTTCCGTGCCGAATTTAAAATCGCGGCGGAAATTTCCGTCGGTGAGAGTGCCATGTCATCGATCCGGTGAGCGTACGTATAGTTTAGCGTCGGATTTATAACGACGGAATATTCCGCCGCTAAATATTAATTATAGCGTCGGAATTTAATTTACGCTATAATTAATATTTAGCGGCGGAATATTCCGTCGCTGGGGGAAATTATAAATACTCATTTAATTTCTCAGATATCAATTACGTATCATTTCCCTCTCTCTCTCTTCCCGCTTTCTCTCTCTTCCCGCTCTCTCTGCGACCTAGAACGACCTAGAAGAAGAATCGCCGCCGTCCGCCCACCTCTCCACCGTCTCCGCCGTGACGAAGCTTCGCCGTCCACCATCTCCACCGTCTTCACCATCTGCGTCTCTCTCTCCCTCTCGAAGCGATCCAATTTCTCAATCCTAACTCTCTCTTCAAGGTACGTGATTTCCCCTTGTTAAACTACATTCGATTGTATTTTTGTTCATCAATTATAGTGCTGATGCTGCGGTTTTTGCCAATCTAGGGTTCTGTATTTGTTTTTTTCAAATCCAATTTCTCAATCCTAACTCGTCTCCATTGGTCCGTCCGCCTCCTTCCACGATCAATTTCTCTCTCGTCTCTGTATTCATCAACCAGGTATTTCGATTATGTTTATCATCCATTTTCTGCTGTCCCCAATTCTCTGTTTATTTATCCCAGAAAGTGTATCAATGTATATACTAGTTTTTTTCCTTAATTTACCTTCTATTTATTCCTGTTAATCAACAGCAGAGAATGTTGTTATTGGTAGATTGAGTCTTGGTAGCTGCAGCATCAAATGGTGGTGATTTTGGTTGGAAGCTTAGGCTCGGTTTGTTTAAGGAAAGCGATTTACGTAAAATGAATTTTGGAAAAGGTTTTCTTGAAAATGAAATGCATCCGATTTCCATTTTCAGTTGTTTGGTAAATCATTAAAAAATGTTTCCGAAAATAGTTTCCGGTGTTTGGTAAACTTTATGAAAATTATGAAAATGAATACAAAAAAAATGAAATTATTAAAATTGCTTGACTCAATAGTAAAATACTTCATTCGGCTCATAATAAATGTCGCATTTGACTTGTCGGGGCTTTTAAGGATTGTGCTTTGCTTGTTTACACATTGCTTGTAAAATGATAAAATTTCACTTAGACTTTTTCCTTTTCAACAATTGCAACATTTAGTTTGAGACGGACAAAGAAAGAAAGTGTTACATTTATTATGAGACGAAGGGAGAAGTAAACTGGTAATATATAACCAATCCAACTTAAATTTATTTGTAATTTACCTCAAATAATTATTTTAACTTATTCAAATTAATTAAATGAATCAAATTGAGTTACTTGTCATGCGGTTGCTAGAGTGAGTGTGGAAGTGCTAAATTATTTTAACTTATTCAACTTTAAGTAAACTGAAAATAACTTATTTACCTCGTCCACTGTAAATCGTTTTACATTCTATCATGCGGTTGCCACTTAGCATTTCTATATTTATGTTTGACTTTCTTTTGAACCGAGTAGGATATCCTGCTGTCAATTCCATTTAAAATGGATGGTGCTGAGTTATGTTTAGCTTGAATATGTTAAGAATGTTGTTTTGCTTATTTCTTTCATCATATGACCAAAATTATCTTTTCATTAATGTTTATCCTAAGAGAGTTAATTAATCTTGGACCTCTTTTGTGCAAACTATGAAAATATACTATGAGATTAGAACTTGTGTTGCATTTTCTTACACCCTTGTAAAACAGTATGTGAATAAAATGGATGGAAGGTCCAGAATGTACTTTAAGAGGAGGAGCACAATCTAGACAATGTAATCTTGTGTCCATAGAGCAGTTGCTAGAGTGAGTGTGGAAGTGCTAACTTTAAGATCAACTTAGACTGAGACCACCTTGAATCTGCTTTATATGTTATTACTAGTACATATGCCCGTGTCCCAAGGACACGGGTGTATATTTTTTGTTTTTTTTTCATATTAATTTTTTTTAAATTTAAAAAAAAAAAAAAAATATCGATTACTTAATTAATTTAAGTAAACCCTCCTAAAGCCCACTCTTAGCCCAAACCCAAAGTCTTAGCCCAAATCCAAAGCCCATTTACGTTTTAAGGGCAAAATGGGAAACGAGACTAAATAGTGAGGGCAAAATAGGGAAAAACCCCTCAGGAGCTGTTCATAGAAGCTGTTCACGGAGGGTTTAATTTATACTATAGATTTCACACGAACACATAGTAAACATAAATCATGCAACTATATTATTAATGTCTTTCGAAACATGAAAGAATTAGGAAGAATAATAACAATTTTGATAACCCAACAAATATATTAAACTAATAAAACAAATATATTAAACTAATAAAAGTAAGCACGAATGATCATGAGTTGAGACTTTAATTGATCTCAATTACAAACAAATAAGTAAGAAAACTGTGGATGAAATAGTTTAGGAACATCTAGTTCTAGATCTCATTTTGGGGCGATTGACGGCATCGCGGACGGTGATTATGTCGCCTACGTTTGAGCGCCTGATATCAATCCTGGTACCCTAGATGCACCTTATATGAAACAAATTAGGATACAGTTTCTGTATCCTAGTTTGTTACATATTTAGGGAATGATAATACGTTAATTACTTCTATATAGACTGTTAATATATTATGAAATCCAATAATTATTAACATCCCGATTTTGTTTCATCCGTCGATTAAATTGAGTGTACGTATAATATATGGATTGCAATGCAGGAGTAATGTCTGTTAACGATGATCGTAGTTGGATGTATAAGCGGAAGTTGCCGAATCAACGCGGTATCAATCCTGAGTTTTATAGAGGGTTGAAGGGGTTTGTTGAATTTGCTCAATTAAATAAAACCGGTCACATGGATAAGGATGGTAAGATTAGGTGTCCATGCGACAAGTGTTGTAATGTCAAGTATCTAAGCTTGATCGAGACTCAGAAACATCTTTTGCGTAACGGGTTTGAAGTTGGGTACAAACGGTGGACCCGTCATGGTGAGCTGAGATTGCGCACAAATGTTGCGAATAATCCCCAGAGAATATTCATGTACCTCCCGAACCCGAACCTATTATTCGGGACAATGAATTTGAATATGGAAGATATGGTTAGGGATGCGGCCGGTCCTTCCTTCGATTGGTCGGAGAACCAACGGCAAGAACCCAACCCCTGCGGCCCAAGAAATTTATTGATGCTATGGACTCTGCAAAGAAGGTCTATCCAGGTTGCGAGATCGGTGTGTTGGAGGCATTGAGCTCCTTAACATAAAGGGCGGATTGCAATATTAGCCGGTCTGCTTATAATCGTATCATGAAAGCAATTAAGCGGATGTTGCCGAAAGAGAATAAGATGGTTACAAACTTTTATGAGACAAAGAAGTTGGTTGGGCGGATTGGGCTATGTTATGAAAAGATTGATGCGTGTAAGAATGACCGCATGCTATTCTACAAGGAAGATTCACGAGAAGACGAGTGTTCAATTTGCGGACAAAGTAGATATAAGCCAAATCGGAGGAGTTCAAAACACAAGAAAAACGGACCACATAAGCGGTTGCGTTACATGCAGATTGATTCCAAGGCTGCAACGCCTCTACGCGTCTAAATCTCTTGCGAGGCAATGCGTTGGCATAAGGAAAGTTTGCGTGAAGAGGGTGTGTTGATTCATCCCCGGTGATGAGGAGGCATGGAAACACTTTGATGAGACTTATCGACTTTGCGTACGAAGCAAGAAATATACGGTTATGCATACTGCTCGATGGTTTCAATCCGTTTGGTCTGGGCAAAATCTTACTCTTGTTGGCCGGTTATAGCCACTTGTCTACAATCTTCCGCCACTGGTTGTGTATGAGTGATCCCTACGTATGTTCTTGTCGTTATTCATCCCCGCCCCAAACTTGACCACAGGAGGAACATTGGCGTCTATCTCCGACCTTTGATGGACGAATTGAAGCGGCTTTGGGAGGATGGGGTCGAAACGTGGGATGCTTTCAAGCGAGAGAATTTCGGCATGAAAGGCTGCGTTGATGTGGACGGTTAATGACTTCCTGCATATGGGATGTTATCGGGTTGGAGCACCCACGGGAAGTTGGCTTTGTCCGTATTGTATGAGTGACACAAAGTCTTTCACGCTCACGCACTCACGGAAAACCATGTTGTTTCGATTGCCATAGACAATTTCTTCCGAAGGACCACCCATTCGGGACCCGGAAGAATGCGTTTAAAAAGAACAAGATTGACCATTATGAGGCCCCGATTCGTTTAAGTGGTGACACGGTCTATGAGGAGGTATCTAGATTGCCCGATCCTCGGTGGGGGAAAAAGTTTTCGAAGACCAAACTACAAGGGTTTGGGACTACCCATGCTTGGATCGAGAGGAGTATATTTTGGGAGGTGCCATGCTTTGGAAAACAAATCTCATTCGACATAACCTTGACGTGATGCACATTGAGAAGAATGTATTCGATAATGTTTTTAACACGTTGATGGATTTCAAGAGAACAACTAAAGACAACGAAAAAGCTCGAAAGGACCTTAAGGAAATACATGGCAAGCGGCCGGCCTTAGACTTGGTATACGTCAATGGTAAACCGGTTAGACCGATGGCTCAATACGTGCTTACAAAGGAAAAGAAGCTCCTCCTCACGAAATGGCTCAAGGATTTAAGGCTTAGGATGGTTACGCGTCTAACATTGGTAAGCTGTGTCAATGTAGAGGAGGGAAAGTGCGGGGTTTGAAGAGTCACGATTGCCACGTTTTTCTTGGATAGGCTACTTCCGATTGCTCTCGGGGGTCTCTTGCGACAATATGCGGGTGGCGTTAACGAGTTAAGTGAGTTTTCCGGCGTTAACATCGACCACACTTTGCGTGTTGATCACATGAAAAAGCTTGAGGAGAGCATCGTAGTGACTTTGTGCAAACTTGAGAAGATATTTCCTCCTTCATTCTTTGATTCTATGGAGCATTTACCGGTCCACTTGGCATACGAAGCTAGAGTCGGTGGTCCAGTTCAATACAGAGATGGATGTATCCATTTGAGAGGTAATTGAATTTATTCTATTTCTAAATAATTTGAGCGTTAACAATATACCTTCTTTAACATTATTTATGTTTTAATCTACGAATGACTTTTTAGGTATCTAGGCCAATTGAAAAGGAAGATGAGCAATAGGGCCATGGTCGAGGCCTCAATTTCGGAGGCCGTTATCATAGATGAGATTGTTGCCTTTGTCGGAACATATTTTCCTCCCGATGTTGATACGAGATTGACTAGGGTTGGCCGCAATTACGATGGTGGTTTTCCATCTAAGGGAAACATCTCTCGTATTTTCATCCCCCAGTCGGTTGCTCGGCAAACGGGTTGAGTACGCGTACGTTAACCGCTAAAGAGTTTGCCGCGGTCGAAACGTATGTTCTTCTTAAGCTGCGACGAGGTTGGGGAATATATCAAGTAAGTCATTGATGTTATGTTTACGCCTCGTCGATTAAATTATGCATGTTTAATTACTGCATATGAAATGCCTTGTTTAACCCTATTGCGAGAATGTTTGAAGATTTAGCTCGGGATTTATCTCCGTAACTCATCGCAACTAGGACGAAAGAGAATTTCCAAAGCGGCTAAGGAAATATGTAAATATTTCGTTTCATTCAAATTTATTCTATACACTTCTTTAAACATTCAATCTTAAAATTGTATTAAATTGGTTACAATATTGTCTTATAGATAATTTGAACATCCGGGTGATGCCAAAGGCTGCGAGGTTAAGACATTTAGCATCATCTCCGTACTTGAACGTTCATTTATACAACGGTTATTTCGTGAATGGCTATGTGTTTCATACCAAAGCTTACGGGGCCTCTAAATTGACGTGGAATAGCGGTGTGAAGCTTATAGGGAATGATTATTATGGCGTCTGAAAGAAGTAGTTGAGGTGGAGTATTTCGGTAGAAACGGTGTTGTCTTGTTCAATTGTGATTGGCGGGATCTTTGTGCGAGGTGTTAAGAAGCACCCCATATTTGACCTCGTCGATGTAAAGGACTCGTCCGGACATAATGGCGACGACGTCTTCATCTTAGCATCTCGAAGCACAACGGTATACATGACTCCCTACCCTCGTCCGCGACCAGCGGATTGTGGGTTGTTTGGATGACCAAGGCTAGGAGCATGATTGACAACCTACCCTCGTCGACAACTACTGAGTCGTCATTAGAAACACCCTATCAAGAGGATGAAATGCCAGTGCCACCTAACGTTTCATCAGCTAATCATCCATTAGATGATGTCACTCATATTCCTCAAAATGTTGATGAACCCGAGGAGGATATCTTACCAGTGAATTTGCCAACTCCCCGCCTCGTTCGGGTCATCTCGCGCACATTGATATTGATGAATCGAGAGGAAGAGGAAGAGGAAGAAGAAGAGGAAGAGGAAGAGGAAGAGGAAGAGGAACCGAGTTTGATTCATCGTAGTCCGAAGACGAAGATGAAGAACTCGAGTTTTGTAGTAATTCGAGTCCGGTGATGATGATGGGGACGAAGATTAATAATAGTTTAAAGTTTAAAATTGTATTGTGAATGCTTTAGATTATTAGAACTTTAAAGTTTTATATGTATTGTGAATGCTTTAGATTATTAGAACTTTAAAGTTTCATATGTATTGTGAATGCTTTATATTATTAATAGTTTAAAGTTTTATATGTATTGTGAATGCTTTAGATTATTAGAACTTTAAAGTTTTAGATGTATTGTGAATATATTGTTTCCTATTGTTAAAGTTGTATATTTTAATATTTTTCTTTGTAATACGGTATGAGTTCTAGTAGAAAGGGCAAGGGTAAGAAGACTAAGCCTATTTACACATTGATTCTTGGGACGCAACCGTCCCGATCCGGTAGCGATGATGTCGACCCTTCACGCGGTAGTACTAGCTCCACCTGCGGGGCCGATACTCGGACTGCGTCGATTCTGAGGAGGATATTGGTCGGGGATATCATCACTTTATGACCTGTAAGTAACTCTTCATTAATTTTATATAAGTTGGTTCCTTTTTGCTTTATATATAATTCATTATTTAAGTTAAAATGTTATTGTATAAATATACTTGGCGAGGTTTGTAGGTGGATACCCCACCCCGGGGACTAAGATCGGGCAATGCGGCGGTCTCGAAAATGACCAGAGTTTTGGCCCAAGCGGAAAAAATTGCCACAGAGACGGAAAGGACGATGCGTGGGATGAGTTTAAGGTAATGTGTTAATGGTTTTTATTTAAAACTTAAATGTTAGTTTGTTATTAAAATGTTATAAATAATAATGATTGTACTCTTTTAGTTTTGTAATGTTATCATTATATGTTGTAGGCTAAATATTATTGGGCGCCGGACATCGGCGATGCGACGGCTAGATATGTTTACGATGAAGCGAGGCTCACAAGCTATTTAAGGATTTTATTTGTAACATATTTATCTATCCTTAATTAGTTTAATTAACAATGATTATACTCTTTTAATTTTATAATGTCATCATTATATGTTTACGAGATATTCATATTTTTATAGGTACCACGAAGAAAAATTATTATACTACTCGGCTCGCGGCGGGAGAACAGCCCTTGTGTCCTACTTTTATGACCGATGAGGTGTTTGGTCAATTTTGCGAATATTGGGGGTCGCTGCGGCGAAGGCTATATCCGAGAAGGCCAAGGCCAATAGAAGCGAGCTCCTCGGGGTCGGCGGCGTTGCATACTCTGGGGACGCTCACGGTGCAGTCATGAGCATCACGACCGCATGTTATGTATGTTAATTTAAATGTAGTAGTGTATGGATGCTTTTAAATAGGTTTATGTACGTATGTTAGTGGGAGCCAATGTTGATGCTATGAAATCCATAGTTTTAGCGTAAATGTAGTGTATGCATGCTTTTAAATCGGTTTAAATGTTGCATTTATATATACAATTTCAAAGTAATAATCTCGCTTATTTTATTTATAGGAAAGGGAGTATGGTCCGAATATCGGTTTTGTGGATGTTTACGCTAGCACCCATATTCGGAATTCTACGGCGCCGATCAACCTCCGCAATGGGTTGACGATCGATCTGCTCTTTGCCTTTGTAAGTAAACTACCATTAAATGACTTGATTTTGAATATGTAAATTTATTTATGTACCTTACATTGTGTATATGATTATAATTGTTTGTTTTATTTTATTTGCATATCAAGCCGCCGTTGTTCCCGAAGGAACGCCTCCCGTGAGCCCGTCCCCTTCGTGCACGATGTTTGGAAGGAGGTCACCTCTCGGGGACATCGAGGAGAGGAGCCGAGTGTTAGGGATGGGGGATTACGGGCGGCAATGCCCGTCGGCGTCGGCCGGCCGTCGGCGAAATGTAGCCCGGCCAGCGTTTCATGATCCGAGGGTCGACACTCTGGAGGCTGCGTTGGAGGAGGAGAAACGCGGCGGGCAAAGCTTGCGGATGCTTTGGCGGTTCGAGGCGGATGCGGGAGGAGAGCGATCGACGTCATGCGAGAGATTCGAGAGACGGCATGCGAGACTCAAAGACAATTGGCGGCGGTGATGGCTCATCTCGGCCGGGACTCCCGGGGTAATTTCCGCCTCCCCGGGTTGATTGCGGACATTTTTAGACATTTTTGTATTAATTTATACTTGTTTGTAAACATTTGAGACATTTGGTACCGCGGGAGCCCTCCCCGCCTCTCCCCGCTCCGCCCCTCTCCCCCTCTCCCCCTCCCCCTCCCCCTCTCCCCCTCCCCCTCTCCCCCTCCCTCCTCTCCCCCTCCCGAATTGAGTACGGTGGTATTTAGTTTTTATTTGGTACGCCGATATTTGAATTTTAGTTTTTATAGTTTTAGTTTTATAAATTGAAATATTATATCGGGTACAAAAAATTTTGGTTTATTGATATTTTAAATTATTTTTTTAAATTTATTTCACAATCGTGACGGAATTTTCCGTCATTTGAAATTAATCTTGAAATAAAAATTAATTAAATAAATTAATTTCGGCGACGGAATTTCCGCCGCTATAATCATTAATTTTTATTTAATTTTTAATTTATTGGCGGAAATTTCCGTCATTTGTAATAAAATTTAAATTAAAATTAAATAATTTCGGCTGACGGTAATTTCTGCCATTTGAAATAATTTAATTTTAATTTAAATTTTATTACAACGACGGAAATTTCCGCCAGTGAAATTAATTTAATTAAATTAATTTTTATTACAATGACGGAAATTTCCGCATTTGAAATGAAAATTTAATTAAATTAAATTAATATAGCGACGGAATTTTCCGTCATTGAAACCATTAATTCACCGGCGGAATTAATTTCCGTCGGTAAAAGAAAAAAATAGCGGCGGAAATTGACCCGTCGAACAGCACCTGCGACGAAATGGTAGCGGCGGACCACCGACGGAATTTTTCCGTCGGTGATTTATTTTAGCGACGGAAATATAATTTTAGCGGCGGAAATTTCCGTCGCTAAATGACCTTTTTCTGGTAGTGATTATTTTTGTGTGTAGTAAGTTATCTCATTCCTTATTTATAGTGATATTATATTTATTGAGGAAGTATATTTCGTGAAATATACCTCCTACAAGAGTAATAAATGTATACAGTTGATAAGTTTGTAGTGTACATAAGTGGTTTCCAAGCCATTAGGTAAGTGCATTGAATTGGGTTGGAATTTGAACGGTGAAATAGTGATAAGTTTGTCTTTAATGGTAAATTTGAATGCTTTTTTGAAAAGCCCGAAAAAGTCTTTGTAATAGTTATTGATATCAATTTATGTTGGTGAGATTCAAAAATGGACAATAAATTTTCATTGACCAATTTTTTTGACCGGTTTGAAGTACTCAGCCTATATAAATCTATCCAATTTTGTTGGTTTATACATATCAAGTTCAAGAAAAATTCTACGTACCTTTAATAATTTATATTGTCTTTTTATTATTATTATTATTTACATGATGAACAAAGGCAAGGAAAATTCTAGTGAGCCAACTTTGGGTGATTCAAATGATGACAAAAGTTGAAAAATATACATGGTGTGCTACTAAAAATTCCTCTATGGTCATCTTGTTGTTTTGCAGCCTTCTTCTGGAAATGGAACTCCCTCATTTCGTTGTCCATTGGAGCCATGTAAGGGACGCAATTGTAGGGATAATGATTACGTGGGGATAGTCAATCATGCTCATGAGTTTGGCAACGTTCACAATATTGATGAAGCTGCTAGGATTCAACACAAGGCATTGGAAATGTATTTGGAGTGTATTTTGAATGAATATGATCCAAAAAACAAATTGAACGACAACGTTGGCGATAATGGTGCAAGTGGTAGTGGTAGTGTTTAGTGGTAGTAAATTCTGTTTTTAATATTGTTGTGTTTGATGTATTGTAATATAGGTGATGTAATGAATAATCTGAATGTACTTCAAATAAGTAATAATGGCACTCCAAATAACACTCACTGGCACTTCAAACAACAAAGTAAAACTGATAATCCAAACAACACTCACTGGACAACATTATAAAAGACACTGGCACATTCAAAAATTAAAACTGGCAATTCAAACCACACTAACCGGCACTTCAATAACAACAAAGTGGCTGAAGCTACAAATAAGTAATACTGGCACTCCAAATAATATAAACTGATACTTCAAATAAGTAATACTGGCACTCCTAATAAAACAAATTGGCACTTCAAATAACAAAGTAGCACTGATACTCCAAATAACACTCACTGGATAATATTATAAAAAACACTGGCATATTCAAAAATTAAAACTGGCACTTCAATAACAACAAAGTGGCTGAAGATACAAATAAGTAACACTGGCACTCCAAATAACACAAACTGGTACTTCAAATAAGTAATATTGGCACTCTAAATAACACAAACTGGCACTTCAATCAACAAAGTATCACTGACACTCCAAACAACACTCACTGGACAATATTATAAAAAACACTGGCACATTCAAAAATTAAAAATGGCACTTCAAACCACACTAACTGTCACTTCAATAACAAGACAGTGGCTGAAGCTACAAATAAGTAACACTAGCACTCCTAGTAAAACAAACTGGCACTTCAAATAACAAAGTAACACTGATACTCCAAATAACACTCACTGGACAATATTATAAAAAACACTGGCATATTCAAAAATTAAAACTGGCACTTCAAACCCACTAACTAGCACTTCAATAACAACAAAGTGGCTGAAGCTACAAATAAGTAACACTGGCGCTCCAAATAACACAAACTGGTACTTCAAATAAGTAATACTGGCACTCTAAATAACACAAACTGGCACTTCAATCAACAAAGTATCACTGACACTTCAAACAACACTCACTGGACAATATTATAATAAACACTGGCACATTCAAAAATTAAAACTGGCACTTCAAATCACACTAACCGTCACTTCAATAACAAGACAGTGGCTGAAGCTACAAATAAGTAACACTGGCACTCCAAATAACACAAACTGATACTTAAAATAAGTAATACTGGCAATCCAAATAACACAAACTGGTACTTCAAACAACATTCACTAGAACATACATATTATAAAAAACACTGGCACATTCAAACATTAATCCTGGCAAATATAATAACAAAAACTGGCACAATCACCGGTACATATGTACTGTATAGTTGTGTATTAATAGTAAAATCAATTGTAAATACAGAATTAGCAGAGATTTAAAACTTAAAAATAACATAATATTTAAAGGTTCATTGCATTACATAAAAAAAGGAAAAATAATAAAGAAACTAGTTTTTTCATAATGTTATGAAAAAACTAGTTTTTCATAAAAGCAACTCTTTAACGAATTGACAAGTTTCAATATAAACTTTTGATAAAGATTGAGTGGCTTCAAACAATTCGCATATGTCTTCCACTTAATTTATTTATTCCTTTCACAAATATTTATATTTAACAAATCACTTAAGGATTTATTTGTAAAAAATTAACGTGCAAATATTACAATTTGTTACATTAACAGTACATTATTGATACTTTTTTTATTTTACACATATAATTAATAATACATACACTATACAATGACAATTTTTATACTAACACTGACATTAGCGGGAAAACAAAACACGTTTTATTTTATATTACACAAAAAACATATTTTTTAAAAAGATTTTGGCCTTTTCCCTAATAATAAGAGTATCGTTCCTTTGCAAATTACAAAATGGTATGGTATTTATTCAGGAATAATTATTATTTGAGTAAATATTTACGAGTATAAAAGAGCGAGTTGGTCTTATAAAAAACGCGTTTTTTCTGGCACTTAGGAAAAACGTGTTTTGTGTTTTCCCGCTTGTGCCAGTGCCAGTTTAACAAAGTGCCGGTGCATGTGTAACAAAGTGCCAGTGTAAAAAAGTGTCAGTACCATTTTAACAAAGTGTCAGTGTAAACAAAGTGTCAGTGCATGTGTAACAAAGTGCCAGTGTAAAAAGTGTCAGTGTCAGTTTAACAAAGTGTCAGTTACATTAACACTGACACTTTGTTAAACTGGCATTGACGCTTTTTACACGGGCACTTTTATATACATGAACTGGCACTCTGTTACACTAACACTGACACTTTATAACACTAACATTTTTGCTGGCTCTCAAAAACACAAGCACTGACATTCAAAAATACATGCACTGGCACTCAAAAACACATACACTGGCACTCAAAAACACTGGTAATCATTTTTGCTGGCTCTCAAAAACACAAGCACTGGCACTCAAAAACACACACACTGGCATTAGCTTACACTAACACTGGCACATCAAATCCCTAGCAATGGCATTAGCTTACACGGTCTTGATACACGACGATATGAATCTAAACGAATTGGGTATCAATCCCTTAGTCCCACCATTATTCTCATGCTTCTGATTCTTGCTCCGCTGCTGTTGTTCTTAAATTTGTTTTGGGGTTTCCTCATAATCTAAGTATTTACTCAAAACACAACAAACTCGACCCCCACCAACACCACCGCCATTGCCGCCGACTTTATATTGACTGTCGAAATTCGAGAATTTCCGATCAAATTGGGGGCATTAAAAAGGGAAATCAAACCGGAAGAGACAACGGGCGGTGATTTTGGGTGGGGGCCGAGAATTTTGGGGTAGATGATGATGTTCAAGTGGTTGATTTTGTTAGGTTTGACCTTCAACAACCACACACTCAAACTTCCAAGGAGACAAACAAACAGACACTACAAGGAAAACCGGATTTAGAGACGGAAATTTAGAGACGGACGAAATCTGTAGCTAATTTGGCGACAGATTAGAGACAGAACCAAAAATCAGAGACGGATTCGAATTTCGTCTCTAAATTAGAGACGGATTCAGATTCCGTCTCTAATTCAGAGACGGAATATGAATCCGTCTCTAGACTTAGACGGAAATCGAATCCGTCTCTAATATAGAGACGGAATTCGAATCCGTCTCTAATTTAGGAGACGAAATCTGATTAGTCTCTAATTTAGAGACAGATTCGATTCCGTCTCTAAATTTTAGAGACGGTTTTTGTATGTCTGTCTCTAAAATAGAGATTCGATTTCGTCTCTAAATTAGAGACAGTCGTAATCCGTCTCTAAATTAGAGACGGTCGAATCCGTCTCCAAACTTTAGAGACGATTTTAACCCGTCTCTAATTTAGAGACAGATTTTGAATCCGTCTCTAATTTAGTGACGATTCAACATCTGTCTCTAAAATTTAGAGACGATTTAGTATCCGTCTCTAAATTTGACTTTTCTTCTATATACTTTCATTTGTTTAGTTTTTTCTATCTTTTTTTATATAACTTTTTCTAAAAAACCACTAATTAACAAAGGCTAAAATATTGTTTTCTAGTCAATAAAAATTTAAAAAAAATAAAAAATAAATATAGGGTAGTCCGGCCCTCTTTTGACTTTTCTTCTATATACTTTCATTTGTTTAGTTTTTTTCTATATTTTTTATATAACTTTTTCTAAAAAAATCACTAATTAACAAAGGCTAAAATATTGTTTTCTAGTCAATAATTTTTTTTTAAAAAATAAAAAATAAATATAGGGTAGTCCGTCCCTCTTTTGACTTTTTCTTCTATATAGTTTCATTTGTTTAGTTTTTTCTATCTTTTTTCTATAACTTTTTCTAAAAAAAACCACTGATTAACAAAGGCTAAAATATTATTTTCTAGTCAATAAATTTTTTTAGAAAATAAAAAATAAATATAGGGTAGTCCGTCCCTCTTTTGACTTTTCTTCTATATACTTTCATTTGTTTAGTTTTTTCTATTTTTTTTCTATAACTTTTTCTAAAAAAAACCACTGATTAACAAAGGCTAAAATATTGTTTTCTAGTCAATAAATTTTTTTTAAAAAAATAAAAAATAAAAATAGGGTAGTCCGTCCCTCTTTTGACTTTTCTTCTATATACTTTCATTTGTTTAGTTTTTTTCTATCTTTTTTCTATAACTTTTTCTAGAAAAAAGCACTGAATAAAAAAGGCTAAAATATTGTATTCTAGTCAATAAAAAATTTTAAAAAAATAAAAAATAAATATAGGGTAGTTCGTCCCTCTTTTGACTTTTCTTCTATATACTTTCATTTGTTTAGTTTTTTTCTATCTTTTTTTCTATAACTTTTTCTAAAAAAAACCACTGATTAACAAAGGCTAAAATATTGTTTTCTAGTCAATAACAAATTTTAAAAAAAATAAAAAATAAATATCGGATAGTCCGTCCCTCTTTTGACTTTTCTTCTATATACTTTCATTTGTTTAGTTTTTTCTATCTTTTTTATATAACTTTTTATAAAAAACCACTGATTAACAAAGGCTAAAATATTATTTTCTAGTCAATAAATTTTTTTTAAAAAAATAAAAAATAAATATAGGGTAGTCCGTCCCTCTTTTGACTTTTCTTCTATATACTTTCATTTGTTTAGTTTTTTTCTATAACTTTTTCTAAAAAAAACCACTGATTAACAAAGACTAAAATATTGTTTTATAGTCAATAAATTTTTTTAAAAAATAAAAAATAAATATAGGGTAGTCCGTCACTCTTTTGACTTTTCTTCTATATACTTTCATTTGTTTAGTTTTTTTCTATCTTTTTTTCTATAACTTTTTCTAAAAAAAACCACTGATTAACAAAGGCTAAAATATTGTTTTCTAGTCAGCCTCACCGTCTTCTTCATGCAGATATCACGGTTTCTCCCTCAGCCTCACCGTCTTCTTCATGCAGCTCCGCCGTCGCCGGCGCCATCAGATGCAGAGACCGTCTCCTTCATCCTCTCCTCAGTTTGAAATCACCGTCTCCTTCATCCTCCGCCGTCATCTCCGGCGACATTTATCAACGACGCCAACTGCTCCTCCACCGGTTTCTCACTCCAGGCTATGGATTAAAGCCACGCTCTGGTGTCGCTCCTCCTTAGATCGGTGGGTTTTGAGCACTGGCCACCGTCCACTGTCCACCGCCGTCATCTCCGGCGACATTTATCAACGACGCCAACTTTTCTTCATCTTCTTCTCCTTCCTCCGCCGCTCACGCCATGGCCACCGGCCCACCGCATCTACACGCACCGTGGCTTGTAGGTTTGATTTTGGGTTTGCTTGAGATTTATAAACCCAGATTTGGGTGTTTTGATTTCGATTTTGCCTTGGAAACTCAGATTTCGATTTGGTTGGATTTTGAATTTGATTTTTTTGGTGATTTTGTAAAGATTCAAAATTTTGGAAACCTACTATGATAATTTTTATATTTTCAGATCGGTGGTTGATTGTGGTCGCCGGTGGTTGCGGGTGTTTATTGGTGGCGACCGGTGGTTATTGGTGGCGGTGGTGGTGAAAGTTTGTGAGGACTATTTGAGTATAAAAAGAAATTTAGGGACCGATTTGATAATAATAAAAGTGGCGATATGAAAATAATAAAAATCAAGGGGCCGATTTGAAAAAAAAAAAAAAAAAGTGAATTAATATATATTTAAAAATATATTTATATTTTAATATATATATATATATATATATATATATATATATATATATATATATATATATATATATATATATATATATATATAATATTAATAGAGACGGAAATATATATATATATATATATATAATTTTTAAATATATATATATATATAATTTTTAAATATATATATATATATATATATAATTTTTTTTTAAAAAAATATCAATTTAGCGACGGAAATATCCGTCGCTAAAATGATTCGAAAATAAAACGAGAATTTAAATAGAGACGGAAAATCTGTCGCTAATCCGTCGACGGTCATATCTGTAGCTAATTTAGAGACGGGCATATCTGTCTCTAATTTAGAGACGGACATATCTGTCTCTAATTTAGAGACAGCCATATCTGTCTCTAAATTAGAGACGGACACATCCGTCTCTAAATTAGCTACAAAACAGCGACGCTCAATTTAGCGACGAACCTGCACCCACGGAATAGCTACGAAATAAATCCGTAGCTAAACACGATTTAGCTACGGAATCTTCATTTTAGCTACGGAATTTGCCGTAGCTAAATCCGTTTTTCCTTGTAGTGAGAGTGATCGGAGCTCCAAATTGACGGCAAAGGGAGATAATTTACCTCGATCGAGAGAGGTACGAGAGTGCGATTTCGATGATTGAACCAGTCTAGAGAGAGAAAATTAGAGAGAGAGTATAGCAGAGAGACGACGAAGAATAGGAGCGAAAGCTTCGAGCTTAGTCTTGGTCTCGTAATTTTTTTCATTTATGTTGTTTCGACAATTGAGTTTGCTGCAAGCGAGGGGAAGAGTCGACGTCTTCTAAAAACACGTTTTTTTCTAAGCTTGAAAAAAACGCGTTTTTTGTGAGATTTTGGCTATAAAAAGCATGTATTACAGATATTTTCATAAAAAAAAATACAGTATAAAATATAAATAAAGAGTTATTAAGCATCAGCTCTTTCGACGATCTTCACAGGAAAACCACCTTTCATCTTCGACGTCACATACGCCACAAATACTGGCTCAACGCCGTCACTCGCGGCCGGAACCACCTTAAACCTCCGGAAGACACCGGCAACCACCCTTTTCATTTGCAGGAATGCCATATCCTTCCCCAAACAAATCCTCGGCCCCGCCTGAAACACCGGATACGTATAAGCATCCTTCCCCACAAACTTCAATTTTCCGCCGGCTTCCCCTTCTCTCTGCAGCCACCTATCCGGCCGAAATTCCGCCCAATCTTTCCCCCAAATCTCCTCCACCCTCCCCATTGCGTACGGATGGTACGTAACCCCTATTCCCTTCTTCACAATTGTCCCGTCCGGTAGAACGTCATTGTCGATTGCTGTTTTGGTGTCCGCAGGGACAGGCGGGTAAAGCCTCATGCTGTCGCAGAGGGCGGCGTGGGTGTAAACCATGTCCTTCACTTCGTCGTAGATAGGGGCTTCCGATTTTTCATTGATTTCTTTGAGTATTTCAGTATCGATTTCTGGGTTTTTTGAAACTAACCAGAAAAACCATGTTAATGCCGCCGACGTTGTGTCTTTACCGGCTAAGATAAAGCTTATGACGATGTCGGTAACGAAATCTTCATCAGAGTGACCGGAGCTCAAGAATCGCGATAAGAGATCTACTGAATCGATGGACGAATTTTGGCGGAGCTCTTGTTTCTTCTCATTGATGATCTTTCTGGCAAATTCACGGATTTCATTCACTGCAATTTTAAGTCTCTTTTCGTCTCCAATGTTAAGAAATCGTTTGATTTTCCAAACTAGGGGAACAATTGAACGGAACCTCGTGGTACTGATTTGAATTGCTTCTTCGAAAGCGGTGGCGAATTTTTCTTGTGGTAGCGATGGAGTTAAGTAAGCAGGATCATACCCGAAAGCAATTTTGCAAATGTTGTCAAATGCGAACCTCAGGAGTATGTCTTGGAAATCAAGAACAGTTCCATTGGCTGCGGCGGCTGAAAGAATAGGAAGAAGCCGGTCGTTAAGCTCGGTGTCCACCACATGTTCGACGAAATGCCTGAGAGACTTTGTGTTGAATTCATGACTAGAAACTTGTCTCTGGAACTTCCAGTTGTCACCATCAGCATTAAAGATACCATTCCCAAGTAAATCGGCAAGAGTTGATCTGAGAAATCCACCCTTGTCGTAGTTAGAAAAGTGTGTCTTAAGGATATGCTGAACAACGGCGGGGTTGGCGGTGATGACACGGTGTTGACCCAATGGGCGGCGGAGGATGACGGTTAAATTGGGGGAAGTTTTCACAAAATCTGATAGCCAGTCTACTTTATTATTCCTATTTGCGTAGATTGAAAGATAGGAGCCGATCAGTGGGTACGATTTTGGAACTCGATTGTCATGGTCGAGTTTTGGTGAGAAGAAATGGGAGAGAATTGATGTGAAGAAGAAGAAAAGCAATGGGACAAGGCATAGTAGCAATGAAGTTGAAAGCTGGAGATCTAACATGGCTGAGATTGAACTGGATAAGACTTCTATGGAGTTTTGGATGATGTTCAAGAAATAAGATAGGAGGCTATATATATTAAGTTCATTACTATAATGAAGAGGTGTGCCCAGTTTAACAAGTAACAACATTAGATATCATAGAAGTTTCCATTGAAAGGACCATTGGCCATTTTTCAAATGAAAGACAAGTCATGAGGGTGTTCACATTGACAAAGAAATGTAAGAAAATCTATAACTATAAAAAGGCGGAATTGCAAATCACTTCAGCACATTCCTCATTTTTTCGCTCAAACTAGAACCGAGACTAAATAGAGGCTAGGTTCATTACTCATTTACTAAACACACCCCCTTTAATAACCCGAAATAAAATTTGAAAAATCTGAGGGATATTAATCACACATCGTCTAGGAATTGAAATGCTAGGAAATAGAGTATTATAAATTTTGGGGCCTTAGCCTAGTTCTAGGAAATGAATAGTATAAATTTTGGGGGCTTTGGCTTCTTCGTGAATACCAGTTTTTTTGGCGTTGGGCGCGCCTATGTCACGCCTAAGAAACCAAGGTCACGCATAGGGCGCCTAATCACCGCCAAATGGCTCCTTAATTAAAACTTTTAATAGCTTCTTAATTTCTCAAGAAAGCTTTCCATTTTCGTTTCCCGCCCACAGCCAGTTTTGGAATTGAAAACTTGATCGATTTTATCATTTCACATTTGTAAGATAGTGACTTGCTATAAAGAAAAATGGAAAAAAAATGGATAGATGGTGACGTGCTCTATGAAGAGCAACTTCTCTTATTATTTCTAACTTTCTTTGAAATAGTTTTTTATCCATGCGTTTAACGAACGCACGAGTGTAGCACTAATTTCAATAAATATCTATTGTTTAGTCTAAGAAAGACAATTCAATTTGTCCCCACTACAAATTTCAATAAATATACTCCCTATAAATGTCTATTTTTCAAAAAAAAAAAAACAAAATCCAAAATAAATTTAAAAAATAATTCATCATAAAACAAGACGTTGGAATTCACACTTATACTAATAAATAAGGGATGGAGAACAAGTACTTATTGTCTTCATTCACATCTATAACTATATAAAGGCTGAAGTACAAAGCACTTAAGCACACCCCCATTTTCTCGCTCAAACTAGAACCGAAACTAAATTGAGACTAGGTTCGTTACTCATTTACTAAACACACCCCCTTTAATAACCCGAAATAAAATTTGAAAAATCGGAGGGATATTAATCCCACATCGTCTAGGAATTGAAATGCTAGAAAATGGAGCATTTGAAAATCAATTGAGATATTAATTTCACATCGTCTAGAAATTGAAAGGCTAGAAAATGGGGTAGTATAAATTTTGGGGTCTTTGGCTCCTTAGTGAACACCAGCTTTCTTAATGTATAAATTTTGGGGACTTTGGCTCCATAGTGAACACCATCTTTCTTGGTGTTGGGCGCGCCTAAGTCACGCCTGGTGCGCCTAATCACCGCCAAATGGCTCCTTAACTAAGACTTTTCATAGCTCCTTAATTTCTCAATAAAGCTTTCCATTTAGTATATATTGAAAGGCCTTAGCATTTGAATACCAAATGGGATATTAATCGCACATCGTCTAGGAATTGAAATGCTAGGAAATTGAGTAGTATATATTGAGAGGCTTTAGCATTTGAAAACCAATTGGACATTAATTCCACATCGTCTAGGAATTGAAATGCTAGAAAATGTAGTAGTATATATTTTGGGGCCTTTGGCTCCTTAGTGAACACCAGCTTTATTGGTGTTGGGCGCGCCTAGGTCACACCTAGGGCCCCTAATCACCGCCAAATGACTTCTTAACTAAGACTTTTCATAGCTCCTTAATTTTTCAAGAACGCTTTACATTTTGTATATATTGAGAGTCCTTGGCATTTGAAAACCAAATGGGATATTAATCTCACATCGTTTAGGAATTTAAATATTAGGAAATGGAGTAGTATATATTGAGAGGCCTTAGCATTTGAAAACTAAATGGAATATTAATCCAACATCGTCTAGGAATTGAAATGCTAGAAAATGGAGTAGTATAAATTTAGGGGCTTTTGGCTCCTTAGTGAACACCAACCTTCTTTGTGTTAGGCGTGCCTAGGTCACCCCTAGGGAGCCTAATCACCGCCAAATGACTCCTTAACTAAGACTTTTCATAGCTCCTTAATTTCTCAAGAAAGCTTTCCATTTAGTATATATTGGGAGGCCTTAGCATTTGAAAACCAAATGGAATATTAATCCCACATCGTCTAGGAATTGAAATGCTAGGAAATGGAGTAGTATATATTGAGAGACTTTAACATTTGAAAACCAAATTGGACATTAATCTCACATCCTCTAGGAATTGAATTGAAATGCTAGAAAATGGAGTAATATATATTGAGAGGCCTTGTCATTTGAAAACCAAATGGGATATTAATCCCACATCATCTGGGAATTGAAATGCTAGAAAATGGAGTTGAATATATTGAGAGGCCTTAGCATAGTGTTAGGAAATGAATTAGTATAAGGGCCTTTGGCTCATTTGTGAAGACCAGCTTTCTTGGCATTGGGCTGCCTAGGTCACGCCTTAGGGCGCCTAATCACCGCCAAATGGCTCCTTAACTAAGTCTTTTCATAGATCATTAATTTCTCAAGAAAGCTTTCCATTTTCGTTTCCCGCTCACAGCTAGTTTTGAAATTGGAAACTTCGATTTTGTTATTTCACATTTGTAAGATAGTAACTTGCTATAAAGAAAAAGGGGAAAATAAAAGGGATCGATGTGTGACGTGCTCTATGGAGAGCAACTTTTCCAATTAATTCTAACTTTTTTGAAATAGTTTTTTATCCGTTCGTTTAACGCACGAGTGTAGCACTAATTCTTTTATAAAGGAGGGAGTAATTCAATTAAATGGTTGAGTTTGAGATTGAGATTGATCATGAAAATTGAAATAAAATTATGTTTTTAGTGACGAAAGTAGCAAGTATGTGAAGGCAAAGCCCAAAAGGAGAAAATCACATAGGATTCTCCAATTATGAAGGGAAAAGGGAAAAAGGGAAAAGGGAAAAATAAAAGGTAGAAATTTCAAATATTCCCTCCATCCCACTTCAAGGGTGCTACTTTCCCTTATAAATAGCAAATTTTGAACAGTGTTTCAGATATTTATACCCTTATATGTAAATATATTTACAAAAAAATCATTCATTATTCCCTTATAATATTAATATATTTACAAAAAACTCAATCAAAAAGAGGTTTTATCATAAATATTTTAACTTTTACATTCTCTCTCCTCTAATCTTCTACCCACTTGAAATACTTTATTCATTTTTTTAAAAAAATCTTAAGAAGCGTGAACTACTACTATAGGACCCTTGAAGTAAGACGGAGGGAGTATAATTTATAATAGGTTAAACCTTCCAACGGAATACAACAAATGTGATATAAAGTGTGGCTTTTATCACCCATTATTATAGTAGGAGTAATAACGTAGAGTTGATGTTATTATTAAGGAAAATTATCAAAAAACTAATTTTAAAAGAAAAATTCATATAAGTTGAATATTATAAAAAATTCCCTTTTTTAATTTATTTGTCAAATAACTGATAAATGCATTTATCAGTTAAAAAAATGCATTTATCAGTTGTTTAAACAAAAAATCAACCACAAAATACTTTTTAAAAAACTGATAAATGAATTTATTAGTTGTTTGATTATTAGCAGTTATAAACAACTGATAAATGAATTTATCAGTTATTTTAACTAAAAACGCAAAAAAAAATTAAAAAGAAAAAAGAAAAAACGTTTTTTCTAATATCAAAACTTACATATTTTTTTGTAAATGGCATTTTTTTAAATATTTTTTTATAAAAACTTCAACTATTAAAAGACATTGCTTAATGAAAATGAAAATGATGCAGTGGCCATTAGTTTGTCAAGGAAAGGATCCAATATTTAATTAGACATGTGATTGTGATGTGAAGCAAGATGATTGCATATCAATCATTCCTGAACGATGTAGGATTAATGTCCAATTTGGATTTTAAATAATAAAGTCTCTCAATATATACTACTCCATTTCCTAGCATTACAATTCATAGACGATGTGGGATTAATATCCCATTTGGTTTTTCAAATGCTAAGGCCTCTCAATATATACTAAATGAAAATATTTCTTGAGAAATTAAGGAGCTATGAAAAGTCTTAGTTAAGGAGCCATTTGGCGGTGATTAGGCTCCCTATGACTTAGGCGCGCCCAACACCAAGAAAGCTAGTGTTCACTAAGGAGTCCCCAAATTTATACTATTCCATTTCCTAGCACTTCAATTCCTAGACGATGTGAGATTAATATATCATTTGATTTTCAAATGCTAAGGCCTCTCAATATATACCATTCCATATCCTCGAATTTCAATTCCTAGACGATGTGTGATTAATATCTCATTTGGTTTACAAATGCTAAGGTCTCTCAATATATATTACTCAATTTTCTAGCATTTCAATTCCTAGACATTGTGGGATTAATATCACATTTGGTTTTCAAATGCTAAGGCCTCTTAATTTATACTATTCCATTTCCTAGACGATGTAGGATTAATATCTCATTTGGTTTTCAAATGCTAAGGCCTCTCAATAAATGGAAAGCTTTTTTGATAAATTAAGGAGCTAAAAGTCTTAGTTAAGGAGTCATTTGGCGGTGATTAGGCGCCATAGGCGTGACCTAGGCGCGCCCAACACAAAGAAAGCTAGTGTTTCAATAAGGAGTCAAATGCCCCAAAATTTATACTACTCCATTTTCTAGCATTTCAATTCCTAGACGATGTAGGATTAATAACTCATTTAGTTTTCAAATGCTAAGGCCTCTTAATATATAGTACTCCATTTCCTAATATTTCAATTACTAGACGATGTGGGATTAATATCCCATTTGGTTTTCAAATGCTAAGGCCTCTCAATATATACTAAATGTAAAGCTTTCTTGTGAAATTAAGGAGCTATGAAAAGTCTTAGTTAAGGAGCCATTTGGCGGTGATTAGGAGCCCTAGGCGTGACCTAGGCATACCCAACACCAAGAAAGCTGGTGTTCACTAAGGAGCCAAAAGACCCCAAAATTTATACATCAAGAAAGCTGGTGTTCACTAAGGAGCCAAACTTCCCCATTTCCTAGAATTTCAATTCCTATACGATGTGGGTTTAATATCTCAATTGGTTTTCAAATGCTAAGGTCTCTCAATATATACTACTCCATTTTCTAGCATTTCAATTCCTAGACGATGTGGGATTAATATCCCTCAGATTTTTCAAATTTTATTTCGGGTTATTAAAGATGGTGTGTTTAGTAAATGAGTAATGAACCTAACCTATATTTAGTTTCGATTCTAGTTTGAGCGGGAAAATGGGGGTGTGCTTAAGTGATTTGCACTTCAGCCTGCTGATCGCGAGCAGTTCCAACCATAAATGGTAGAATCGATAGACGGAATGACTTCACGAAGTTAACCTCCTACTTTAGTTTACAAGGGTGATTAGGAGTCCATCAAAGCTTCTTAAACCAATTAAGGTATCTCATTATTAGCCTTTCTACAAGGAGAAAGCAGCCTCACAGCCTATACCACATCCCCATTTTCCCGCTCAAGCTAGAACCAAAACTAAATAGAGGCTAGGTTCATTACTCATTTACTAAACACACCCCCTTTAATAACCCGAAATAAAATTTGAAAAATCTGACGGATATTAATCCCACGTCGTCTAGGAATTGAAATGCTAGGAAATTGAGAAGTGTATATTGAGAGACCTTAGCATTTGAAAACCAATTGAGATATTAATCCCAAATCGTCTAGGAATTGAAATGCTAAGAAATGGAGTAGTATAAATTTTTGGGCCTTTGGCTCCTTAGTGAACACCAGCTTTCTTTGTGTTGGGCATGCCTAAGTCACGCCAAGGGATCCTAATCACCGCCAAATTGCTCCTTAACTAAGACTTTTCATAGCTCCTTAATTTCTCAAGAAAGAATTACATTTAGTATATATTGAGAGGCCTCCTTAGCATTTGAAAACCAAATATGATATCAATCCCACATCGTCTAGGAATTGAAATATTAGGAAATGGAGTAGTATATATTGAGAGGTCTTAGCATTTGAAAACCAAATTGGACATTAAATCCACATCGTCTAGGAATTAAAATGCTAGGAAATGGAGTAGTATATATTTTGGGGCCTTTGGCTCCTTAGTGAATACCATCTTTCTTAGTGTTGGGCGCGCCTAGGTCACGCCTAGGGCGCCTAATCACCGCCAATAGCTCCTTAACTAAGACTTTTCATCGCTCCTTAATTTCTCAAGAAAGCTTTCCTTTTATTGAGATGCCTTAGCATTTGAAAACCAAATGAGATATTAATCCTACATCGTCTAGGAAATGGAATAGTATATATTAAGAGGCCTTAGCATTTATAAACCAAATGGGATATTAATCCCACATTATCTAGGAATTGAAATGCTAGGAAATGGATTGAGTGGCCTTAGCATTTGAAAACAAAATGTGATATTAATTACACATCGTCTAGGAATTGAAATGCTAGGAAATTGAGTAGTATATATTGAGAGGCCTTAGCATTTGAAAAAACAAATGATATATTAATCCCACATCGTTTAGGAATTGAAGTGCTAGGAAATTGAATAGTATAAATTTGGAGCTCCTTAGTGAACACCAGCTTTCTTGGTGTAGGGCGCACCTAATTCACGCATAGGGCGCCTAATCACTGCCAAATGGCTCCTTAACTAAGACTTTTTATAGCTCCTTAATTTCTCAAGAAAGCTTTCCATTTAATATATATTGAGAGGCCTTAGCATTTGAAAACCGAAAGGGATATTAATCGCACGTCGTTTAGGAATTGAAATGCTAGGAAATGGAGTAGTATATATTTTGGGGTCTTTGGCTCCTTAGTGAACACCAGCTTTCTTGGTGTTGGGCGCGCCTATGTCAAGCCTAGGGCCCCTAATCACCGCCAAATGGCTTCTTAACTAAGACTTTTCATAGCTCCTAATTTCTCAAGAAAGCTTTACATTTAGTATATATTGAGAGTCCTTAGCATTTGAAAATCAAATGGGATATTAATCTCACATCGTTTAGGAATTGAAATAATAGGAAATGGAGTAGTATATATTGAGAAGCCTTAGCATTTGAAAATCAAATGGGATATTAATCCCACATCGTCTAGGAATTGAAATGCTAGGAAATGGAGTAGTATAAATTTTCGGGCTTTTGGCTCCTTAGTGAACACCAACTTTCTTTGGGTTGAGCGCGCCTAGGTCACGCCTAGGGCGCCTAATCACCGCCAAATGGCTCCTTAACAAGACTTTTCATAGCTACTTAATTTCTCAAGAAAGCTTTCCATTTAGTATATATTGAGAGGCCTTAGCATTTGAAAACCAAATGGACTATTAATCTCACATCGTCTAGGAATTGAAATGCTTGGAAATGGAGTAGTATATATTGAGAGGCTTTAACATTTGAAAACCAAATTGGACATTAATCCCACATCATCTAGGAATTGAAATGCTAGGAAATGGAATAGTATATATTGAGAGGTCTTAGCATTTGAAAACCAATTGGGATATTAATCCCACATCGTCTAGGAATTGAAATGCTAGAAAATGGAGTTGTATATATTGAGAGGCCTTAGCATAGTTCTAGGAAATGAATTAGTATAAATTTTGGAGACTTTGGCTCCTTTGTGAAAACCAGCTTTCTTAGCGTTGGGCGCGCCTAGGTCACGCCTAGGGCGCCTAATCACCGCCAAATGGTTCTTTAACTTAGTATTTTCATAGCTCCTTAATTTCTCATGAAAGCTTTTCATTTTCGTTTCCAGAGCCAAATGGTTGAGTTTGAGATTGATCATGAAAAATGAAATAAAATTATATTTTTAGCGACGGAAGTAGCAAGTATGTGAAGGCAAAACCCAAAAGGAGAAAATCACATCGGATTCTCCAATTATGAAGGGAAAAAGGAAAAGGAAAAAAGGGAAAATTAAAAGGTAGAAATTTCAAATACTCCCTCCGTCCCACTTCAAGGGTGCTACTTTCCCTTTTGATCCGTCTCATACTAAGAGTCCCATTTCATAAATGACAAATTTTGAACAGTGTTTCGGAGATTTATACCCTTATAATGTTAATATATTTACATTAAAAACCATTTATTATTCCCTTATAATGTTAACATATTTACAAAAAAATAATCAAAAAGAGGTTTTATCATAAATATTTTAACTTTTACATTCTCTCTCCTCTAATCTTCTACTCACTTGAAATTCTTTATTCGTTTTAAAAAAAAATTCTTAAGAAGTGTGAACTACTACCATAGGACCCTTGAAGTGAGACGGAGGGAGTATAATTTATAATAGGTTAAAACTTCCAACGGAAGACAACAAATGTGATATAAAGTGTGGCTTTTATCACCCATTATTATAGTAGGAGTAATAACGTAGAGTAGATGTTATTATTAAGGACATTTATCAAAAAACTAATTTTAAAAGAAAAAATCATATACGCTGAATATTATAAAAAATTTCCTTTTTTTTTAATTTATCAGTCAAATAACTGATAAATGCATTTATCAGTTAAAAAATGCATTTATCAGTTGTTTAATCAAAAAATAAAGCACAAAATAATTTTTTAAAAAAACTGAAAAATGAATTTATTAGTTGTTTGATTATTACCAGTTATAAACAACTGATAAATGCATTTATCAGTTATTTTAACTAAAATCGCAAAAAACAATTAAAAAGAAAAAATAATTTTTTTTTCTAATATCAAAACTTACATATATTTTTGTAAATAGCATTTTTTTAAATTGTTTTTGATAAAAATTCCTACTATTAAAATTAAGACATTGCTTTAATGAAAATGAAAATGAAAATGAAAATGAAAATGATGCAGTGGCCATTACTTTGTCAAGGAAAGGAACCAATATTTAATTAGACATGTGATTGTGATGTGATGCAAGATGATTCCATATGAATCAATCCTGAACGATGTAAGATTAATGTCCAATTTAGTTTTCAAATGCTAAGACCTTTCAGTATATACTACTCCATTTTTTAGCATTTCAATTTCCAGACGATGTGGGATTAATATCCCATTTGGTTTTCAAATGCTAAGGCCTCTCAATATATACTAAATGAAAAGTTTTCTTGAGAAATTAAGGAGCTATGAAAAGTCTTAGTTAAGGAGTCATTTGGCGGTGATTAGGCGCCGTAGGCGTGACTTAGGCGCGCCCAACACCGAGAAAGCTGGTGTTCACTAAGGAGCCCCAAAATTTATACTATTTCATTTCCTAGCACTTCAATTCCTAGACGATCTGGGATTAATATATCATTTGATTTTCAAATGCTAAGGCCTCTCAATACTACTCCATTTCTTAATATTTCAATTCCTGGACGAAGGCCTCTCAATATATACTACTCAATTTCCTAATATTTCAATTCCTAGACGATGCGGGATTACTATCACATTTGGTTTTCAAATGCTAAGGCCTCTCAATATATACAAAATGTAAAGCTTTCTTGAGAAATTAAAGAGCTATAAAAAGTCTTAGTTAAGGAGCCATTTGGCGGTGATTAGGCGCCATAGGCGTGACCTAGGCGCGCCCAACACAAAGAAAGCTAGTGTTTCAAAAAGGAGTCAAATGCCCCAAAATTTATACTACTCCATTTTCTAGCATTTCAATTCCTAGACGATGTAGGATTAATAACTCATTTATTTTTCAAATGCTAAGGCCTCTTAATATATAGTACTCCATTTCCTAATATTTCAATTACTAAACGATGTGGGATTAATATCCCATTTGGTTTTCAAATGCTAAGGCCTCTCAATATATACTAAATGTAAAGCTTTCTTGTGAAATTAAGGAGCTATGAAAAGTCTTAGTTAAGGAGCCATTTGGCGGTGATTAGGAGCCCTAGGCGTGACCTAGGCGCGCCCAACTCCAAGAAAGCTGGTGTTCAATAAGGAGCCAAAGGCCCCAAAATTTATACATCAAGAAAACTGGTGTGCACAAAGGAGTCAAATGCCCCAAAATTTATACTACTCCATTTCCTAGCATTTCAATTCCTAGACGATGTGGGATTAATATACAATTGGTTTTCAAATGCTAAGGCCTCTCAATATATACTATTCCATTTCCTAGCTTTTCAATTCCTAGACGATGTGGGTTTAATATCCTTCAGATTTTTCAAATTTTATTTCGGGTTATTAAATGGGGTGTGTTTAGTAAATGAGTAATGAACCTAGCCTATATTTAGTTTCGGTTCTACTTCAGCACGCTGATCGCGAGCAGTTCCAACCAGAAATGGTAGAATCGATAGACGGAATGACTTCACGAAGGTTAAGCTCCTACTTTAGTTTACAAGGGTGATTAGGAGTCCATCAAAGCATCTTAAACCAATTAAGGTATCTCATTAGTAGCCTGTCTACAAGGAGAAAGCAGCCTCACAACCCATACTACACCCCCATTTTCCCACTCAAACTAGAACTGAAACTAAATAGAGGCTGGGTTCATTACTCATTTACTAAACCCACCCCCTTTAATAACCCGAAATAAAATTTGAAAAATCTGAGGGATATTAATCCCACATCGTCTAGGAATTAAAATGCAAGGAAATTGAGTAGTATATATTGAGAGACCTTAGCATTTAAAAACCAATTTAGATATTAATCCCACATTGTCTAGAAATTGAAATGCTAGAAAATGGACTAGTATAAATTTTGGGGCCTTTGACTCCTTAGTGAACACCAGCTTTCTTGATGTATAAATTTTGGGGTCTTTGGCTCCTTAGTGAACACTAGCTTTCTTGGTGTTGGGCACGCCTAGGGCTCCTAATTACCGCCAAATGCCTCATTAACTAAGACTTTTCATAGCTCCTTAATTTCTCAAGAAAGCTTTACATTTAGTATATATTGAGATGCCTTAGCATTTGAAAACAAAATGGGATATTAATCTCACATCGTCTAGGAATTGAAATATTAGAAAAGGGAGTAGTATATATTGAGAGACCTTAGCATTTGAAAACAAAATGTGATATTAATCCCTCATCGTCTAGGAATTGAAATGCTAGAAAATGGAGTAGTATAAATTTTGGAAATGGAATAGTATATATTAAGAGGCCTTAGCATTTGAAAACCAAATAGGATATTAATCCCACATTGTCTAAGAATTGAAATACTAGGAAATGGAGTAGTATATATTGAGAGGTCTAGCATTTGAAAATCAAATGTGATATTAATCACACATCGTCTAGGAATTGAAATGCTAGAAAATGGAGTAGTATATATTTTCGGGCCTTTGGCTCCTTTGTGAACACGGGCTTTCTTGGTGTTAGGCGCGCCTAGGTCACGCCTAGGGCCCCTAATCACCGCCAAATGACTTCTTAACTAAGACTTTTCATAGCTCCTTAATTTCTCAAGAAAGTTTTACATTTAGGGCTCGTTTGGCAGTTGAGTGGGATAACCCGTATTAATATTGAGGGTAGTATTAATAGTGAGGGGATTGTTAATCATAGGATTAATAATGAGGCTTTTTAATAATCCTGATTGAAAATATAAATTTTTGTTTGGTAGAAATCACATAAAACAAGACAATATTCTTTTAAAGTCCAAATTACCCGTACAATTATAAAGAGACAATCAAGGGCACAATTAAAGAAAATTAGCACCTTTTTTTTTAAATTGATAACATGTTAACATTTTGTATAGAGAGAATTAAATATGGAAAGGTCAAGCCATTTAATAGTCGACATATATATTGTGGTTAGTTTCGTCAAAAATATTTTTATCCACCATGTTCTAATACCCTCATTAATAATACCACCCTTCCATTGGGATAAATAAGGAGGGGATAAGAAGTTAATCCCGGTGAAGAGGATAATTTATATCGTTGCCTTTTTTCCTACCAAACACTCGACTTCGGGATTATTAATCCCATCTGATGCTAAGATGGGCTATCAAATTATATATTGAGAGACCTTAGCATTTGAAAACCAAATGGGATATAAATCTCACATCGTTTAGGAATTGAAATATTAGGAAATGAAGTAGTATATATTGAGAGGCCTTAGCATTTGAAAACCAAATGGGATATTAATCCCACATCGTTTAGGAATTGAAATATTAGGAAATGAAGTAGTATATATTGAGATGCCTTAGCATTTGAAAACCAAATGGGATATTAATCCCACATCGTCTAGGAATTGAAATGCTAGGAAATTGATTAGTATAAATTTTGGGGCTTTTGGCTCCTTAGTGAACATCAACTTTCTTTGTGTTGGGCGAGCCTAGGTCACACCTAAGGCGCCTAATCACCGCCAAATGGCTTCTTAACTAAGACTTTTCATAGCTCCTTAATTTCTCAAGAAATCTTTCCATTCAGTATATATTGAGAGGCCTGGAATATTAATCTCACATCGTCTAGGAATTGAAATGCTAGGAAATGGAGTAGTATATATTGAGAGGCCTTAGCATTTGAAAACCAAATTGGACATTAATTCCACATCGTCTAGGAATTGAAATGCTAGGAAATGGAGTAGTATATATTGAGAGGCCTTAGCATTTAAAAATCAAATGAGATATTAATCCCACATCGTCTAGGAATTGAAATGCTAGAAAATGGAGTAGTATATATATATTGAGAGGCCTTAGCATAGTGCTAGGAAATGAATTAGTATAAATTTGGGGCCTTTGGCTCCAAATTTATACTACTCCATTTTCTAGCATTTCAATTCCACAGTCAGTTTTGGAATTGAAAACTTGGTCGATTTTGTCATTTCATATTTGTAAGATAGTGATTTGCTATAAAGAAAAAGAGAAAAAATAAAAGGGATAGATGTGTGACGTGCTCTATGGAGAGCAACTTCTCCTATTATTTCTAACTTTATTTGAAATAGTTTTTTATCCGTGCGTTTAACGCACGAGTGTAGCACTAATTCTTTTATAAAGGAGAGTAATTTGATTAAATGGTTGAGTTTGAGATTGATCATGAAAAATGAAATAAAATTATGTTTTTAGCGACGGAAGTAGCAAGTATGTGAAAAAAATGAAATAAAATTATGTTTTTAGCGATGAAAGTAGCAAGTATGTGAAGGCAAAGCCCAAAAGGAGAAAATCACATAGGATTCTCCAATTATGAAGGGAAAAGGTAAAAAGGAAAAAAAGGTAAAAATAAAAGGTAGAAATTTCAAATACTCTCTCCGTCCTACTTTCCCTTTTGGTCCGTCCCATATTAATCCCATTTCATAAATGGCAAATTTTGAACAGTGTTTCGGACATTTATACTCTTATAATGTAAATATATTTACAAAAAAAAACCATTCATTATTCCCTTATAATGTTTGGGTTTGGGTTAACACTGACCGAATTGTGATTAAAGCTCCGATGATTACTTAAGAGGAATAATCATATCCACTAGCGGCGGATCTTTGGTGGTGATGCCACTATTGGTGGACCGTCATGTTATGTAATTTATTATTGGGGTTAATTACAAATTAGGGCATGAAGTCTCACATGAGGTCCCCAAGAGGGGCCTGACTTTTTTTTTTAGCGATTTAGGGCCTGACTTCACATTTTTTATCAAATCAGGGCTTTTTGACGATTTTCATCCAAATAATCCATTAAGTTAAAGAATAAGTAATGAAAGGACTAGTTTGTAATGATTATTAGTTTTAAGGGGTCAAATGCAAAGTTTAAATATAAAGTGTTCAAAATTTATTTCTTTTTCCAAAATAATTAATATTATCTTAATTCTAAAATAATTAATATCCGGAATAAATATATGTTTTTAAATTTTTATATTAAAAAAAAATAAAATATTATTATTTTTTTAAAATAATAATATTTATTTCTTTTCCCAAAATAATTAACATTATATTAATTATTAATATTTTGAAAAAAATATTTTTTTACTTTTTATGTCACAAAACAAAATTAATTTATTTTTTATTATTATGTTAAAAAATAGTTAATGTTCGTAATATATTAACATTATATTAAATAATTAAAATTTTCAGTTTTTTAATACATTTAAAGGTTTTCTTATTTTTAAAATTATTTTATTTTAAAAAACCAATATACGAACATTAATTATTTTTTAACATAAAAAAATAATATTTTTATTTTTTTAATATAAAAATCAAAAAACATATATTTATTCCGGATATTAATTATTTTAGAATAAGATAATATTAATTATTTTGGAAAAAGAAATAAATTTTGACACTTTATATTTAAACTTTGCATTTGACCTCTTAAAACTAATAATCATTACAAACTAGTCCCTTCGTTACCTATTCTTTAACTTAACGGATTATTTGGATGGAAATCGTCAAAAAACCCTCATTTGATCAAAAAATGTGAAGTCAGGCCCTAAATCTCTAAAAAAAAAAAGTCAGGCCCCTCTTGGGGACCTCAGGTGAGACTTCAGGACCTAATTTGTAATTAACCCTTATTATTGTTGTATTTCTTATTGTAATTGATGTTTTCTACGTAAAATAAATGTTTATTTAAATAAAAGGACTCCGTCTTAATTAATTCTTTGGCTAAGGGCCTGTCTGGTATCTCCATTAAACTTTCGGTTTAAACTTTCAGTTTGAAATATTTAAGAGATTAAAAAGTTCAGTTAGTAAAGACAAATTAAATCAATTAAAATGTCTTTAAAAATGTTACTATTCTTGAGTTGAGTTGAAAATGTCGTGTGTCTTAATAAGGTAAGAGCATAAAAAAGAAGAAGGAAATTAGTTTAAATCAATTTATCAACATATTTTATTTGTTTATTTATTGCTAATTTTAGTTTTTGAAATATATTAGTTTTTTATTCATAGTGTAATTGACACAGAAATATTATAATGTAATTATTATCTTATTAAAAATATTGATAATATTTTTAATAGAGTATCATAATTAAAAAAAATCAATATTTGGTTAAAATTTAGTCAAGTTGAGCAAAATAGCTAAAATAAAATTTATTTATTATTTTATGTTTGTCCTAATTAAAACAATAAAATTATTTGAAACATATCATTTTTTATGAATGATAACTTTTTTATTTTTAATAAATAAGACTATTTATTTGAGAATAAACAAAACGAAATCAAGTGAGAAGATATAAGGCTATTTCTTCATTTGCATGAATTACAACAAATAAAAATATGTTACAAACTTATTTCAAATTGTAAAATGTTTGAAATTGACTTCAACTATATAAAATAAAATTATTTAGTTAGTTATTGTGTTAACAAGTAAATAAAATAATAAAAATATAATCTAATTATAATAATTAGGACGTACATATCAATGATAACTTTATTTTGTTATACAATAATTGATATTATTCAAATAAATTTTTGAGTGTTGAATTGAAATTTTAATTAAATTTCGATTTATATGATTTCTCATTACCAAATAAAATCAAAATTTAAAATCATAACTTAATGATTTCAGCTCTGTATTTTCAACTCTATATTTTCAAAGTTTAATTTTTATTTTTACCAAACGTGATCTAATTATTTGCATTTCATCTTTGTGGTTTCAGTTCTATATATCCAAAAGCCAAAATCTAGGGAGAAACACGTTTCTCCATAAGGTATGGAGAAACGGGTTTCTGGATATCCAGAACTCTTTGAAAAGATATCCAGAACCTTATGTAAGTGATATCCAGAAATTTAGAATTGGCTTCTGGATATAAGTTTTAAGGCTTCTGGATATCCATATTCAATGTTCTGGATATCCAGAACCTTGTGAAAGTTATATCCAGAATCAGATTTGGTCTTGGCCTTGGATTTGGTCTCAAATATTTTTTCTGAATATCCGTCCCAAAGCTTCTGGATATCAATCCTAAAGCTTCTGGATATCCAGAAACCCGTCTAGGGAGAAACGCGTTTCTCCCTAGACCTACTCTATCCAAAATCACATTTCCATCTCTTTCTATCTAAATTCTCGCTTTTTTTTAATCAAATGTCTCGCTTTCCATCTTTCTATACGAAGTCTCGCTTTTTGTTTTTTCTTAGATTTTTAGCTGTTTTTAATGGTTAATTCCTAAATTCAATCATAGACAAACAACGAAAATTAAATATTTTGTTAATGAAATGATTGAGATTCAGACTTAAGTAGTTAAGTTTGGTAACTTGATTGGGTTGACAATTTTGAATTGAGATAATTGTAAGGAATTTAAAGAAATATTACAGTAAAATTTTACTTTCTCATTTGACTTATTAACGTTTAAAAAAATGTGTTTTGCCTACTTATACATTGCTTAAATTGTACTAACTTTATTTCATTACTTAAAAATGAGAATTTATTTTGATACTAAATAAAGTGAAAAGTGCGACATAGAACATGGGGGCGAATGGAGTATTGAAATTAAAAAAAAAAAAAAGGGACCACAAAAATTACAAATTTTTCAGGGTATTAAGTAACCGCCTCACTTAACTTATTACAAGGCAAGGCCAGACCGGCCATGACTACCGCGGCTCAACCTAGTCATTAAAAACATACTAAATCACACATTTTATCTACTTCTTTCGTTACAAAATAAATATCACATTTAATTTGTCAACATTTTTATAAAATAGTGTAACACCCGTGCGTTAAACGCATGACCATAACATTTTGACAAAAACAGAGCCATTAATAAAAGAGTCAATATAAATATAAGGATAAATATTAAATTGACTCTTCTCTTAGACTTCAAGAATATTTCCTGAGTAAATGAATTTTTAACATTTATTAAAATAAAAGTACAACAAAATATTTCAAGTGATATAAAATTTATCATACAATTAATTATATTCGATAATGCCTGACCAGTATAAATGTGATGATCGTTTTAACTTCTACCATCTGTTATAATGCCTTGCAGATAAATATTTTATGCACTTAAATATATGAATCAGATATGTTGGAAGAATATAAAGAAAATTATAAATAATATATAAAAGTTATGTAAAAAGGAATATAATATCATATACCACATTCTAAAACAAGAATTTTCGACAAAAAAGTTACACATGTTAATGAAATAATATTACAAATTTTGGAAAATTTCCTTGTAAACAACATTAGTTGTTTGACTTGTTGGCTTCCCATCTTCATCACATATTAAAATTAGAGCTGTCAATTCGGGAATACAGGACGGGACGGGACGAAATTATGTTGTCCCACGACGGGAACGGGACGAGACGGGACGGGACTAAAATACTCCGTCCCATCCCGTCCCATTTGCGGGACGCGGGATCCCGCGGGACCCATACGGGATGAGTATTTTTCAAGTGTCACCAATCTGTGTTCTAATTGATAGCCCTCAAATGAAAACAATCTATTAACCATGATCAATTTGAGAAGCTCAAGTAGATGGAAGTAGGACAAGTAACATGCAAAACTCAAATAATTGATAAGCTCATCAACAAATTACATAGCCAATTCATCAATAACAGAAGAAAGGCCCTCCAATGCTTTGATACTGATCAGTGTTACTGTCACGACCCTAGGTCCGGGCACTAATTTGGCCACGTGTTAGGCACGTGAGGGTTGGGGTGCATTTCATCTCCTCTTGTGTATATGTGATATATGAAATGATTACATGTTTATTTGGCTAGATTGCTAAATTACATGGTTTTAGATGTTATTATATTGATTTTGAAAATAATGTCTAAATAAAAGAAATGGGAAAGTTGTGTAGTAAAATGATAACATTTGAAATTTGAAATGAAAGTGTTATAAAAAGTTTGAGGAGCTTACGTGAAATTATAAGTTTAAGGTGGTGGTGTGTAAGAGATTAGAACTAGGAGGAGCTAAAGTGTAAAATTGGTTATATAAATATCCTTCTAGTTTATCCAAGAAGAGTATTATCACCTCCTCAGTTCTCTCTTCTTCTTCTACATTCTAAAGAGTTCCAAACCCTAGCTGAGCTTCATAAAATTCCAGAAATTCAGCCGTGGAGTTGTTGTTGATTCCGTCTTCAAATTAGAGCTAAGGAAGGTGAATAGAGTAAGAAGAGCCGAGTATATATTCTTTTTACTTTGGTGAAAATTGTAAGTTGTTATGGTTCTTTCATATAATTGTTCATAACATGTATTATGATGTTATTATGATGTTTTGAATCCGTTTTGTACAAGTTGAAATCATGTTCTTGGGGTTGGAAATGAAAAGAAAATAAGTGGTTGAAGAACATGTTGAAGGTGATTATAATGGGTTGAATGGGATTGGAAATTGGTTATAGATGTGTTATGTGTTATGGAGAGAGTATATTGGGGTCTAAATCATGTATATACTGTTGTTAAATCACGTTGCAGGAGCTGTACTGAAACTGGTGTGGTTCTTGTTATTACTGATGTTGTTGCTGATGTTGCAGCAAGAACCAGTTCCTGGGACCTCTCTAGGTCATGCGACACTCTAGGTCTGCTTGGACGAGTCGTGCCTTTCAGGGGACGACAGATTCTGGTGGGGGAAGAAGGCACGAGTCGTGCCCTAGGGCACGAGTCGTGTGCTACCCTGCAGCTCTGAACAGTTTTTGAAGCTTTGAACACCTAGTTAAAAGGGTACGGATTTAGTCACTCTTTAACTATACTTCTAGTACCACTTTAGTACTACAATATGGAACTTGAAATGGTCCAATTGGATAATGGGAAGGTCTTTAAATATTGACCTGAAAATGCTTGGAAGGCAACTACGAAACTTGAACCAAAGTTAGTAAAACTTGGTATTTGAACTAGGAACCTTAAGAGAAGGTGTTTAATGTTGTATGTTGAATGCGTAGGATTACTTAGATGATATTGTACTCCTACGTGGTGACCTGGATAGGGTTATTTGCTCTTATAGTGCATAAGATGTATAGTGCACTACTTCATTGATTAGGGCAGGAGTGGTAATACCCTGTTACTAAATTATACCTTGGGTATTGAATGTGTAGGCCTCATATATGATACATGGTGCCTTATGTGGTTATATTTATAGGGTTGTGGGTTCAAATAATGTGTAGAACGTGTAATACCCTACGTGCTTGGTTGGAACCTTTATAGAAAGTGTTCCATATTATGACATGAGTATGTAGGGCTACTTATAGTATATTGTACCCCTACGTGGTTACCTATATGTGGTTATAGGTTTAGATAGTGCGTGAAATATATGTTGCACTGTATATTGGGATTTAGCATGGATATGTAGGACTTATGTGATATACTATGTGCCATAAGTGTTTACATGTTCATAGTTGGTTGTGCACATAGTGTTTAAATACATGTTGCACTGTTTCATTTATTGAGCATGAGTATTACTACCATGTCATGGGATTGTGTTGTTATTCAATAGTGTTGAAATACATGTGCACTATTGTGATTGATTTAACATTGGTTGCAGTTCCATGTTATATATATATATATATATATATATATATATATATATATATATATATATATATATATATATATATATGTGTGTGTGTGTGTGTTGATGTCCCATTGGGTGGACTTACTTTCAAGTATCTGTCACTACTACATTTCTGACCTAATGTAACACCAATTTTCGTTGCATTAGGGCCCAAAAACCGTTACATTAGGCCTAATGTAACGCCAAATGGCCGTTGCATTCTCTTGCGTTGCATTAGGTCTAATGCACCGACATAGTAAGCTAATGTAACGCCAGAGCTTTGGCATTGCATCAGGTAAATACCTGATGCAACGCCAATTTTATAACTATATGAACACCTAATGCAACGCCAAAAAGAACCTAATGCAACGCCAATTTAAAAAGTGGTTGAATACCTAATGCAACGCCAAAAAGATCATAATTTCACAATTTTATTAATTTTTTTAATTTTCTTTTTTCAATATATATATATATATATATATATATATATATATATATATATATATATATATATATATATATATTGTTAGTGTAATCTGCAGGTGATATCGCAGATGATTTCCCAAAAGTCCAGGTGATATCGCAGATGATTTCCTGGACTGAAAATTATATAGTTGTATATTTCTTGTTTGTTATTTAATGGACTAACGTGCTAATATGGTCTGTATAGTCTATGGTTTATGGTTATATTTCAGGGTGCAATAGCATCAAAGAAGGAGCCAGACACGTGTGGAAATTGGAAGAAAAGAATTAATACATTTTATGTATTAATTCGTAACTTTGGCGAACAACAACAACACGTATGGAGACTTTGTCAAAGGTTTTTGCTGAGTTATAGAAGAAGTACAAGGATGATAAAGCAAAGGAGTACAAGGCGTGGAAGCATGGCTTGAGGATTAAACAACTCGGTTGCTACAAAATAGGAAAGTGGGAGCTAGAATTGTGGAACAACTTCACCCACTCTCCCTACACTTCCTCCACGTGCAAGACCAGCCCCAAGGCTGTTATTGAAGTAGCCTTCAAGTAATTGAAGACTATAAATAAGCTTGGAAGGTTTATTTGAAGACATGCCAATTATTTCATCACATTCACACCTTCGAAAAGCTTAGAGATAGAGTTCTTTGTTTGGTTCTTTTTAATCCTTTCTCCCTTGTAATTTCGCACTTGATTACTTTGGTATCAAGGTGTGTGAAGGCTAGGATAGGATTCCGTTCTTTATCTCTTGTTCCATAGAGCTTAAAATAGATATAGCTATAGGGAACTTTCGGCTTTGTAACTTCATTCATAGTGATTATAAAGTCTTGCCTAAGAGGCACTCTCAAGTTATATTTATTTAACTTGAGAAAAACAATTTTGGTATTTTTATTCCGCTGCAAACTCTTTTACAAAATTGTTTTATTTTCGAAGTGTGTGTGTGTGCCATCCCAAGTGCTATCGTTGGTGCTGTTATCACCTTGGATATCACTTGTGATTCAAGCCGTGACAATTTCAATTGGTATCAGAGCCTCTCACTTGACGATACAAAGTGTTTGGTCCTTTTTGTCATGGCTTTTGATCCTGCAAATCCAAACCAAAAACGTCTTCCTGTTTTAGATGGTTCGAATTATGCATATTGGAAAATTCGCCTTCGCTCGCATATCAAATCAATTGATCTTCGAGCATGGCGATCTATAGTTCATGGGTACTCTCTTCCACTATTACCTCCTGATGAGGATGGTGATGTTCAGGTTAAACCTGAAGGTGAGTGGACTAATGAAGAGATCACCCTAGCTAACTATAATGAGAAAGCTCTTAATGCTATCTTTGAGTGGGTTGACATGCATATTTTTAAACTTGTTCAAAATAGTTCCACAAATTTCAAGAAGCTTGGGATATTTTACAAAGGTTTTGTGAAGGTGATTCTAGTGTGCGTGAAAACAAACTTAGAGGTCTTACTGGCAAATTTGAAAGGTTGAGAATGGGTGAAAGTGATACCATTTCCTCTTATTTTGAAAAATTGTTTGACATTGCTAATGAGTGTCAACTTTTAGGTCAACCTTTTACAAACAAACAATTGGTTTCAAAGGCTATTAGAACTCTCCCTGAGCGTTTTAATATTAAGGTTTCCTCTATAGAAGAGGCTCACAATCTTTCTACTATGAACATCAATTCCTTAATGAGCATTTAAAAAAATTTTGAATCAAACCTTGCTGAGCAAAGTGAAGCCTCTAAAGGCAAGAGTGTTGCTTTAAAAGTTCAATCCTCTAGTGGTTCAACTAATGAGGATGACGAAATTTTTGAGGAATTAGGTGAAGATGCCAGTGTTGCCTTACTTACCAGGAAATATAACTCAATGGTGAGAAAATTTAACAAAGAAAATGTGCAGGTAAAGGCTAAAGAGCAACAAGCCAAGGTGTACAATTCAATGCCCAAGAGGACATTTCCATCTACTCGAAGGTGGTCCCATAAGGAGAGCATCATCAGATCAATCCAGATCTGATCCAAAATACCTTGAATCAATCCAATGTCATGCTTGCTCTGGATGGGGTCATTACTCAAATGAGTGTGCTAACACTCTAAGGAAGATGGGAAAGAACCTATGGGTTTCTCTCAGTGACAATGAGGATGAGGAGACCAATCAATCTGAAGATTCAGATCAAACGACAATGGTGGTCACAAGCTGTGACTCGGATTACATCGGTGATACTCCAGGTGATATCCAAAATGGGATAGCACCTGAGATATCATCCAACAGTATACGATTTAAATTTGATAAATGCTTTGTTTGTTTTGTGGGTTACGTTAACATGGATGCGGAGTTGTTCACAAGATGAGAAGGAGTTCAGCAAAGATGAACTCATTTGTGGTCTTAAGAACCTTTGCAAAGAATTGGTGAACGAATGGAAGAAAGAAAACAAGAAGGTGATCTCTCTGTCCAAAGAGGTTCAAGACCTGACTGATGGCTTGACTAGATTGGAGGTTCAACTCACAAAGAAGGATGTGGAGCTGGACAAAGTCAAGAGCAAACTTAATCTTGCCGAGGCAACATTCAAGAAACTCAACACAAGTTCTACCAAGTTAGATGCAATTATTGGGTTGTCCAAACCACTCAAGGCAGGTATGGGTTTTCAAGAGTCTTTAAATGCTATTACATCTACTTTATCTAATACAGAAGATAAGTTAGTTTTTGTTAAAGAAAGAGATCATGTTGAACCAATATCTTCGATAAGTCTTCGACAAGGTAAAAATATGTAACTACTTTTGTTACTCTCTTGGACATTTGAAAAATGATTGCAAAACTCTCTTAAAAAACAGTCCGGTTCTGTGTGATACCTGAAGTGCTACCTAGCATGTCGGATATCACTGTCGATCAGAAGAAAAATTATCAAAGTAGGAAAGTGTGGAAACCTAAGTCTAATCGATATGTGTTGTTGTATGCACTGCCTTAAAGCCTAATGTTGAAGGTTCATGGTATTTTGATAGTGGTTGTTCTCGTCATATGACTGGAACAAAAATATTTTTAAAGGAATATGAACCTATTCAAGGTGGTAGTGTAACATATGGTGGTGGTGGCAAGAGTAATATAGTAGGAAAAGGCGTATTAAATGTACCTGGATTTCTGCTTTGAAAAATGTTTTGCATGTTGATGAACCGGTAACTAATTTAATTAGTATTAGCCAACTTTGTGATGACAACCTTGAAGTAAAATTCAATAAAAACACTTGTGAAGTTTTTGATTGTACCAATAAGCGTGTTATGACTGGTACTAGGTCAAGTAATAAGCTGTTATCTTGTTGAGGATAAACAAGTGTGTCATTACTGAGGGTTGATGATGCTACCTTATGGCATCAAAAGTTGGGTCATGTCCATTTCGTAACATTGTGAAACTCATTAATCTTTGAAGCTATAAGAGGTATACCTAGTCCGGACATAAGTACGAAAATCATATGTGAAGATTGTTTAAAGGGTAAACAAACACGTGCTACCCATAGTGCTACCCAACATAATGAGGAGTGATTCGGGACAACGCATTGTTTTCAATTAATGCATATGGATTTAATGGGTCCAGTTGAGGTAGACAGGTTTAGGAGGTAAGAAATATACTTTTGTAATAGTTGATGATTTTTCTAGATTTACTTGGGTATATTTTTAAAAGAAAAATCGAAACTTTTGAAAAGTTTAAAGTCTTACATGCTAAAATCAAAAACATGTTTTCTGCTCTTATCATGCGAATAAGGTCTGATCATGGAACGGAGTTTGATAATTCATTGTTCTTTACTTTTTGTGAATTAAAAGGAATTAAACATGAGTTTTCTCTCCTAAAACACCTCAACAAAATGGGGTGGTGAAAGGAAAAATAGGACCTTACTTGAGATGGCACGTGTGATGTTGTTTTCAAAAAGAATTTCAAAAAGATTTTGGGCTGAGGCCTTAAACACAGCTTGTCACACAGCCAATAGGGTTTTTCTAAGACCTGGTACTAGAATGAAACCTTATGAAATTTTGAATGGTAGGATACCAAAGGTTCATTATTTTCATACATTTGGGTGTGTGTGTTATGTTCTAAATGATCGGGATTACTTAGCTAAATTTGACTCTAAAAGTGATAAGGCTATATTTCTTGGGTATGCTCAGGACAGTCGAGCATATAGGGTTTATAACCTTAGGTTAAAAACCATTCAGGAATCAATTAACGTTGTTTTTGATGATTTAGCAAGTGTTACAGGTGATGGAGTACAGGAATCTCCATTAATATTGCTTTGGAAGAAGCTGGAGAATCAAAATCAAGTAAGTGATACCCCAGTGCTGGCCCAAGTGTTGCCACTGAAGGGATAGCATCTCCGGTATCACCCAAGACCAATCCAGCAACTGAAAAGGATGAACAGCCAGATGATGATGCTCATGTGCATGAAGATTTGAGAAGGGATCCACCAGCTAGGATCAGAAGAGACCATCCTTCCTCTCAAATTATTGGAGAAGCTAGTGAAGGGGTACGAACAAGGAACAAAGGACATTTTAGTGACCGTGAAATGGCAAGGTATGTGTGTATGTCCACCACATACCACAAGGTAAAATATTCCTGTTTTGTTTCTTCTTTAGAACCCAAAAATATTCGAAGCTTTAAAAGATAATTTTTGGATACATGCCATGCAAGAGGAACTTGAACAATTTGCTCGTAATGAAGTTTGGTGTTTAGTACCACGTCCTAGTAATACAAATGTTATTGGTACTAAATGGATTTTCAAAAACAAATCAGATGAGCAAGGAAATATTGTTAGGAACAAAGCTCGTCTCGTAGCACAAGGTTACACCCAAATTGAAGGTGTTGACTTTGATGAGACCTTTGCTCCCGTTGCTAGAATAGAATCTATAAGACTCCTCTTGGCTATAGCTTGTTTTCTAAAAATTACTTTGTTTCAAATGGATGTTAAAGCTGCCTTTTTAAATGGTTATTTAAAAGAAGAAGTTTTTGTTGAACAACCAAAAGGATTTGAAGATCCTCATCTACCAAATCATGTATATAGACTTGATAAAGCCTTATATGGCTTGAAACAAGCTCCACGTGCATGGTATGGTCGCTTAACCTTCTTTTTACTTGAATATGATTTTACAAGAGGTGAAGCAGACAGGACCTTATTTATCCTAAGGCATGGCAAAGAAATAGTCATTGTTCAAATCTATGTTGATGACATAGTCTATGGCTCTACTTCTCAAACATGTTTAAAAGATTTTGTAGAAGCTATGACATCAACATTTGAAATGAGCATGATTGGAGAGTTAACATTCTTTCTAGGCTTGCAGGTGAAACAATCAAATGAAGGAATATTCATTTCACAAAGAAAGTATGCAAAGAGCCTAGTAAAAATGTTTGGGTTGGAAGGAGCAAAAAGTTCAAAAATCCCCATGTGTTCTTCTCTCAAACTTGGTAGAGATCAAGTAGGTGAGGATGTTGATCCTACTCTTTATCGTTCAATGATAGGTAGCCTTCTCTATCTCACTTCTAGTCGTCCTGATATCATGTTCAGCGTGTGTGTTTGTGCACGTTATCAAGCCAATCCTAAAGTCTCTCACCTTAATTCTGTCAAAAAGATAATTAAATATATTTCAGGAACGAGTGAATTAGGGATTTGGTTTAGTAAGGATACTAATACCAATTTGGTTGGCTTTAGTGACTCGGATTGGGCGGGGGATATGGATGATAGGAAGAGTACTAGTGGGGGGTGTTTTTACTTGGGCAACAATTTAGTTTCATGGTATAGTCGATAAACAAAATTGTGTTTCTCTCTCCACAGTGAGTCAGTATGTGGCGGTAGTAGTTGTTGTTCACAACTTATTTGGCTAAAACATATGTTAGATGACTATGGCCTAGAGAGTAATTCTTTGACTATGTCTTGTGATAACTTTGAGTGCTATCAACATTTCAAAAAACCCAGTTCAACATTCCCGTACCAAACACATTGACATACGTCATCATTTTCTTAGAGATATGGTAGATAAAGGCCTAATTAACATTGATCATATTGATACTAAGTATCAACTGGCTGACATCTTTACCAAGGCCTTAGACCACGAGAGATTTTCTAGTTTGAAAAGATCTCTTGGTCTTTGTAATCTACGAGTACGTTCGTCTGTGCTACCCAGGTGATGTTATCACTTAGGGTAACACTTGTATATTAGTGTATTTTTCTTTGGTTATTTACTTAAAAAAAAAGCTTTATTATTTGTTTATTCTCGGTTAGCTTAGTTCTAACAGTGGCACATCTTGACCTTTTTGTTATGGTAGGTTATTATTTAGGTTAGCACGTATGATATCATTCCCTTCATATGCTTAAAGTGACAAAGTCACTAATATTTTCTTTTGATAAATAAAAGACAAAGGCATTTATCCATACTATTCTTTCGAGCTCGGGGCACGGTGTTCGCTGCAACGATGTACTCTTGCCAATGAGAATGTATGAGGTGATGTATGCTAAGTATTAGGGACATGGAGTTCGCCACTACAGTGTACCCTACTTGAAAGGCATAGATCACTTGGTCTCTACACTTGAAATATAACTTGAAGCACGGAGCTCGTTACTACGATGCTTTCTTGTTTAAAAAAGTGTATTGAGACGAGTTTAACAAGAAATGTACTTAAAAAATATATATAGGCATATAATGCCTAAAGTGCATGAAAAATGCTCAGCTTGTTATGCCTGAAGTGTCTAAAAAGGCTAAGCTTATTATGCCTCAAGTGTTTGAAACTGAAAATTATTTATCAAGGGGTTTTATATCATATGTGTTATCCTACGTGTTGCCCTCATTGCCTTAACACATTAGTGTGTGCTATAATAGTTTTTTTTATTATTTTCGAAATATTGTTGATTAATTTCTCAAAATCTGAAAGTCTTTTTAATTAAAGAGTTTACGATTTTGAAAACGTCTTCAACAAGTTTCCTTTATTTTTGGTAAACTTAATTAAGTAACTAACCCATATTTATTTTTATTTGTGCATATAATGTCTTGGGCTTAGTTACAAATTATTTAGTTTACTTATTTTTTGTTTTTTTTTTACGTTTGTACTTAAAAAAAAATAATATTCTTTTATTTTTTAATTTTGTAACCGTGTTTTATCCTTAAGTTGGTTGGGGTTTTAAAAATTTTGTGTGGTTAGGGTTTATTGTTAATGAGTGGATAGGGTTAAAGGTGAGGGTTTTTAGGAGTTTAGATGGGATGGGGTGTCTAATCAAATTAATTTTTTTTGTTCCCTCACCGTCTATCTCTCTCTTAAATTCCTAATTTATCTCTAACTCTCCTATTATCTCTCTCTAACCGTTACTCCCTCTACCTCTTTAAACCCCCATTCCAGCGTCTTCTTCCCTTCTCAACCTAGGTCAAAAAATTCGTTCCAAAATTCCCTCATATCTCCATGGCATCTCCATCCAAAGCTAGTACCGAACCTTCCCACACGGACCAAATGGACATCTCACCTAGTATTGCTCCATCCGTGGCATCTCGTGTGGCCATGGAAACTTCCCCAATGATCACTCCAAGCTCTTCTCCACCAACAATGGCGATTGTTCCTACCTCTGGCCCTATTACCTCGTTTGATCAAGGCATTCCTAAAGTGACTCTCATCCCTGCCGAGCCAAAAAGGAAGAGGAAAGCCCCAACTGCCAAGCTGTCTCCCCAAATCGCAAAAAGGAGGTCTTCCAACCGCATTAGATCAATCAGGTCCAAGGCAACTTCAAATACCTCTCTTGATCCAGTTGAAGTCTCGTAAAGCTCTATTGATGTGTCCTCACCCATGTGAGTGACGAGAACTTTGAAGCAAACAAGGAAAAGGAGCCTTACTGTGGACTCATTTGATGCTTGGGTAGATGGTGATGAAGAGGAGACTCTCTCGATTATCGAGAAAAAGAAGGCCAAGGGCAAAACTGTGAGTGCTACCAGAAGTGCTAGCAAGAAGAGGATATCATCTGAGGTAACACTTTCCCCCTCTTATGTTCCTAAACATTCCTCTAGTGATAATTCTGGTGATGAGGTTACTCAAACTGAAGAGGATAAAGCTTTTCCAAAACCTTTTCTTACTCTGGAATATTATAAGAAAGAAAATATGGAACTTTGGTTAAATAGTCTGAGTAAGAGAATTTTAAAAGAGAAGCACATTGATGAGGGTCAGTTGGAAAAGGAAGGAGTGGTTCAGTTTTTAAAGGACAGGAATTTTATTAATGCTAATAATCATGCATCAGTTTTTGTTGAGAGTGTCATTCGCAATTTCTTTGCCAATTTGCATGCTCACTTGGATGATGAAGGGTCGGCTAAATATGGAAAAGTGTTTGTTAGGGAAAGAGTCTATTCTTTTACTCCAGCCCTAATCAACAAAGTTTTAGGCCTTCCTAATGTAGATGATGAGAGCATTAGGGTCAATAGAGATGAAATGGTAAAATTGCTCACTCACAACAAACTGCAGTCTTGGCCTTTGAAAGAGAAACTTCATGCTTCTAGATTATCTTCTCTCTATTCTGTACTACACAAACTGTGCATCTTCAATTGGCTTCCTACAACTAATGAACCTATTGTGACATTGGAGCATGCGAATGTGTTGTATAGATTGGGTAAAAATTTAAGGATTAACTTTGGAAGATTAGTGTTTAAACACTTAGCTTCATGGGGTAGAAAAAGGAAGTGAACATTAGCTTTTTCCCTATCCTTCTCTAATCTTCAAAGTTTTGGTATTTCAATCCTTACCCATTGAAGCCTACTGATGTTTTTACCACTTGAACACGAGTACTATACCATTGATCAACAAGCTGAAAAAGGGTAAAAGGTATACAAAGATCTTCCTTGGAACAAATCGATGAAACAACCCTGCTCCTCCCGGTGCTATCTCACGTGATACCCCAAGTGCTTCCCAGTGTTGCCCCTCATACTTTTGCGAGGAGATCTTTGCCAAGTATTACGAACAACATGATAAATCTTTTGGGCAACTCTGGACCATCAATCCCAAAGGCTACGGTTCTCAACTTCCTGCACAAACAGTCAAGTGCAATAGGAGAACTTGCTGTGAGGGATGGGCTAAGCTTAAGCGGGTAACGAGATGCTTTTATTGATGAAATTTCTTCCCCAAACGGGGGAGGATCTGCTGCTTTGGAACTTCGGAGCTGGTGCTCTGCAGGTGCTACCACCGATCTTGGCCCAAGTGATGGTGGAAGTGATAGGGAAGGAGATCGGGAGGAAGAAGAGGAGTTTGAAGAAGAAGAAAGCTGAACTGAAGGTTGACAAACCTGAAGGTTGATGTTGTCGCTATCATATGGGTGACTGTTTTGTGGTGGTCCTACAAACAATGTTTTTATTTTGGTGATGGTGGTGGTTCTTTAAACAATTTACGTTTATTTTGTTTATTTTTGCTAAAACACTTTAGTTGGTTTGTTAATAACTTAATCTTCTAGGTTGTTTTTTGCTAGTTTTTGGATGATATTTGCTACAATGGTTATGGTTTTTAATGGTTACTTAGTTTATTTGAAAACTTTTTAAAGTTTGAAATAAATTAGTTTATTATGATAAATCATTGTTTAGGATTAGCTCCTTGATTAAGGGGAGTTAATTTTTTGTGGAGATATTATTCTATGTTCTATGCTCTGTACATTTGTATATAGACTAATCCTACAGGACAGCAGCACATTGAGTTTGGAAAGAAATATCCAACTAAGGGGAGATTGTTAGTGTAATCTGCGTGATATCGCGAGATGATTTCCCAAAAGTCCAGGTGATATCGCGAGATGATTTCACTGGGATTGAAAATTATATAGTTGTATATTTCTTGTTTGTTATTTAATGGACTAACGTGCTAATATGGTCTGTATAGTCTATGGTTTATGGTTATATTTCAGGGTGCAATAGCATCAAAGAAGGAGCTAGACACGTGTGGAAATTGGAAGAAAAGAATTAATACATTTTATGTATTAATTCGTAACTTTGGCAAACAACAACAACACGTATGGAGACTTTGTCAAAGGTTGTTGCTGAGTTATAGAAGAAGTACAAGGATGATAAAGCAAAGGAGTACAAGGCGTGGAAGCATGGCTTGAGGATTAAACAACTCGGTTGCTACAAAATAGGAAAGTGGGAGCTAGAATTGTGGAACAACTTCACCCACTCTCCCTACACTTCGTCCACGTGCAAGACCAGCCCCAAGGCTGTTATTGAAGTAGCCTTCAAGTAATTGAAGACTATAAATAAGCTTGGAAGGTTTATTTGAAGACATGCCAATTATTTCATCACATTCACACCTTCGAAAAGCTTAGAGATAGAGTTCTTTGTTTGGTTCTTTTTAATCCTTTCTCCCTTGTAATTTCGCACTTGATTACTTTGGTATCAAGGTGTGTGAAGGCTAGGATAGGATTCCGTTCTTTATCTCTTGTTCCATAGAGCTTAAAATAGATATAGCTATAGGGAACTTTCGGCTTTGTAACTTCATTCATAGTGATTATAAAGTCTTGCCTAAGAGGCACTCTCAAGTTATATTTATATAACTTGAGAAAAACAATTTTGGTTTTTATTCCATTGCAAACTCTTTTACAAAATTGTTTTATTTTCGAAGTGTGTGTGTGTGCCATCCCAAGTGCTATCGTTGGTGCTTTGTTATCACCTTGGATATCACTTGTGATTCAAGCCGTGACAATTTCATATATATATATATATATATATATATATATATATATATATATATATATATATATATATATATATATATATATATATATTTTAAAAATATATATATATTTATTCTCAAATCAATCCCTTAACTTTTTTTTCTCAAATCAGTCCCTTAATGTTTTTTATTCTCAAATTAGTCCCTTCACTTTTTTTATATTCAAAACAATTCTTGCATTTTTCAAAAGTAACACTTTGCTCCACCACCATCCACCACCGTCCACCACCGTCCACAACCATCCACAAATCAAACAAAAGTTTGTACAAATCGAAATAAAACACAAAATACAACAACAAATCGAAAGGAAACCCATGGAATATGTTTGGGCTCGTCGGAATCCATGGAATAAGTTTGGATTCGTCGGAATCCATGTAGATCTAGTGGTTGAGCCTCGCCGGAGACGATGAAGGGGAGAGAAGAAGACGGCGTTGCGGGAGAGAGAGAAGAAGACGGAGCCTCGCCGGAGACGATGAAGAATGAGAGAGAAGAATGAGACGGGGACGATGGAATATGCGACGGCGGATCTAGTGGTTGAGCCTCGTTACCGGCGCCATCACAACTCCGGTGGCAAAAAGAACAACGGCAATCAGAGACATTGAAGGAGAGAAATGGAGAGAGAACTGGGAAATGGGGAGGCTGTTTGATTTTGTTTAAGGATAGGGAGAGAAATGGGGAGGCTGATTTTTTTTTTGAGGGAGAGAAATGGAGAGAGAATACAGGCGAGACCTTGGAACTCGCCGGAGATGTCACTGCTGCAGGCGGAGAAGTCGCTGTTTGATTTTGTTTGATGGAGAGAAATGGAAAGAGAACTGGGAAATGGAGGTTGTTTGATTTTGTTTGAGTGAGAGAAATGGAGAGAGAACCGAGAAAGAGAGAGAAATGAAGTGGTTTTGTTTGAATCAGTATCAACCGTTGGATCGAATGTATTGAACGGTTAGATGTTGTTTTATTCATGATCCGCGTGAAATTTTTGGATCCAATCAAAAAATTGCACAACACATATTTATATTTGTTTCACACTATACTATATGCTAACTAAAATATTTATGCCTAATATCAAGAATAATATGATTCATGTAGATCTATATGCTAACTAAAATATTTATGCCTAATATCAAGAATAATATGAATTGTAAATTTTGCAAGAGGATTGGACATACCGAAGATCAGTGTTGGAGTAAGCAAGGCAGGTGTATCAAGTGTGGAGAGATGAGACACTTTAGGAGGAATTGCCCAAGGTTGCAGCGGGGACGAGCTTCAGGCAGCGGTCAGCAAGGTGGACGACAAAGAGGTGGTACCAAAAGAGATAACGAAGGGGAACCAAAGAGAAGGTCTATGGTCGAGTATGTGTTTCGGGTCCAGGAGAGATAGATCCCTCAGAGGTCACTAGAGGTATATTCCCTGTCTCAGAAGTTAGGGGTCATATTCTTATAGATCCTGTTCCATATCATTATGTGTGGCATAGCATTTTACTTCTATGTGGCATGCATTGCTTGAGATTGTCTTATGTGATAGAGGTTTCTTCTCTTATGAGAGAGTACCTCGAACCTTCTTTGGTTTACCACGATGGTGATGTGGTTATAGCTGGGCATGTATTGCCGGTTGATTTGGTATGATTACCGATTTGTAATTTTGAGATATACTTGACCTGGATGGTTAAGTAGTTGTTGAGTATTGGTAGACTACCATAATAATGTGTCTCCTTTTCGATGCCTAATTTGCTTATATTGATATTTGATACTGATAAACCTTTATGTGGAATTCTTGTTATATATAGGCATTAAAGGTGGAGTTTTTGGTTAAAAGTGTGAAGGATATTTGGTATGTGTTAGAATTGCATAAGAAGTCTTTCCAAAAATTTTATGTACTAGTTGTGAGTAGATGGTAAAGGTGCTTCCATCGGAGTATTCCATGTGTTGATTCTAAGAATGATAATCAGAATTTTAATCCTTATATTGACGGCTTTATGATAATTATGATTGATGACCTCTTTGTTTATTTAAAGTTACGAGAGGATCATGAGGATCATTTGTGAGTGTGTTATTTGCCTGTAGTGGGAATTCATCGTTTGAGAAGTTTAGCAAATGTGAGTTGGCTCGCGAAGATTTACATTTTGGGTTCTATAGTCTTAAGCCTGAAGGTTACCATGGATCTTGCGAGGATGGAGTCCGTGATCTTTGGGTTGGCAAGTGCTACCGAAGGAAATTTTTAAGGAATTCTTGAGAATTGAAAAATCGTTGCTTTAGTTAACTCTAAAGGATGTATAAATGGTGTAGGATGTAATAAGGATGAATCATATTGATAGAGATGGAGAATAGATTGACTATAGATCCGATTCTTACCTTACCTAGTGGATGTGAGGACTTTGTGAATTTCAAGTGCGTATTAAAGGAAGATTAGGTTGTGATATTATGAGAAATGGGAAAGTGATAGCGTATGCTTCGAGGAAGTTAACTTAGATAAAGTGGAATTTTCTTATCCTCTACTCGAGAGTGGCTGTAATTGTGTTGCGTTATTTAAGTAGGAACCTTATCTTTTTGAAGCTCCCTTTGAGAGTTGTTACCGATCCTAAGAGTTTGAAGAAATTAGTTACTTGAAAGGAAGAGATTAGAAGACTATCTAGATTCTTGAAGAATAGGTTGTGTGTTGTGTGATGGACTTCCTTTCAAGTTGAGAAGTTAATTAACCTTAGCAGGTTTGCGTATAATAGTAGTTTTTAGTTAGCATTGAATTGGTACTGTATGAAGCTCAGTAGGGAAAAATCATTTGCATGATCCCTCGTTTGTATGGAGTCCTTCAACTAATGATGATTAAACGGATTTGACTTATGTGGGAGAACCATTGGGAGTTATTAGCATTGCAAGTCCGGAATTAAACTTCTAGAGTATTCGGGTTGTGAGATGTATAGAAGAATCATGCCATTGAGAAAACTATTTGAATGTTTTAATTTGAAATACGTGAGAGGTACCTTTGCTATTTGATCCTTAAGGTAAGTCTTTTTAAAATTCGGGACGAATTTTCTTTAAGGGGGAGTGAATGTAACGACCCTAACCCTAGGCACTATTTTAGCATCCATTATATATGTTTTATATTAATTGTTGACTTTATGTTCTTGATTTTTATGGAAGGTTAGGATGGTTGTGAAATAACTTTGAAGCCTTAGGATTTAATTGGAAATAAAATGAAGTAGTATGATGGAGTTATAATAAAATAAATAAATAAAATATTAGGAGTGGGTGAGGTGTCTTTGTGAAAGAATTAGAAGTTGAGGTATTGGTTGCATTCTCTAGATCTTGGAGGGCATAATTGCATTTTGGGGATAGATATCATTAAATTGAGGTATGGAAGGCCATACTCTTACCTTTTTCCCTCACCTCCTTCTTCATTTAACCTCCTCATTCACTCATCATCTTCCTTATCATTTCTCCTTCATTTTCTCCATGGGAGAAACCTCCATAAATCCTCCCTTTTTAAAAATTGTAGTAAATCCAATCCTTCTTCATTTGACGATCCGATCGTACTTTCTTGTTCGTGGCAGCGAGGGGAGCGCAACAAGCCCGGAAGATAAATATTTCGTTTCACCTCATTTTAGTAAGTTATTATGACTCCCTTCTAATAATTGCCATTTTATGTGTTAATGAACATTTGTGAAAATGAAAAGGATTTTGGTATATTTGAATAATGTTATTTGAGTAAATTGGGTTATTCAAGGTTGAATTGATTTTTAGTTATGAGATGATGATCTAGGTTGAAGTAATGAGGTTACAATAAATGTAAGATGTTATGGGTATATCACAATGGGGTTGAAAGAAGTAGAAAAGGATTTGGGTAGGCTTTAATGGTGTGAGTTAGTATGACTTTCCTTCAAATTAAATGTCATGAAACATTTGATGTTGTTATTGTTTATTAGAATTGTGGTTTGATGCTTTGGAACCTTTCTTGGAGTAGAAAAATTGATTAATAATCTAGATATAAGATTTATGTTCATGGAGGTTAATAAAGGAGAAAGAGTATGGTTTGAATGAAGATAGAAAGGTTAAATATGAAATGGGTAATGTAATGAGTAAAACAACTAAGTATTAAATGGGTCAAATCTATCTTGTGTGATTAGGAATGATTTAGTATGATATTGGTGAAGTTAGTATACCTTTTTATGTTCATAAAACAGGGGAACTTGGTTTGGGACAATTTGGTATAACTACTTAGGTATTTCCAGCCTTGTTCTGAATTCTGGGCTCAAGGCACGAGTCGTGCCTGAGTGTGGGACGAGTCGTGATCTTTGTTAAGCCTAAGTCGTGCCTTGCTGGGGACGCCAGATTCTGGGGAAGGTCAAATGGGCACGAGTCGTGCCCTGGGGCACGAGTCGTGCCCTGGCCTGGTAACTCTTGACCATTTTCCAAGCTATTTAAACCCAATTTAACTAGGAGATAAATGAACCCTCTTTCACCTAGATTAAAGTAGAATACTTGGGCTACACTATGACACCTTAATTGGTTAAAATGGAATTGTGGAAGTAGTTTAAATATTGTTCGGAAGATGGGTGATAAGCTTGATTCGTAACTTCTTCAAGTGGTTCAAACTTGGGAATTTGGTCTTGAACTTTTATTACGGTTATTCAAGGGTGTGTAATGACTTCGTAGGAATGGTTTATGGTTCATAGTGGCCTTACTTGCCCATATACTTGGTGATTGGTTTGAAGAGTGTAGAAGCTGTATGTTACCCTATCGTGCTAGTTTGGGAATGTGTATTTATCACATTGTTTCATTATTATCCAAAGTGTGGATTTATATACCATGTTGTTAACTTGTTATCCCAAGTGTGGATATGTTCATTATATGGTTGCATTGTTATCCCAAGTGTGGATATGATTATCGTATGGCTATATTTGTTATCCCATTTGTGGATTTATTGGTTATATTATACCTTACTTGGATTTATATTCATTGATGGTATTATGCATAGTGTATTAAATGAATGTTGCACTATGGTATTGATTTAGCATGAGTATATATTACCATGTTGTTATATTATTATCCCTTTGGTGAATTTTATTTCAAGTATCTATTATGTGCTTGAACGTGTTATATTATATGTGATTCGGGGGTACAATCACTACCAGAAACAGGTCATTTAGCGACGGAATTATCAGCGACGGACAGATTCCGTCGCTAAATAGCGGCGGAATATAGGCTTCAGCGTCGGAAAATTTTTGGCGTCAAATTTAGCGACGGAATTTAATTCCGCCGCTAAATTCCGCCGCTAAAACGAATATTCCTCGAATATTCGTTTATTTCCGCCGCTAATTTGGCGGTTGATTTACCGACGGAATATTCCGCCGCAAAATATTTATCAGCGACGGAATTATTCCGCCGGTGAAAATATATCATATTTTTATTTTTTTATTTATCAGCGTCGGAAATATTCCGACGGTGAAATTAAAATATTTTTTATTTTTCTTTTTGAAATATTACACCGATGGAATATTTCCGACGGTGAAATTAAATGTTTTTTTTTTTATTATTAAACACCGACGGAATATTTCCGCCGCTGATAATTTAATATTTTTTTATTTATCAGCGACGGAAAATTCCGTTGCTGATAATAAAATGTAATTTTTGTTTATTTTTAGAACTAATTAACAAAATAACAAACTAAAAAACATTAAAATATCATAAATATTTATGATATTTTTGAAAAAATAAATAAATCATAAATATTTATTAATTTTAATTTTATAATGCCATTATTTTTATTTATATAAAATATGAAAGTTATTTTAAATTACTCTCAAAAAAATAAATATGAGTCAATAAATATTATTTTTGAAAAAATAAATAAATTATAAACCCTAAACCTAATACCCTATATACTATACACTATATATACCCTATACCCTATACCCTATACCCTATACCCTATACCCTATACCCTATACCCCTATACCCTATGCCCTATATATACCCTATACCCTATGCCCTATACCCTATGCCCTATGCCCTATACCCTATGCCCTATACCCTATGCCCTATACCCTATGCCCTATGCCCTATACCCTATACCCTATACCCTATACCATATACCCTATACCCTATACCCTAAACCCTATACCCTATACCCTATACCCTATACCCCTATACACTATACCCTATACCCTATACACTATACCCTATACCCTATACCCTATACCCTATACCCTATACCCTATATCCTATACCATATACCCTATACCCTATACCCTATACCCTATACCCTATACCCTATACCCTAAACCCTATACCCTATACCCTATACCCTATACCCCTATACACTATACACTATACACTATACACTATACCCTATACCCTATACCCTATACCCTATACCCTATACCCTATACCCTATACACTATACCCTATTCCCAAATTGGTAAATTGCATACAATTTTAAATTTTTTATCCAAAATAAAACAAAAACAAGATTAGTCCAAAACAAGGAACTAACCAACTATTAGACAACACTCTGGAGATTATTGTCTCATAAGTCATAACTAAGATATCCAGAAAACAAAGACCCACATCATTACTGCTGAGCACACTGTACTCTCTGGCCCCCACCACCGTGCATGTCATCATCTACATCGTAAGCTTCAATGTTGACATCGTGAAGGGTTGTCTCCTCGCACTCATCATCAAGCTCCATATCGTCATCTGCGATGAAGGCTTAGGAGGGCTGACACACCCTCTAGGGCCTTGCATTGTTCGGAAGTCAAGGAATGCAGGAAGTCGAACCCAGTTCGGACCCGGACGGGGAAGGGAGAGAATTGAAATGTGGAATTACCTGAAATTAAAGATGAAATAGCACCAGGGTAAGAGCGGCTCGATATTTGTTTTTTCAAATTCAATTGCCTTGAGAGAGAGAGAGAGAGAGAGAGAGAGAGAGAGAGGATGGGATAGAGGGATTTAGAGGTGTCTGATTAATTTGGTTTGAAAGTTTGAATTGGATTATCTGCTTGTTGTTCGTTCGGAAATTTTGAAATTTTAAATGAGCGCCAACTTGGCGCTATTTGTTTGTGTGAAATTAATCCATCCGATCCGGTCCGACTTTTGTAGATGCGAAATTGAAAAGGAGAGATTTTGCATTTGACTCACTTGGAATTTAGGTAAACGATATTTAGCCCCTAACAAATATGTCATCACCCTTTCGCTTGAACTTTGGGTGCTCTTTCTGTTGTAGTACAAAGACTATGTCTCCAGTAAGAGTGTCAGAAGCTTCATCGGCTTCTCGTGTGGGTGCTCTTTCTGTTGTAGTACGAAATATTTACATGTTTACGCCTCGTCGATTAAATTATGCATGTTTAATTACCTGCATATGAAATGCCTTGTTTAACCCTATTGCAGAATGTTTGAAGATTTAGCTCAGGATTTATCTCCAGAACTCATCGCAACTAGGACAGAAAGAGAATTTCCAAACTGGCTAAGGAAATATGTAAATATTTCGTTTCATTCAAATTTATTCTATACACTTCTTTAAACATTCAATCTTAAAATTGTATTAAATTGGTTACAATATTGTCTTATAGATAGCTGAACATCCGGGTGATGCCAAAGCTGCGAGGTTAAGACATTTAGCATCATCTCCGTACTTGAACGTTCATTTATACAACGGTTATTTCGTGAATGGCTATGTGTTTCATACCAAAGCTTACGGGGGCTCTAAATTGACGTGGAATAGCGGTGTGAAGCTTATAGGGAATGATTATTATGGCGTCCTGAAAGAAGTAGTCGAGGTGGAGTATTTCAATAGAAACAGTGTTGTCTTGTTCAATTGTGATTGGCGGGATGCGTGCGAGGTGTTAAGAAGCACCCCATATTTGACCTCGTCGATGTAAAGGACTCGTCCGGACATAATGGCGACGACGTCTTCATCTTAGCATCTCAAGCACAACAGGTATACATGACTCCCTACCCTCGTCCGCGACAGCGGATTGTGGGGCTGTTTGGATGACCAAGGCTAGGAGCATGATTGACAACCTACCCTCGTCGACAACTACGAGTCGTCATTAGAAACACCCTATCAAGAGGATGAAATGCCGGTGCCACCTAACGTTTCATCGGCTAATCATCCATTAGATGATGTCACTCATATTCCTCAAAATGTTGATGAACCCGAGGAGGATATCTTACCGGTGAATTGGCCAACTCCCCCGCCTCGTTCGGGTCATCTCGCGCACATTGATATTGATGAATCGGAGGAAGAGGAAGAGGAAGAGGAAGAGGAAGAGGAAGAGGAAGAGGAAGAGGAACCGAGTTTGATTCATCGTAGTCCGAAGACGAAGATGAAGAACTCGAGTTTTGTAGTAATTCAGAGTCCAGTGATGATGATGGGGACGAAGATTAATAATAGTTTAAAGTTTAAAATTGTATTGTGAATGCTTTAGATTATTAGAACTTTAAAGTTTTATATGTATTGTGAATGCTTTAGATTATTAGAACTTTAAAGTTTCATATGTATTGTGAATGCTTTAGATTATTTTTAATATCCGTCGTTTTATATATATTGTGAATGCTTTAGATTATTAGAACTTTAAAGTTTTATATGTATTGTGAATGCTTTATATTATTAATAGTTTAAAGTTTTATATGTATTGTGAATGCTTTAGATTATTAGAACTTTAAAGTTTTAGATGTATTGTGAATATATTGTTTCCTATTGTTAAAGTTGTATATTTTAATATTTTTACTGTAATACAGTATGAGTTCTAGTAGAAAGGGCAAGGGTAAGAAGACTAAGCCTATTTACACATTGATTCTTGGGGACGCAACCGTCCCGATCCGGTAGAGATGATGTCGACCCTTCACGCAGTAGTACTAGCTCCACCTCTGCAGGGCGATACTCGGACTACTGTCGATTCGAGGGGAGGATATTGGTCGAGGATATCATCACTTTATGACCAAGTAAGTAACTCTTCATTAATTTGATATAAGTTGGTTCCTTTTTGCTTTATATATAATTCATTATTTAAGTTAAAATGTTATTGTATAAATATACTTGGCGAGGTTTGTAGGTGGATACCCCACCCCGGGGACTAAGATCGGGCAATGCGGCGGTCTCGAAAAATGACCGATTTTTGGCCCAAGCTGGAAAAAATTGCCACGGAAGGCGAGAAGGACGATGCGTGGGATGAGTTTAAGGTAATGTGTTAATGGTTTTTATTTAAAACTTAAATGTTAGTTTGTTATTAAAATGTTATAATTAATAATGATTGTACTCTTTTAGTTTTGTAATGTTATCATTATATGTTGTAGGCTAAATATTATTGGGCGCCGGACATCGGCGATGCGACGGCTAGATATGTTTACGATGAGCGAGGCTCACAAGCTATTTAAGGATTTTATTTGTAACATATTTATCTATCCTTAATTAGTTTAATTAACAATGATTATACTCTTTTAATTTTATAATGTCATCATTATATGTTTACGAGATATTCATATTTTTTATAGGTACCACGAAGAAAAATTATTATACTACTCGGCTCGCGGCGGGAGAACGACCCTTGTGTCCTACTTTTTATGATCGATGAGGTGTTTGGTCAATTTTGCGAATATTGGGGGTCGCTGCGGCGAAGGCTATATCCGAACAGGCCAAGGCCAATAGAAGCGAGCTCCTCGGGGTCGGCGGCGTTGCATACGGGGACGCTCACGGTCGCCGAGCATCACGACCGCATGGTATGTATGTTAATTTAAATGTAGTAGTGTATGGATGCTTTTAAATAGGTTTATGTACGTATGTTAGCTGGGAGCCAATGTTGATGCTATGAAATCCATAGTTTTAGTGTAAATGTAGTGTATGCATGCTTTTAAATCAGTTTAAATGTTGCATTTATATATACAATTTCAAAGTAATAATCTCGCTTATTTTATTTATAGGAAAGGGAGTATGGTCCGAATATCGCTTTGTGGATGTTTACGCTAGCACCCATATTCGGAATTCTACGGCGCCCGATCAACCTCCGCAATGGGTTGACGATCGATCTGCTTGCCTTTGTAAGTAAACTACCATTAAATGACTTGATTTTGAATATGTAAATTTATTTATGTCCCTTACATTGTGTATATGATTATAATTGTTTGTTTTATTTTTCAGTGCATATCAAGCCGCCGTTGTTCCCGAAGGAACGCCTCCCGGCGAGCCCGTCCCCTTCGTGCACGATGTTTGGCAGAGGTCACCTCTCGGGGACATCCAAGGAGAGGAGCCCGAGTGTTAGGGATTGGGGATTACGGGCGGCAATGCCCGTCGACGTCGGCCGGCCGTCGGCGAAATGTAGCCCGGCCACGTTTCATGATCCGAGGGTCGACACTCTGGAGGCTGCGTTGGAGGAGGAGAAACGCGAGCGGGCAAAGCTTGCGGATGCTTTGGCGGTTCGGACGCAGATGCGGGGAGGAGAACGATCGACGTCATGCGAGAGATTCGAGAGACGGCATGCGAGACTCAAAGACAATTGGCGCCGTTGATGGCTCATCTCGGCCCAGACTCCCGGGGTAATTTCCGCGTCCCCCGGAGTTGATTGCGGACATTTTTAGACATTTTTGTATTAATTTATACTTGTTTGTAAACATTTGAGACATTTGGTACCCGCGAGAGCCCTCCCCGCCTCTCCCCCGCTCCACCCCTCTCCCCTCTCCCCCTCCCCCTCCCCCTCTCCCCCTCCCCCTCCCCCTCCCCCTCCCCTCCCCCTCTCCCCCTCCCCTCCCGAATTGGTACGGTGGTATTTAGTTTTTATTTGGTACGGCGATATTTGAATTTTAGTTTTTATAGTTTTAGTTTTATAAATTGAAATGTTATATCGGTGTACAAAAAATTTTGGTTTATTGATATTTTAAATTATTTTTTTAAATTTATTTCAGAATCGCCGACGGAATTTTCCGTCATTGAAATTAATGCCGAAATAAAAATTAATTAAATAAATTAATTTCGACGGAATTTCCGCCGCTATAATCATTTAATTTTTATTTAATTTTTAATTTCGGCGGCGGAAATTTCCGTCATTTGTAATAAAATTTAAATTAAAATTAAATAATTTCAACGACGGTAATTTCCGCCATTTGAAATAATTTAATTTTAATTTAAATTTTATTACGGCGACGGAAATTTCCGCTGAAATTAATTTAATTAAATTAATTTTTTTTACGGCGACGGAAATTTCCGCCGTGAAATGAAAATTTAATTAAATTAAATTAATATAGCAATGAATTTTCCGTCATTGAAACCATTAATTCACCGGCGGAATTAATTTCCGTCGGTAAAAGAAAAAAATAGCGGCGGAAATTGACCCGTCGGAGCACTGCGACGAGCTGGTAGCGGCGGACCACCGACGGAATTTTTCCGTCGGTGATTTATTTTAGCGACGGAAATATAATTTTAGCGGCGGAAATTTCCGTCGCTAAATGACCTTTTTCTGGTAATGAATGGAATTCAATCAATTATTGATTTGTTCTATAAGTGATTGACGTTCATCATACCTGTGACCGGCCCCTCTGTTGCCACAGAGTGGGAGTGCTAGCAGCTGTATTGAGCCAAAAGCCTTACAGTCCGCTGTGATTTTATGGAGTTAGGTGGAATGCTTCTGTATTAAGCCAAAAGCTTTACAGTTAGCGGCGATATTATATGATACTCTGAATAAGGGTCATATAAGTATCTTATTTTCTTATATGGATCTCTGGGGTATGAGTCCTATAAGCGGTGAAGGTGCATGGGGACAATTCACCAAAGAGCGGAGTTTTACTCCCATGTTGTACGACTTATTGTTCAGACGGGAAAGGTAAAATGAGGTAACTTAAGGTGTTTACCGCTTTAATAATGTGTTATGTGTAACCATGCTATGTGTTGCATCTTATATGGCATCTTGCTGCATTCATAATAGCTTATTGAGATTTATTCTCACCCCTTCCCCTTTTACTGTTTTAGATTGTGCTGAGACGGGTGACCTGAACCAGTGAGGCCGGGGATAAGAGTTTGGACTCTTGCTTTTGGGACTTGTCAGGTTAAGTATATGAGTTGGTTGACTAGGTGTATTTTTTAGTAAGACTCTTTTGAGAAGTGGTAAATAAACTCTTTTGTAAAACCAAGTTAATTGTGAGTTTTCGATATAATTTATTAGATTATGGTTTATTGAAGTCATTGTGGAAATTTCTCCAAGTGGAGATATTATCAGTTGATATTAATTTGGAAGTTTGAGAATTGGTTTTCTTTTAAAGGTGAAATAAAAGTTTTTAAAAAATTAAGATGGGTTTTCTTAGTTTGAGCTTCTCAAGCTCGGGACACGCGTTAGGTCTCGGGTTGGGGTGCTCACAAAAGACATACCTTAAAATAAAAAAGAAACATGGACAGAACACTCCCTTCCATCAAGCCAATTAATATCTTCACAAGTTGAGTTGCAGCAGTCATGATCTTGCTCCTGGTGGTGCTGCTTCCCGTAAATGGATTCTTTCAAACAATTATAGAATTGTTAGACAACATGATTGGGAGCCTAGCACATGTAAAAACTATTCGACAAGCAAATATAGAGATTGATACTGGTATAAAATAAGAGGAATGAACCTTGTCAACATGAGGATGTGACGCCAATGAAGCACCAACTTCCGGACCAAATGATGTAAGAATATTGAGTACCCCAATAATAACTTACAGAGCTACCAATTCAGATGGCTTAAGTATTGCAGCACAATCTAACAGTCAAGGCGGGAGCAATTTTCCATGTAGCCATCAACAACGGGCAATTCCTACTACATGAAATGGAAAATGGTTTATATTTCAATCTCACTCTAAATTCATCATCAACACTGCTTGCATTAATGGATGCAGACGATTTGGCAACTAGAATCATTAAAGCATACCCGAACAATTAAAACAGAAAGCAGAACACTTCAAGTAATCAATAAGAGTGATTATGGAACCTGTGAAGTTTGAACTGTACTGAAACTATAACAAGCAACCAGGACAATTATGTAGATGAGCACCATATGCAAGCAAATCATAAATTGGTACATGTTGCCTTCAATGTCGGATGATAGAAAATAAAGTTAGATATACAATTGCAACTTCTTTGACAGGCTATCATCCTTGAAACTTAAGAAGAACACAAACATGCCATTCAGCCCTCAAGTTTAAGCTTCCAAATAGATATTTAATCATTTGATCAACAACAAAATAATACTCGTAAAATACAAATTCTGCAATAACATTTCAAAACGACCCCATTGATTTCACGCACCTACAAGATGGTAGAAATAAAGCCACATGAAGTATGGAAAAAAATTATAATATTCATATGAGCCATTTGAAGAAACGAACCAGAGAGAATATCATACTATATAAACATAAAACTCCTGAAAATATCACTACATAATCTGCAATAAGAAATAACAAATAAAAAATGCACGTGGAGCACATTCTTGAAATAATAAACCGGCAAAAGACAAGGTTTCAATAATATTTTATAACAGTCCCACTGATTTCAGGCACCTAATATATAGTAGAAATAAAACCACATGAAGCATAGAAAGAAATTTCTCTATTCATACGAATCATTTAGAAATTTCTCTATTCATACGAATCATTTGAAGAAACTAACCAGAGAGAACATCATACTGTATAAACATAAAACTCTTGAAAAATATTACTATTTAATCTGCAATAAGGAATAAAAAATAACAAATAAAAATGCATGTAGGGTACATTCCCGAAATACTAACCGGCGAAGGACAAGGGTGCAATTAAATTTTAAAACAGTCCCATTGATTTCATGCACCTAAGATATAGTAGAAATAAAACCATATGAAGTACGGAAAAGAAACTTTCTCATGTTCTTATGAGCCATTTGATGAAACAAACCAGAGAGAACGCCATAATAAATAAACATAAAACTCCCGAAAATTATTACTCCCTCCGTCCCTAATTGAATGTCCAAATTTCATTTAAGGGACACTCTGAAAATGTGTGTGATTTTTTTTAATAAATTTTAATGGCAAAGATCCATAAATATTATTATTAAAGTATTTTTACAAAAAAGACATTCATTTTGGGATAAAAACTTCTTGAATTTGGACAATTATTTAGGGACAGAGGGAGTACTACATAATCTGCTATAAGGACAAGAAATCACAAATAACAAATGCATGCAACTGGCAAAAGACAACGGCTGCAAGCTCCGCAAATCTACATGGTGCGTTATATGTCACTCTTGAAAACATTCACACGAGCATCTATAGATTCAAACAATTAAAGATAAAGCATGCTAAAAACAAAACATACCAAGTCACAGTGGTAACGAAAGTACTTATTTAATCATGCTCTTTCCATATTATGTCAAGAAGCTGCACTATTATAGCACCCTCACCATCAGCGCCCCTTACAATAATTTTTATTTGTAACCTTGAATACAAAACAAATGCACCCTGCGAAATATTAGGAAAATACTTCAAACCATAAAAGAAGTCACACTTGTAAAATTATAGCATGATTAAGCAAGCTATTGAATTGAATGAACTTCAAGAGCAGGATGGGCCGACATAGAGACATAAGGCATAAGATTTTAATAAAATGAGGCTACACAGTCCCTGCAATTGAGGAGAGAGGGGGGGGGGGTTTGGTCATCAACAGAAAGAATAATAGAATGTAAGAAGGACTAATCAACCCAACAATACCAATCAGTTCCTTCATAACAAGACAACAATTTATGCCAATATTTGTTTTCTTTCTGTTTGTCATCCAAAACAGAAAATGGAAAAGCAATTAGTGAGGTGCGAGGGACATACCATACCATATCCCAAGCTACTTCATCAAAGGGTCCTCCACAATCAATTTCTCTCTGTTACCTGCATGTGAACTGAGAGAGTAAATGCTTTATTGATCTTATTACAACAAAAGAGGTCTAGAATGATAGCTAATATCCAAACCATCTAATATTTTCGTGTTGTTAATTTTCTATTGACACGGAAGAGGTACAATTAAAAGGTCTATAGTGAACATAATAAATCTACATGCAGGTTATGCCTGAATATTCAATTTTTATACAATGATTTAAAACTCCTCCCATGACCATCTAATATTTTCGTGTTGTTAATATCCAAACCATCTAATATTTTCGTTTTGTTAATATCCAAACCATCTAATATTTTCGTGTTGTTAATAAAATGAGGCTACACAGTCCCTGCAATTGAGGAAAAAGTTTGTAGCAGAAAAAGAAAAGATTAAATTGTGTTTCCAAATGATTTATATAGCAAATAATTTAAAAGATGAAATATGTCAAATTCACAAGGTACAACCTCCTGTCAATGTGAACATCATCAAGCCCAACGATCAGAATTTTTTTACAAGTTCGTATAACTGCCAAACAAACATAACATGAGGTTAGTATGAGAAATGCAGCATTCAGAGTAGCATATGACAGTATCATATGATGATTAACAAGAAAATTTAGCTTTCTTTTCCTCTATGTGCAATCTCGTGATAGACAATGGAGATAAACATAGCATTAAATAATGCAGATGTCATTTCCAAACAGATAAATACCTTTGCAGCAAGAGCTTTCTAGAGATTTACCACGTATGATCAAGTAGTTGTGTACCAGTCTTTGCATCCTTTACGAGAGAGAGCTCTACAACCAGCTTGCACAACAACGTCAACATCTTCTTCAGTAGCAGCTGGAATATCTCCTGAAAAATATTCAATAAAAGAGTAGCTAAAAATGAATACAAGGACCTCAATGCGAACTTATATTGGTTCAAGAAATACATGACTTCACATACTTCAATAAAAAAAAAAAAACTACATTTATCATGATTGCAACTGGACATAGGAAGATGATCCTCTGTAATTTGAAAAATATTTGACACCTATACAAGCAAATAAAAACATGGTACATGTTACCTTCAATATTGGATGACAGAAAATAAGGTTAGATCTACAATTGCAACTTTTTTGACATGATACAACCTAGTAACTCTCTTGTTCTGAAGTTTTAAGTCAATGATCCATAAGAAATTATAAGTAGATAAACATAACAAGCACAATACGTGTGAAAGACTATGGAGAATAACATAGCATTAAATAATGCAAATGTCATTTCCAAATAAGATAAATACCTTTGCAGCAATAGCTCGCTAGAACTTGCATGAGATCAAGCAGCTCTGGATAGTCTTTTCCTCCGTTTACGAGAGAGAACTCTATGAGCAGCTTGCACAATAACATCACTTCTGCAGTAGCAACTGAAAAAAATCCTAGAAAAAATCAAGAAAAGAGTAGCTATATATGAATTCAAGTGATCGGTAAAAGACATGAATGCTAGCTTACACTAAGTTGACTCAAATAAAGATGACTGAAGTAGAAGCTATATGTTTGAGAAAAGATTACGCTAAGTTGACTCAAATAAAAGTTATATGTTCGAGTTTAGCTTCTTTTTTTACAATAAATACCAACAACTAAAATCGCCTTGTGCTTCATCATTTTGAGTTAGACATTGGAAAAAAAAAAATTCTTTGTTGAGAAGAATAAGTGATCTAGATGCTAAGCAAATGCAGTATAACGGGAAGTCTTTAGTTGAATATGCATTACTCTGCATGTCAAATAGAACCTCAAAGTTTTTTATGAATAATGCACGAAAACATGCATTACTGGATGAGTGAATGTTAGCCCATCATTTGGTCCTCGTCAGAAAAGAAGCTGATACTTTGCATCAGCAAAGAACAAAACCGGTCTGACCCCCCATACACAAAGTTTTCAATCCATTTTGCTGTCATTATACAATAAATGAAATGAGTATCCTAACATGTACAATAGTTGTTAGGACCTAACTATGTAAGCCACATAGTTACCATAGGTTTTGACAAAGAAATATATCATATGTTATCTGACAGCCAAGATAACATATGACCTTGGACAGCTAAGCCATCAACTTCAATCTGCACTCCTATATATATATCAACTGGAATATCAACTGGACAGCTATGATTCAAAACATCCCTCTAAGATATCACTCAAAACCTCTCATATACATTAATGCATCTAAATTACATGTGTAGTATGATGTATTACATAATGCCTAAACCTTCTAGATCAGAACTTAGCTCTGACAGCTAAGGTTCTCTCACAGCAAAGGTTTCACTCCTCAACAGCTATGATCTTCAACATCAACAGCTATGAAGAAATCCTGTGATGACCAAGATATGCCTTGTCCAAATCTCTCCATACAGATGTTGCCAGCTCATCTCCATAAAGATCACATGCCTGGTTGCAGATTCCAGCTATTTTATTCTCCAGTCAACAAAGGCTCTAAATGCAACTCCAACATGCATTCACTCCCTTGTCTCCTTGTCTCCTCCAACGGCTATTTCCTAGCTTATAAAAGGAACTCTCCAAGACTGAAGACACACCCTTTTACATACACACAACTTCTACAAACCTTGCATCCAAACCTTCTCAACCTGCAACCAATAATCAAAACAATATTAAGACACTTGTAACTGATCTCAGGTGTATAAACTGATTTGTAAGAACCCCTTAAGACTGACTTTAAGTGGGTAGTGTGAATAGCTCAGATTAGAGCTTGATCCCTAATAGACTGTACTTATTAGGAAGAGGAAGTTCAAGGAACTTGCCTATCCAATCCTTTGTAAATCTTAACGGGAACTAGATTTAAGTGGATTGATCTCACTTGTCAAGGTTGACAGTGAGGGTGGACGTAGGAGGAGTGAACTCTGAACCACCTTAAAATTCCTTGTGTTCAATTGGTATTATCACACAACACACACACACATATACACACACATACACTATTCACTTGTCTTTACATTATTTCAAACACTTTTATTCCGCTGCACATTTAACTCCAATCTTTAAAACCAGTTAACCTCGGACGGCTAAGATTTCACCTCGAGTGTCAAACCTTAACACCTAACCTTTAATTTGATCTAAGCAAACAGACCTTTCAATTGGTATCGAGCTTGTCTTCACACATAAAAGTCTAACAACTTGTGAAGGATCAACTACAAACCCACCATGCCTCAACCAAGAAGAAATAATGAGAAAGACATTCCCCACATTGATGGCTATGGATCATTTGAAATATATGCATCAAAAATCAAAACTTACCTTGATGCCAACGGTATCTGGAACTGGTTTGCCCTTGAAAATGAAGTCACATATCCTGTATCTGTTGATACAAATGGTGGACCTAGCAAAGTTAAATCTCCTGAATTACGGGCGATTCAGAAAGGCAACTTGTTAGTGCTAACCTTAAAGTCAAGAACATACTCCAAAAGAGTGTCAATGACTCTCTTGCTCAAGAAATTGCCAAGGAGCCAACTGCAAAGGCAGCTTGGGAACTCATTCATACCAAGTTCCAAAAACACACTAGTGTTAGAACACAAAACCTATACAATCTTCTTAGACAACTTGACAACTTCAAATTCTACCCTGGTGAGAAAGTAAGTGCTTTGCAAAACCAAGGTTTGAAGACTTGGTAAGATCCATTCTTGATCATGGTAAAACTTTTGAGAACCAAGACTTGTGTCTCAAAATATACTCCAACCTTCCTCAAGAATATGAGAAGGTAGCTTTGCCAATAAGAGAAGGCTCAGAATGGAGCACCATGACTGTTGAACAATACTTTGGTAAACTTGAAGCCTATGAACTAGAAGGAATGATAAAACTTCAACCTGTTCCCTCCATCTCACAAACTCTTGCCTTAGGCGCCCAAGAAACCACCCAAAAACCAATTACCCAACAAGATATTGATTCTATGGTTCTTCTCTCCCTCCAAAAAGTAAACCTTCCCTCAAATAACCTCTCCCAAGGAGATCTACCAAGCCTCATATCCATGGTACATCGAAACACCTTGAGAGCACATAAGAAGTCCTTTGAGAGAAGCTATAGCCCATCCACCTACGATCAAGAGAACCCTAAAAAGAAAGTTGAATGCTTCAAGCTGTAAGAAGCTTGGACATTACTCCTCGATTGTCCTGAACCAAGGAAACCTAAGGAAAGTCGGACTGGCTAAGAAATTCTCATACTCTAAAGAGATAATTCATAGTTCAAGATGCAAGCTGCTACAATTGCACAAAGAAGAAGAATGAGAAGAATAAAGAGCAAGTATTGATTGCTTGACTCATCCAAGTTCGGTGATGAGGAATGTGAGTACGGTGACTACGAAAGTGAAGGAGAAGAAGCAATGATATGCTTGATGGCTGGAGATGATGAAAACTCGGACAATGAAGAGGATCTTGAAGCCTTAGGCTGTTCTTTGAGGAACTAAAAGCAGTACCTCAATTCAATACCTTAAATAATGAAGAATTTAAACAATTAGTCGGTACTTTATTAATTCAAATAAAAAGACACCAAGCGGCTTTGCTTCATTACTCACCGACAATCTATCCCAAAGTAAAACCATTGAGAACCTTGAAAAAGCCAATCAAGGTCCGAAAGTCCAAAACCTTATGCTTGAAAAAGCCAATGAAGATCCGACAGCTATGAATTCCAAACTTACGGAAACCAACATCAATCTTGAAAAGGAAAATGAATCCTTCGGAAAGAAGTTTAAAACACAGGAACACTCTGGAGAAGCCTTGACCCATTTTAGCTACAACCAAAGACACCCAAGTGACAAATCGGGAATTGGAGCTAACAATCTTACTATGTACACATATACCCCTCTTGCTTGATGAAAGGGCAATTGACAAAATGGTTCTTGAAAGCATGAACTATGTCAAAGTCCAAGAAAATGTTTATCCTATCCAAACCAAGGAAGATCTCAAGGAAAAAGGAAAAATGGATGAAGCTAGCTCCGGCCACACCGATGTATCAACTCCAAATAGCCCCACTCACACCGACAAAACTCATATAGCCATGCTAAAAACAGTCAAAAGGAAAAGGAGAACAAGCAAGCAAAGGTAAATACATATGGCAAAAGAAAGGAATCAAGGAGCAAATGAAGGAGAACCAAACAAGACATGACAGGCGAGAGGTCTCCTAGACAACCAAGACATGGTGGACGAGAGGTTTTCTAGACGGCCAAGATATGGTGAGCAGTGAGGTCTCCAAGACAGCAAAGATTCTATGATCATCACTCATATGCCAAACCTCAAAGACCTAACTGGCCATTCTCTAATGGAAGAAACCATGCCCAACACAATACCTCTCCTAGATCATCTCATAATTCCCCAAGCCATTCTCTGTTTCATAACCAAAATCTATTCTCTTCTCCCAACCAATTTCTTAATCAAACCCAACCTATTGCTCCTACTCCCTATATGCTGCAAATCATGGGATATTATAATGCCCTAAACCAGTACTTTGGAAAGAGAGCAATGAACAAAGCTAGGGGACCAAAGAAATTCTAATCCTTTGGACCCAAAAGAATAAAGTGTACCATAAATGTATTTTGTTGTTTTGTAGGAACCTAGGAAAGGAATATGGTACCTGGACGAGTGGATGCAAAGAAAGGCACATGACTTACAACAAGGAGTGGCTACAACAATATGTCCCCAAAAATGGTCCAAATGTAACTTTTGGTGACAATTCTCAAGCCAAAGTCAAAGGATCAGAAACCTTGTTACTAAAGATATTATTTTCACTAATGTATCTTATGTAGAGGGTCTCAAGCACAATTTGATTAGCCTTAGTCAGATTTGTGATAAGGGATATCATGTTGAATGTTCCAAGAACCACCGCATTGTCAAGGATGTCAACAACAAATCAATCCTCACCGGAATAAGAAAAGGCAATCTCTACTGTCTAAACCTTGAAATTGTGGATTCCTCGGATGCCCATTGCCTACTCTCCTTCGGTCAATCCGACATGTCTTGGTTATGGCACAAAAGATTAGCTCACCTAAACCTGAAAAGCATCTCAAAACTAGCCAACTCCAACCTAGTAAAAGGCCTACCCAAAATACCCTTCAAAAAGGACAAGGTATGCAAAGCTTGTCAATGTGGAAAACAAAAGAAAACCTCCTTCACCGCCAAAACCGGACTAGATACCTCTAAACCTCTTCAACTTCTTCACATGGACCTTTTTGGACCTATCGTAACTAGATCTCTTGGTGGAAAGAGATACTCTCTTGTTGTAGTTGATGACTACACTAGATTTACTTGGATCATCCTCCTTGAATCCAAAAAGGATACTTTGGAACAACTTGCAAAATTGTTCAATAAAATTCAAAACCAAAAGGGTTTATCCATCATCAAAATTAGATCAGATCATGGTAAGGAATTTGAGAACACCGGTGTTGAAGAATACCGTGATCAAAAAGGGATTGAGCACAACTTTTACGCTCCTAGAACTCCTCAACAAAATGGAGTTGCGGAAAGAAAGAATAGAACAATTTGTGAGGCGGCAAGGTCTATGCTTTGTCGTAACACAACCTTCCCAAATATTTTTGGGGTGAAGCGGTAACCACCGCCGTCTATGTTCAAAACAAGACCCTCATCAACAAGTTTCACTCCAAGACTCCTTATGAACTTTGGAATGGAAGAACACCAACCATTTCATACTTCCATGGCTTTGGAAGTAGATGCTTCATACACAACAATGGGAAAAATAATCTTGACAAATTTGAGTCAAAGAGTGATGAAGGAATTTTCCTTGGATACTCCAATACTAGCAAAGCCTATAGAGTTTACAACAAAAGAAGACTTGTTGTAGAGGAATCAATTCATGTAGACTTTGATGAAAATAATGACCAAAGTCACACTGAGCTATGTGATTTTGATGAAGCCGTGGGCAACTCGGATAACCTACACGAGGTTTCTCCTGTTCATGACCCCTCTTGTCTCATCCCTGAAGAAGATTCACCTTCCCTTCCTTATATAGTGCCCAAAGACACAAATAAACAATCAACTTTGCCTGACAAACCATGAAACCTCTCTCAAAGAAAGGTGCATCGGCGACCATGATGCATCAATTAACCTTCCTTCATCCAACCATCAAAATCCCCTTGAAGAAGACCCTATCCAATCTTATAACAACTCCTCTCAATCAATTCCTCAACCTGAAATCATTACCCACATTATCCCTCCAAACAAAAACATCTATATAGATCTTCCTATACACAAAATGGACATACCACCTAACATGCCTGTTCTTGACTCTCTAATGAGTGCCTTCATCTCCCAAATTGAACCCAAAAAGATAAATGAAGCTCTTCAAGACCCAGTTTCGATAGAAGCAATGGAGGAAGAACTAGAGCAATTTGAAAGAAACCAAGTTTGGAAGCTTGTTCCTAAGCCAAAGAACCAAAACTGTCATTGGAACAAGATGGGTGTTTAGGAATAAAATGAATGAAGAGGGTGTTGTAGTAAGAAACAAAGCTAGACTGGTTGCTCAAGGATACAGACAAGAAGAAGGCATTGACTATGATGAGACCTTTGCACCAGTTGCAAGACTTGAAGCTATAAGGCTATTTCTTGCCTATGCTTCATTTAAGAAGATGAAAGTGTTTCAAATGGATGTTAAGAGTGCATTTCTAAATGGAGTCCTAAATGAAAAGGTGTTTGTTTCTCAACCTCCTGGATTTGAGCATCCCAAGTTTCCTGATCATGTATATAAATTGGACAAAGCACTATATGGACTTAAACAAGCACCAAGAGCTTGGTATGACACCCTATCTAGATATCTCCTTGGTAAAGGATTTACCAAGGGCCATATTGATAACACTTTGTTTATCAAAAAATATGGAGATGATCAGTTGCTCATCCAAGTCTATGTTGATGACATCATTTTTGGATCATCAAATGAAGACTTGTGCACTGAATTTGGGAATATTATGAAGGACCAGTTTGAAATGAGCATGATTGGTGAGCTTACCTTCTTTTTGGGCCTTCAAGTCAAGCAAATGGAGGAAGGAATATTCATCAACCAAGCTAAATACACAAGGGACATGATCAAAAAGTTTGACATGCAATCTGCTTCACCTGCTAAAACTCCATTGTCAACCACAACCAAACTTCATGCTGATCCTGATGGCCAAAGTGTAAATCCAACACTTTACAGAAGCTACATTGGATCCCTTCTCTATGTAACAGCTTCAAGACCTGACATTATGTTTAGTGTCTGTCTTTGTGCTAGATTTCAGGCGAATCCCAAGGAGTCTCATCTCTCTGCTGTCAAGAGAATTCTGAGATATCTCAAAGGAACCCCTGATTATGGATTGTGGTATCCTACTGAATCCCCATTTTCTTTAATTGGATTCACTGACTCTGATTATGCAGGGTGTAACCTAGATAGAAAGTCCACAAGTGGTGGATGCCAATTTATTGGATCTAGAATCATTTCATGGTCAAGTAAAAAGCAAACCTCAGTAGCCACCTCAACAGCTGAAATTTGAATATATTCTTCTTTGGTTTGTGTTGTTCACAAATACTTTACCTCAAAAGTCAATTACAAGATTTTGGAATTGAACTGTCCAACATTCCAATCTTTTGTGACAACTCAAGTACCATTGCCATGACAGAAAACCCTGTCCAACACTCAAAGACAAAGCATATTGAGGTCAGACATCACTTCATCAGAGACCATGTTGAAAAAGGGAACATTAGTCTTGCTAAAGTGTGTACTGAAAATAATGTCTCTGACATCCTAACAAAGGCTATGGATGAGAAAAGATTTGAGATGTTAAGAGCAATGCTAGGCATGATTAATCTACCAAAATAAAACAAAAAAAAAGGGAAAAACTCTTATTCATTAGAACAAACCATTTCCTATGGCTGCTGTCAACAACATTGTCTGACAGCTAACCTTTTTCTCAATACAAAAGCTTCTTACCTATCAAAACCAAACTTCATTCCTACATTACAGAAATTCAAACACCTTAAAAACAAGCCTAAATCCATATTACCAAAAGCTTCATCAACCCTCCTTCTCATCTCAGCAAACACCTCTGGAAAGCCTTGACAGCTAAGGACTGTCAATCCTGTTTATCCCATAGCTGATCTTGGAAGCAATCATCCCCATATCCTCTATCACTATAAATAATGTCTGGAGCTTGATATGCACTCTCTTTGATATCTCCATATCTCTCCAACCAAACAGGGTGCCTTTCCATAAATGGATCAATTGCAGAGGTTGAGAACTGCAAAGAAGGACAGACCCTCCTTGGCCACCACTCTTCAACTGCATTATAGGGAGGATACTCACTAAGTGGTGAGATAAAGCTGAAGGTACCTGAAGAATTTGCACTTGCCTGTGCAATGATAGCTTGATCGGGCGAGGACCTTCATCCTCCTCACCATTTAGAGCAGCTGGACTCAAACACTTGAGAAATTGAGAAAACAACTTCATATAGACTTTGGAAGGAGAACTTTGCACTCCTGCAAAGTTATCTCCAGTTCCCTCAAGAACTGTTTGGCTAAGAGTTAGAGAATCCACAGTGACAATGTGAATTCCTTGACAGCTATGAAATCAGGTTGACCAATTTTTGTGTCACCCTTAATCCTTTCATCACCGTCAAGCTTCACTAGCTCTCCCAAGGTATAAACCCTTTCCACCTTGTCCTTAACGGCCTACTTGATTCTCCTTCTCTCTCCTTTCTTGACAAACTTAACCTTAGGCGTCGGATCACCGGTTCCCCTTCAACTATCTTAGCCTTACCCTTACTTTTTGCTCTCTCTCTCAACCTATTTTCTTCACCTTCCAAAAGTGCTAATCTCTCCTCCTCCCAAAACTTCTTTCTTATCTCCCTCTCCTTGGAAATACAAAAAACAAAATCCAAGGATGAACAATTTTAGATTCATGAGTGGAATTCTCCATCACCTTATTCCAAGGTTGAATCCTCCCCTAAAGGATGAGTGGCTTGAGTCTGCATCTCTAGTATCAACCAGAAGCTTCAACTTGAGCACCTTCAAACTGAAGGGCAAGAAGAAATTAGAGCTTGGGGACAGCTCTGAGAATTTTGATGAAGCCTCTCAGAGATTGAAAGAGAAAACTGAGAAGGATATGAAGATATGGCAGGGATTGGTAAACATGGTGAATGACAAAAGATCCAAGAGAAAGCATGACAAAGGTGTTGTCATAAAAGAAAGAGCTCAAGAGACTTCTCCAACCAAAATCAAAAGAAGAAAAAGCCTAGCCAAGATGAAGAAAACAGGAAAGGGAAAGAAGCTTAGTAAAGGAAAGCAAATTCAAGAAGAGATAGCCGTTGAGCAAGAAAGTGCTCAAGAAACCGACAAAGGAAAGATGGTAGCCGAGGAGCATGCGACAATGAAGATACTCAATCAGATCCTATCTTCAAGGATATTGATGAGTATGATGGTGAAGAAGAAGAAATCCCCGATGATGTGTATCTTTGGTGAAGCTCAAGGTGATGAGTTTGATGAAGATATGAGAAGAGCCGTTGCCGAGTCACTAATGGAAGTGAGGACAGCTAAGGTTGGACATGATCATCTGGGACAGCTATGGAAGCTTCATCTCTCGACGGCCTAAGGTTGTCTCAAGTGCTGAAACCCCATCCAAGGTAACCTCTAAGCCTTCTCTTACTCTCGGCACTTTCTCTAGGAAAAGAAAAATGGATAAAGATGCTCCCCCATCCAAAAAGTTGAAACCAACCACTCCTCAACCCTCCTCATCCAAAGACCAATCTAGTTCACCTCATGACTCGTGGCTCAAGGCATCCTAAATCTTAATCCCTCTAACATTAGTCCAAATGAGCCAAGTGTTGAAAAGATAGGGGAATAGCTCTAGCTCAAAAGGATGAGCCTGCGTTAAGGGGGAATAAAAGTCCTATGTCTCCCATTATGACAGGCTATCCCTCTCTTCAGCCAAGAATCTCCCTCGATAGTCCCTCGATCCTTCCCCATCCCCAAAACATCTTCAAAGCTTCAAGGACTTTCCTTAGAAGATCCCAAGCATGTCCTGCCGTTATCTATTACTTAAGACAAGTGCTAACGAGAGGAAGAAACCCAAAAAGCCTTGAAACTTATCAAACACAGAGATTTGGCCAAGAAAGTAAGCATTCACACTTTTTGAACCCATTCCCGCACCCGAACCCATTCCTACACGAACCCATTCCCGAACTCCGAACCTCAATCCAAGTTTGTTGAATCTGCTCAAATTCAAGAACCTCATGTTGTTACCCAAGATACCGAGCCCCAACCCGATCTTGAAACCGAACCTCAACCTAATCTTGAACTCCGAACCTCAACCTCGGTCAAGAACCGCAATTTAAACCTAGTGAGCCCGATCAAAACCAAGAAACCGTTGATCCCTCCCTTGAATCTGAAATCCTTCCCCCTTGTGAACCTTGGATTTTAGATTGTGACATTGACTTTTCCTTCCCCTCTATCATGGCTGCCCACCAAAGATTGAAGGATATTTCCCATTTCCCCGAAATTGCCAATCCTCACCTAGTCTCCAATCCTTGGCCGTTAAGCAAACATTCCATTATGATTCATGCAAGGAATAGATGTGGCCTCATAGTGTTTGCCCATGAGGAATGGAAAAAGTACAATAGCTCTTCCCAACTCCTTCTTTCACAAAGCCCCCTTACTACCCAACTTCATGGATATCTCTACCATAATAGATTGGGAAATGTTGTTCTCCCAGCTCCTCTCTTCAAATATCAATGAATGCATTTATATGCCTTCATCCCTGGTGTATGCCCTATGCATTGAGCTTGCCAAAGAAATGTATTGGAGGATTTGCCTCAATAAATCCATTATCATGGCCGTCATTGCAAGACCAAGCCTGACAGCCTATGTTTCCCCCTTCATCTTCGCACCCTCATCATTCATCCCCCTAAACACAAGATCTCTCCAAACCAACCTTCCTCCAAACTTCAATCCTTCAACTTTTGTGCCCCCATATCATGTAACCATTACAGACATGCAAAGATTTACAAGGTCAATGATAACCAAGATGAGACACATTTTGGAAGTCTCAACTCGTGTCAAAATCGAGAGGAAGGCCTCCAAAGGAAAGGCCATTGAATCGATGAAGAAGCCGTGAACTGGGAAAAAGAGCCTCTGTCTTTGCTCCAAATGTTATTGTGTCAAGTGATGATGAAGATAGTGCTCCTGTGATGAAACAAAGATCAACTCTCAACCTCTACTGTTCTCACTGTCTCAACTAATCCACCTCTACATCAAACTCAACAACCCATCTCTCTTCAATCAAACCCCTTCTTTTCTAACCTATTTGCAGGAACAAGGGGTCAAAGCTCAAAACCAAAGAAGGCTCCCTTATGGGGTACTATGAGATTGAGAAATGATGAAGAGCCTCTCAAAGTCAGTTCTCAAGGAAAGGCAAAACCAAACCTTCACCTATGATGATGAGATGAGCTGGGAATGGAACAATGAGATGTACTACAGTAGGTGTTGAGGACAAGATGAAGAGAGTGCTACTTGCGTAAAGAGAGGAGATCCTTGCAGCAAGAAGAGAAAGAGATGAATTTTCTTAAGAAAATGTTATGTCTTTTTGGATAAGTCCTCTTTTAATCCCTACCTTTAATTCCTGCTTTTAAAAACATTGTTTATTTTGGATAATATGTTTTGTTTTAAAGACTCAGTTGATTGAATCAAGAAGATTGTTCTCATCTTCATTGGTATATTCATTCTTGAGTATCTTGCAGGTTATATCTTTATTAGATATATTACTTTGCCAAAAAGGGGGAAATTGTTAGGACCTAACTATGTAAGCCACATAGTTACCATAGGTTTTGACAAAGAAATATATCATATGTTATCTGACAGCCAAGATAACATATGACCTTGGACAGCTAAGCCATCAACTTCAATCTGCACTCCTATATATATATCAACTGGAATATCAACTGGACAGCTATGATTCAAAACATCCCTCTAAGATATCACTCAAAACCTCTCATATACATTAATGCATCTAAATTACATGTGTAGTATGATGTATTACATAATGCCTAAACCTTCTAGATCAGAACTTAGCTCTGACAGCTAAGGTTCTCTCTCACAAAGAAAGGTTTCACTCCTCAACAGCTATGATCTTCAACATCAACAAGCTATGAAGAAATCCTGTGATGACCAAGATATGCCTTGTCCAAATCTCTCCATACAGATGTTGCCGGCTCATCTCCATAAAGATCACATGCCCGGTTGCGATTCCAAGCTATTTTATTCTCCAATCAACAAAGGCTCTAAATGCAACTCCAACATGCATTCACTCCCTTGTCTCCTTGTCTCCTCCAATGGCTATTTCCTAGCTTATAAAAGGAACTCTCCAAGATCAAGACACACCCTTTACATACACACAACTTCTACAAACCTTGCATCCAAACCTTCTCAACTCCTGCAACCAATAATCAAAACAATATTAAGACACTTGTAATCGATCTCGTGTGTATAAACCGATTTGTAAGAACCCCTTAAGACCGACTTTAAGTGGGTAGTGTGAATAGCTCAGTTAGAGCTTGATCCCTAATAGATCGTACTTATTAGGAAGAGGAAGTTCAAGGAACTTGCCTATCCAATCCTTTGTAAATCTTAACGGGAACTAGATTTAAGTGGATTGATCTCACTTGTCAAGGTTGACAGTGAGGGTGGACGTAGGAGGAGTGAACTCTGAACCACCTTAAAATTCCTTGTGTTCAATTGGTATTATCACACAACACACACACACATATACACACACATACACTATTCACTTGTCTTTACATTATTTCAAACACTTTTATTCCGCTGCACATTTAACTCCAATCTTTAAAACCAGTTAACCTCTGACAGCTAAGATTTCACCTCAGCTGTCAAACCTTAACTGCCTAACCTTTAATTTGATCTAAGCAAACAGGACCTTTCAATAGTTAAGGTAGCATTCATGTTAATGTGAGCTAAAATTTTCACTCATCCCTGAAAAATACAAGGAGAAGTTATACGTAACGGTATGATTAACAAATATCCAGAAAGTAAGTATATTAATTACAAATTATTATGACAAGTAAAAAAAAAAGGACTACTTGTCTATGTTTACCTGGCATGAGAGAAAATATGAACAAAACCTTTTAATTTTCTTCTCTAATTTCATCAGGAAAATAAATCTCCTATGGAGAAGGGAATGAAGCATCATGATGCAGCGAAACATCTCCTTGGGAATCAATTGACCACCATTGTAATCATTCAAGTTCGGTTCAACCTTTCCCATGTATAGAAGCACCAGGCATCACCAAATCATTTAAATAGTAGATGAATATACACACTATATTCCTGCAAATTGAAACACATGTATAGTCCAAGATGTGATAGCTAAAGAGAGAACTCACAGTACACATGTTTCCTCGTGTGAAATGATATTGGCTAACAGCTAAATTTTGTCAGAGAATACTCCATACTCGGACTGAAAGCTTGGAACATCCTTTAGGACATCCCATATGTGACTGAATTGAAATTTAGCAACAGGTTGAAGACGCAAGCTCTGGCCAGCAAACAGTACAAAATCAGAGTTACGTGGCATTCATATTGAAAGGCCCTTTGTTAATATGCAGATGATCAGACAGCTATGGTATTGGCTTAGCTGTCAGATGATAGTTGAATTGTGCAGTGGAATAAGAGAGATTTGAAATAATGATAGGACAAGAAACACAAAGAAATAATGCAAGTGTGTGAATGTGATTGCAAAAATGTAATAACACAGAGAATTTAAAGTGGTTCAGAGTTCACTCCTCCTACATCCACCCCCACTGTCAAACTTGATAAGTGAGATCAATTTTATTATAATCTTTAATCAACAAAAATTACAAATGATTGATTCAGGCAAGTTCCTTGAACTTCCTCTTCCTAATTAGTACAAATTTCAACTAGGGATACACTTAAAGTACGGTCTTAAGTGTTTTTACAACTTGAAGTACAAACCTCAAGATTTTACAAAACAACTAATACACCCAAAGTACGAGTCTTGAGTGATTACAAACTAATTCTACACCTAAAGTACAGTCTTAGGATTTTGGATTTTGTGAATTAACACACTAAGGGGTGTTTTGTTGTGGAGGCAAAGGTTTTGGGGTGAGGGTTTGGTTTGGAACAGAGTTTGAAGGGAAAGGATTGGTGAGTGTGTGTGTGAATTACAGAGGTGTGTGTGGGTGTGTGGAACGGGTTTTTGACCGTGAAAATGAGTATTTTTCAGTCATTTTGTTAGAGGAAGAACTCCTCTATTTATACCCTTCAATGTAGCCGTTGGAATATGACTCTGCGGCTACATTAATGAGCTTTGACCGTCTTTGTCCCACTTGTCCACATGCAGTCTTCATGAGTCAGCTTGAGTCCGCGAGCATGAACCGAGAGCTTCTAGAAGGTCTTCGTGGTCTTCATTGGTCTTCATTGGTGAACTTGACAGGTGAAGATCCAGTTCCACATTGGTTGAGATTGTGGTAACAGATATTGAGACAAAGTGATGGCTATCGAGGAATGAAGTCATGGCCGCCGATCATACAAGACTTAGCTATCGTGAGATGTTCTCTGATAAGGACTCGAGCACTTTAATGATCTTGAAGGCTTTACTAAAGAGAATATGATTCAAGTTTTTGATTGATTGTAATCATTGTATACAATCAATCATAACTATCAAACTCATAGTCGAGATACACCGAGGAATGAATATGAAGTTTGATTTGGTCAGCCATGGTTCATGATCGACAGCTTCCTCTTTTTGATATAAACCTGTTCTATATATATATTCCTTTATCAAAACCAACTAACTAAGACATTGATCAAAGTTAGGTCCTAACAATTTCCCCCTTTTTGGTAAAGGAAGATCTATTTTAGAACATGTTTTCACATTTGATAAGAGAAATAATAGAAGAAATAATACAAGGATTTATAGCAAGCACAAATAACTGTAATGAGATTGAAATACATGAATTTAATCTCATGATGAAAAGGTTCACAGATTACGCTTACAAAATCGAGCCAATCAAAACAAATTGTTTTAACACACCAAAAATTGTTCCATAAAACTACATATCAATCATCAGCCAGTTGATCATAGAACTCCTCTCTTTCTTGCCTGGCTGAAATAAGCAGATTTCTTTCTTCCTCTAGTTCTCTTCTCATGTCTGGCACTACTCCTCTGTAGTAGAATTCATTGTTCCATTCCCAGGACATTCTCTCATCATACTTGAAGAATTCATCTTCTTTAGACTTTAGTTGAGCTCTTGTAAGGGGCATCTGATCATTTCTGATTCTCATTGTGCCCCACAAATGTTTCTTCTTGGTCCTTGTTCTTTTGATCTTCATGGGCACAATGGTTTGATCTGGTTGTGATTGAACTGAGACTTGAGTATCATGAAAGGAATGAGTGGATTGCTGAGGAGGATTGGTAAATGTAGGAGATGGGATGGTAATAGGAGGTTCTTGATCAGGACTTGAAGGAGCATCATCATCATCACCGCGAGTCCGAGGAAAGATCAATAACAGTTTTGGTTCTCGTTTTGATGGTCGCCCATGGATTCTTCTGAATTCTTTGATCTCGAAATAGAGACCATGTTCATGAAGTGAGAGTTTTCATTGGGTGAGGTGAAGTTCATGGGATCAACAGCGTGATGAAAGGGGAAAGGTAGGGCTCAATTCCTGGATTAAGGGTTGGGGGAAAGATGTTGACCATTTTGCTTATCAAAAGCATGAGGGCATACTTTTGTTCAAACAGATAAAGGAAAAAGGATTTTGCAAGGTCAATGCAGAGGGTGAAGACTAGACCCTTTGGCATATACAGCATGAATTGAGAGATGGAGAGATCAGGTTGGTCGAAAAGAACTTCCCAATCAAGAAGAGTATTGGGAGTGATGAACTTTGGGAATGATGGGATTTGGTGAACAAAGTTGGAAGTTGATGAGGTTCTTGATACTTGCAATTTTTCATAGGCAAAGAAAACTAACCCTGCAAGGTTTCTTGCCACTACAATCATCCCATTTCTTGACGGTTCCCAAGATTTTGGATAGGTAAAGGGATTTACAATGTCCGGAAAATGAGACACATGGGCTAACCCTTTTCTTCTTGTCTTGATGGAAGAAATAGAGAAATCAATGCCACAAATAAGCATCCGTGGTTCTTTCTTGGGAAGAAAGGATTGATTTTGAGAGGAGGAATGGAACCGCTTGGATAGCCGTCAGACTGATAGAATTGGATCACTATCGAGAAGTCTTGACCTTGTCCAAAAGTATTGGACTATGAGGAGAGGCTTCAAAAGGTTCATTTTCGTGAATTGGAGAAGTTGGCTTGGAAGGTGCAGAGGGTTGGGTTGAAACAGTTGGGATTGACTCGTAGGTTTGGCCAAGACTTTGATTAAGTGAACTGGAAGTGAATTGAGATTTAAGGAGATTCAAGGCTGCCCTTACTTCACTTTTGGCCAACCTTTTCTCAAGGATAGCTATCATAGCTTCCTCATTTTCTTGAGTTCCATCAAGCACAAGGCCTTTGCAAGCATTCACAATTGATTCTCCTTTGAGACAAGAATGGGATTAATCTCAACTCCAACCTTCTTGAGATTTTGAATGACCTTAGAAGTATTATCAAGATTCCCCTTTCAATTTCAACAATAAAGGTGTTCATTTACGTGCTCGGCCTCGGGAATGGAAGGGAAGGTACGGCTATCTACATTCATATTAGTCACCTTGGGGTTATTAGATGACTCTCCCGGTCCACTTCTTTTCTTCATAAACCTAAGTCTCGAGTTCATCTAGGGCCATTACGCATTCTTCTTCACTTAGAATATCATCAAGATACAAAAGAACAGCCTTTTCAAAGGTCGTGGTTTCCATCCAATTCAATAGCATCAATTGCTTTCAGATTTTGGTTAACCTGTCGAGGTCAAAGGAGGGATATTCTCATCAATGTTCCCCTTAAAGGTTGCTTCTGATGGTTCTTTGAGTTTAAGAATGGCTTCAATGGCCGATCGATGACCTGAGCTGGGTGTGGATGACTTGTCCACTCTTGGACTAACGAAGTGGATTTTGGGGAAATGGAAGGGGTAGTTATTTTGGTTTTCTTGGCTTTGGGGGCTTTCTTTTCTAGTTTTCTTTTCTTTGGTAAAGTTTTAGAAGGAATGGATAAGGAGGGTTGTACCTTAGATCTGGTGACTGTCTGCTTTGTAGGATAGCCGTCGAGGATGCTTTCCTTTATGCCGTGTTTTTGACAATTTGATAGTCCGCCTGAGTTCTGAGGGTCTACATCAAAGATCACCAAAGCATGAGTTTGCTCCATGGTGTCATCTCTCTACGGCTATCAACATCACCTCTCTTCTTCAACATCCTTAGCATGGTCAGTCGATATGGTTCCTTCACCGTCGCCTACCGTGATCATCCTTGCTTTTGCTTTTCTTGCTAGGAGATACCACAGTCCTTTTAGCACTCCAGCTTTCTTGACATTGGTCTTTACTCCTCTTTTATTCTCCTACTTGTAGCCAATGCTATCAACTCTTTCCAATGATCAACCTTTATTCTTGTTTCTTCAAGCATCTTTTCTTGGGCTTCTTTGAAACTTTCAAGGCTCATATCTCCACTCTTCATAACAATTCCTTTTCTTTTGTTTCAATGAAAAGGTTCTTTCATTGAAACATCTTGTTTCATGTACTTCACTGCCTTCACCACTTCTTGCAGAGGGGTTTTGAGCTTAGGGATTAGATCATGAAGAATTCCACTCATAAACCTGAAGTTGTTCATCTTCCCACCTTGTTTTTTGAACTTGAGAGTAGAGAGGTTGAGACCGCCAAATTAAAGTTGTGGAGAAGGACAATGCACTAGCTCAGGTCCTTGGTCATCAAGCTTAGCATTTGCTTCCATTCATTTGATCCCATTTGATCAAATGAGGATTGCTTGCCATCAATGGCTTTGTTAACCACATCCATTAGGGTTGATTTGAAGATATCATCTTTGTTTTTCACCATTGCTTTGTCTTGAACAGCCTTGAAGTCATGGACCTTAATCCCAAGAAATTTCTCATAAACTGTCTTCAACCTATCTGACCCTCTATCCCAAATATTTTTCACAGCATCTTCTCTATTTGGGATCCCGTAGACCTTGCTGACCATTTCTTGAGTAATGGTGATCTTTACATTATCTATGGTGGCAGTTATTGAGTTGTTCTCTCTGTTTCTCAAGAAGTTCCTTGATGAGAATTCCAACTTCAGTCTCATAGAAATTAGGTTTGATGAAATAACCATGAGCATCTGGGTACATTGCTTTTGGGTCTGCCATTGATGTCTAAAAAGAATTAGGGTTGAAGAGATACGATGGTGGATTGGAGAGGGAAGGAGACAAATTTTAAACTGAGAATTAATGAAATAGGAATTTTGGTGATTGCGAAAGAGAGAGAGAGATAAATGATGAGTGGAACGTGGGTTTTAATGAGCATTGGGAGTTTCAAAGTTAAGTAACTGTTCATATGAACAGTGGTTTTTTACCCTTCCCCACGTTGAGACATTAATTCCCACAAAACACAAGAAGAACATTCTCTTTTTCAAGGAGATTTGCAGTGGAAGGGGCGGCGAAGGAAGTGACAATTGTGAGCAATTAACACGATCAAATCACTTAAAGGTTGCTTTAACCTAGCTGTTGAAAGAACTCTCTCGACAGCTTAAGCTAGTTTGAATGATGATGGTCAGCCTGAGATAGCTAGGTGAAAATTTGCCTATAAAACAATGAAAACTTCAGAGGAAAATTATTCAGATTGATTTACAAACAAAAATGGGAATATTTTCCTCAAAGTTTAATCCAAAGGTTATGGCTCAAACAGCAAAACAATTGGTCTTTGGGAAAAATAGTGAGGATGATTTGAGGGTTGATGAAGACATAGAGATGAAGGAGGTAGCTGTCAGGGAAAAGATTGACAGCAAAGAGGGAGAAGGAATAAGGCTTTTTGGGAAGACAATCAAAGTTGATCAAGGAGAGTCAAGTAAGGGAAGGAGTAAGGTAGAAAGTGGTATACACATCGGGGGAGTTGGTAAAGCAGACAGAGCTCGTACGCAAGGAGAGAAGCTTAGCCTGTCAGAAGAAGGCTGAGCAAGATAAGCTTTATACACCCGCAGCAGGATTCTCTCTCTCCAGGAGTCAAGGTTTGTTGGAAGGGAGAGGAGATAACTTTGCAGGAGCCGCATATATCTCCTTCTTCAACCATCTCATACCCTGCTCAACCAGGTTATAGGTTGCTTCAAATTTCCGCAAGAGTACCTACTATGGAGAGAGTGGAGTCAAGTGTTGGTCAACCATTTGCAATCACAGGGAATGGTTCTTTTTCAGAGAATTTAGCTTTGTTATCTAATGGAGGGATTGCTTCACCATATGATCCAACTTGAAGAGTGGTGGCCTAGAAGGGCAAGTCCTTCTCTCCAATATTCAAATACTTCCATTGATCCTTTCTTGAGAGGCACCCAAAGGTGGTTGCAAGAGGTACCAACAAACCTCGCAATCAACTCAGAAGCTAGAAATGAAGGAATGAGCGCCGGAGGAGGGTCTCTGGGAGACCGTGACATTTCCAAAGAATGTCCGATGCCTAACCCGCTGGTTTGAAGAGGGGAGCTTGTTTTGAAGATTGTATGGTTTGGAGGAAGCTTTTCATGGGTGCGAAGGATGATGAGAAAGAGAGATTTCAAGGGTTGTTTTATGTTTTTGTATGTTTTGTTGTTGTCTTTGGTTTTCATGAGTTTTGGAAAGATATCTATCAAAGGATAGCTATCGTAACTATTTATGAGGGAATAGTCAGCAACATCATGGACAAAGATTACCCAAGATGTAACCTTTTTTTTTTTTTTATTTATGAAGAACAACCTTTTATTTTGGCATATTTATCATACCAAGCATGGCTCTTAGTATCTCAAATCTCTTTTCATCCATGGCTTTTGTGAGAATATCGAGACATTGTCCTCGCAAACTTTTGCAAGGTTGATATTCCCTTTTTCAACATGATCCCCGATGAAATGATGTCTCGACCTCAATATGCTTTGTTTTTGAATGTTGGACAGGATTTTCAGTCATGGCAATAGTACTTGAGTTGTCACAAAAGATGGGAATGTTGGATAATTCCATTCCAAAGTCTTGAAGTTGACTTTTAAGATAGAGAATTTGTGAACAACACAAGCCTCGCAATATACTCAAATTTTGTTGAGGTGGCTACCGAGGTTTGGTTGCTGATGAGAGTGAGATAGTTCATGGCCGCCTGGCATAGGATGGTCGTCGAGATGAGTTTCTTGGAACCATGTATGGAAGATTTGATGAATCTTGTTCATGATTGAGAACAGATGAGTCAAGAATGGGAGATGCTTCAGGAAGATTATCCAGGTTTCCCAAACCTTCATCAAAATCACACAGCTCAGTTACACTTTGATCATTGTTTTCATCAATGTCAACATGAATTGATTCTTCCACAACAAGTCTTCTTTTGTTGTAAACTCTATAAGCTTTGCTTGTGTTAGAGTATCCAAGAAAAATTCCTTCATCACTTTTGGAGTCAAATTTGTCCAAATTGTTCTTGCCATTGTTGTGGATGAAGCATCTACTTCCAAAGTCATGAAAGTAAGAAATTGTAGGGACTTTGTTATTCCATAATTCATATGGAGTCTTCTTGTGGAATTTGTTGATTAGTGTTTTGTTTTGAACATACACCTGCAAAGAGTAATGCTGACTTCACCCCAAAAATACTTTGGGAGATTGTGTTACGACAAAGCATTGTTCTTGCCGCTCACAAATTGTCCTGTTTTTCCTTTCAAGAACACCATTTTGTTGGGGAGTTCTTGGGGCTGAAAAATTGTGATCAATGCCTTTGGAATCACAATATTCTTCTACTCCAGAGTTCTCAAATTCCTTCCCATGGTCGATCTGATCTTGATGATGGATGTCCCTTTTGATTTTGAATTTTATTGAATAGCTTTATCGAACTGACACTAAGGGTGTCACTTTTGGATTCAAGAAGAATGATCCAAGTGAATCTTGTGAAATCATCAACAACAACTAGGGAGTATCTTTTTCCTCCTAAAGATCTAGTTCTTATGGGTCCAAAAAGATCCATATGAAGCAGTTCAATAGGTCTTGAGGTGTCCAACTTGGTCTTGAGTTTGAATGAAGATTTCTTTTGCTTCCCACATTGGCATGCTTTGCAAAGTTTTTACTTTTTGAATGGGATCTTTGGTAGACCTCTGACAAGATTGGAATTTGCAAGCTTGGAAATGGTTTTGTGATTGAGGTGAGCCAATCTCTTGTGCCATAGCCATGACATATCAGATTGATTGAAAGACGAAGGCGGTGAGCATTTGAAGTTTCCACAATCTCTAAGTTTAAGCAATAGAGATTTCCTTTTCTTGATCCATTAGGATGACTTTATTGTTTTTATCTTTAACAAGGCATTTGTCTTTAGTGCAAACAACATGATATCCCTTGTCACAGCATTTGACTAATGTCGATCAAATTGTGTTTGAGACCCTCTACATAGGATACATTTGTAAAAATGATATCTTTTGTAACAAGATTTCCTGATCCTTTGACCTTAGCTTGGGAATTGTCACCAAAGGTTACATTTGGACCATTTTTAGGGGAATATTGTTGCAACCAGTCTTTATTGAAGGTCATATGTCTACTACAACCACTATCTAAATACCAAAGTCCTTTCCTAGGTACCTGCAAAACAGAAAGTAAATTTTATGGTACCCCTTTTTTATTCTATTGGGTCCAAAGGATTAATTTTTCTTTGAAACCCTAGCTTTGTTCATTGGTCCCTTGTTGAAGAACTGGTTTAGGGTATGATAATATGACATGATTTGCATCATGTAAGGTGTGAGGACAGGGGATTGAGATGGATTGAAGAAGTGGTTTGGATTGTTGTATTGGGGTTGAAACTGAAAGTTATTTGAAGAGGATGATCTGGGAGAGTCATTTTGATTTGCATGGCTTCTACCATTTGAGTATTGCCATTGAGGTTTTTGTTGTTTGGTGTATCTATGTTTGTTGTAGAATTTTTGTTGCCTTGGGGTTCTTTGTTGTTTGGAAGATTTTGGTTGTCTGTCAGGCCTTGGTCGTCTGCATGCCTTGGTCGTCTGTCAACCCTTGGTCGTCCGACAGACTTGACTGACTAGCACATTCTTGCATCTTGGCTTCTTCCCGTATATTGGCTCCTTTTTGAACCCAAATATACTTGCTTCCTTGAATTCTACTTGGTCCTTCCTTTGGTTGACTAGGACCACCCAAGATTTCTTTTGATTTTTCTTTGGTTTGAACAGGGTAGGTTTGAGTTTGATAGCCGCTGAGCTAAGGTTTTCTAGAACCATTTTTTCAATGGCCCTTTCACCAGTGGGAGGAGAGTATACTTTTTGCCGATGGATTATCGGCACCAATCCCTGTTTTGTCACCGGGACGCCTTTGGGTATAGGTGAAAAGTGATAATGCTTTGCTTGACATGTTCCATGAATCTATTCTCTTTTAAGAGCATCATTTTCTTTTTCAAGATTAATGAGTTTTTGACAAGTTTTCATGATTACTTGATGTCTCACTGCCGATCCTTGTTTTGTTTTTTCAAGCATGATGCATTGATCTCTTAGCCCTTGGCATGCTTTCTCAAGCTCGTAAATGGTTTTTGTGAGGGTGTCAATGGTTGAGGATTGGGAAAGATTTTCATTGACCAGAGAAGCAAAGCTAGTTTTTTGTTTTTTGGTTTGAATTAAAAGAGTGCAAACTAATTGTTTAAAACCATCAATATTTAAAGAGTTAAAATCATGTACCTCTTTTAGTTCATCAAAGCTAGCAGCAAGTGCTTCCATTTCTTCCTCATTGTCGATTCTTCATCATCTTCATCCATAAGGCATATCATGGCTTCTTCTCCTTCAATTTCGTAGTCATCACTTGACATATACTCTTCATCACTGAATTTTGATGAGTCAAAGAATCATGACTTGCTCTTTGTTTTTGTCATGTTTATTTTTGGAGCAATTGAAGCAGTTGCACTTAGAACTGTGAATGATCTCTTTTGAGTAGGTCATCTTCTTAGCTGTCTGATTGTCCCTAGGTTTCCTTAGTTCAGGGCAATCAGAAGAGTAATGTCCTTGCTTTCCACAATTGAAGCAATCAATTGTCTTCTTGTAGCTGTCTTGTTGAGCATTAGATGTGGAGGGATTGAATTTTTTCTCAAAAGATTTCTTTTGAAATTTCATGGCATTTCGATGTACCATGGAAATGAGGCTTGGAATGTCTTCTTGGGAGATCTGTTTGCTGACAGGTTTGGAGCTGATGTTTATCTTTTGAAGGGCATTGTTGACAATGGTCTCAATGTCATGGTGAGTGATTGGCTTGTGGACAGTTTCTTGTGCATTTAAAGCTAAGGTTTGTGAAATGGAGGGGACTGATGGAATTTTTATCATACCTTCCAGTTCATAAGCTTCAAGCTTTCCAAAATATTGCTCTACTGTCATGGTGCTCCATCTCGAATCCTTCTCTAATAGGTAGTGCTACCTTCTCATATTCTTGAGGGAGATTTGAGTAAATCTTGAGGCAGAGATCTTGTTGTTCAAAGGTTTTTCCATGATCGCATTGATCTAACAAGGTTCTCAAACCTTGGCCGAGCAAAGACTCACCTTTTCTCCGAGGTAGAACTTGAAGTTGTCTAATTGCCTAAGCAAGTTGTACAAGTTTTCAGTGTCCTAACACCGGAGTGTTTAGTGAACTTGGTTTGAATAAGAGCCCATGCCGTTTCGGGCATTTGGTTCCTTAGCAATTTCTTGTGCTAGAGAGTCATTTACACTCTTTTGAAGAATGTTCTTGACTTTGAAGTTTGCACTTACCAATTGCTTTTCACCTTGTACCAAGTTTCGGGGATTTGATCTTACTTGGTCCTCCATCGCACAGATTTGAGTTGGATAGGACACTTCATTCTCAAGAACATACCAATTCCATATACCGTTTGCATCAAGGTATGTTTTTATTTTTGAAGCATAGATCTCAAAAGATCCACAAATATCAATGTGTGGGATGTCTTTCTCATTATTTCTTCTTGGTTGAGGCATGGTGGGTTTGAAGAGAATCCTTCACAAGTTGTTAGACTTTTGAGTGTGAAGACAGCTCGATACCAATTGAAAGGCCCTTTGTTAATATGCATGATCGACAGCCTATGGTATTGGCTTAGCCGTCGATGATAGTTGAATTGTGCCGCGGAATAAGAGAGATTTGAAATAATGATAGGACAAGAAACACAAAGAAATAATGCAAGTGTGTGAATGTGATTGCAAAAATGTAATAACACAGAGAATTTAAAGTGGTTCAGAGTTCACTCCTCCTACATCCACCCCCACTGTCAAACTTGACAAGTGAGATCAATTTTATTATAATCTTTAATCAACAAAAATTACAAATGATTGATTCAGCAAGTTCCTTGAACTTCCTCTTCCTAATTAGTACAAATAACTAGGGATACACTTAAAGTACGCCTTAAGTGTTTTTACAACTTGAAGTACAGTCTCAAGATTTTACAAAACAACTAATACACTCAAAGTACAGTCTTGAGTGATTACAAACTAATTCTACACCTAAAGTATAGTCTTAGGATTTTGGATTTTGTGAATTAACACACTAAGGGGTGTTTTGTTGTGGAGGCAAAGGTTTTGGGGTGAGGGTTTGGTTTGGAACAGAGTTTGAAGGGAAAGGATTGGTGAGTGTGTGTGTGAATTACAGGAGGTGTGTGTGGGTGTGTGGAAAGGGTTTTTGACTGTGAAAATGAGTATTTTTCAGTCATTTTGTTAGAGGAAGAACTCCTCTATTTATACCCTTCAATGTAGCCGTTGGAATATGACTGTTGCAGCTACATTAATGAGCTTTGACTGGTCTTTGTCCCACTTGTCCACATGCAGGTCTTCATGAGCTGGCTTGAGCTGTGAGCATGAACTGAGAGCTTCTAGAAGGTCTTCAGTGGTCTTCATTGGTCTTCATTGGTGAACTTGACAGCTGTGAAGATCCAGGTTCCACATTGGTTGAGATTGTGGTAATAGAGATTGAGACAAAGTGATGGCTATTAGAGGAATGAAGTCATGGCTGTCAGATCATACAAGACTTAGCTATCAGAGATGTTCTCTGATAAGGACTGAGCACTTTGATGATCTTGAAGGCTTTACTAAAGAGAATATGATTCAAGTTTTTGATTGATTGTAATCATTGTATACAACTGAATCATAACTATCAAACTCATAGCTGTCAGATACACTGAGGAATGAATATGAAGTTTGATTTGGTCAGTCATGGTTCATGACCGACAGTCTTCCTCTTTTGATATAAACCCTGTTCTATATATATTCCTTTATCAAAACCAACTAACTAAGACATTGATCAAAGTTAGGTCCTAACACATATCAATTGAAATACTTAGATCAAAGCAAGTACGTTCAGTGGTATCAGAAACTATAATAAAAATAACCAACCTAAAAATTCCCATAGATTCATGAAGGTGATGCAAAACGGTACTAAACAAACTGATAGAATTCAAATACGTCTGATTCCAAGATGAAGCTGACTTGAGACCAAGTTGTCTATCAACTTACCATCATGGTCATTAAATACTCAGCTAAAAACTTGCCATTTATGGACGTTGTACAGCAAATTGAACAGTCTTGGCAAAAACAAACTTTGGCAACATCCGTTAAATACTTGATTCCGTTACCAGACAAGAGAAGGGTGCTCAATTTTAACATTTCCTTCCAGAAAGAATTCAAATACTACTAATTCCAAGATGTTTCTGGCTCAAGGCTATGTAGCCAATCAAATTAACATCATGCCACTAAACATTTACCTAAAAACATACCATCATCTGCACATTGTACAACAATTCAAACAGTCTTGGCAAAAACTTTGGCAACCTCCGCGTGCTTGCATGTACCTGAGATGGTAACCAATGTAACAAGAAAATGTCATATTTCAGCTGCAAAGGTAGTTAAACCTGCTCAAGAAGCTGCTCTATTACCGCACTCCCATCATAAGCACCCCTAAATTTTAGTTGTAACCTTGAATACAAATAAATGTGTCTTGTAAAATAATTAGAAAATACTTTAAAAATACAAAATAAGTAAAACCTGTCAAATTATAGCATGATTAAGCAAACTTAAGACCGCGATCATGGGTAGTTATCCAACAGCGAAAAGGAACTGCTGCACACCCTCCTGTATATTTAACAACTGACAACTCAAATTTGGAAAATACAGGGATAAGTTGAACATGACTGCATTCTTAACAAGTTCCAGAAAGTATATCAAATACAAATAACTCTGACAAGTAAAAAAAAGGACTACATACCTATGTTTACCTGACATGAGAGAAGATATGGGGAAAATCAAAAAGTGAATGAAGCATCAAGATGTAGCTAAACACCTCCTCCTTGGGATCCAATTGACCATCACTGTTCTCACTCAAGCTCGTTTCCACCTCATGTATTGAAGCACTAGGCCTCGCCAAATCATTTAAATATTAGATGAATATTGAAAAAAGAATATTCCATGAAATTTCAAATGATATCTAAAAAGAGAACTCGCCACCGTACGACCGTTCCCTCATGTAAAAATGGCTGTCTAACAGCTAAAAGGTGTCGGCGACTAATTCATACTCGAATTCAAATTACTCTAAGAAGTAAATAAAACAAAGGACCACTTATCTATGTTTACCTCGCACCAGAAAAGACATGAACAAAACATTTTATGCACAAAAATAAACTACCCATAAAAGAAAATTACTCTAAGAGGACAACAAAAAGGAAGACATGTGGGACAGAAGGAGTACTCTTCATGATGTATAGATAAAAAATTCAAATCATAACACAAGCAAAACATTTCAAATCATAAACCAACTAGAATTTGTCAATTGAAATAAAAACGAGATAGGGGTTTTCTGATTCATACAGTGTGGCATCAAATCATAATCCCCTTCTAATTTCACAAAATCAAAATAAACCCTAATTCAAAGTAATTTCACAAAATCAAAATAAACCCTAATTCAAAGTAATCTCATGAAGTTACCTCTCGAGAATCGGAATCGGAATCGGAAGAGAGCTCTAAAACAATATCCTGAACATCACCGGAAGTGACCGTCGTCATTTGTTAAGAAAATGTAACAACGACGAGTTTTGCCCAGGCACGAATCTTGAGAGAGAAAAGTGGAAATGAACGGAACTGAGAGTTTGGAAAGGCGGATTGGACTCTGTGTGTATGTGTGTGAGAGAGAGAAGAAAGCGAGGGAATGAGAGAGAGACGGAACGAGAGGGTTACTATATACAGAGAAGGATTTCGACCGTTTAGGAAGCAGCGTGCAAGCTAAGCAATCAATAACGGTCATTTCATTTGACGCCCCACAGTCCATTTGTTATGTTTGTTTATTGGGCCGGATAAGTAGGCCATTTTATCTGACGCCACATAGCCCATTTTTTTATCTTTGTATATTGGGTCGTTTAAGCCCACTACACTGGCCCATTTGATCCCTAAAGCGCCCAAGTATTGTAATTTTACATGTATTTTTTTAAAAACTTTATTTTTCTATAGTTTTGTTTTAAATATCTGTCTTTTATTATTACTATAAGAAATTAAAAATTTAGCTTACATAGGGTTAATTTGCAAAAAAAAAATAGGTTTACGTAGCCCTTACAAAAATAAGTTTATTAAAAATTGTGTGTTTTAATCAGAAATGTCACTGCTAATGTTATAAAGTGCAAGTGCCATAATAACACTTATAAACATCAAACTACATTTGTAAACATTCAGTTGTATTTTTAGGTCTTGTTAGTAAGTGTCATTGTATTTACTATTTAGAGGGTATATACGGAGAAGGTAAAAACCATATTTTCATTCCTGAACTATGGCATTTTTCAAAATGTTGGACCTTTTTTTTAATGTTCTCACTAAATTTTACATTTTTCAAAATGTGGTCACTCCGTTATCAAATTTTCTTAAAATTTAACGAAATTTAGCCGTATAACATCACATAACTAGTTTTGTTAAATACGACCTAAGGTAGATAATTTTTTTGGGGAATTAATTTGTAATATTTCTTATAAACTATGTGATAATGACATTTTACATTAAAAAAAATTGTATTCTTTATCATGCATGTCAATAATATTAACAAATTGGTTGAAAACTTAACTAATACCATTCACGTTAAGTCACGTGACTAAATTTCTTTAGGTTTTTAGTGAATATATTAACGGAGTGAGCACATTTTGAAAATTGTGAGAGTTCAGTGAGAACGTTTTGAAAAATAAAAGTTCTATTTTTTAAAAAAAATTAAAATTTAATGACGAAAATATGATTTTTGCCTAAAAAGAAGGATCAACAACGGTCATTTCATCTGACTCCCCACAACCCATTTGTTATGTTTCTACATTTGTACATTGGGTCGAAATCGAGTGAGAAAGGGGGTTGGAGTTCGACACAGGGTTCTCGACGGCTTGAAGCAAACAAAGTATCAGAAGGAGAAATTGAGGCCGTAAATGGAGATGTTGATGGTGGTGACGTGCGAGAGGGAGGCGACGGTGGGGACAAATGAAGAGAGAGTCCGACGGAGACCAAGAATTTGAAATTTGTGAGGGTTGAACAGGAAGAGAGGGGATTGAGGCGGTGGATGGAGTGGTTGAGAGGGTACGATAGTGCGCGAAGAGAGAGAGGTTGTGGGGCGGAGAAGAAAGATAGAAGAAGAGGAGGAGGGTTTATTGACCCAAAAATAACGAAGTTAGGGTCATGTTAATTTTTAGGTTTGGTTCATTAAGTTTTTAACTGAGGATAGGCGGGTACGAATCACGTAATGACGGGTTGACGGGTTGAGGCGGATAAAACTCGTTACAACCCATTTAACTTACGAGTTAAACGAGTTGGGTAAGCGGGTTGATGGGTCGTCCTGTTAATTTTATTTTCTTGGGTGAATACTTTTATGATTTCATCGTATTTTGGTTGATGGTTAAAGAGGTCGGGTCAGGTCGGATACAGGTCAGGCCGTAAATTTAACGGGTTAAGCGGGTCGACTCGTTAGGACCCAACTATGTTAACGAGCCGAGTCAGGTCGGGTAATTAACAATTCGAGCCGAGCGGAGCAGGTAAACGGGTAACGAGTCAAAATTGACATGTCTATAAAATGCTAGCGTGTTATAATATGTTTCAGTTATTTACAAAAATGACACATTTTTTTAAACGCCTTATTTTCATAATGTTTTGTTCAAAATTTAAATGAGTTGTTCTTGTGTAAAACTAGTTCTAGGATAAGCTATCCTAGAACCTGTTTTGCTAAAGTGTCTTTTCTAGTACAATAAAGTGTCTGCTGCAATATAAACAAAGTGTCTGTTCTATTATGACACTAATAAACACATTTAAATCAGTTGTAATGTTAAATAATGCGGTGATATTGTTGAAAAATAATGTCTATTGTAGTGTTAAAAAGTGTCTGTTGTAGTATTAATAAGTGTCTCTTTTAGTATTGAAAAATGTCTGTTGTAATATTGAAAAGTGTCAAAGTGAATTATAAAACACATGCCTGTTGTAGTGTTAAAAAGTGCATGTTGTAGTATTGAAAAGTGCCTCTTGTAGTATTGAAAAATGTCTGTTGTAATATTGAAAAGTGTCAAAGTGAATTAAAAAACACATGTCTGTTGTAGTGTTAAAATATGCCTCTTGTAGTATTCAGAAGTGCCTTCTGCAGTATCAAAAAGTGTCAGGTGAGTTTCAATTATTTACAATGTTAAAATGTGCATGTTGTTGTGTAGAAAACTGCCTCTTAAATGTTTCAATTATTTACAAAAATGTCACCACACATTTTGAGAAGTTCTATTTATTTACAAAAATGCCACCGCGCCTATTTAAAAACACGTTCTACGCTCAGACGAGCGTAGAACACGTTTTACAAGAGATTTTCACAATTTAAATAATTGATCACTAAATTTAATGTGAACCCATTTTTTAAGGACGGGAAAATATGTTACTCCCTCCGATCTATTAAAAATTAGGAAAAAGTTCCCTAGATCCTCCCTGTCCAGATTTTATTATTTTTAAAGAATTTTTTTTTTATAAATTTCAAATAAACAGTTCTCCCCAAATTATAATTCCCCATACAACCCCCCGCCTAATTGGGAGCGATCGCTCCACAACATGGCGAGATCGGTCTGTGGCTTTTGATCTTTGGGTGTGACTGCTCTCGTTAGAGAGGTGCGGTTGCGTTCCTCCAATTTAAGATTAATGTCCTCACTTTTCTGCATAATTTCCATTGGTGGCTTCAATAAGAGGCAAAATAGTCTTATAAGTCAATTATAATAAGTAGAGTTCTTAGCTAATGTTTTTTCCTAAATAAAGTACTAAATTTTAATGAAATTCAATATGTTAATCACAAATTCTTTCTAATCGATATCATAGACTTTTGAGTTGTTCTTGTGTGAAACTAGTTCTAGGATAAGCTATCCTAGAACCTGTTTTGCTAAAGTGTCTTTTCTAGTACAATAAAGTACATGTTGCAATATAAACAAAGTGCATGTTCTATTATGACACTAATAAACACATTTAAATCGGTTGTAATGTTAAATAATGCGGTGATATTGTTGAAAAATAGTGCCTGTTGTAGTGTTAAAAATTGTCTGTTGTAGTATTGAAAAGTGCCTCTTGTAGTATTGAAAATTGTCTGTTGTAATATTGAAAAGTGTCAAAGTGAATTAAAAAATACATGCCTGTTGTAGTGTTAAAAAATGCATGCTATAGTATTGAAAAGTGCCTCTTAATCTTAATATGTACAATGGTTATGTCTTAGGCAAGTTCAATTAAACATTAAATAATCAATAGATTTTAGGTTTCTTTCGATGACCATTACACGTCAAAAACTACAGACAGAAGTCAACAAACATGGCTTTCGAATTTCAAAAGGACACAAATTTTTATTTTTGTGTTCTATTTAGAAAGATACATTTATAAAATAGAATTTTTTAATATTTTTTTATTTATGGGACACATTTGTTATACCTACCGTAACTATTCTCTTACTATTCCCAATCCAACAATTTTTAAAATTTCAATAAGATAATTAGATTTGCATTTAAGTTTGGATTAAAGTTAACTTATATTGATCAAAAGTGTCCTTTCAAACGGGACGGAGTAAGTAATGGTTAGCTAAATATTTTTGGCAAGGTCCAACTATTACGCAATTGAGGCAGGCCAATCTTAAAATGTCCTAATTTTAGGGGCTTATTCAGAATTTAAATTTAACTCTTGAAAATATTTATTTTAAAATTGAAATGTAATTATCATAACATAATATAAAATATTTTTTCTAATAAATGAAGTACCAAGATATCTAAACATACAAAGGCTTATCAATCTTTTTACTTGAAAATATTATCAATTTAACATTATTTGAAATAGAATCTTTGATTAAAGTTCTATAGTACTCTATCCGTCTCATTTGAAAAAACACAAAATTGATCTTGTACGAAAATTAAGAAAAATATATAGTGAATTAAGTGTTGTGACTTGTGAGTATGAAAAGTGAAAATCAGATTTAATGATTTATGAATAATAATTTTTAGAATTTCAATAAGATGATTAGATTTGCATTTATATTTGAGTCAAAGATAACTTATAATGATTTTATAATGATCAAAAGTGTCCTTTCAAGGAGCAAAAAAACCAAAATATTACTTTTTAAATAATTATTTACCAAAATAACATCAAAAAAAACTTATATACCAAAATAACACTTTTTTTTTGAAAACCGGCACTGTAGTTTCCAGATTTAAACAAAATTCGGAACTTCTAATTCCAGTTTTAAAAATCTTTTTTTTTTTTGGTAAATCCGGAACCTCTATTTCCGGTTTTAAAAATCAATTTTTTTTTTTTGGTTAAATCCGGTAATACAAGTTTCGGTTTTAAAAAATGATTTTTTTTTTTTTGGTAAATCCGGCAATAATGGTAAGAGAAGTAATTAATTTTTTTTTAATTTGTGTAATTCCGGAAGTTTGTGTGCCAGTTTTATAATAATTTTTTTTTTGTTGTATCCGGCATTTCTAATGCCGGTTTTATGTTTAATATATATATATATATATATATATATATATATATATATATATATATATATATATATATATATATATATATATATATATATATATATATATATATATATATATATATATTTGGTCACGGGAGTTTGTTTGATTTGAAAAAGTTTTTTTGTTTTTTGTTTTGTGTGTGTCACGGGTGTTTGTTTGATTCAAAATTTGTTTGCCAGTATTCTTTTTAAGTTTCTTTATAACGTGATGCATTGGAAAGAAAATTGAAGGAAGAAAAGAATAGAATTGCAGGAAGAAAGGAAAGAGAAGAAGAAGCCCGAAAGAAAGAGAAGAAGAAGCCTTAGGAAAGAAAGAGTAAAAAGAAGAATTTCGGTAGAGGAGGTCTATCAAAAATTAATACTAAGTAAGTATTATATCAATTATTTATATTTCTGCTCATTATGAATACAATCTAATTTTAATGAAAGAAATTATCAACATTTAATTGAACTGACAATTAAATACAAATAAAATTGGCTTTCTTAAGCACAATAGGGAATATAATAAATGCATGCTAACGTGATAAATGTCAAACAAATTTATATTATTTTTTGTTAAATTAGTATGATTTGACTATGATATTTGTGTGTTTCAGATGGATCAATTTGCAGTGCAATCTTTTGTTGATCCAGGGTCGATAAATGATTCTGTATTGACTTCACAGGCTAACCATCGGTCAAATTATATTTGGACTGGACAACCAGTTGAAAAACTTAGAATTAGGGGTTCAACAGGGCTGCCCAATATATTGGATTGGAGGATAGTTGAAAGTCTCAAACAAGCTGGATTTTACGGGGTGCATAATTTGGGTCATTTCAAAATAGATTGGCATTTAATAGAGGCTTTAGTTGAGAGATGGCGTCCGGAGACCCACACCTTTCATTTACCCGTAGGAGAGATGACTATCACATTGGAGGATATTGGTATGCTGTGTGGCATTTAATAGATTGGCATTTAATAGAGGCTTTAGTTGAGTTTTGTATGTTTTCTAGCATGATTAGTATGTGTCTTATCTTACTAATTAAGGTAAAATTGATAGGATCCTACGGGAACAATAGGTGCTTCAATTCATCATAAGGTGTTTACTGAGAGTGAGTTCGGAAATGATATAGTTGTTGGTTCTGTTCTGATACTTCATCAGGTATGATGTATTAAAAATGCAACAGCTGGAACCTATTATTAATATTGCCATCTAATCATGTTGTTTTGTAATTTTTAGGTTATTGTTTTCTCCCCCTCACGTAAAGCACATTATCTCAACATCACACTCCCCAATGTATTCAAGGTAAAATTGTTAGGTACAGACTGTGAGTGGGTGATTGTTCAACAAATGACATTAGTTTATTTGTGTTGCAGGTATTCCATAAGGATTTCATCCCATCTGATTTTCCATGAAGGGGTTTTTCATGTCACCTGGAAGTCGTTACTTAATATTTTGTTTGATTAATGTAATAGTTGTTGAACTTGTATTTTCTATCCTATGTGATCGGGATGTGATCACTAATTTGAACTATTTATTTTAATGTTATTTAAGTTTTTTAAAGTCCTAAATATATATGTTATGTTGGAAGGGGTATGGAACTTGTATTTTCTATCCTATGGAGGGGTTTAAATATTGTTCGGAAAATTGTTACATGGCATTATGGCATAAAGTTTGGTAAATAACACAACATTCACTCCTTGGTAAATAACATAACAACATTCATACTTGAATATATTACAACTTCAAATAAATTAACGATACTTAATTGTTCAAAGTAGTAAACTGAAGAACTAAAAATGCAAATCACAATCAATTCTGCTCCCTAAGAGTTGGACACCTCCTTCGAGTGTGACCTTCTACCTTGCAAATCCCACAACGATTCTTCTTCTTAGAAACTTGCCAATCCATAGAGTTTTTCAATCTCCTTGACTTGGGTCTTCCTTTCTTATCACGGCGGTGGTTCGGGTTAGGATAAAAACGTGGGACAATGTGATCCACATTCCAATAGGCCTCATCATGGATTGGATGAAAAGAACAGCTCCACGTCTTGTAGTACGAGTCAAGGCTGTAAAAATAATCAATATATTTCAAACCATCAACTTTTTGCGTTTTGAAACACGCAAGAACATGAGAACATGGGTAATGAAATTGGGTCCAATATTTGCCACAAGTGCATTTTCCAGCACCCAATTCCACAACTTGAATGTGTCCACATTTGTCACCTCGTACTCTAGTTGTCACTTGATAAACACCCGCTGGCGTGTCGTTAAACCTTCTAACTTGATGAAACCCAGCCTTTCTCAAGTTACACCAGTAGCTATTATCGACCCTCTGACTGAATTTTAAGTTGGCATTTACCTGTGGGATACTAGGATCTCCCCCTAAAGCCCGGATTGCTTTACTGAGTCTATCTTGAAAGTATGACACACACCTATAGAAGGAGGTCTCAACAATTGCTGAAACAGGCATCCCCCCAAGCTCCTTTCATTGCACCATTAAAAACTTCAGACAAATTGGTAGTCCTAATGCCGTACCTATATCCACCATCATGAGCCTTTGTCCACTTATGAGCATCCAAGTAGTCAAACCATTTAACCGCCTCAGGGTTGATTATACGAATCTGCCTCAAATAACATTTCAACCTTTTGTCTTGGGTGGTGCTAGCAGCTCTCCAGAAAAGATCTTTTAATCCAACACCCTTGTGAGCTTTAAGAAAATTAGCTCGCAAATGCAACATGCACCATCTGTGAACAACATTTCGAGGCCAGGAACTGTTGTCTCCAACTGTTTGAAGGATTCCACCATGTCGATCAGATATCAAGCAAATACTACGACCCTTAATAACATGTTTGCAAAGAAGATGTAGAAACCAACACCAATTGCGGTAGTCCTCCTTTTCAACAATAGCAAATGCGAGAGGAAGTATACAATCATTCGCATCAACACCCATGGCAATAAGTATAACCCCTTTATATCTTCCATGTATGAATGTGCCATCAACAGAAATAACAGGACGACAATAAGAGAACGCTTCTAAACAAGTGCCAAATGCCCAAAATACACGATCAAACATACCTAAAGCACCAGAAGGAGGAGGATCAGAATACTCCACAATTGTTCCAGGGTTCCACTTTTGGATAGCTGCTAACAAACGTGGCAACCTTATGTATGATCCTTCCCAGTCTCCATATGCCTCTGCAATGGCTTTTTGTTTACCACACCATGCTTTTCTATATGAAACATCCTTCCCGTGATTAGTTTTTATTGTTGCCTTCACAACTGAAATCTTCACCTCGGGATCAGCCTTAACAATTTCCAAAACTTCTCGTCCTATGAACTTAGCATCTAAGTTTGGATGATCTTCGGCAATTTCTGTACCCAAGCAAGAATGAGGACCCGTGTACTTGGTTATTTCCCAATAACCACCCTTCTTCAAACTCACATTCACATAAAAATTGCATGGAAAATATTTCACCTAACATTCAATCGTCCACTTTCGGGTTGTGCTTCTTTTAACCTTGAAGCGCAAATTTTTGTTAATATGAAATATTTTCATTTTATGTTGCACCTCAAACTTCTGAGAAAAGCGCATACCTTTGGCAATATCATCAAATTCTCCATTCCAAGCCTCAAAGTTACATTCGTTATTATCATAAATTTGTGATCCCTCCCCAATATCACCATAAAATTGATAGGTTGCTCTCTCATACACATTATCTTGCGGCTGTTCGTAACCAACAAAATGTACCCCCAAATCTTCCCTCACCCCATCATCACCCTCATTCTCGCTAACATTGGTAGCACTACTACAATCATCGTATCCATCATCACGATCATAATTTATAAGGTCCCCAATATTTTCTTCATAATTTGGATCATTATCTGAATCATCATACCATTCCCCATCTCTCTCTTCCTCCCCCTCCTCTTTCTCTCCCTCTTCCTCTTCCTCCTCCTCCTTTCCCTGTCCCTGTCCCTCTCCCTCTTCCACATATGTTCCTGTACTTGTTCCAGCGCCCCTCTCATTGTAGTAGCTTAAAGAATCCATCTGTAAGGTATCCATGTCATTAACATACTCATTTTGGAATGGCTCCTCAACATTCACATTATCAACTGAATTCATCTTAACATACAATTGTAAGCAACTCAACCCCCCAAACTGAGCAGAAACATCAAACATGAGTTTCATACCCATATCATTCTCGATTACAAATGGAATGTAGTTTGAAACCCCATGAGCGACAAGATGAGGATATCTACAAGTAACTTCGAATTGAATATTGGCTCGATCTACCCCAATTTTCTTACATAACTTCTTAATCAACTTCCTATAACTCCATCGAGTTTTAGCCATAAGTGCACATTTTGGAGCCTTTTCAAAATTCTCAACTTCAAACGGATTTTCATCATTTCCTCCTCAATAGCACATGAAAAAAGTGAAACTCCATTCATATTTTTTCCTAAAAAATTAAAAAAAAAAATGTGTCAAAATCCTAAGTTAACAAGCACTATATATAATTTAATTTTAAAAATCAAAACTTAAAAATCAATAATTAAATATACATTACAACAAGTTTATCAAATTAATTTTAGCAATTTTGTTAAAATTGCATTATAATTATTTAAATAATTCTTTTAAAAGCCATAATTAATCAAACAAATAATAATAGATTTAACAACCAATTAAACAAAAAAAAAAAAAATTAACCTTACAAATTTTTCTTAATCTTCTCTTCCTTCTTCTTGTTTTTTCCTCCTCCTCCTTCTTCTTCTTCTTCTCTTTCTTTCTTTCTTTCTTCACTGCCTTTTTCTTTCTTTCTTTCTTTCTCTCTAACACAACGAATATAATCTCTCTCTTTCTTTCTTTCTATCTTCTTCTTTTGTTTTCTCTCTTTATTTCTTCTGTGTAGTAATGGCACAACGAATTCTCTCTCTCTCTCTTTCTTTCTTTCTATCTTCTTCTTTTGTTTTCTTTCTTTATTTTTTCTGTGTAAGTAGGTACAAGCTACTTTTTTCAATTTTTTCAGTTTTTTTTTTCAGTGTTTCAGTCAAAGCAATTAATGTAAACAAAAAAATAAAAAATTACTTTTAAAACTGGCATCTCTAATGCCGGATTACACATTTAAAAAAGAAAAATTTAATTTCACTCTCTCTCTTACCAAAAAAAAATGTTTTTTTTAAAACCGGCACTAGAGATGCCGGATTTTACAATTTTAAAATCGGAAGTGCAACTTCCGGATTACACAAATTAAAAAAAAAAATCAATTCTCTCTGGCAATATTCGACCTAGCCCAAAAAAAAAAAATCATTTTTTAAAACCGGAACTTGTATTGCCGGATTTAACAAAAAAAAAAAGATTTTTAAAACCGGAATTAGAGGTTCCGGATTTTGTTTAAATCCGGAAACTGCAGTGCCGGTTTTCAAAAAAAGTGTTATTTTGGTATATAAGTTTTTTTTGATGTTATTTTGGTAAATAAATATTTAAAAAATAATATTTTGGTTTTTTTGCTCCCTTTCAAGCGGGACGGAGGGAGTATGCTTAAAAAAAACAAAAAAATTGATGCCGGTCTCACATTAGCGATAACTATCAGCACAAGTGTCATAGGGAGTAATTCAAAGTTTGAAGGGACTTTATTTAATTAAACTAACTATTTTGTCAATGATAGTATGCGATAATAGATAACGTAGCTGTTTATTTATGAAAAAGTACATGTTATGTACGCATCGGTACAATCTTGAATTGAATTAAGATTTTCAAACAAAAAAATCAACTGTACACGTTTTGGATTGCCTATTTATACCCTTCTCCCTATTATCCATCCCCATATCAAAACTGAGCCAATCTATATTTTAGAGATTTAATTTTGCCTGCTAGAACTTGCAATGGATTGCAAAGGTAAATTTCTACTCCCTCTGTCCCAAAATAATTGTCGTTATTTTATTTTTCATTTTTATTTTTCAAAATTATGTATCAGTAGAAGAGTGCTTTAACTAATTTTTGTTTATTATATTACGGTTGATAACTATTTTAAATAAAAAAAAAATGTAAAAACTTATTTTGAAACTGGTTGCAGGTAAGAATGTGTGGCCGGAGTTGGTTGGAGTGAACGGCGATGAGGCGGCAAAGACGATTGAGAGGGAAAATCCACTGGTTCACGCAATTGTGTTGTTGGAAGGAACTGCGACGACTAGGGACTTTAGGTGTGACCGTGTTTGGGTTTGGGTTAACAATTATCGGGTTGTGATTCGAGCTCCGAAAATTACTTAAGAGAAATATTCAGATCCACTAGTGGCGGTTCTTTGGTGGTGGAGCCGCCGTGATCATAAAGGACAGTTGGTTTGGTTGACCGTTATGTAATATAATAATGTTATAAACTTTCCTTTTTTATTTTTACGTGTAATAAAGTTGCTTCTCTTATCAATATGTATGTTTACTAATTGTTTGTTTAAATAAAAAAGAAAATCCGTCTTAATTAAGTTCTCGGCTTAATTAGTCATGTGTCACATTTCCGTTTTAGATTATGGATGGTAGAGATTTAGGCTCTATTTGTTCTACACAAAATAATTGGAAAAATTCCTTTTTAACCACAATTTTCAGATCCTATCCCATCAAAACCCAGCCCAAATAAAAAAAGACGGACTCCTTTGTTATTCCAAATTAAAATCCCTTTAAACCCCATTATACCATGGAACGGCCAAAATTAAGTTAACGCTGTTAACTTCCGTCTGTGTGTTTTACTAATTTAACTCAATTTCCCATTTTCATTTTGATTTCCATGGCGTCAATCTCTCCGTCCCCAACCTTCCCGGCAACCCTCCGTTTGCTATCTCCCCAATTTCCCTCCCCTCAATTTGTTGAATATAGGGTTTCGATTAGATCGAAATCTTGATTAAATTCGAAATGGGTTTCACAGTTACAAGCCTAGCTTTCTTAGTTGTTGGTATAATTGCAAGTCTTTCAGCCCGGATCTGCTTCAACAAAGGCCCCTCTGCTAATCTGTAAGAACATTGATTTTTTGCAAAGAAATCGTTGAATTTTTTTCTATATTTTTGTATGGGTTAATAGTCTGTTGTTTGTGATGATTAAGATGTTCTGTTTGTATTGCGAATCGGGTTGTGTATATATTGAATCACTGATCATTGATTAAAATTAGCTAGAATTTCATTGATTTGAACTCATTTTCTGTTGCAAACGCTTACTGGGTTTTGTTTTTGTTTAATGATTATGGATGGTCCTATAGCAACTGGTATAGGACCTGTCAACATCAAATACACAGCTAAAAGAACTTTAAATGATCCTATAACAAGTGCTATAGGACTTGACAACATTATATACAAAGCTTTAAGATCTTTTAATGGTCCTATAGCAAGTGATATAGGACCTGCTCTATTATGCATTTCATTGTATGTCCACTTGTTTTACCTATGATTTTATAAAGGGGCAAGTTTTTTTGGCTGCTGAGGTTGAGTTGAGGAGAAATTTTGACAAGTTGATTAAAAGTTTGTATATGATGGTGCCAGGTCCTATACCAACTGCTATAGGACCATTCAAATTTCTTTTTTTAATTGTATGAAGTCTGATACCTGGTGTTTGATTTCACATATAATAATTGATTCCTTTCTTTCAATTTCAGTTTGATCATGTCAGGGCACTGTACAAACGACTAGAGGAGACTCAAAAGGACGTGGCAAATTTCATAGATTTTAAATGCGGAGACATTCCACAACAGCGATATGATAGTTTGGATTGTGGAATAATCTTCCTAATGGAAGCAGAGGAGATGTTTGATAAATGAGTAATTAGCAAGACATATGAAGACGATGTTGTCTCGACGTATAGGGGAAAAATGATACATGACATTTTAGCAAGTCCACATTGTACTCATCATTCATAAATTAAACATCTTAGTTTCTTTTTGGATGGAATGATAAAAATTGGTTGTTGTTGAACAGTTTACTTGTATATTTGTTAAATGTTGGTTAAATATATTCCAAATATTTTTAAGGTCTCATAGTGGGTTTTTTGTTTGTGGTAGACGAAAAAGTAGAGGTCTTTTACTTGTTGGTATAGAAAAAATCAATTAACCAAAATTCTGAAATTATAGAGTTGTGAGGTTGTTGGTCCCAAAGGTGGCAACAAGGGTGAAAATACAGCTAGAGGGGGGGTGAATAGCTGTTACAAATTTTTCGCCCTCTAATAAAAATTAAACCTCTTGCTTACAAAACCTCTTGCAGTGAATAAGGAACTGCAAGTGAAGATGTAAAATGCACAGCGGAATATTTAGAGTTACAAAGCGGTTTTGATAGAGGAGGTTTGTAAAGCGGTTTTAATAAGTAGTTGGTACGTGCGGTTTACAAACAAGTGAGGTTTTGACACTGTTAACTCCAAACACTATTTCACAATAATGGATATCTAAATAAAGATCAAACAGAGACAAAGATAAATAATTAGTAAGCACAAGAAATATAATTGCAGAAAGTAAGAACACGCTATTTGGAGTGGTTCAATCAATAAACGATCTACGTCCACTACCAAGATGGTTAGTCTTGGATTTCTAAGAGAGATTTTATATTAAGTATTTGAGAGATTACAAAGTACAATAAAATCTTTACTATGAAGAACAAATCCAAAACTATAACCAGTGTATCTCAAGTGTTTAATCTATGTGATTAGAACAAATGAGGTGTGTGTGTGAGAACAAGATCAAGGCTCTTTAAATCTGTGAGATGTAGAGCACAATGATTCTTGAATGTGTTAAGGCTTGATTTCTGGGCTGGGAAATATTTCTTGAAGTATGAAGATGATGATTCAAAGGACTCAGAATTTCTGGGCAGAGCTTCAACTTCTCATGAACACAGCAATTTCTCTAATTTTCAAGCAATCTTCAAATGGTGAAGATTAGGGGTATTTATACCCAAGCATCCAAAATGTAGCCGTTGGACACAGCTGTTGAAGGACAGTACTTGATGCTTTCTTATTGGTCCACAGCAACCACTTTTGTCCTTTGGTACGGTAGTTGCAGATAAAGCTGATAATGCTCCAGCTGCAAGCAATGAGGTTTGGACACCTGTCACCTTTTCAAGATCCTTGCAGATCTTCTCTGACTTTGAATCACGTGACAAGATAAGGTGGTTGACATTTGATATTGCTGATGTGGATTATAATGACAAAGGTGGTTCACTTCAAGTCTCAATCATTGGAGCGGTTCTGGAGTAGGCGGTTTGACAGAAGCGGTTGGTAACTCCAGTGAGGTTGCAAAGTGCGGTTGATAATGAGCTGCAAGGTGCGGTTCATCATAGGGCGGTTGCACTGGAGTAGTTCAAGGGTAGTTTCAAACAAAGGATTTCACCAAGCAAATGCTAAGGGCGGTTTTGCTAGGGCGGTTTGAAAGAAGCGGTTTGAAACTTCTGAACTGCAACTCTCAATTCCAATGAGTCTTGTGCCAGTCTTCAAGCCTAAATTTAACCTAATCTATAAAATGGACTTAACTAAAAAATTGAAGTCTAAGCTTCATTACATAGGGTCCTAAAGTCCTTAAAATAGACAGGAGGTTATGGTATCAATCAAATCTAATACAAAATGGGAGGGTTAAAATATGCATACCCAACAATCTCCCCCTATTTGATTGATGCCATTACCTACTATAACTAAAGCAAACATTGTACTTGGTAAAAACATGTCCATAAGAATTAACATGGTAATTCATGTCCCAAGTCAATGCACACACTTAGCTTAAGCTATAGATTTCTATACTTTCTAAGAGATAAAAACTTACAATATGGAAAGTAGAGAAATGCATTCAGTGCACTTAAGAAATATGAGTTTGAGTTCAAAGTGCGGTTTAAACTGAATGTTTAAACTTCAATTCAAAAAATATGATTTTAAGTTGAAAAATATTTGAATGAGGTTTAAAACCATAAGAGGTTTCATTGTTCTACAAACAAGCAGTTTGATATGAACAAGGTTTTTGGAACCATGATGCAATTTCCATTAATTCCTCAAGTGATTACAAAACAGGAATGAAAGAAAATTACAGGGTTACAAAAAATGTTGGACAAAAGAAAATACAATGAGAGTGTGGTCCAACAAACAAAAGAGTTTACCAAAAAAATACAGAGCAAAAGCGGTTTAAGGTTGATGCGGTTCTTGACCTTGCTGCTGCTGCTGCGGTTGGTTGATCTCAGGGTTCCTGGCAAGATTTGATGCAGAGGTTTCAGACTTCAGGGATTTTCTAATTTTTCTCACCTCTTCTGCGGTCCTTCCTTGAGCGGTCACCAATCTCTCTAAGATATTTGCTTGAGAATCAATCTTGAGATTGGCATCAGAGACTGCCTTGGAGTTATCAGACACTTGATCAGTTAGCTCATCAATCAAGGTGTGAAAAGAGGAGTTCAAAGAATTGTACAAAGTTTGAACCTCCCCCTGAACTGCTGCGGTCTGAGAAGAGATAGCTTCAGTCATTTCATCAAGATTCACAGTCACTTGGATGGAGGATTTCAGCTCATTGACTGTGGCTTCAAGTTTGGTGGTGAATCCTAACTTGATATTTTCAAGGCGGTCATTGAATTCATCCTTGACTTCATTCAACTTGGCCATCAAAGCATCATCAAGGGAGTTTGTTTTGATCTCCAGCTTCTCTTTGACATTATCAATTTCCAGAAGGATATTTACTTCTACCGCATTCAAGGCGGTTTGAAGGTCTTGAGTAGAAGGCGGTTGGGAATTGACAGATTTAAGGAATTCAGCTTGGAGGGAATCAAAGGCGGTTTTGGAGGAGGTTGCAAGCTGAGAAATCATTTCCTTGAGATCAGAATCTCCAAATGATTGAATTTGAATGACACCTTCAGATAACTCTTTCTTGAATCCTTCAAAGCAAGAATCAGCTGAGGATTTGACAATGTTTGCTAGATCCTTCTCCCCCTTAATGGCATCAAGTCTCTGAGCAAAACTCTTTAGGGAGTTCTTATGATCAGCCATTTGAAGGGTTTGAGAGGCAATCAGATGGGATTGAGATTCAGCAAGCTTCTGAAGGGAGCGGTTTGAAGCTTCAAGGGAGGCATTAGAAGCGGTCAGCTTGATAATGTGGCCTTGGTTTATGAGGAGTTGGGACTGGATAAGATTAAGGGTGGAAAGGATTTGGGAGTAGTCAGAGGGTGGAGGAGCGGTTGAAGATGAAGGAATAAAGGTGAAGGAAGGAGGCGACTCAGAATAAGTAGGAGGAGCGGTTTGAGGCATTTGAGATAATAGGGTTTGGAAAATGCGTGAGGCAGGAACTGTGTAAGGGGATGAGGTTTGAGTTGAGATGGGGGCGGTTGGGATGGGGCGGTTGGTATGTGGGTGGTTGGGGTAGGGGCGGTTGGGATAGGGGCGGTTGGGATGGGGGCGGTTGGTATGTGGGTGGTTGGGGTAGGGGCGGTTGGGATAGGGGCGGTTGGTATGGGTATAGAAGTGGTAGGAGGATTTGAAGTGATTGGGTTGGAATGAGTTGAATGAGATTTTTGTGTTGAAGAGATAGGTGATTTGGAAGGGGATTTATGGGTGCGGTTTGATATATGAGGGGATGAATGGTGTGAGGGTGAATTTTGTGGTGAAGGAGTTGGAGTTCTAAGTCTAGAGGTTGAATGGGCTGGGCCTGCTGATGGCTTGGATGTCCATTCAGTGAAGGCTTTGGGATTTGAGGTGGCTTGATTTTGAGGGGTTTAAAATTCAGAAGGGGATGATGAATTTGAATTGGTTTGGGAGGAAGATTTATCAAAGTATGAGGAGGTTTCACCAGGTATTTTGATGTTGGATTTGGCAATGGTGTGAAGATAGTGTTTCTTTGGAGGAGTTGTTTTCTTGGCCATTTGTTTGAGTCTCCTCTTCTTGGGATTCTCCCCCTGAGCGGTTGCAGTTTTAGGAGGTGGAGATGGAGAGAGCGGTTTGGGAGAAAGAGATTTGGAAGGAGAAAGGTGTTGGGTAGGAATTGGGGAAGAGGTTTGAATAGGTGAGGTTGGAGGAGTTTGAAGCGGTTGGGATTGAGGAGGAACAGGAGGTTGAACTTGAGCTTGCGGTTGAGAAGTAGCAAGCGGTTCAGAAGATGGTTTCTTTCCTTTGGCAGCCTTCCTCAAATCTGCCCTTCTTTCCAACTTGTCAATTTTTGCTTTATAAAAAGCAACCTTATCTTCCTCTGTGAGATTGGCAGTAGCAGTCTTCACAGATTTTGCCTTCTTGATAAGAGGGGCAATTCCAGCATCCTCTTCTTCTTCCTCATCAGTAGGCTCATCTCTCAAACCAAATTTCTCCTGAGGCTTAGCACTTTGACTAGCACCTGCGGTTTGAACACGCGGTTGAGGTGGTGCGGTCCTTGGCTTCTTGGCCTGCGGTTCTAGGACAATGTTTTTCTTTCTAGAGGCCTTCTTGATTGCCTTTCCTAGAGCAGTAACCGCGGTTCTTTGGAGTCATTTCAACATAGAACTCCTTGGGGTTGAGAGTATCGGCATCATATAGAAATTTGTGCTTGGGTATCTCCAAATGAGTATCTGAAGTTGTGACAAACCACAGTTCCCAGGGAGTCACCTTCACCCATTGAGTGCTGATAACTCAGGAGTTGAGAGTCTGAGATCCTCCAAGTGTTGATAGCTAGTGAACAACGCGGTTAGGAGCCTGCAGAATGGTCTCCATCTCTGGTGTTCATTTTTGATTTTGGATTGATAAGCATCAATGGAACTAGCCATTTCCTTCATCAGAATCTTGGGCCAATTCAGCTTAATTCGATTATAAATGGCACAGCAGTAAATCCATTGCTGAGTAGTGAAGTTGTTGTGGTTGCCAGTCTTACCACACACAGACATTCCTACTAAATAGCCCAAGTGGCTCATAAGTTCACCAAATTCCCTCCTTGCCTTCTTCTTGTAATAACCAGAGAGAGAGGTCAGATTGACAGTTGATAGAGCGGTTGCATCCAACACTTCCTGATCAACCTCCATGGGGCATCCAGAAACATGAAATCCAAAAGTACTTCTAATATCCAGATGATCAATGGATATATCGAAGCCTTCAACACTTGCCCAACCAGGCATTTGATCTTGGTGCCATCTGATAATTCTCTGTCTCCTAGAACAGCAGAGGAGTAGAACTGATCCACAAAGGAAGGAATGATATAAGATTGGCCTTTGTTGAAGAGAGGGAGGATTCCAGAGGAAGTGAGTCTTCTGATCAACTCTCTACCAAGAGCATCTCCTTGGAGCTCAGGCTCATTGATCTCAAAGCCTGGAATAAAGAATTTAGGATCCTACAAAATGAAACAAAGGTTTTAGATCCATAAAGTGATTCACAATGCACAAGCGGTTTGGGCATCCATGCGGTTGGCAATTGATGCGGTTTAAAAGTGAAGAACTCCAAACTACTTGTGAATTGTGAATACAACAAAATACTTAGAAAATATGTAAGAAATTATACTAGTACGTGGCATTGTAATCCAAGTTTATCCCACACTGCAAGCGGTGCTTGGAGAGGAAGGTTATGGTGTCCAGCCTATATACTAAGTAATATCTCAAACAAACTTAGCATGCGGTTTCAAAATGACAGGCGGTTCATATTTTGCATGCGGTTTCAAAATAACAGGCGGTTCATAGTTTGTATGCGGTTCAAAGGCGAATGCAGTTGATATATAGTATGCGGTTCTAATGTGAACGCGGTTGAAGAGGTCATGCGGTTAGAATTTTCATGAAGGCGGTTCCAAATAATCAAGGCATGCGGTTGATGTTCACAGATAGTGCATAAAATTTTATTGAAAAAATTTCTAAGTACAAAAACATGTGTGAAAATCAAATGAAGCAAAACATGTGATAATTTTAACATGGCATATGAACAGTCATGTGAAGGCATGATGAACACGAAGAACTTCTTAGAACACTAAAAACATAGATTCAACAAAAGTTCACCAAAATCAACAAATAACATGTCAAAATGATCACATTGAGCAGTAGATTAACAATATAACCTTAAAAATTCATACTTTGCTCAGAATCATCATGAAAAAGCAAGAACACTCAAATGGGTTTTCGAATGACATAAACTTAAAATCCAAAATCAGTGTTCAAATCATTGATTGATCGTAAAATAAATTACATATAAAGAATCTAACAGTTAATCCGAGCAAAACCCAACTGAAATCATACAAAATGATTAACATATGACACAGTTATGAAGAAAATTCATTCAAGGGTTTCGAAGCTTTTGAAGGTCTGATAATGGCGGATTCATGAATGATTTGCAGAAGTAAAGAGAGAAATAGTTAAGGAACACATACCATATCAGAGAAGGGAGCCTTGGGAGCCATTGAAGAAAGTAAAAAAATTATGAAGCTTATGGAGGAGAGAGAGAGTGAGTTGGTAGAAAGTACTTTTGCAGAGAAGACAGAGTAGGAAGAGTTGAAATTGTTGTCTTGTCTGCTATTTATAGGTAAAATTCAGGTTTAGGGCAGTTGAAAGGACAATTTGATTTTCCCATAAACTGAATCATTACCTCTGTTGCACCCTTTCATCTCCTATTCTTTAACCAATGACGGCTGACAAGAGAGCTTTAAATGCTAATGTTTCCTTTGCATTAAATGCATTTAAATTTTGAAATAGCGTGGGAAAACATTTGCAAAAATGCCCTTATGTCAAAATGTGGACTAAAATAAAAATAAAGGAACTTACCTTGGGTCCACGTGGCAGTGCGGTTGAAAAGAGTTTTAAACCGCATAGCTTAAAAAAATTAAAACTTGATTTTGAAAATACCATATGTTGAAGGCGGTTGAAGATGGAGCGGTCATAAGCAGCATGCGGTTGGGAATACGCGGTTGGCTGCAGAGGCGGTTGACCACTTATGCGGTTTGAATAAACGCGGTTCAACAATGGTGCGGTTGAAGATTTTCAAAAAGACATACAACCTAAACTCAACACACAAGTTAGTCAATAAAAAGTATGGAATCATTTAAGTTCAAGCATACCCATTTCTCCTCTGAGGAAGGAAAACCTCTTGGAGTCAAGAGCCTTGGTGAGGATGTCAGCAATTTGATTATCTGTCCCCACATACTCTAAATGGATATTCCTCTTCTCCACATGGTCTTTGAGGAAATGATACTTGATATCAATATGCTTGGTCTTGGAATGCATGACAGGGTTGTTGGAGGCGAAATTGTTGAAGTGTTGTCACACATGATGGGGCAATTCCCTTCATGGATTCCATAGTCCACCAAGCTATTTGCTTCATCCAAAGGATTTGGCAGCAACAACTACCAGCGGCAATATACTCGGCCTCTGTGGTAGACACTTTGAGCGAAGCTTGCTTCTTGCGCCCAAGCAACTAGTCTATTTCCAAGGAAATGACAAGTACCACTAGTGCTTTTCTGTCAATAGTACAAGGCATAATCTGCATCTGAATAACCTACAAGATCGAAGTTCGAATCTTTGGAATACCAAAGTCCAAGGTTAGTGGTTCCGGATAAATAGCGGATTATATGCTTGACTTGCAATAAGATGTGCTTCTCTAGGATGCGCTTGGTAGCGAGCACATACACAGACACTAAACATGATATCGGGCCTACTAGCAGTTAAGTAAAGTAATGAGCCGATCATACCTCGATATAAAGTCTGATCAACTTTCTTACCTTTGAGATCCTTATCTAGCTTATTGCTGGTGGCCATTGGAGTATCATATGCTTTAGCATTTTCTAATCCAAACTTCTTTATCAACTCCTTGGTGTATTTGGCTTGGCTGAGGAAAATACCTTCTTCGCATTGCTTGATTTGAAGCTTGGGAAGAATGTTAATTCTCCCATCATGCTCATCTCAAACTTGCTTTTCATTAGCTTTTCGAAACGCTTACAAAGTAACTCATTAGTAGAACCAAAAATAATATCATCGACATAAATTTGAACAAGTAAAGTATGTTCATTATATTTGGCAATAAAAAGAGTTGTATCAATTTTACCACGTTTAAATCCCTTTTCTAGTAAAAATTTAGAAAGAGTCTCATACCATGCCCTTGGAGCTTGCTTAAGTCCATACAAAGCTTTTTGGAGTTTGTAGACATGATTGGGAAATTTGGAGTCTTCAAATCCGGTGGTTGGGCAACATACACGGTCTCTTGCGGTTCGCCGTTGAGGAATGCACTCTTTACGTCCATTTGATATAACTTGAAATGCTTGAAAGAGGCGTAGGCTAAGAAAATTCTGATAGCTTCCAATCTTGCAAGCTGGAGCAAAGGTTTCATCATAATCTCGATTCCTTCTTCTTGCCTATATCCTTGTGCGACCAACCTTGCTTTATTCCTAGTGATGCTTCCATTCTCATCCATCTTATTCCTAAATACCCACTTAGTTCCTATCACTCCTTGATCACGAGGTCTAGGCACCAAAGTCCAGACCTTGCATCTTTCAGCTGGTTGAGTTCTTCTTGCATAGCAACGACCCAATTGGAATCTTGGAGTGCTTCATCAATCTTCTTGGGTTCAACTTGAGATAAAAGTGAAGTATGCTCGTCATAGTTTGATCTCCTTGTTTGAACAGGAAAACAATCACCAATCACATTTGTGAGGGGTGGCTGCGACTTCACGAACCTCAGGGGGTAAGTCTGGTTGGCGAGGTTTCTTGAAGATCTTCAATTGGAACATCGTTAGATCCTTCGGCGAAGTCATGGAAGGTAAGTTGATGAAGAGGTTCTATAAGGCTGGATAGGGAATTCTCAACTTCATCTTCCCTTGCGGTTGCATACGGAGAGGGTTCTTCGGTGCGGTTTCAAAATTGCGGTTTTGGGATTTCGGTTGAGGGTCTTTGGATTTTGCGGTTGAGGTTCGGGTGCGGTTTGAGGTTCACCTGGTTCATTATGCTCAACAAAATCATCGGCAACATTTGGAGCCAAATGTGGCTCAAGGAGAGAATGCTCATCAAAAGTAACATGGACGAGACTCAACTATTTTTAAACTAGTTTTATTGAAAACACGAAAAGCTTTAGAATGTTTAGCATACCCAACAAAAATACCTTCATCGGCCTTGGCTCCGAATTTACCTCTATTTTCTCTTCCATTGTAGAGGACAAAACATTTGCAGCCAAAGATTTTGAAGAATGCAATGTTGGGGGTTCTTCCTCGCCAAAGCTCATATGGAGTCTTGTTATGGGTTTTGTTGATGAGGATCGGTTACGAGTGAAGCATGCGGTATTGATTGCTTCGGCCCAAAAATGCGAGGTAGCTTCGCCGAGATATCATTGTCTTTCCGGCCTCAATCAACGTCCTATTCTTCCTTTCCACAACCCCATTTTGTTGTGGAACACCATGATGGAAAAATTGTGATCAATCCCATGGTCATCACAATACTGAGCAACACCGTTGTTCTTAAATTCTGTTCCATTATCTGATCGAACACTAACGATGTCATCTTCTTTTTGAGTTTGGAGCCGTCTAAAAAGTGCGGTGAGAATCTCATAGCAGTCATCTTTGGAAATCATCATCTCAACCCATGTATATCTTGAATAATCATCCACCACCACTAAGGTATATCTATTTCCTCCAATGCTGGCAGTGGTTACGGGTCCAAACAAATCTATGTGAAGCAGTTGTAAGCATCTTGAAGTTGAAGGAGCGGTCTTGCTGGTGAAAGACGACGCGGACTGCTTACCAAGCTGGCATGCACTGCATTTCTCTGGATGGTGGTCAGCCACTTTGGGTAAACCACGAACGAGGTTTTCCCTACCAATCTTTGCAAGATACTTGAAGTTCAAGTGGCTCAACCTCTTGTGCCATAGCCAACTATTTTCGCTCACATTCTTAGCTACAAAACAGAGATTAGTAATACTACATGCAGAATTTAGATCAATAATGTAAATATTACTCTTACGAATCCCTGTGAGTAGGGTGACGCCGGAAATGCTATCTTTGATAAAGCAATTTGATGACGTGAAGTTGCAAAGCATTCCTTTGTCGCAAAATTGAGAAATTGAAAGGAGGTTGTGTTTGAGTCCATCGACAAGAGAAACCTTCTCAATAGTTAGGTTTCCTCTCCTTATAACACCATATCCAATGGTCTTGCCTTTGTTGTTGTCACCAAAGGTTATAGATGGACCACTTGCTTCAATGACATCTTCAAGTAATGATCTATCTCCAGTCATATGTCTTGGCGACCCTTTGTCAAGATACCATTCATTATCCTTGGAGTGACCGGCCATGAAGCGAGAGGACACGAAATGTAAACATTAAGAACGAGGTCCCCCTTTATTTCTTGGGTCTGAAGTTAGCAACCCTTTACAACCCACACATGTTTGACGGAAGGAGGTTTGCTCTTCCTGGCATTGGGTGTGAACCGCAAAAGGCATTCTGCGGCCTTGTGACCTAAACCATCACACACGAGAACATTTATAAAAGCTACAAGCATCATGAGGTTTTACTAACTCCTTACTCTTCTTAGGAGTTCCATGCGGTTTGGGACAAGGAAGCGATTTGGGAGGTGCGGTTCCGGCTAACATTCCAGTGATACAAAGGGAACGAGGCTTTGGTTTGACCACGTATTTCACAGGAACGCTATTCTTGCTTTTGAAGGCGGGGAGGAGCGGTCGAAGAAGAAGCGCGGTCGACACAGAGTTAACGAACCGCCTTTTCCACCGAAGTGGTTGGAGCGGGGATTCTACCAATTCCATAAGCCATTTCCTCTTCGGGTGCTTCCACAGAATTCTTAGGTTTCAACACAGAATTCTTCCCATATTGCTTTCCTTTAGGGTAGACATAATTTACTTGTCTTGCTTTACCCTTACTCTTAGCAATCTTCTCCTTGGGAATTTCTTTAGTTAGTTACGGAAATTCCTCATCCTTTTCACTAGAGGATGCACACTTCTCCTCTTCCTCGAGATCCAAACCCTAGACCATCCTTAGTTCCGGGAGGAACTTGGAAGTCCAAGATTTTATCCTTGGTGGATTGAGACTTGAGCCACGAATCAATAATCTTTTGGCGATCGTCGATTTGGGTTACCAAGTCATCATTCTGAGTTGAAGTGCGGCAACCTTAGTTTCAAGGATGCGGTTTTGATCAGCAAGAGGAGTCATCTGTTTGATTTGGTCCTTAAGATTAGAAATTTCAGACCTCATCACAGTTTTCTCCGTCTTGTACATATTAAGTTCATCATGAGCTAAGCTTAAGGCTTTCTTAAGATTTGAGAATTGATGGATCACCATTTCGACTTCCTTGAACATCTTTTCATGTTCCATGGGAGAAACCTCTTCCACCACCTTTTTCAAAATTTTCTTTGGAATAGCTTTTGAAGGTGGAGCAGTTTTAGATGAGAAAATGGGACGTGAATACGAACAATTTCCTATCTTAACGCTAGGAGTAAGTTTAATATCATCATCCAATTTATAATTTGGAAGTTTTGCAAAAACCTCCTTTTCTTCCATATCGGGCAACTCAAATGATTCGGAATACGAGTCATCAGAAGCTTCTGCAATTAAGCAGAGGTTAACCTCTTCGGTTTCACCGTCACTTTCATCCTCAGAATCTGTTTCAATCCAAGTTGCTAATTCCTTGGAATTCTCTTCCTCCTCAGCAACCATTCCCTTACGATGAGAAAATTTCGAAGGAAAAGTTTTCTTTTTCATATATTCATATTTAGGCTGTGGACACTCGGATGCAAAGTGGCCGGGTTTTCTACGGTTGTAGCAAACCAAGTCACTCTTCTTCTTTGTATCTGCGGCCCTAGAAAATGTTGCGGGAGGTTTGCCTTTTGAAAATGATTTTGTGAGAGGTTTTGAAGATTTTCTAAATTTTTGGAATCTTTTTCACAAACATGGCAAAATCATCATCATCCATCTCGATGAGTGATGAGGTTGATATGGAAGGATCGGTGGTTTGATTGGATGTGGATGGTTTCTCTTCATGTTCCACTACGAGACATAGAAAGCGATTTGGTTTTCCCTTCTATCTCTTCAATATGATTTAATTTAAGCTCATAGACTCTAAGATTGGCATACAAGTTACTTAACGACCAAGTATCCAATACTTTGGAGTCTTCTAGAGAGGTAGCCTTATTTACCCATCTAGAACCTAAAGCGAGATAGGAAAGTCATATTGATTTCCTTATCGGTTAAAGTTTTACCAAGAGATCTACAAGCATTAACTACCTCAACATAGCGATCGTAGGTTTGACGCAAGGTTTCGTTGGGTTTTACGTTGAAGTTGTTGTAGGATCTTTCAACGGTGTATAATTTGTTTTCCTTGCACTCTTCGTCACCTTCGAGGTAGCTCTCTATGGCATCCCACATACGCTTTGCGGTTTTGAGGTACATCACTTTACGTAGAGTTGATACGGGGAGGGTTCGAAATGATGAACCTCGCCTTCTTTGTCCAAGGCAACTAATCTCTTCTCTTCATCCGACTACTCATCTTTTGGCTTTTTGACCTCTGAGTTTCAAAGCATTGGTGGTTGCATCGGTGTTAGCCTTCATTGGAATTAGAGGGCCATTGATCACGCACTCCACCGGCATTTCATCTATGGTTTCCAAATGAATAAGCATTCGGCACTTCCGAGATGTCAAAGTGGTCTTCGTCCAACATTGGAATGTGTGAATAGTTAACGGTAGTCATTGTCTTTGAGGTTGCCATATCGAATCGGCACACAAGCCATTAAGCTTGAAAAACGATGGTTTTAAAATGTGTAAGCTACGATACCACTTGTTGGTCCCAAAGGTGGCAACAAGGGTGAAAATACGGCTAGAGGGGGGTGAATAGGCTGTTTAAAATTTTCGCCCTCTTTTAAAAACTAAACCTCTTGCTTACAAAATCCTCTTGCGGTTGATAATAGGCGCAAGTGATAGTGTAAAATGCACAGCGGAATATTTAGAGTTACAAAGTGGTTTTGATAGAGGTGGTTTGTAAAGCGGTTTTAATAAAGTAGTTGGTACGTGCGATTTACAAACAAGTGAGGTTTTGACAATGTTAACTCCAAACACTATTTCACAATAATGGATATCTAAATAAAGATCAAACAGAGACAAAGATAAATAATTAGTAAGCACAAGAAATATAATTGCAGAAAGTAAGAACACGCTATTTGGAGTGGTTCAATCGATAAACGATCTACGTCCACTACCAAGATGGTTAGTCTTGGATTTCTAAGAGAGATTTTATATTAAGTATTTGAGAGATTACAAAGTACAATAAAATCTTTACTATGAAGAACAAATCCAAAACTATAACCAGTGTATCTCAAGTGTTTAATCTATGTGATTAGAACAAATGAGGTGTGTGTGTGAGAACAAGATCAAGGCTCTTTAAATACGTGAGATGTAGAGCACAATGATTCTTGAATGTGTTAAGGCTTGATTTACGGGAATATTTCTTGAAGTATGAAGATGAAGATTCAAAGGACTAAGAATTTACGGGCGAGCTTCAACTTCTCATGAACACGGCAATTTCTCTAATTTTCAAGCAATCTTCAAATGGTGAAGATTAGGGGTATTTATACCCAAGCATCCAAAATGTAGCCGTTGGACACACGGTGATGAAGGACGGTACTTGATGCTTTCTTATTGGTCCACGGCAACCACTTTTGTCCTTTGGTACGGTAGTTGCGAATAAAGGCGATAATGCTCATTTGCAAGCAATGAGGTTTGGACACTGTCACCTTTTCAAGATCCTTGCGAGATCTTCTCGACTTTGAATCACGTGACAAGATAAGGTGGTTGACATTTGGTATTGCGATGTGGATTATAATGACAAAGGTGGTTCACTTCAAGTCTCAATCATTGGAGCGGTTCTGGAGTAGGCGGTTTGACAGAAGCGGTTGGTAACTCCAGTGAGGTTGCAAAGTGCGGTTGATAATGAGCTGCAAGGTGCGGTTCATCATAGGGCGGTTGCACTGGAGTAGTTCAAGGGTAGTTTCAAACAAAGGATTTCACCAAGCAAATGCTAAGGGCGGTTTTGCTAGGGCGGTTTGAAAGAAGCGGTTTGAAACTTCTGAACTGCAACTCTCAATTCCAATGAGTCTTGTGCCAGTCTTCAAGCCTAAATTTAACCTAATCTATAAAATGGACTTAACTAAAAAATTGAAGTCTAAGCTTCATTACATAGGGTCCTAAAGTCCTTAAAATAGACAGGAGGTTATGGTATCAATCAAATCTAATACAAAATAGGAGGGTTAAAACATGCATACCCAACAGGACCCTTCTGTCACGCGACAGAACTTGCATCATCTGTCCTGTGTCACGTGACAGAAGTGGCCAGTTTGCAGGATCTTGGTTTTCCTTAGTGCAGTTGGTGATTATGGGCAGTCCCCGTGATCAATTTATTGGTTTTTTCACTTATTGTACTCTGCGGGCTGTGTGTGTGTAGTTCCCCTTTCTTCTTTTTTTTTTCTAAAATAAAAAATAATAAAAAAAAATTTATTTTCATAAAATAAAGGAAGATAGCCATCCCGCACACTACATCACGTAGATCTAGAACCCTCGAGTGCGATTGACGGCATCGCGGACGGCCATGAAATTCGCCTACGCTTGAGCGCCTGAAATCAAACCTATCCCCCTAGTGCGTTATAGGTGGCGCCACACATTTAAACCTCACCCAAAACGGTTGGTTTTTGACACGACATTTTTTCAAATACATTAAAATGAATTGCTTCAAAACTTTTAATAGACCATCATACCTATCCCCAAAACCTAGCACGTATGGGCATGTTGCCATCGCAACATGGTTTCACGAAAGTACATGTCATTCTCACGGCATGTTCTAACGAGAGATCATGTCGCTTTGTCAACGTGCACCGACGAGAGGTCATGCCGGATTTTTCCTTGAATTTCTTCAGGAATACCCGTTATGCTGCCCAAATTTCTCCAGAAATTGGGGCTACTCGTCCGTCCCATAAATACTTTGGTTTTAATTAGGTATCATGGCCTATTATTAATTTTGGACCAATACGTTTGGTGTATTTGTGGATGGTGTGTCCCTAAGTTTCCCCAAGGTTTAGTGTACGTAAATAAAGGGTTAGCCTTTCCCAACTGTTCCTAGGATTTAAACCACCAATTTATACTTAAAGATAAGTAATTTGTTTGAACGAGTCCACCTTCCTTCTCCTTCTCCCTCTCCCTTTGTTCCCTCGAAAATTTCCTTCCTTCCTTACCTTCTAAACCCACATCTGATCCCTGCAGCAATGACAAGTTGAGTGTGTGCTCCATTTTTTTTTCAGGGGGGGCGTGTCTCCGAAGTGGTTGCATTCCTCGATAAGTTTTCACCTGTCTTGATGATTGAGATGTCTGGTGCAAAAGATATGACCTCCGCTCAGTCTGTAAGTCCTGTTACTTCAAGTCAATTGGACCTAAATGATCTGTCAGTAATAGAGTTGCGAGCCGCTCTTGAGGCCGCCATGGTTCGTGAATGCAAAGCTCAACTGCTTGCCCAGGTTGCCAAAGCCAGGGAGGAAGAGACACACGCAAGATTTGTTGAAGCAATGCACATCCGGGGGGTCACAGTCATTCGCCACGAAGATGGGTCATATGAGGAAATAATCAATGCTAGCAATGTCGATCATGAGAAGGGAACAGTAGTGAAGGAGGTGAATGAAGATGAGCAAGATAAAATTCTTCCTCCAACGCCTCGTGTGGTCCAGACTCAGATCCAAGACGAACAACCGATCCCTAGGGCTTTCAGTTTTCCTAATCAACTGGATTTGAAGGGTCAGTATCAGCCAGATTCCCTAGAGTCATACTATTTTGTGAATAGTCATTCCAACCAGAAAGGGTTACTGTCATTTTACCCTGATCAAGCTCTCTTTCAAGGAAGTGTTTCTCCACCACCGGTGAGTTCATTTGGCTCCAACTCACCATCCCCGCACGATCAGTGTATAGGACCAACTTCATACGCGACTGTAAATCAGACGTCTTTCATTCCGGCTGCAAATCCTGTCCAACCAGGGACGCCAATACTTAGCCCCCCTCCAAGGATGACCCAGACAGAAAAGAAAAGGCAGTATTGGGGAAAGTTGGGGATGCCCATGGATCAGTTCCTCAAAGTTTTGGTGAGCGGAGGCTTGGTTCAACCGTTAGTCAATTATACCCCCTTCATAACAATGTAAAACTGGACCTAAACAAGTACTGCTGCTATCACCAATATCCAGGCCATGTTACCTCTAAATGCAAGCAGTTGAGGGTAATCATCCAAGAACTCATTGACGAAGGAATGATCGAGATGGGTCCCCATGAAAGAAACAATCTTCGGAATCTCCGTCAATTTCCACCGCGAAAGAAGCGAGAATTTGATGATTTGAGAATAACAACCGAGGAAGCTTTTAATGGGTTGATGCGAAGAGGAATGATAAGGCCACTTGATAATTATCATCCCAGTAAGCCCAATTTGAATTTAGATCGGAGCAAGTACTGTTACTATCATCAGTATCCCGGTCACACCACCAACGAGTGCTCCGTTCTAAAGGTGTGTATTCAGAAGCTGGTCGATGAAGGAAGAATTGAGAAATCCCCTCCAAAGGTGACCGACAATCCTCTTCTGCAATTCCAAAGATATCCCATGTGAAGAAGTCAATCATTCAGTCAATCAGGCGTCGTAGGATCCTAGAGTGTTTTATTTTGTTTTTGATAGCAAGTGTTCTTATGGTTTGAATTTAGTGCATCCATGTTATGAGTCTTTTATTTTCAATAATAAAATGTTTGTTTCTATTCCTGCTAGACTCGAGACATTACTTGCACACCTACTTTACACTTAATTGAAATGGTCTTGTTCCAAATGATCACTTGTGCTGCTCACCGACTAACGCTTTGAAATGGCTAATGTTTAAATTGATCGGAGTGAGAAAATCGACTGATATCCCCATCTTGCGTCCCATATGCTCACATCTCTTTCATAATCTCGTTGTTCGAGGAATTTGCATGAATCTTCCTCAAGAAAGCTTAAAGCAAAGCAATGAAGACTGGACCTCGTTCGGATCATCCGGTAGGGACTGCGGTTGAAACCTTCACCCCTAGGAAAACCATCACCTTACCCTCACTAAACAATACCCCTTCAGTTCAAGATCGACATGTTTTGAAACCCATTTAGCCATCGCCAGAAGAAGAGGGACCATCCTTGAAGCTCCCGTGATTCAAAGAAAGATCGACCGGCTCCAAGCTCAAGAACTGCAGAAAGCAATGATCCATCCTGGTGACTAGCTGAAATTCTCCTCTCAAAAACAAAATTGAAAAATAAAAAAAAAAGAAAAAAAGAAAAGGAAAAGAAAAAGAAAGAGAGCCTAGTCCCCAACGATTCTCTCAAAAGCAAAAGTCAAAGGATCCGGTCATTACTCAAAGAGGAGTCTCAGAGTGAATAAAGAGACAGCATGGATGTCCCCTCACCATTATCTCTAACCAATTTCGGCCATCCTCTCGATTTTAGAGGATATTCCCACTGCCTTGACCAATCCCAAGCCATCCTCTCGATTTTAGAGGATATTCCCATTACCCTTACCTTTACCCTTGCCAAAACCAAGATCGACCTCTCATTCTCAGAGGCAGCAAAGATGCAATCATGGATTCCCTCGCCTTAGAAATCCCAAACACATCCCTACGAACCAACCTCTCATCTTTAGAGGTCCAACCAGCAAAAGGCCTAGCCGACCTCTCGTTTCAAGAGGTCATGATATCCTAAATCACCCGAAGACCGATCAAAACCCTGAGACCTAGTCGCAGTTCCTACCGGATAGTAGTTTCATTCAAATATCGTCGAGATCTAAAACAGATTGTTGCTTAAATCGGAGCCAGATTCATCCCGGCTCAAAAGACCGTCAAGTCAAGATTGTGCAAATTTCCTCCGTTCATTCGACATTTTATGTGGGCATATTTCGTTTCTACTCAGCAAACACTTACCGTGGACGTCCCACTGGGGCTTCACATCTGTGTCTCCCATCGACACTCTAAGAGGACACGTTCTTTCAATTCTCAAAAATTCTCGAAGGTCCTCAGATCCCCGAATTTCACCGTTCATTCTTTTCATTCGGGATAAGCCCGAACTACGGCGACCTGAGCTCCTCCCAAGGAGGGGAACGTAGGCAACCATAACTGGTTCGGTCGAAATCACAAACAGATATCAGAAGATCCGGTCTCCTCAAGGACCATGCCCATACACTGTCCATCTTTCCGAGTTTGACTCTCGATATCAGTGGGCTTTCTCCTCAGGATTGATAAAAATATTTGCTCATATCGGCTTTGGTGGTTGAATAACCCGAACATCAATAAAGGGTTTTAAGCAGCTTTGTGATCATCATGAATAAGATAGGTTTTCAAGTGTCTCGACAAGTCTTCTCTTTCTACATAATAGGAAGATAGAGCCAAACACCGTTTCGGTCAGCAGGGGCTTCCATACACTTCTCCACACCTTGTAATGCTTATACTCTCCCAAAAGAGTTAGCCCAAAAGCGAGAGTGTCGTACACAGAAGTTCGGGATTCATTTCCCACTGTTCAAAAAATACGCCCCTGCACGTAAACATTTCCGAGTCTTGTCCGGTGACTTATTGACTGCAATTTGAAGTGACGGATCGATTCCTCGGCCACAAGATGATACTGTTTGCAAAAAGGCCACATCAAATTTCACCAAAGTGAGGGTTGGCAAAGATGTTCTCTCGAATTCCCCTCGGGTTACTTTACATTATCAAATAGGGCTTGTTCAAGGATAGGAGAATTTGTTATGTCCATTTGGGCAAATTCTGAGGCCCATTTTATAATTTTGATTGATAGGAAGAAATTGATCCCTTAAAAGTTTACCTCATGATGGAGATGTTGGTTTTCTGACCTTAAGCGAAATGAAGAGTCTGGAGACAAGTTTGTAAACTTGGTTTGGGAAACCTGTCAGTAAGGCTATTTGTGTCACGCGACACAACTCACCCCATGTTGTCCTGAGCCGTGCGACAGAACAAGCCCAACATCAGACATCAGTGACCTACATTCAGCTCACCCCAGGGCACTCCCCGACCTGTTATTTGCTACAAATTATCAACCACCACTGCATAAACACATGGGAGAGGGATTCATTCAACCCATATACATCCAAACCCTCATACACATATCAATTCATTCAAAACGCAAACCATCATTCCATACACGTATAAATTATTCCCATGTCTACCATAACCATCATCCCAATCAGTTGTCCAAAGTAAGATGGATTCGTGCAAATAATAATAGCTAATATAAGTGCAAACTAACAAACAAATTGTTCAAAGTTTATAGGATTGTCTAGAATACTTTGTTTCTGCAGGTGCAATAAGCAAAAAACCATTAAACCAAGCTAAGGGGCTACTCTGAGCCATCTTCTTCCTCCTCCGAGCCATCTTCTTCCTCCTCTGGGCCATCTCCTTCATCCTCTAAGTCATCCTCTGAACCTTCTTCTTCATCTCCACCTACATCGTCATCCTCATCATCCTCATCGTCCTCAGGCTCGTCATCAGGATCATCAGAAGGTGCTTCATATGCTATAGTCTCCATGCCATAATAATCATCAAGATCAGGGATAACCATGGAAGTAAGCTCATAGTCAGCAGCAGTCTCGCCACCATCACTCCTGACAGATCTGGAAAGAGGCACATTTGAGTTCTTGGTCCGAAGCTTTGGCTCACCAACACCCCCACTGGAGGCAGCATCGTCAAGTCGGCTTCTTTTTCTTCCTGATTGACTGGGAGAAGGGACATTGATTGCATCCTGAGAGCGGCACTGATTCTTCCAAAAACTCACACTCTTCTGAAGCTTCCCAATCATGCCTACTGTGCCGGTAAAAGCTCGAGTGAGATGCCTATAAGCCTGGGCCGATACCTGTCACCAACAGACAAAGAGAAACATCAGGATGCAGTGTTTGATACAAGCAAGTGCACGGAGATAAAAGTCGACTCTTACTGATCTAGAGCCCCGTGGGAGCTGCAAACGGGGATGAGTCTGTGACATGTCAATGTGCGCTCGCCGTATGCGGCCGCCACTCGGATAATCAATGAAAGTCGGAGGCAGAGGAGGCCTAGCTATATGACCAGTGGAGGGTCCCACACCCTGTGCATCATAACCAGCTCTAACCTGAGGAGACTGCAACCTCCTAGCAACATACAGTATATAATCTCCCTCCCGGTAAAAGTGATGAGCTTCCACACCTGTGATCAATGCTTCTACATTCTCCAGCTGACGAGGAAACCACATCCTGGCCGGGGGATCATCAGGAACCTGAGCATGCATGTGAGGCCCGTGCTGCCTAAACACCCTCTCCGCCAAATATAAAGCATCTCCAGTCAAGCCCACCAAGAGTTTGCGACACCCGGTCATAAAGAGCACGTAATCTAAGCCCTCATCTGGATATCTCTCAATCCAGGGAAACAAGGAAAGATTAGAAGGGACTCTCCTCAACAAGGGCATCACGTCAGCAAATGTAGAGGTCACCCTGCCCCTCGATCCAGATACCCGAATATATTTTCTAGCACCCTTGGTCCAACGTCTGAGAGCAGGGAATGTGTCAGCTGGAAACTCATCTTCAATTCTCCAAGGAAAGCAATTGAATATCTCATATGCCCAAGCCTGAAAAGAGACAAATCAAATGGGGTCAAAGATTGAAGACAAAAGTTATAAGTGCAAATGTGTGTGGGTAGAATCGAATAAGAATAAGGAGCTACCTCGAAGGCCATCTGACAGCAGTCAAAAGACTTAGCATCTCCTCGGCTAATGTCATCCAAGGCCAAGTACATCTCTGCCAACCCAGCTTCCCCCCAAGACAAATTGCCAACATTACCCCAATCCCTCAGAAGCTCTAAAAGGGCCGTTAGTGCAGTAGAGGCCCCGTTGGGGAATAGCATGTCAGAAAAACCAGCCCATACAAAAGCCCTGGCCAACCTCTCAGCCCTCGTCCGACTGTCCTCAGAATCATCAAAGATGGGTGGGTATGCCCGACTTTGAGCCTCAATAGCTCCATGGATCTCTCCCAGCTCATATCCGTTGCCCTTCCGATCCCAAAGAGCAAACCCCACCAATTCCCTCATCTCACCATCACCTAAAGGCTCGGGCTCAATATCAGGCTCAACAGCAAATATAGGTTGACTAGTGAAGGGCAATCCTGTGATAACCGCAAAATCATATGGGGTGACTGTGGCCTCGCCCCAGGTAAAATGGAATGAATGGGTAGTTTCCCACCAAAACTCCCGAAAAGCCTTCACAAGCTCAATACTCCTCTTGGTGTCCCCAATAGCCTTCGACATCTCAAAGAATGGTCCAAAGCCAGCTGCGTATACCAGTCCCTTCGGAGAATGCACCTCAGCCGTCGAGCCAGGCAAGCTCCTCCAATGCCGCCCAATCACTTCAGAAGATCCTCGTGTGCGGAGATCCTGCAGGTAAGCACAGCTCAGGTATCAAAATTCCCTCAATTAAGCACATATATACCATCATCATCATGTTTGCATTTCGTTTACAATGATTGTTTATTTTCCTTAGTCTAAAACCACGCATAATCATCCCAAGCATACACTCCTGCATTGTAATTCAAAATCTTAGGTCTATGGGCGATGAATGAGGGAAAATAATCTCACCTTGGATTTCCTGCCGACAGAAGTGTGCTTCTCTAATTGCGGATAAAATTGCCCTCTTGGAGTTTGGGGAATAAATGGCCTGTGGTTCCTCTTAATTTTCTTCCTTCGCCCAGCCATCTCCGCGTGTTGCTCCGCCTTCTTTGTAGGATACAATCGGGGAGGCATGATTGAAGAAGGGTTTGAAGTATCTGGAGGAATTGTGGAAGAAAAACCCTTATTTTCTCCTTTTCCCTTTCTTTCTCTCGTCGACTGAACAAGCTTTTGTGTTTCAAAATAGGCGACCGCTCGTATTTAATTGAATCTGTCCGCCTGGCCTGTTGTGTCACGCGACACAACTGATCCCCAAAGCTGATTTTCCTATTTTACCCCTGTGGCATATTCCCCTTTCATCCTTATTGGCATAACATTCCCATTTCACCCCTGTTCATTCATCAAGTTAAAAGTTCTCATGCCCTTCACCATGCATCAGTCATAGAATCCCCGACTCTCCGTCGATGCCATACACTTACCCATACATATTCAATCCTAAGATCCACAATATCTGGGGGAGGGCCCATTTCACCACATGTACACACTTTACCTGATACAATGTCATTACCTCGTGAACAAACCCGGTGTATCTTATCATTCAATACAATCATTCTTTTTCCATCTAACCATCATCCCATTCCTTGAGCAGACAAACTTGTGCAAATAATCTAACAAAGTTTGATTTTTGCTAACCAAGAAATATCATAACCAAAGTTCACTGCTCAGAAGTGTTGCGTTCCCGCAGAGTACAATTAAGCACATTCGAATCTTGGGGACTGTACCTCAATCAAAAGTTGAAACAAAAGAAGTGCAAATCCAGCGGTCTTTCCAGAAAATGTTCATCAAAATTATCAGCCCCGTTTCCAGAGTGCCAGCAAAGTCTGTTGTTCCCTGATAATTCAACAAGCAGGATGCTCACCCTACTAAGCAAAGGTCGATGATTCCAAAGTCAGCTAAGAGTCAATGAAGGCCATACCCTGACAAAACAACAAATCGTCAACAACAGCAGTGCAAATCCCCAATAGTTATATCTATCCCCAGCAGAACCAATGGTAGCCTCAGTCCCTCCGGCAGCTACAGGTAAGCACAGCACAGGTATGAAAACATGTCTCGCCCAAACTGTCAAATCATTATGTCTAAAAGTCACTTCCTTCCTTCAGTTCATTTCACTATTCAGGTTAAGACGCCTCCTAACAGTCTTCTATCGGGTCAGACACCTCCTAATGGTCTATTCGGGTTAAGACGCCTCCTAACAGTCTTCTATCGGGTCAGACACCTCCTAATGGTCTATTCGGGTTAAGACGCCTCCTAACAGTCTTCTATCGGGTCAGACACCTCCTAACGGTCTTTTCGGGTTAAGATGCCTCCTAACAGTCTTTTATCGGGTCAGACACCTCCTAATGGTCTATTCGGGTCAAGACGCCTCCTAACAGTCTTTTATCGGGTCAGACACCTCCTAATGGTCTATTCCACATTTTTCGAACTACGATTTGGCTTGATTCCCTCCCCGGGATACGTAGGAATCCTTTCTTAAAAAAAGGTCCAGCCATTCGATTGTCTAAGTCATCGTCCAGCTCTTCGCCTTATCCCCAGTCGCTCATTGGGATTGGGTCCTTTTATCGACAACCTCACTTCTTCCATAAGTGACGTTGCCGAGGGGCTCTGTGAGTACGCCAATCCAATTCGCGCCCCTTTTAAAGTGCTTTTTAATGAAATAAAATAGTACTAGGGGCATTTTTGGTAAATTCCCGGTCAATTCCAAGTCTTCCGGAAACTTATATTAAAGTTCTTATGAAGGAAGTACTTGTGAGTGATTTTTCCGTATAAAAGGACCTACCAGGAATTATCAGCTTTGGACCTATTGGGAATTATCACAGAAGGTTCCAGAATCAGTTATTTATGCCAAAAAGGGTTATATGGCTGGATAGGTCGTGCGGCACAATTGACCATGGAAAAACGAAACGAATGGCCGTGCGACACAAGTGTCCTCATCCATGCAGCCTATAAATTGGACCCTCCCCCTCTCATATCAGGATCCTTTTCCAATACCCTAAAGTCACTCTGCCGAATTTGTGATAGAAAACCCTCTCTCTCCTCAAATTACACCAAAATCCCTCCAATTCCATCCTTCCTTCACTCAAACCATAAACCCATCTCCACATAATCCACCTTCCTTTGAAGATCCGAAGAAGAGCAGCTGATTGGTGTTCATTTGCACTCTCCAGTAGCTGAATTGAAGGCTTCCACACCTAATTTGGTGTAGAAGTAGTGGACAACAAGGGTAACGAGTTTCTTCACCCTCCTTTCTCATTTTACTTGTTCATTTTAAATTGTTCTTCTCTCCACTTGATAATCAAGATCCATTTGCACTAGATTATCAAGTGGCAACTGCCATATCTCTGTTTAATTGGTATTACTTGGTTTAATTGCATATTTGTCTTGTGATTGTACCTCCCTTGGTTTGCTTGGTGCTCAAGGGAGTGTGGATCTCCCATATCCATGCTCCCTTGGGTAATCTGTTATCGATTCGTGTTAATCTAAGTTGATTTGGTGTGCTTACTAGATCTGAATTGCTTCCTGTTGATTTCTGGTTTGAAATTGTAAGGTTCCTGCAGATGGTCTACTTATGTCACGCGACACAAGTGACTCATCAAGTCCTGTGTCATGCGACACAAGTGACCCATCTGCAGAGAATCACTCTCAGTTGTATGTTTTTTCCTCCCCTTTCCCCCTTGTTTGTCACTCACATTAGGGTATAGATCTCTCATATTCATATCCAGTTTGAAGTGATTAGATAGATTTACTTCTCTTGTTTTTTTTTCAATAATGTAAAACCTCTTCAAAGTGATCTGTAGTGCCACGCGACACAAGTGACCTCTCAGGTTCTGTGTCACGCGACACAACAGGCCTCTGCAGTAGGTTCATTTCAGTTGTATGTTTTGTTAATCCTTCTGTAATATGGGACGTAGCCTCCCATAGTCAAATGGCTTACAAGTTGTTTCCCCTTCTTTTGAGCAATAAAACAAAGTACTCCTTTGCATTTCATATATATATCTTGTCTCACACACTAGCACACACACTTGAATGTATTGAATGTTGAATGTTAGAAAGACTCATCTACGGACGAGGCGTGTTGGGTAAACTCTCGGTTCTTCCCAACACGTAACCTGACCCCCGAACCCATTTTCCCTCTAAAAAAAGGTTTTCAATGTTTTCTCTTAAAAACGGCGTGGCGACTCCTTTTTATTATTATTTTTCAAGCGAGCGCACATTCACCTTCATAAACAAGCCGAGGCATATCCTTTATAAGAAACTGAAGTCTAAACACTCATCATTCTATTAACATGATTTTTTTATCCTAAATCGAAATTTAGGATATAAAGAACCCTGAATTGTTCTTTTTAATTTCTCTGTATAGGCCTACTAATTTATTTTTCTTCGCGTTTGAATGAAGCTCTGAAGAGATTGAATGAAGGATTTCTCTATCAAAACAACCCTGGTTTATGCGGCGTTGGGTTTTCTTTAATGAGATCTTACAGTTATTTACATCAAAACTGTGAAATAGAATTCTCAGTTTATAAATGTGAAAACCATTATACAGTTATTTACATCAAAACTGTGAAATAGACTTCAAAACTGTGAAGTAGACTTCAAACTCTAACCAAAATAACTGTGAAATATACATCACAGTTCAAAAATTTATTAGTTGATTAAGCAAAATAAATGTGAAATACACATCACAGTTATTTTAATACACAGTTATTAAACTCATATACATGTCAAAACCATTTCACATCTTTATATAACTGTGAAATAGAATTCTCAGTTTATAAATGTGAAAACCATTATACAATTATTTACATCAAAATTGTGAAATAGAATTCTCAGTTTTTAAATGTAAAAACCATTATACAGTTATTTACATCAAAATTGTGAAATATAATTCTCAGTTTATAAATGTGAAAATCATTATACAGTTATTTACATCAAAACTGTGAAATAGAATTCTCAGTTTATAAATGTGAAAACCATTATACAGTTATTTTCATAAAAAAAATATTAAAAAATAAAAAAAAGTATATATAATATTGTCCGTACCTCTTCTATTATATACTTTTATTTCTTTAAAAATTCTTAACTTTTTATATATAACTTTTTGTAAAAAAAATCACTAATAACCAACAACTCAAATAGTTTTATTTATCAAAAAAAAATATAAAAAATATAAAAAGTATATATAATATTGTCCATCCCTCTTCTATCATATACTTTTATTTCTTTAAAAATTCTTAACTTTTTTTATATAACTTTTTGTAAAAAAATTCACTACTAACCAACATCTCAAATAGTTTTCTTTATCCAAAAAAAAAATATATAAAAAAATAAAAAAAGTATATATGCTATTGTCCGTTCCTCTTCTATTATATAATTTTATTTTTTAAAAATTCTTTACTTTTTTTAAAAAATTCAATACTAAATAACATCTCAAATGGTTTTATTTATCCAAAAAAAAATTTAAAAATTAAAAAAGTAAATGCTATTGTCCGTCTCTCTTTTTTCTATTATATACTTTCATTTCATTAAAAATTCTTAACTTTTTTTATATAAATTTTTTTTAAAAAAAATCACTACTAACTAACATATCAAATAGTTTTATTTATCCAAAAGAAATTTAAAAAAATTAAAAAAGTAAATGTTATTGTCCGTCTCTCTTTTTTCTATTATATACTTTCATTTCTTTAAAAATTCTTAACTTTTTTGTGTAACTTTTTTTTTAAAAAAATTTCAATGCTAACTAACATCTCAAATAGTTTTATTTATCCAAAAAAAAATTTTAAAAAAAATTAAAAAGTAAATGCTATTTTTCGTCTCTCTTTTTCCTATTATATACTTTCATTTCATTAAAACTTCTTAACTTTTTTTATATAACTTTTTTTAAAAAAAATCACTACTAACCAGTGTTCTAAAAGACTCCGTCTAAGGGCGCCTAGGCGCTAGGCCCCTCTCCAACGCCTAGTTTTAAGCCCCGCCTAAGTCCCGACTAATCCCGACTAGTCCCCGCGTAGGCGCTAGGCCCGGCTCTGCCACCTAGCATCCGCCTAGCACTTTTTAGAATTTTGCTACTAACTAACATATCAAATAGTTTTCTTTATCAAAAAAAAAATATAATTTTTTTAAAAAAAGTATATACTACCCTCCGTCCCATTAGAAATCACTTAGTTACTGTACACGCGTGGATTAAGGAAAAAATAATGATATACTCCCTCCGTCCAAGTAAGTGTTTCACACTTACTGTTCACACATATATTAAGGAGGGATTATTATATTGAAAGTGTTGTGAGTGTAAAAGTAAAATAGGAGAGAGAATGAGTGGAGGGAATAGTAAATTATAATGATGTTGTGAGTATTAAAATAATGTAGGAGAGAGAATGAGTGGAGAGAATAGTGAAAAAAACTTTCCATTTTTGGTAAGAAACAAAGTGTGAAGTATGTAATTGGACGCCCAAAATAGAAAGTGTGAAGTATGTAACTGGACGGAGGGAGTAAATGTTGTGAGTGTAAAAGTAAAATAAGAGAGAGAATAAGTGGAGAGAATAGTAAATTATAATGGTGTTGTGAGTATTAAAATAATGTAGGAGAGAGAATGAGTGGAGGGAATAATAAAGATTATTTGCCATTTTAGAAAGTGTGTGATTTGTAGCGGAACGCCCAAAGAGAAAAGTGTGTGATTTATAGCGGGACGGAGGGAGTATGCTATTGTCCGTCTCTCTTCTATTATATTATATACTCATACATTAGACACTCATACCCTATAGCCTAAACCATAACTCATATTCTATATACCATATACCCCATACACCAGACACCCATAATTTATACCCTAAATCATATACTCCGTATTATATACACATACCATATACTCTAAATCATAACTCATATACATATACCCTAAAACATAACCACAAACCCTAAAAAATCTTAACTTTTTTATATAATTTTTTTTTAAAAAAAATCATTACTAACTAACATCTCATAAAATAGTTTTATTTATCCAAAAAAAAAATTTAAAAATTAAAAAAGTAAATGCTATTGTCCGTCTCTCTTTTTTCTTTCATATACTTTCATTTCTTTAAAAATTCTTAACTTATTTTATATAACTTTTTTTAAAAAAAATTCACTACTAACTAACATCTCAAATAGTTTTATTTATCCAAAAAAAATTAAAAATTAAAAAAGTAAATGCTATTGTCTGTTTCTTTTTTTCTTTCATATACTTTCATTTCTTTAAAATTTCTTAACTTTTTTTATATAACTTTTCAAAAAAAAAAATTCACTACTAACTAACATCTCAAATAGTTTTATTTATCAAAAAAAAAATTAAAAAAATTAAAAAAGTAAATGATATTATCCGTCTCTCTTTTTTCTATTATATACGTTCAATTCTTTAAAAATTCTTAACTTTTTTAATATAACTTTTAAAAAAAAATATCAATACTAACTAACATCTCAAATAGTTTTATTTATCAAAAAAAAAATTCAAAAAATTAAAAAAGTAAATGTTATAGTCCGTCTCTCTTTTTTCTATTATATACTTTCATTTCATTAAAAATTCTTAACATTTTTTATATAATTTTTTTAAAAATTTCACTACTAACTAACATATCAAATAGTTTTCTTTATCCTAAAAAAATATAAAAAAATTAAAAAAATATATATGCTATTGTCCGTCCCTCTTCTATTATATCATATAGTCATACATCAATCACCCATACCATATATCCTAAACCAAAACTCATATCCTATATACTATATACCCCATACACCAGACACCCATACTTTATACCCTAAATCATATACTCCGTATCATATACACATACCATATACTCTAAATCATAACCCATATACATAAATTCTAAACCTTAACCTATACCCTAAAACATAACTCCAAACCCTAAACCCTAAATCATATACATATACCCCAAATCCTAAAAATTCTTAACTTTTTTATATAATTTTTTTTTAAAAAAATCACTACTAACTAACATCTCATCAAATAGTTTTATTTATCCAAAAAAAAATTTAGAAATTAAAAAAGTAAATGCTATTGTTCGTCTCTCTTTTTTCTTTCATATACTTTCATTTCTTTAAAAATTCTTAACTTTTTCTATATAACTTTTTCTTTAAAAATTCACTACTAACTAACATCTCCAATAGTTTTATTTATCGAAAAAAATATTTAAGAATTAAAAAGGTAAATGCTATTGTCCGTCTCTCTTTTTCTTTCATATACTTTCATTTCTTTAAAAATTCTTAACTTTTTTTAAAAAAATTCACTGCTAACTAATATCTCAAATAGTTTTATTTATCAAATTTTTTTTTTAAATTAAAAAATTAAATGTTATTGTATGTCTCTCTTTTTTCTATTATATACTTTCATTTCTTTAAAAATTCTTAATTTTTTATTTAACTTTTTTATATAACTTTTTTTTTAAAAAAAATCACTACTAACTAACATCTCAAATAGTTTTATTTATGGAAAAAAAATTTAAAAAATTAAAAAAGTAAATGCTATTGTCCGTCTCTCTTTTTTCTATTATATACTTTCATTTCATTAAAAATTATTTACTTTTTTTATATAATTTTTTTTTTTAATTTCACTACTAACTAACATATGAAATAGTTTTATTTATCAAAAAAATAAAATTAAAAAAAAATAAAAAAAGTAAATACTATTGTCCATCTCTCTTTTTTCTATTATATACTTTCATTTCATTAAAAATTCTTAACTTTTTTTATATAATTTTTTTTTTAAAATTTCATTACTAACTAACATATCAAATAGTTTCCTTTATCCTAAAAAAAATATAAAAAAATTAAAAAATATACTCCCTCCGTCCCACACCAATTGATACTTATTTTCTTTTTGGTCCGTCCCACACCAATTGATACTGTCCAAAATGGAAGGAAATCTTCACTATTTACCCCACTCATTCTCTCTCCTATTTTACTTTTACACTCACAACATTCTCTCTCCTAACTATTCCTCACACTCATTCTCTCTCCTATTTTACTTTTACACTCACAACATTCTCTCTCCACTTTTTCTCTTTCTTACTTTTCCTTAATCTGTGTGCCCATTTTTTTGATATCTATTGGTGTGGGACGGAGAGAGTATATGCTATTGTCCGTCTCTCTTCTATTATATCATATACTCATACATCAGACACACATACCATATACCCTAAACCATAACTCATATCCTATATACCATATACCCCATACATCAGACACCCAATTTATACCCTAAATCATATACTCCGTATTATATATACATACCATATACTTTAAATTATAACTCATATGCATATACTATAAACCTTAATCTATATCCTAAAACATAACCCCAAACCCTAAAAATTCTTAACTTTTTTATATAAATTTTTTTTTTTAAAAATCAATACTAACTAACATCTCATCAAATAGTTTTATTTATTCAAAAAAAAATTAAAAATTAAAAAAGTAAATGCTATTGTCCCTCAGGGGCGGATCCAGGACAAAAATGGAGGGGGTTCACACATTACATTAACCAAAAACTTCAAATAATTAATTGTTTGTTACATACTAAGCGTCTGTTTTTTACCAAGGGGGTGGGCAAACTGGTAAGTGTGGGGGGTGCACTTAGTACTAATTTTTTTTTTTTTTGCAGGTCAACCTTGACTTTGGGGGGTTCCCCTCCACCCCCTTGGAAAAGGGTGTGTCCGCCCCTGTTGTCCGTCTCTCTTTTTTCTTTCATATACTTTCATTTCTTTAAAAATTCTTAACTTTTTTTTATATCACTTTTTTTTTTTAAATTCACTACTAACTAACATCTCAAATAATTTTATTTATCCAAAAAAAATTTTAAAAATTAAAAAAGTAAATGCTATTGTCTGTCTCTCTTTTTCTTTCATATATTTTCATTTTTTTAAAAAATTCTTAACTTTTTATATAACTTTTTTTAAAAAAATTCATTAGTGCAAATTCACGTTATTGAAATTTGTCTAAAACAGTAAATACACAACTTAATCTCACTAGTGTCTAAGACCCCACCAAATAGATGGTCTGAAATAGATGGTTAATCTGTCGTTGGGTAATATGTTTGCTTGGTGGCCGGGCATGTCATGGCGTGGGACCAGAAATTGTGTCAAGATAAGTTTGCTCATATTCACGCAGTCAATCGCAACATAGGCTTCAGTCCGTTACATGTAGTGTATACAATCCAATCTAAATGTCCATTGGATCTGATTTACCCAACAAGACGAAGCTTCATGGCAAGCCAGATGATCAGGTAACCGGTTTTATATGAGGTGAACATGAAAGTTTATGCAACTTGTAGATCACAAATTCTAAGTTTAACCAGCTCATTGATCATAGACGTCGACATATGAAGTTTGTAGGGGACTTTGTGTGGGCAATCTTGACCAAGGATCGTTTCCCAAGTTACTTATACTTGCGATAAATTGTCTATTAAGAAGATCAGTCTCGTGGAGGTCATAGAGAAGCTTATTGCGAATGTATACATGTTGAAGTTATTGAGTCAAGTTCGCACTATTTATGTTTATATTGTTGTGAATATGGCCCTCCACTATCAAGCAAACCTACAAGAACGATTAGGGCACACAAAGCAAAGCACAAGAAAAAATAAATCACAAAGAAGAACACAAGAAATTGTTAACCCAGTTCACCAATTTGATTGGCTACATCTGGGGGCACTACCAAGCCAGGATCTTGCACTATAATATGTAAATTTTGTGTTACAATGAGTCTAGGGGCGGAACACTGCTTAAATATATGTTAAGGGAACAAACCTAACCCTAGATGGACAAGGGAACCCGAAAATACGTCAAAAACGGGCCCAAAATTTTTCCACCCGACACATGGGCGGTCGCCCAAGTGCCCATGAGCGGTCGCCCAAGCCAAAAATTCCTCCGAGCCAAAACCTCTGTACACATGCGCGGTCGCCCTTGACACCCTGCGCGGCCGCCCACAGCAATGAACAACAAACGATGAACCTACTGTGCAACTGGGCGGTCGCCCATCATCACCTGGGCGATTGCCCATGAAGACAGAACCTTCTGACGAATTTCTCCCCTTTTGCTCTGAAGTCTAACCCGGTTGGTCCTCTATCCTAACAATCTCCCACCTAGAGATCAATCACACATATAAGTCCCGTATCCGTTCTTCAACTCACCCTTGGTGTCCTCCTAGTGCTCACCTCGATCATGGTAGTGCCATTCTCCTCTTCTACTCTCCAAGCCCAATTGAAGCTTTGCACAACTTCAATTTATCAAGATTCACAACCTTTGTCAACATGTCAGCCGGATTCTCCGATCCCAATATCTTCTATAGCCTCAAAATCTTCTCCTCCAAGAGATGTCTGATGTAGTGAAACCTCAGTTCAATGTGCTTTGTCCTCGAATGAAACGCCGGGTTCCTAGCCAAATGTATTGCACTCTGACTGTCACTGTAGAGAACGTTACCACTTCGCGTCTTTCCAAGTTCACCCAAGAAGTTCTGCAGCCATACCATCTCTTTGCTTGCTTCTGTCACTGCCACATATTCTGCTTCTGCAGTTGACTGAGCCACGATCTTCTGCAATTTAGAAGCCCAGGAGATTGCCGTACCACCCAATGTAAACACATAACCCGTAGTACTCCTCTTATCAAGATCACTTGATGCCAAATCCGCATCAACATAACCCGCTAACACCACCTCCTTGCTTGAGAAACATAGAGCCTTACCAGCAGTACCCTTCAAGTAACGCAGGATCCATTTAACCGCTTCCCAATGTTGCTTTCCTGGATTGCCCATAAACCGGCTGACTACTCCCACCGCATGTGCAATGTCCGGCCTTGTACACACCATTGCATACATGAGACTCCCCACTGCTGAAGCATATGGAGTTCTCTCCATCTTGTCACGTTCATCCTTACCCATAGGCGAGTTCTTCTCGGATAGCTTGAAGTGCATACCCAATGGCGTCCCTGTTGGCTTCGCCTCTTCCATACAAAACCTTGCTAAGACTTTCTCAATGTATTCTGCTTGTGAAAGAACCAACTTGCCCGACTCCCTATCCCGGTCAATCCGCATGCCCAAGATTTTTCTGGCCTCTCCCAAATCCTTCATCTCGAACCGTTCTGACAACTAAGCCTTCAATTTGTTTACCTCTCTCCTGCTAGAACCCGCTATTAGCATGTCGTCCACATATAACAGCAAGATTATATACCCATTGTCCGTGTTCTTGAAGTAGCAACAATGATCCGCTTCACATCTGATAAAATCAATGTCATGCATGAACCCATCAAACTTTACGTACCCTTTGCCTAGGAGCTTGTTTAAGGCCATACAAGCTCTTAGTCAATCTGCAAACTAGCTCCTCGCTACCCTTAGACAAGTAACCCTCTGGCTGTACCATGTAAATTTCTTCCTCCAAGTCCCCATGAAGAAAGGCTGTCTTCACATCCATCTGTTCAAGCAACAAGTTGTCCACCACTACTATCCCCAGAACCATTCTGATAGTGGTAATTTTCACAACCGGAGTGAATACCTCGGTGTAGTCAATACCGTACTTTTGCTGAAACCCTTTTACAACCAGTCTTGCCTTGTAACGCTTGCTACCGTCTGCTTCCTCCTTGATCCTGTAAACCCACTTGTTATGCAACGCCTTCTTCCCCTTAGGTAGTTCAGTCAACTCCCAAGTTTTGTTGGCCTTCAATGAGTCCATCTCATCGTCCATCGCAGCTTTCCACTTTTTACAAAGTGTACTACGAACAGCCTCCGCATAACATTCCGGTTCCCCATTATCTGTCAACAACAAATAATAATTGGATGGAGTATACCTATCAGGCGATCCACGCAATCTGCTGGATCTACGCAGCGGAATATCCGGTTCTGGAGTATGTGGTTCATCATCAGTGACCTCCTGACCATGGTCAACATGAACTGTTCTGCTCCCACCCGAGTCTGGAATATCCACCTCTACAACCTCCGGTTCCGAACTAGTGTCATCAGATGCCCCCTTTCTGTCCTTGTACAATACCTGTTCATTGAATACCACATCTCGACTACGAATAATTCTATGATTTTGGTCATCCCAAAACTTATACCCGAAGTCATCCCCGCCATACCCAATAAACGTACACTTAACAGATTTTGCATCTAATTTAGTTCTCTCAACAGAATCAACATGAACATAAGAAACGCAACCAAATATGCGAAGAAAGGACAGATTTACCTGCTTGCCACTCCAAGCTTCCTCTGGAATTCCATTTCCCATTGGTACCGATGGTCCCCGATTGATCAAGAAAGCCGCCGTGTCAACTGCATATGCCCAAAACGTCTTCGGAAGTCCACACTTCAATCTCATACTTCTAGCCCGCTCGTTCAATGTTCTGTTCATCCTCTCTGCTACCCCGTTGAGTTGTGGTGTCCGCTTTGGATTTTTCTCCATACGAATACCATTCGCAGCACAATATTCCCTAAACTCCCCGAGCTTATACTCCCCACCATTGTCTGATCTCAAGCACTTAAGCTTAAGTCCTGTCTGATTCTCCACCAAGGCCCTCCACTTCTTGAACACCTCGAAAGCCTCATCTTTCCCCTTCAAGAAATAGACCCAAACCTTCCTTGTAGAATCATCAATGAAGGTCAGGTAATATGACGCACCACCCAGAGACGTTACCGGAGATGGCCCCCACAAATCCGTGTGAACCAATTCTAACTTTGCTTCCCTCAAACCCCTACCTGTCCTCGAGAAATTATTTCTCCCCTGTTTTCCAAACATACAATCTTCGCAGATCCCCACGTTGACTGTCTTCAAACCCGGTAGTAGTCCCTTTGAACAAAGCACCTTCATCCCCGTCTCACTCATGTGACCCAATCGACAAGTGCCACAAATCGGTATCACCCTTGGTGCCGCCACCGCAATACTATCCTTGGTGTTGTTTGCCAAATACAATGTACCCTCCTTATTACCCCGAGCGATCTCAAAATCCTCCTTGGTAATAACCCGATTCTAACGGCGAATGTCACCTTGTAACCTTCTTCGTCCAACCGCCCAACTGAAAGTAGGTTCTTTTTCAAACCGGAATGTGCACGACCCGTTCGGATGTAAGACCTTTCCGTCCAATGCTCCTATTCGACATCCCCCTTCCCTTGATTTCCAAAGGCTCGCCATCGGCCCGGATAGACCTTACCGAAATCACCGAAAGTGTAATTCTCCATCTCTTCTTTATGCCCGCAAGAGTGGAATGATGCCCCGAATCCGGCACCCATGATTCTAGTGCACTACTAACACTCGTAACCGATTACATCGTCACCTTCGACCGTCACATTCACCGAATTTCCACTTACGATTTGGACAATCCCTCTTGAAGTGTCCCAATTCCTTACAATGATAGCACCGAGCAGGACCCCTGCAACCTTTGGTTTGTCTTTGGTCTCCCCGGCCTTGCCCTTACCACTCACCACGTTCTCCCTAGATTCGGTTCTCCCTTGTTTGCTAGTACCCGGCTTCCCCTTGCTAGTAGTAGCTAAAGCCGATCCCGAAGCACTCGATGTCCCCAACTTCTTCATGCGATTTTCTTCGGCCAAAAGAAAGTCTTTAACATCATCATACTTCAATTTCTTCTTACCTGTGAAGCGTTGATTCTTTGTCACCGTTCCTCTCCAACTTCTTTGGTAAAGAAGCTAGCAGCAAGCACGCATGAACCTCATCATCGAACTTGATCTCCACCGTTGTCAATGAGTCTATAACATCCATAAACTCATCGATGTGCTTAGCCAAGGATCCTCCCTCTTGCATCTTGAGACTACCCATCTTGCGTATCAAATCAACCTTATTTGCAGCAGATGGAGTTTCAAATCTCTCAGTAAGATAATCCAACAGCTCCTTGGTGGTTGTCGCCTTCTTGGTAGTCTTTGCAAAACACTTTGACAAAGTAGATCTGACCACCCCTAGGGCTTTCCGATCCATGAGTTCCCATTCTTCCTGATCTTCTTCTTCCGGTTTGACACCCTTCAGAGGCTTATAGAGATCCTTGTTGTACAAGAGATCCTCAATCTGCATCCTCCGATATCCGTAGTCAGACCCATCGAATTTCTCAACCGCCTGTTTGTCCTTGCCCATTCTTGATTGCTTGGAACAACTCCCTTGATCTCAAACCAAGAGCTCTGATACCAGTTGTTGTGAATATGGCCCTCCACTACCAAGCAAACCTACAAGAACAATTAGGGCACACAAAGCAAAGCACAAGAAAAAATAAATCACAAAGAAGAACACAAGAAATTGTTAACCCAGTTCACCAATTTGATTGGCTACGTCTGGGGGCACTACCAAGCCAGGATCTTGCACTATAATATGTAAATTTTGTGTTACAATGATTCTAGGGGCGGAACACTGCTTAAATATATGTTAAGGGAACAAACCTAACCCTAGATGGACAAGGGAACCCGAAAATATGTCAAAAACGGGCCCATAATTTTTCCACCCGACACATGAGCGGTCGCCCAAGCCAAAAATTCCTCCGAGCCAAAACCTTTGTACACATGCGCGGTCGCCCTTGACACCCTGCGCGGCCGCCCACAGCAATGAACAACAAACGATGAACCTACTGTGCAACTGGGCGGTCGTCCATCATCACCTGGGCGGTCGTCCATGACGACAGAACCTTCTGACGAATTTCTCCCCTTTTGCTCCGAAGTCTAACCCGATTGGTCCTCTATCCCAACATATATCGTTAAGCACTTGATTCCATTTTCGGGTGACTCTTCTGATGATGAGACTGCTAGCAATTCGAGATCGAACTGGGGATAATTAATGACGTGGACATCAAAGCATTGGAGTTTTTTTATTAATTGAAGTGGGCATTCGAAAACGAGAGTAACTTTTGAATTCAGATGAAACACAAAACCATAGCGTATCAAATCGAAAGGAATGTCGATACCTACTATCGGGCCCCTGAATTTTTTAATTTTTTTTTAATATAAGTTTAGGATATTAATCAGGGACGAGTAATGGTCTAAGCGTGGGGGTATTTGATAGGGCGGATTTGTACTATGTAATTCCTATGTTTTCCGGTCTTATATTTCATTATTTCCATGTAATTAGCTAGGTTTGATGTATTTTGAGTGATTTTATGTATTGTGAGGATTATGAGATAAAAGATGTAATTTGAGAGAATTTTTAGAGAGTTTTTGATGTAAGTGTTTTTGGTCCTCAAGAGTTGCTCAAAGTGCATCAAGTTTACACCATGAAAGTCAAGTCAAGGAAGTTCGGAAGCGAGCCAAGGATTCAAGAGGAAATATGAAGAAATCAGTGCTTTTGGTCCAGGGGACGAGTCGTCCCCCTTTGGCCTAACTATTCCCCATAAAGGGAACGCCAGATTCAGGAAGGGGTGCAGTCAGGGACGAGTCGTCCCCTACATCACGACTCGTGCCCATTGAAGAAAGGCTAAGGGACGACTCGTGCCTGGGAGGACGACTCGTGCCCTGACGGGCTGGCTTGACGTATTGTCGCAGTTTTAATTATTTTTAATGTATTTTCTTTTCCTTTTTAGCTAGGTTTTAGGGAGGAAGTATAAATACGACCTCCTATCAGTATTTTAGGTTATCTTTTCTTCTCCTTAGTTTTTCCAAAACAATATTCAAAGTTTTGAATCTCCATGGAAGGCTAAATCTCTCTTGCTTTAGATTTGTAACTTTTGAACCGTGTTGACTATCAATTGAGGTTTGATTTCTTTTGATTATTCTTCCCTAATTACAATTTTGCTTGTGCTTATTTCAATTCAATTTCTAGGGTTTTGAGAAATTGATCAATCTCTTGATCCTTTTAATTGATTCTTGCTAGATCTCCCTTTTATCGTGTCGGACTAGGGTTGTCATTGTAGCACCTTCGTTATTCATGTATGTGTCATCTTGAATGGTGATTAAAGTAAAATTGGCTTTGATTCTATTTGAAACAATAATAGGTTAATTTCTTGATCTTAATATCTTAAAACTTTCATCAATTAATACTTTGAATCTTGACCGTGTCGGCTAGGTTTTGGTATTGATTAGGATTATTAGTTGAGCGTGTCGCCGCTAGTAATTATTAACAAAGAAGAGATAGGGATTTTATATCTCGTGATCAAGTAATTAGGGGAAAGAAAGAAAGAATCATTCCGGTGATATTGATTGATAGACGGGGATAATTTTTCATGTCCAAAGTGTTCTTTTACATTATTATTTATAACTTAGAATTTAATTCCCGTCTTAGGATTTTAATCATTCAACAAACAAACCCCCCCCCAAAATTGTGTGTGACTTGATTGTTTGCAATACCGTTCTTCAGTGGTTCGACCCTGGACTTACCTTTGCTACATTCTTGTGGCCGAGTCCCGATTTAATTTAGTAGGTGTGCGACTAAGCCTACCAAATTTTGGCGCCGTTGCCGGGAAGCGGTGTAATTGTTTACGATCTTATTCTGTTCTTAATCTATTTCTTTTTCTTTTTATTTATTTTTATTTTAGTATTTGTGTTATCTGCTAAGTGTTTTACCCTGCTCCCCTGTGGTGTGTAACCGTGCATGGTTCACACCCGTTCTACTAACAATCTACTTGTGCCTCTTGATACAGAAATTGAACTTTCTTTCAGGAAAGGACGTAAAGCAAACAGGAGTGTGAACCATAATTGTTGGGAGACAGAGATGGGGGATAGAGCAGCGCAGACACTTAGGGAGAAAACTGCTCCAAACTGGACGGAGCAACTGCAGGCAATTACTTTTCCTGCATTGCCTGCGGGAGTCACATTTGAGTTGAAACCGGGGCTGCTAAATCAATTGCCTAGCTTCAGTGGGCTACCCGGTGAAAACCCGAATCAGCACGTTTCCCAGTTTGTGCAAGTTTGCAGCAGTATGAAGCCATCGGATCTCCCAATTGAGCAGCTTCTGCTCCGAGCGTTCTCTTTCACATTGAAGGACAGGGCCAATGTATGGTATTATCACCTGGCCCCGAACAACATTACTACCTGGCAGATGTTGAAAGAGGCGTTCTTGGATGAGTTTTTCCCGGTGAATCAAATATATGTGATGAAACGGGACATCATCAATATGGAGCAGAAGGGGGATGAGTCATATTATGACTACTATAACAGGTTTCACACACTCACCCGGAGTTGTCCCTACCACGGGTATGATGCAGATCAGCTGATTATGTACTTCCACGGAGGGCTTACTGATCAGGACAAGAGGATGGTTGACTCTTCGTGTGGGGGTAGCATATTGAAAAAAACCACTGCGGAAGCTCAGAAATTATTGGAGGAGTTAGCTAAGAGTACCCGGACACATGGTATGAGGTCAAGTGTCAGACAGGTCAATGCAGCTGGGTCCAGTAGTGGGGTGGCGGATCAACTTAAAACTGATGTCGAGGACATCAAAAGTATGATGAAGGCAATGATGTTGGGACAGCCGTCGAAGCAGTGTGGTATTTGTTACGATGTGACTCATCCGACGGATTCGTGTCCAACATTACAAACGGGTGAGTATGAAGATGTGAATGCAGTAGGATTCGGAGGCCAGAGACAGAACACTTACAACCCGAACTGGAAGAATCACCCAGGGTTCAGTTGGTCTAATCCGAATGGGGCACAGCAGCCGCAGTTCGGTAATCCGCAGGGTTTTCTGCCGGTTCAGCAGTCCATGCAGTTTAGGCCACCTATGCAGCCGCAGCTAGCTTTCACCGCAACGGTTTAGCCAGCCAAGAAGAAGAAGGCAAGCAGCGATCACCGCAGGGACGAGTCTACGTAAGATATGTTTCGTACATTGGCTCGAGTATGACCACCTTATCTAGCGGGTTTCGGCGGTATCGGCGGAAGGGCGTCACGAGTATCAGTAGTCTTGAGAGACAGGTGGGACAGATTGCAGATGTTGTGGGTAGGTTGGAAGCTAAAAATTCGGGAAAGTTGCCATCAAGGACGGAACCGAATCTGAATCAGAAAAACGTGAGTGCTATAACACTGAGGAGTGGTAAGGAATTGATAGACACAGTGATCAATGAGGAACCAGAGTTAGAGGTTGAGAAGACTGAGCCGATAGATAAAGTCGTGGAAGAGAAGGGTACTGCATCTGAGTCAGTGCCACCAGTAGTAGAGCCGAAAGTCCCGTTCCCTCAAGCCTTGAGAGAGTCGAGGAAGCCTGAGCCTGACAAGGCCATTTTTGATACTTTCAAGAGGCTTGAGGTGAACATTCTGTTCCTGGATCTTCTTCAGACTGTCCCGAGATACGCCAAGTTTCTGAAGGAGCTGTGTACCACCAAGAGAGATCAAAAGTTGAGGAGTCAGAAAAAGGCAAAGGTCCATGAGCATGTTTCTGCCGTTTATCAGAGGAAGTTACCCAAGAAGTGCAATGATTCGGGGATGTTTGTGATCCCTATTTCTCTAGGGGATTCATAGAAGCACAAGGCAATGCTCAATTTAGGGGCTTCAATCAATGTGATGCCTTATACATTGTTTGAGAACCTAAAATTGGGACCATTGCAAGACACACGGGTAATTATACAGTTGGCTGACCGGTCCAACGCTTATCCGAAGGGGTTAGTGGAGGATGTTCTCGTCCGGGTTGGTAAGATGATTTTTCCGGCTGACTTTTACGTGTTGGATATGGATTCAGATCCTAAGGCTCCCATTCTTCTTGGAAGGCCTTTCATGTCTACAGCTAGAACCATGTTGGATGTGGCCAATGGTTCTTTGTCTATGGAGTTCGATGGGCAAGTTATGGAGTTCAATATCTTTGACTCCATGAAATACCCAAAGGACGTCCACTCCTTATGTTTCATGGATGTGATTGAGCCTGTGGTAGAGGATATTTTCGAGGTGAGCAGCACAAATGATGATATGAAGGCTGTTTTAGAAAATGCCTTGGGGTTTGCGGAGTTGGATTTTGAACTTTTCGACAGTCTGAAAGAAGCAGTAATGAGCCTTTCGGGTGATGCTCCGGGGTATGTTAAGGTGCAGTTAGAGATTCCACCAGGGAAGCCCGTGCCGTCTATTGAGAAGGCACCTGAGCTCGAGTTGAAGACCCTCCCGGAGGGCTTGAAGTATGTTTTCTTGGGAGAGAATGATACGTTGCCGGTAGTAATCTCAAGCAAGCTGAATGAGGTGCAGGAAGAGAAATTGGTAGAGGTGGTTCGGGCAAGGAAGGAGGCGATTGGATGGACTATTGCTGATCTAAAGGGAATAAGTCCATCTTTGTGTACGCATAAGATTGTTATGGAGGATGATGCAAAGCCAGTCAAGCAACCACAAAGGAGGATGAATCCACCGATGATGGAGGTGGTAAAAAAGGAGGTGCTGAAGCTAATGCAGATGGGGATCATCTACCCCATATCCGACAGCAAGTGGGTTAGTCCCACTCAGTATGTTCCAAAGCGAGGCGGGATCACCGTCTCAATAAATCATAAGGGAGAGTTGGTGCCAATCCGGGAGCAAACGGGTTGGCGAGTTTGCATTGATCTTCGGCGCCTTAATGAGGTAACACGTAAGGATCATTTTCCCCTCCCCTTCATTGATCAAATGCTTGAAAGGTTAGCCGGAAGGGCGTATTACTCTTTCCTCGATGGTTATTCCGGTTATTTTCAAATACCTATTGCCCCGGTAGACCAAGAGAAAACCACTTTTACTTGCCCTTTTGGCACCTTTGCATATCGGAGGATGCCGTTTGGATTGTGTAATGCACCTGCGACTTTTCAAAGGTGCATGATGAGCATCTTCTCCGACTTTGTTGAGAATTTTATGGAAGTCTTCATGGACGATTTCACTGTTCATGGAGACTCATTCGACCAATGCCTTGCTCACCTAGCTCTTGTCTTGGACCGTTGCATTGAAACAAACTTGGTTTTGAATTATGAAAAATGCCATTTTATGGTTGAGCAAGGCATTGTCTTGGGTCATGTGGTGTCAAAGAAAGGCATAGAGGTCGATAGGGCGAAAATTGATGTCATTTCTTCCCTCCCCTATCCCACTAATGTGCGTGAGGTCCGGTCATTCCTCAGTCATGCGGGGTTTTACCGGCGCGTCATAAAGGATTTTTCAAAAATCGCCTCTCCCCTATGCACCTTATTACAAAAAGAGGTTAATTTTCATTTTGATGAGAGGTGTAAGGGGGCCTTTGATGAGTTGAAGTCTAGGTTGACCACCACCCCCATAATCCAAGCACCCGATTGGTCTCGCCCCTTCGAGATCATGTGCGATGCTAGTGATTATGTAGTTGGAGCTGTTTTGGGTCAAAAGGTGGAGAGGGCATCCCATGTCATTTACTATGCTTCTATGACCCTCAATGATGCCCAAAGGAATTATACCACAATCGAGAAGGAGATGTTAGCGGTTGTGTTTGCTCTTGAGAAGTTTCGGTCATATCTTTTAGGCACCAAAGTCATTGTTTACACCGACCATGCTGCTCTTAAGTATCTTATGACCAAGAAAGAGGCGAAACCTAGACTTATTAGGTGGATCCTTTTATTGAGTGAATTTGATATCGAGGTGAAAGATAAAAAAAGGGGCCGAGAATCTTGTGGCCGACCATTTGAGTCGTCTTGTGCTTAAAGAGGATGAGCCCTCTAATCATTGTTCAATTCGGGGTGAGTTTCCCGACGAGTCTCTTTGGGTGGTTCAGTCGTCTGCACCGTGGTATGCAGATTTGGTCAATTTTCTGGTGTCTCAAAAGTTCCCTCCGGGACTTACTAAATCTAAGAAGGATAAAATTTGGAGTGAGGCAAAATATTATGTGTGGGATGAGCCTTATTTGTGGAGGCATTGTGCGGACCAAGTGATCCGTAAGTGTGTAGCCGATAGTGAGATTCATTCTATACTTAGATTTTGTCATGAGCATGCATGCGGTGGTCATTTCAGTGCTAGAAACACGGTGAGGAAAGTGCTTGAGAGTGGTTTTTATTGGCCTACCCTGTTTTGTGATGCATATAATTTTTGCAAATCTTGTGACCGGTGTCAAAGGATTGGTAACATTGGTCGACGTGATGAGATGCCACAACATTTTGTCTTAAATTGTGAGATTTTTGACGTTTGGGGAATCGACTTTATGGGTCCTTTTCCAAATTCATTTGGTTTCTTGTACATCTTGTTAGCGGTTGACTATGTTTCCAAGTGGGTTGAAGCAATCCCCGCACGCACCGATGATTCATGGGTAGTGGTCAATTTCCTTAGGACAAATATTGTGAGTAGGTTTGGTATGCCTAGGGCCATCATTAGAATAGGGGGGCACATTTTTGTAATAGGACGGTCGAAGCTTTGGTTAAGAAATATCATATTACTCATAAGATTTCGACCGCCTATCATCCCCAAACTAATGGCCAAGCGGAGGTGTCCAACCGGGAGATCAAATTCATTCTTGAGAAAACCGTGAATCCATCTAGGAAGGATTGGAGTCTTAGACTTGATGATGCTTTGTGGGCCTACCGGACGGCTTATAAGACACCTATCGGTATGTCCCCATATCGGTTAGTGTTTGGGAAGCCATGCCATTTACCGGTGGAGTTGGAACATAGAGCATTTTGGGCCATTAAGAAATTTAATATGAACCTAGATGGGTCCGGTGAGGAGAGAAAGTTACAACTTAGCGAGTTGGAGATTAGGAGAGAAGCTTACGAGAACAACCAACTCTATAAGGAGCGGGCAAAGGCTTGGCATGACAAAATGATCAATAGGAAGGACTTTAAGGTGGGTCAAAAATTCCTCCTATTTGATTCCCGTCTCCGGTTGTTTCCCGGAAAGCTAAGGTCGCGGTGGACCGGACCTTTTATTGTGAGGGAGGTATATCCGCATGGTGCGCTTGAGATTGGTAGTCTCTCCGGAGACAAGGTTTTTAAGGTAAATGGTCAACGCCTAAAATTGTATCACGATGGCGTGGGAATAAATGAGGATGTGGAGGTGCATTATCTCCAAAATCCTAATTATGAGTAGACCTTATTTCTGAGTCTTGTCAAAGACTTAAAATTTGATGCTAGCCGGGGGCTTACCCGGCGTTTGGTCTAGCTAAAGACGGTAAAGAAGGGCGGCTAACCGGGAGGCAACCCGGGATTTAATCATTCATTCTTAGTTTTTATTTTTGTTGTATTTTATCTTTTTCATCATTAATTGAATCGGTGCTACTAAGGGTATTTGTTTTAGTGGTGTTGTGCAGGGAGTAGCAAGGGAGAAAGGATCAAAGCCTGGGCCTGTTCAAAAAAAAAAGTGTGGAATTGGCCCAGGAGACGACTCGTCCCAGTGCAAAGCCAACTATTCCCCAAAGGGGGGACGCCAGAATCTGTGGGGAGTGCAAAAGGGGACGACTCGTGACCCTTGGGACGACTCGTCCCTTGTGCCTGTGTTAAAAAAAAATAGAAATCCAAGGGTTTTAACCCTAGTCTCGTCGTCTCTTCCTCTCTTTCTCAGTCGTGCCCTACCTCTTCAAGCTTTCTCTCTCTACAAAACCCACCAATCCACTATTCCCACCACCTAAATCCACCATCCTCCCCAACCCTTCAACAAAACCTTCACTCTCATTCTCCTCCCTCTCCAAAACCGATCCCCATCTTCTCTCTCTACCTTCATCTTCAACCTTCAACCACCATTAAAGCCCAAGCTTTCTCTCTCTACCCAAATCCGAATTTTAACCAATTTCTCCTCCTCTTCTTCGAAATCCAAGCCCTAATCCACCATCTCTCCCTAATTTCGAACCATATTCCTCAATTTTAGCCTTCAATCCATTCCAAATTTCGAAAATCACAAAACCCTTGGTAGTCAAAATCAAATTTTTGGTCAATTTTGTGGGAGGCGGTGTTTGGAGGGGGTTTATGATTGTAGTCGTGTGTTGTGTGCACTTGCTGTGGGATTGATTTGTGGAGGATTTGTAGTTGATTTGTGGTGTTGAAAAAAAATGACTTCTAGGGGAAGAGATGTTCGAGGGGGTGGCAATAAAAGAGGTAGAATAACAACCCACTCCGAAGTCCCAAATGATCCCCCTCCCCCTAATGCTTCCTTACCTTTTATGGGATTGCTCCAGTTGTCTTCCGCTCAAAAGAAAAGTGGCGGAATTTGGAAAGTAGAAAATTCCAGGTCACCACCTTCCTCCACTTTCCGGTGTTAAGGGTTTTGGGTTTAGAAACCTTAGTTGCTGATTTGATGAACCAAGCCGGGTTGGGAAATTTCTTGGGGAAGAGAGCAGATTCTTATTTGAGATATTCACTGAATTTCTTTCGACCTTGGAGGTAGGAAAGGGGTCGCATGCCAATGTTATTCGGTTTCATCTTGATGATGTAGTTTATAGATTGGCCTATGATGAGTTGAGGGAAATCTTGGGGGTTGACCAGCCGAGGGGAAACTGGTTGGATGCGGATGGAGCTAGTTGCTTTTTCTTTACGGAGCTCACGAGATTGCCTTGCACTAAGAAATTCCTTAGGGCTTCTTCTCTTTCTCACCCGGCATGGAAGTTATTTTATAGAGGGTTAGCTATGTCCTGGTTGGCAAATGGGGAACCCGCTCAATTGAATCTTGCTATGGTGAATCTCTTGCGCACGGGGTTGAGGAGTTTTCAGGTGATTCCTGACTGGGTGGATATTTTTGTGAGGAGATGTGAGGCGTTTGCTCTTACCAAAAAGGGCAACATTTCAGTAGGGGGATGATCACATTGATTGCTGCAGCCTGTGTGGGAGAGCTTATGCCCAAGGCGGTAAAGTTGACGGGGGTACGAGGGTTTATTCGAGAGACTGTCTTGTGCAATATGACATGTTTGCGAGGGACCCGAGGGGGGCAGACAACTTGTCCTTATTATTTGAGTATGGTAATCCCAGGAGGACGGTTCCTTGCACGATAGGAGCCACATTTCCGAGTGGCACACAGGACAGGCATTGGCGTATGCCCGGTGTTGAGGATGAGATGGATCCTATTGATGAGGAGGATGACGAGGATGATGAGCAGGGTGGTCAGGATGAAGGAGAGCAGAACCAGGGCCAACAGGGCTCTTTTGATCAGTGGGATGTAATGAGGAGATTTCTGGAGGAGCAGCAGCGTTCACAGAGGACATTTTTTGAGGAGCAGGAGCGAGCACGGTTAGCTCGGGAGCAGAGCCGATAGGCTCTAGAGGATGTCAGATTTCAGGAGGTGCAGGACCGTTTTGAGGGTCTAGAGGATGATGTGGCCATTCTGGGGGCCCGATCTCGGCAGATAGAAACTTGGGCGATGCAGCCTGAACCCCGGAGTTACGAGCCAGTGTCGGAGGATTACTTGACTATGATGCAGTCAAGAGCAGCGGATCGTGCTCGGAGGCATTCTTCCCGGCAACTCTATTATCAGGGGGAAGGCTCTAGTTCTCGCCGGTGATGGTATTTCTTACTCCCTTTCCTTTTCATTTTTACCGCAAATTTTCTTTATTCACACATTGAGGACATTGTGCGGTTTGAGCGTGGGGGTATGGGGATGCTTATGATGATGCTTCTATCTGTTTCTATCTGTACAGTTTCTTTTGATTGAAAAAAAAATTGAAAAAAAGGAGAGGCTAAGTGAAAACCCGAGAGGGCACTTAGGCAATAGGAGAGTGTGTTTTGAAAAAAAAATATTAAAAAAAAATGAGAGGCTAGGTGAAAACCGAAAACGGCACCTAGGCAAAAGGTGAGTGAGTGAAATTCTTTCTATCTGTTTATTCACCGGTGTTGGCGTAATAAGGGGGGTTTGGAGTTTCGGGTTAGGATTTTCATCTTGGTGTAGGAGGCTCGGGTAGAGGAGATAGGTTAGAAATCCTCATTCATTCTGGAGTAATAAGGGGGCGTAGGAGTTTGTTTTCATGAGGTAGTTGTGAGGGATTAACACCCGAACAAATTTTTATTTTGAGGGATGATGTAGTGTGTGCCAAGCGTGGGGGAAACATAGGTCATTTTTAGTTCCCCTTGGCTTTTGTGTGTGGACCTGAGCTTGGATATCGTTTTATATTTGGGAGTTGGTATCAAGTTAAGGTCCTTGTTTTCATTGATTCTATTTATGGGTGATATAAGGAGAAAGAGATTCTTTTTCTCTGTTTGTGACTTTTGATTGACGTGTTGGCGGATTAGAGGAGACTAGGAATCATTTACCCTCCATGCATCTGTTTTTAGACCGGTGTTAGATTGGAGTTTAGGATATTACTCAGGGACGAGTAATGGTCTAAGCGTGGGGGTATTTGATAGGGCGTATTTGTACTATGTAATTCCTATATTTTCCGGTCTTATATTTCATTATTTCCATGTAATTAGCTAGGTTTGATGTATTTTGAGTGATTTTATGTATTGTGAGGATTATGAGATAAAAGATGTAATTTGAGAGAATTTTTAGAGAGTTTTTGATGTAAGTGTTTTTTGTCCTCAAGAGTTGCTCAAAGTGCATCAAGTTTACACCATGGAAGTCAAGTCAAGGAAGTTCGGAAGCGAGCCAAGGATTCAGGAGGAAATATGAAGAAATCAGTGCTTTTGGTCCAGGGGACGAGTCGTCCCCCTTTGGCCTAACTATTCCCCAAAGGGGGGATGCCAGATTCAGGAAGGGGTGCAGTCAGGGACGAGTCATCCCCTACATCACGACTCGTGCCCATTGAAGAAAGGCTAAGGGACGACTCGTGCCTGGGAGGACGAGTCATGCCCTGACGGGCTGGCTAGACGTATTTTCGCAGTTTTAATTATTTTTAATGTATTTTCTTTTCCTTTTTAGCTAGGTTTTAGGGATGAAGTATAAATACTACCTCCTATCAGTATTTTAGGTTATCTTTTCTTCTCCTTAGTTTTTCCAAAACAATATTCAAAGTTTTGAATCTCCATGGAAGGCTAAATCTCTCTTGCTTTAGATTTGTAACTTTTGAACCGTGTTGACTATCAATTGAGGTTTGATTTCTTTTGATTATTCTTCCCTAATTACAATTTTGCTTGTGCTTATTTCAATTCAATTTCTAGGGTTTTGAGAAATTGATCAATCTCTTGATCCTTTTAATTGATTCTTGCTAGATCTCCCTTTTATCGTGTCGGACTAGGGTTGTCATTGTAGCACCTTCGTTATTCATGTATGTGTCATCTTGAATGGTGATTAAAGTAAAATTGGCTTTGATTCTATTTGAAACAATAATAGGTTAATTTCTTGATCTTAATCTCTTAAAACTTTCATCAATTAATACTTTGAATCTTGACCGTGTCGGCTAGGTTTTGGTATTGATTAGGATTATTAGTTGAGCGTGTCTCCGCTAGTAATTATTAACAAAGAAGAGATAGGGATTTTATATCTCGTGATCAAGTAATTAGGGGAAAGAAAGAAAGAATCATTCCGGTGATATTGATTGATAGACGGGGATAATTTTGCATGTCCAAAGTGTTCTTTTACATTATTATTTATAACTTAGAATTTAATTCCCGTCTTAGGATTTTAATCATTCAACAAACAAACCCCCCCCCAATTTGTGTGTGACTTGATCGTTTGCAATACCGTTCTTCAGTGGTTCGACCCTGGACTTACCTTTGCTACATTCTTGTGGCCGAGTCCCGGTTTAATTTAGTAGGTGTGCGACTAAGCCTACCAAGGGGAGAGAAGGGAGGTGTGAAGAAAATGAGAGGGAGAGCCCTCTATTTATAGGGGTAGAAAATATGCAAAATGGTCCGCGCTGGCCATTCTGGGAAAATCAAATTTTTGGTTTTCCAGGATTTACGGGAATCTCGTGGACTTTAAGAGGATTTTACAATTATTATGTGGGTGCAAAATGGTCCGCGCGGACCATTATGCAGGCCAAATATTTTCATAATTCCCAAAAAGTCCTTTTGCCTTGGTTTATCCCAGAAGGGTCCTGCCTTGGTTTGGTTGGTGGTTTTGGAGTTTTTGAAGGTTCTGGGTCTTCAGGATCATATTTGTGTGAGTCTGCGGTGTTTCCCGTGTGTCGGATGGGGAGCGATCCAGATTGGGGTACTTACAGAAGCCCCTCGGCGACGTCACTTATGAAGGAAGTGGGGTCGTCGATAAGATAAGGGTCCCTATCAGGATCGCTTATTATGAGAAAGAAGGTGACCATGTTGGTCGACTGGCTGCGGACGTGGTGGTGTCCTATGGAGTGACTGCTTGGGTCGGCTGTGAGGACGTGTGATGTCCTAAGGTTATGGGGACGTGTCGGTGTCCTGGGGTGACCGTTTAGGTCGGTTGGCTGGACCCTTTGACAGGATTCCTACGTATCCTGTATGAGAATCAAGCCTGATCGTAGTTTGTATGTGAGGTGACCGCTTGGGTCGGATGTGAGGATGTGATGATGTCCTGGGTAAGTTGGATGTGTCGGTGACCTGAAGTGAGTTGGTGAGCGGATGTGTCAGTGTCCCAAAATGAAATGTTGAGTGGACGTGTCGGTGTCCTAAGTGAAATGGTGAGAGGACGTGTCGGTGTCCTAAGGTGAGGTGGACGTGTCGGTGTCCTGAGTAAAATGGTGAGCGGACGTAATGGTGTCCTAAGGTGAGGTGGACGTGTCGGTGTCCTGAGTGAAATGGTGAGTGATAAGTGACTATTATATAGTCATTTATCCTATATTTTTATAGCAATTTCCTTAGTTTAGTTATCAATTAGATTGCATTTTAGTCTATTTTTAGCTTCCTTTATATATATATTCGATTTTACGCTTCTGATATGTATTGTACTTTTTAGACAGGTTTTTAGTCTATTTTATGATCAAAGGATGCTTGGGACATCTTAGCGCAAAGACATGGAAGAACAAAAAGCAAATCAAGCACACAAGCCAAAATTCCAGCCAGAGCGGCCGTGCAGCCATACATGGAGCTGCCGTGCACTTGGCCATATCCAGGCCATTTTTGGCCCCAAAACGCAGAGTGGCCATGTCTTAAAAATTGGAGTGGCCGTGCTACCTCTCAGAGCGGTCGTGCAGCAAACACGGAGTGGCCGTGCTATTTGCCCAAGTTCAAATCCAAAACTGGCGCCAAGAGGGAGCGGACGTGCAACTTCCTTAGCCCGAAAATGCATATGGCACCTGCAGATTCTAAAGGCACCTTTCAATGACACCACTTTGAAGATCCTCCTCCTTATTATAAATAGACCACTTGTAATCAGTCTAGGATATCAGAAATTACCAGAGAGTAGTATACCAATAGTTAAGAGAACATTATACACAATTCTTTACATTGATTTCCAAAGATTTTGATGATTCAAAGTACAAATTTGTTCTTGAAGTTTCCTTTGGAAAGAAGCAATAAAAAGTTGAAGTATTATTCCAGCCATTCATCTCTCAATAATCATATGTTCTTCTTACTCTATCTCTTATTATTTTATGTTTGTTTACTTTTACATGGCTAGTGAGTAATCCCCCTTGTTCTTGGGGTTGGAAACTCAAAAGCACATATTGTTCATCACTTTAAATATGAAAGTCTTGTCTTCTATCTTCATCTAAACAATTTCTTTATATCAATCTCAAAATAACTTACATTTTGGAGACATCCAACTTGTATGATTCAGTCGATCGAGAGAAGTACCTAGCGGAGAATCTCGATTGACGGAACCATATAAAGGAACTAGGTTTCATTGATCACGAGAGTAGTTCAATGGCCTAGGGATGTTCCTTTAATGTAAAGTACGTTGACTCTCGATCTTAATGGATTCTTACTAATTATGGTCAGCTAGAGATAAGCCGGAATGCCCGTTTGTGACAGGGCGGGAATACCATAAACGGAAATCTCAAAAAGTTAGGACATAATTAGTGAAGGATACAACGCTACTGTCTTGACCGTGAGAAGTAGTGTAAGCCTAACGTACCATCCTTAATTTTCATGAAAACCTATATTTTTCTAAGACATGACTATATGATGAACAAATTGTGTACATGATTTTCAATCCCGAGAATGCTTCGTTTATAAGAGTTTTATTTAAAGTATTTTCTGCGTATGCTTCATTCTCTTCCTAAATCAATCTTTATTTCCTCCAATCTCTTTTACAATTATAGTAAAAACAATTTCATTCTAAAGTAAACCGTGTCCCTGTGGGATCGACTCGTACTTGCACCTGCTATTTTTCAATAGCCCGTGCGCTTACGGATTTTAAAATAAACCGTTAGGTTTCAACCAAACAAGTTTTTGGCGCCGTTGCCGGGAACAACAGTTTACTTTTTGTTTTTGTATTTACTACATAATTTTTTTTAATTTTTTTTTTATATTTTTGTCTTTACTTCCGGTAATCTGTTACGTTTAATCTTCTTGAGTGTCTTTCTTATAGTGTATGAAACAGGCTCGGACATTCTTTGACATTTTTGATCTGGAACCCGAACGAAGCTATCACGAAAGATTAAGAAAACTCAAGGAGACACTAAACAAGCATATGGCGGACGGAGAGCCACAAACACCTCCTAGGACCCTACGGGACTTTGTAAATCCAAGTACCCCGGGAACTAGATCCTCTATAGTTGTGCCGAATGCCGAAGCATCCAACTTTGAGATAAAGCTGTAACTTTTGCATATGGTTATGAATAATCAATACAGCGGCACTGCTTTCGAAGACCCTCATCTTCACATCCAAACATTCTTGGAATACTGTGACACCATACTTATCCAGAATGTCACTCCGGAAGTAATTCGGATGCGCCTTTTTCCTTTCTCTCTTAAGGATAAGGCGAAGCAATGGTGAAACTCGGTCCCTCAAAATTCATTAACAACATGGGACCAAGTTCAAGAAGCATTCCTTGGGCGTTTCTTCCCACCGAGCAAAATAGCCCAAATTCGCACGAAGATCACTAACTTCTGTCAAATGGATAGTGAAACTTTGTATGATGCATGGGAGCGGTTCAAGGAACTTCTCAGAATGTGCCCCCACCACGGGCTCGAAAAGTGGTTAATTGTTCACACCTTCTACAACGGTCTCATATTTAATACAAGAGAGACCATTGATGCTGCTGTGGGAGGAGCATTGATGAACAAGGGTGTCGATGAGGCATACGTCCTCATCCAGAATATTGCATTGAACCACTACCAGTGGTCAAATGAGAGGGAGCAACAACAAGGTATGCCTGATAAATATAATGTTGATGCAGTTACTCTTCTCTCTTCTAAGGTTGACATGCTTTTGAAAAAAATTGAGAATCTTAATGTCAATCCCGTGGCAAATATAAATGTTTTGTGTGAACTATGTGGGTCTAACTCACATAGTACGGATAATTGCGAGTTGCTTGACACTAGTTCTAGTGATCAAGTGAACTTTGTGAATTCTTTTGGACAGAAGGGGGGATGTATTCTGATACATACAATCCCGAATGAAGGAATCACCCCAACTTCTCCTATAAGAATAACAACGTTCTAAACCCGCAACCATCAACACAACCTCCGGGATTTGGACCTAATAATTTCAATAACAACGCAAATACCTTTCCCCCTAAATCAAAATTGGATCTTTTAATGGATTTCGTAGTAGAAAATAAAAATTCTCAAGAAAAGAACACTAATGAGTTTAGGGAATGTTTTAAACTTTTAAATGCTAGGTTTGATAACTTAGCAGCGCATAATAAGATGCTAGAAACTCTACAAGCTCAACAGGCCATCCCAACGAGTAGACCATAAGGGAGTTTTCCCGGTCAAGCTCAAAGGCCAAATGAGCATGTGAATATGGTAAATACTAGGGATGAACGTGAAATGCTAAATGAATGCCCTAGAAAAATTGATTATAGTCCAATCCCATCGATGATTGAGACTAATTCGGGGATGGAATCCCCTAGGAAAGAAGACAAGGATTATGTTGAACTTCTTGAGAACCTAGATGCCATTAATATTAACATTCCATTTTTCAAAAAAATTGAAGAAATGCCTTTATCTGTTAAACCTTTAAAGCAATTGATTTTTGAAAAGGAAAGACTAGTAGAATATGAAAATGTTATGTTAGCGGAGGAAGTAAGCACTGTCTTGCAAAATAAAAATCCTCCAAAGTTAAGGATCTGGGCACTTTTACAATTGCTTGTTATGTTGGCAGAATTAATATTGATAACGCTGTGCTTGACTTAGGAGCTAGCGTAAGTTTGATGCCATTGTCGGTAAGTGAGAAACTTGGTATAGGGGAACTCAAACTCACTACCATATCTCTCCAATTGGCAGACCGTTCCATTCAATACCCCGTTGGTATTATGGAAAACATGCCATGTCGAGTAGGGAGTTTAATCATCCCTGTCGACTTCGTGATCCTTGATATGGCGGAAGACCATCAAATCCCGTCATTTTAGGAAGGCCAATTCTTGCCACTGCTGGAGCAATTATTGATGTGAAAAATGGCACCTTTTCCCTAAATGTCGAGAAAGAAGAAGTCGAATTTGATATGAAAAGATCAGATCTCGAGGATCCCTATTTAGAGACCTACACCCCAAGTGAAGAATATGAAATGGGTGAGGAATTGCAATCAAAGGAAGAAATAGAAAATGATCCTATAAATTATGAACCTTTGGATTGCAATAATGATTTTTGATGCAATAGATATTTATGCATGTCCCGAAACTAACGATACAGTGAAAGAACCAAAGAGAACAAAGAAGAAGGGCACTTCGAATTTGCGAAGATGCAAGGACTATAGGTCGCTTGTTCTACCAAAAAAAATCGGGATGGAAAAAATGTCTACCGCAGAAAATATTGATTACTTCGGAAGGAATGCACTGGCAAGTTGTCAATGACAAAAGGCCACCAAAATATCACACATTACCTACTACCGGAAAGGGGTCGAGCTAATGACCTAAAACAAGCATCATCGGGATGGTAACCGATGGATTAATTTTTTTTGTTTGTTTTATAATATTTTTATTTTATAATATTTTTTATTTTTTATCATTATGTGCTAACTTTGTTTTATAGGTATACAAAAAAAAAACATAGAAATGATGAACAGTGGTTAGCACGGTCGTGCTCTGTACCTTGGAGCGGCCGTGCAGTTCATATCGAGTTGGGTGAGTTGACTCAACGAGGGGGAGCAGTCGTGCAACTTTCTTGACTTGGCCGTGCAGAACGCCTGGAAGGTCGCGCCTTTTCAGTCAAAATCCACGCCTATTCATTCCCTCTCCCTCATTCACCTCATTTTCTCTTTCTCTCTTCCTTTCTCTCTCAACACCTCCGCCCCATAATCCATAAAACCCTCAAAAATCCATCACAAAATCCATCAATACAATCTTAAAATCTTCCATCAGCCAAACACTTTCCCATATTTCCCATCAAAAGCCTTCCAAAAACCCCTTAAAATCCAAAATCCGAAAAATCCCAAATTTTCACCCATTTCAAAAGTTTGAAGGGATTGCTCTGGATTTAAAGTGCAAGAAGGAAGCTTTTGGGTAATCTAAGGCTGGACAACAAAGATTTCAAGGTCTTGATAGTCGATTTCTTCGGGTAAAATTTTCTCATTTCTCTTGTTTTTCAATTTTCTTGGGTCTTATCAAAATGGCTTCAAAAGGAAAAGGAAAGGCGGCAGAATGGGTATCTAAAAAGTCTCGGAAGGAGCAACCCTCTACCTCTAACTTAAACCCAACCCTCGATACCTTGGGGATTGAATTCAGAAGTGCCAGGAAAACGGCACGATTCATCGCCCTTAGTTTCAAAAGAATAAGACCAACCCAATTTCCTGATAGACCTACCCTTAGATCTTTAGGAATTTATGGGGATGTTTTAACTTTACATATGGGGTTAGGATCCGAGGGAATTCTCCAACTGAATGAAAAGACTTATGAAAATCTGACCCTAGAATTTTTGAGTACGGTGAAGAGCAAGATTGTAGAGGAAACTTGTAGGCAAACTGGAAGGACTTACAATCAGTTCCATATCAACTTCCGCCTTTGCGGAAGAGAGCTTCATCTTAGCGGAGCTGATATTAGCAGAATTTTGGGATTGTCCTTTTATACCGAAATTGATCCCGATATGCCCATTGAATTCAATGAGAATGTATTTTGGAACCAAATAAAGGGCCTTCCATCTTTCAAATCCTGAATCGCCAAAGCCTCCTCCATTATTCATCCATCCCTTCGCCTCATGCATAGAATCTACGCTTGTACCATCTTTGCTAGGGAAGATAAGGTAACGGTTAATAGGAAGGAGCTATTTTTATTATGGTGTTTTTTTGGGGCGTATGAGGATGAACATTTGCAATTTCCTCTTTGAATTGATTGGTGATATTATTTCCCCGGCCTACAATGGAGAGATTCATATGGGGGGAATTGTGACATTGTTTGCCAAGCATTTTGATTTTGTGGTACCCGATGATTGGGTTGAGGTTAGGGGATCAACGAAGTTGGACATTCCAACTCTTCGGACTATGCAGCTTATTTCAGAGAGGGGAAACAGAGAGTACAACTGGTTAGTAGGGGCAGGAAAAATGCCCTATATTGTACTCCCAAGCAATAATCTACCCTCCATCCAAATCAGACAGCCCGATACTTGGACTTTTCCAAATGCTATTAAAGAAGAAGGCCAAGAGGGCCAAGAAGAAGAAGAAGATGAACAAGCCCCACCAAACCAAATGCCACCCGACTTCTACCAAAGGTTCGACCAACTGTTTATCCAACAAGGCCAATTGCTTCAATAAAATGCCCAAATTCTCCAACATCTCGACCAAATGGATGGTCGTATGCAACATGTTCAAGGAAGAATTGATGATGTTTACAATTATGGGACAAGACATTGGGACAACTTTACACCACCACCACCACCACCGTTTTCGTAAGTTTCTCTTTACCCTCCCGGATTTGACGTTGTTCCTTGAAACATTGAGGACAATGTTCATTTCAAATATGGAGGGGGGGGGTATATCTATCTTTATTTTACTTGTTTTATAGTTTAAATTTACATGGTTTTTAGTATAGATTTACATGCTTTCTAGTTAAATTTTTCTTTTTAACTTAGTTGCATTTTCTTTTCTTTTTATGCATGTCTAGTATATAAAAAATATATATATTATCCCTATGATGATCCATATTATTAATCTTTATGCTTGCTATTTGCCCTAGAATAATGCCTTTAATTTTTCTCTCATATTTTCTATAAACATAGAAATTAACAAGAAGAAAAATATAAGGATATTTTTAGGAAATAAATTAGAGCCTCATAAGTTAATATGGCAATATATAAGGTTTTTTCAAGAAAAACATTTGATTAGATTGAATCCTTATTGATCATCTTTTAAGTACTTGGTTATTTTTATGAAAAAATTTCTTTAAATGTATATTTCAAATTTTATTAATGTTTATTCCCTTATTAGAAGCATTTATTTTGCTTTGCACCTCTTGAATCACATCCCTTCATTAAAATTCCATCTTTTCATTTCCACTAATTGAATCAAGGCTAGGCATTTTATCTTATTGCTAAAAGAGTGACTTAGTCACCAAATCTTAAAAGCAAAAAGAAATCTATTACTCCCTCCGTCCCGGAGAACTTTACCCCTTTACTATTGAGAACGGAAAATAAGAAATAATGTTATTAAAGTATGTGTTGTGAGTGGGAGGAGATAGAATGAGTGGAGAGAATAGTAAATTTGAAAAGTGTTGTGAGTGGGAGGAGAGAGAATGAGCGGAGAGAATAGTAAAATTTTTTTCCTTTTTAGGAAAGTGAGACTTTAAAGTGGGACGCCCAAAATAGTAAAAGGGGTAATGTTTTATGGGACAGAGGGAGTACTTCCTAAGTAACTCGGGGCACGACGTTCGCTGCGACGATGCTTCCTTGCTAAATGGAAGTAATATCCGAAGTATTCTTGGTCTAAGTATTAGGAACATGGGGTTCGCAGCCACAATGTCTCCTACTTGAAAGGATCAAAAATTACTAAGGTCTTTTGCAAAACTTTAACACGTGCAAAAATAAGATAAATTGTTGAAACCTTGATAAGATTTTTCTACTATCATCATCATCCATTTTTCACCCTTGTGATTCAAAAATGCAATTCAAATCTATGAAAGCTTCTAGTTTTGAATAAGTGTTTATGCTTTTATTTGTACATTTTTAAGCAATAAATTCATTTTTTTTTTCAAAAAATTTCACTCTAAAGAGTGAAGCCTCTATTTCACCAAGTTTATGATCTAAGATTCATCCTTCTAGCATGCTTTACTTGATCAATTCCTATGTATGCTATATTTGATTATTGTCTTAAAATTGTTTCTTTAAAAATATCCCCAAAATATTTCTTTCTAAATAATTTTTAAAGGTATGGAAAATATGACTAGAAAGATAAAGACAATATTCAAAAGGCAATGAGCTTGCTACTATAAAATTTCTGAGGGATCATTCTTATTTTATTTTGCATTATTTTCTCCCTCTCCATGTTTTCATCCTAATCTTGCTTGGGGACAAGCAAGAGCTTAGTGTGGGGGAGTTTGATAAGTGACTATTATATAGTCATTTATCCTATATTTTATAGCAAATTCCTTAGTTTAGTTATCAATTAGATTGCATTTTAGTCTATTTTTAGCTTCTTTTATATATATCTTCGATTTTACGCTTCTGGTATGTATTGTACATTTTAGACAGGTTTTTAGTCTATTTTATGATCAAAGGATGCTTGGGACATCTTAGTGCACAGACATGGAAGAACAATAAGCAAATCAAGCATACAAGCCAAAATTCTAGTCAGAGCGACCGTGCAGCCATACATGGAGCGGCCGTGCACTTGGCCATGTCCAGGCCATTTTTGGCCCCAAAACGCAGAGTGGTCGTGTCTTAAAAATTGGAGTGGCCGTGCTACCTCTCAGAGCGCCATGCAGCAAACACAGAGCGGCCGTGCTATTTGCCCAAGTTCAAATCCAAAACTGGCGCCAAGAGGGAGTGGCCGTGCAACTTCCTTAGCCCGGCCGTGCAAATGGCACCTGCAGATTCTAAAGGCACCTTTCAATGGCACCACTTTGAAGAGCCTTCTCCTTATTATAAATAGATCACTTGTAATCAGTCTAGGATATCATAAATTACCAGAGAGTAGTATACCAATAGTTAAGAGTACATTATACACAATTCTTTACATTGATTTCCAAAGATTTTGAAGATTCAAAGTCCATATTTGTTCTTGAAGTTTCCTTTGGAAAGAAGCAATAAAAAGTTAAAGTATTATTCCAGCCATTCATCTCTCAATAATCATAAGTTCTTCTTACTCTATCTCTTATTATTTTATGTTTGTTTACTTTTACATGGCTAGTGAGTAATCCCCCTTGTTCTTGGGGTTGGAAACTCAAAAGCACATATTGTTCATCACTTTAAATATGAAAGTCTTGTCTTCTATCTTCATCTAAACAATTTCTTTATATCAATCTCAAAATGACTTACATTTTGGAGACATCCAACTTGTATGATTCAGTCGATCGAGAGAAGTACCTAGCGGAGAATCTCGATTAACGGAACCATATAAAGGAACTAGGATTCATTGATCACGAGAATAGTTCAATGGCCTAGGGATGTTCCTTTAATGGAAAGTACATTGACTCTCGATCTTAATGGATTCTTACTAATTATGGTCATCTAAAGATAAGTTCGAATGCCCGTTTGTGATAGGGCGGGAATACCATAAATGGAAATCTCAAAAAGTTAGGACATAATTAGTGAAGGATACAACGCTAATGTCTTGACCGTGAGAAGTTGTGTAAGCCTAACGTACCATCCTTGATTTTCATGAAAACCTATATTTTTCTAAGACATGACTATATGATGAACAAATTGTGTACATGATTTCCAATCCCGAGAATACTTTGTTTATAAGAGTTTTATTTAAAGTATTTTCTGCGTATGCTTCATTCTCTTCCTAAATCAATCTTTATTTCCCCTAATCTCTTTTACAATTATAGTAAAAACAATTTCATTCTAAAGTAAACCCTGTCCCTATAGGATCGACTCGTACTTGCACCCACTATTTTTCAATTGCCCGTGTGCTTGCGGATTTTAAAATAAACCGTTAGGTTTCGACCGAACAGTGAGCGGATGTGTCGATGTCCGAAGGTGAGGTGGACATGTCGGTGTCCTGAATGAAACGGTGAGCGAACGTGTCGGTGTCTTAAGGTGAGGTGGACATGTCGGTGTCCTGAATGAAATGGTGAGCGGACGTGTCGGTGTCCTTTGACTGACGTTTGGTTCAGGAGTATGAACCTGGTGTTTGAGATTTTTGGGAGGCGTGTTTGCCTCGTGTTTTGATTTTGGGAGGCATGTTTGCCTTGTGTTTTGTCTGCTGGGAAAGAGTTCGGGCTTACAATGGCTGCCGGGGGAATGACTTGTTTGTTGTGAAGGACTTTGTGCCTTGGGATGTGTGTTTGAAGGCGTTTTGCGCCTTGGGGTTTGGGCTTACGATGACGGTCGGGGTTTATCTTCTAGGGATATGTACTTTCGTACGGTCTAACTTTGATGGCCGTTTGACTTTTGTCCGCTGGGGAAGGGAGTTCAGGCTTACTTTGATGGCCAATTTTTGTTTTGTGTTTTGTGTTTCGGTGGCGTTTTGTGCCTTGATATTTGTGGCCGAAGGCGTTCGTGCCTTGGAGTTGGTGTTTGAAGGTGTTTTGTGCCCTTTTATGTTTGTTTCGCCGTTTAGTGGGCGAGATCTGGACTTACGATGACGGCCGGGGTTAATTTTGCTTTGCATTTTGAAGGTGTTTGGGCCTTGAGATTTGTGTTTGAAGGCATTGGTGTAAGTACCCAAATCTGGCTCATGCCTTCCGGTTAAGTTTCCCGGCAATTCCCCGGACTTTCCTAAAGTTCAGGGGCAATTTGGGAACTTTTTTCAAACCTTTCGAGGGGCGAAGGACTTGCTAGGAATTAAAATTCCACGTAGTCCTTCGCTGGAAAACACCTTCTAGAATGCCACCTTTCATGGTTCTAGAAATAAGCTGAGTCATTAAGGGATAAGACCGCACGGCCTCATTAGCCTTGGGGTTACAGCCGCACGGCTTCATTAGCCATCACCAGAGTGCCTATAAATAGAGGCCTCCTCTACCCATTTTCATATATAATTTTCAGCATTGTTACTCTGCCAAAATACCACCACGAAATTCCAGAGAGCTGAGAGCAACCAAAACCACCTCCCCCCCTCTTCAAAACCCTTCAAAAGTTGGTCCTTCCCTAGGAAAACTTCAAGGAGATAGAGGAAAACCACCATTGGTAACCTCTCCTCCTCTTTTTCCGAAAATATACTTGTCATTGCTTGATATATTGCTCCTTGCTTTATATATTGTCATTTATTTGCTTGGTATTTGATATATTGTCATTAAAGATCATATCTTTAGCCATGTAGATCATAATACTCCCATTCCCTTTATCACATAGGATCCATGGAAGATTCAACCCAAGGATGAACAATAAGACCTCAAAAGGCTTGTTCTATGGTGGATCTCTCACATGGTGATGTGAAAATGTCATCTTTGCACCTAAAAATGTCATCTTTGCATATAAAATGTCATCTTTGCATATAAAAATGTCATCTTTTCCATAAAAATGTCATCTTTATCCATGCATGTTATTCCCCCTTCCCATAGACCTTGCTTCCAAGGATTGTCCACCTAAAAAGGTTCATAAAGGACATAGGAAGCCATAAAGGTCCTTCCTTTTCATTTCTAGTCTTAGCTTGCATTATGTTCATTACATATGTTAGTGTAAAAATGTCATCTTTAGCTTAAAATGCATTCCCCATGTCCCTCATGGTTGGATCTCTCTCCTAGGATTGCCTAGTGACCTTCATAAGGCACAAAAAGGCATAGGATGAGTATAAAGATCCAATATTTATACCCCTCTCCTAGTCCCCTTTGGTACTTGGAGCATCCTATGGAGTCTAATGGTGTAAAGGTCCTATCTTTACATCATTTCCTCCACATAAAGATGCCATAGATGGATTCACCTTTAGAAAAGGATGAACTTGAGCCCCACATCTCCGATCATCACTTTAGACGAGCATATATGTCCCGAAAGAGCTCAAATCGTCTCAAGATGTAGGATTGATGGGCAAAGGTCATTCCTTTCTAAAGAGTCTCATCCTTGGACTATAAAAATGGTATCCCTATCTTGATCTCATGTGACCCAAGGTCTCATCATGATGATCATAAGTCCAAGATGAGAACGGGACCAAAGTCCCGAACATATCAAAAATCCAAGGAATCCCGAGCGATAACCAACTCATGGTTTATACATCCGGAAGATACCTTGGCACATTCCCTCCTTTCTAAAAAACACATCCCACACACGAAAACACTAAGGCAAGCATGAAAAATCGGATCTTGGAAGACTTGCTTCGGCAAGGCTCCTTGGGTGAACGATGATCCGTTCTTTCTAAGGGGTAACTTAACATCCGGACCCAAATCCTTTTTTTCAAAGTTTTGAGAAAATCAAAATGGCGTGGCGACTCCATTTTTTCAATTTAAATCGGATGTTTCCAATCCGATGTGAGGCGGTGATCCCCCTTACACGAGAAAGCGGTTTCTAAACAAAATAAAAAAATAGGAAAGCCGCGATCTTGGGCACCACATTCACAGTTTGGCAACTCCGCTGGGGAAATAAACCAAAGGAGAAAGCTTTCATTTTTAAAATAAAAAAAAATGATACCCGATATATAGGTGGAAACCATTAAGCTTCCCGTTATCGCCTCCTAACACGAGTCTGGGATAAACTATGGTCTAACAATCCCACGTACCGGTATCCCTTTTCAAAAAAAAAAGAAAGCTTTTTCCAAGTGGGTTAGCCTTCCGCCGCGGATCCGATTCTCATGCTTGCCTTCCTTTTTCTTACATTGCATTGCATGCATCATTGGTCCTTGGGATAGTGCATTGTCTGAATGTTGAACAGGAAGCTTGCTAGAAGCTGAAAAGGTGCCAAAAAGGCCGGGGAAATAGACTGCAGATCAAAGGAAATGGAACCTGGAAAATTGATTGATGCAGCCGTACGGCTTGATTCTCCTTGAATCCTAGCCGGGCGGCTTCATTAGCAATTCCACCAGGACAAAAATTGAGGTTAATCTGGCAGCCTTGGCAGCTTGGGGCTATTCAGTTCCAAGACTGACCGGGGCTCCCAGAAAATTTACGTGCTTATTTGCTGTATTTCCCCCGTCCCGAAAATTATTCCTTTAAAACACATTTCTGAAAATTTCTGTTTTAACTCAAAAAGGAACATTTTTAGGAGGCCGCACACTACGCGCACCTTATATATCCTGTACACTTTGCACGCACGTCCCTTTAACCCGGGGTGGTTGTTCAGTTGCAGTCACGGACAGTATTACGATGCTCCCGGGCGCGCACGGAATCACCCCAAACTCCCCATGGCAGCCAGTGTCGACCAATGCACAGTCCGTGTCACACATTTTAAAACCGTGACTTTTGGTTGGTTTTTGGTCTAGTCCGTGTCATATAGCCCAGTTGCATACCCCCGTAAAGGTCAAACCTTAGCCCATGACGGAAGTCAAGATCTTTCGCGCAAGCGGAGCTCTGCCGAAAATTTCGCCAAGGAAAAATTGGCAAGATCTTGACCCAGCATTTGACTTTGACTTTGACCCACACGGGATACGTAAGAGTCGAGCCCGAGTCCGTGCCAAAAATCCAAAGATCTTTCGCGCAAGCAGAGCTCTGCCGAAATTCCGACAAGGAAGAATTGGCAAGATCTTGACCCGTCATTGACTGTGACTTTGACTCACGCAATGTATGCAATGAGGTTCAATGTGACACTGTGTCATCCGGCTTTTACCGCCCGACCCATGCCTATTATCTTCTTGGACAATGCCAAAAAGTTAAAACGTCAATCGCGCAAGCGAAACTCTGCCGAAATTCCGTTAAGGTTGAAAGACGAGACTTTTTCGGCATTGCCTTGACTATAATCCGCATCGCTCGTGCGTTAAAAGTTCCTATGACCCGCTAGACCCATTAGGATCGTTCTTCTCTCTCGGTCGGTGGGATCCGCGTGCCCTATAGGACCCTCACCCGGGGTTGTCCACCCTGGGAGGTCGAAATACAGGTGGAAAATGAGGGGCTTATAGACGTAGTGACAGAACCCACTGATCCAGGATCTAGAGTAGTTGCGAAAAAGAAGGGCAACCCCTTTTCCAACCAAATAGAAATTATTAAAAGACACTATTTTAAGTAAACTTGAACGATTAATGGAATCATAATTACATGATCCTATTTCTGCAAATCCCTAATCGCGACCTCCTCGGTCCGATCTCCGATTTTCTATCTCGACCTTTCACAGTCAAATCCCTAATCGTGACCTCCTCGGTCCGATCTCCGATTTTCTATCTCGACCTTTCGCGGTCAAATCCCTAATCGTGACCTCCTCGGTCCGATCTCTGATTTTTTATCTCGACCTTTCGCGGTCAAATCCCTAATCGCGACCTCCTCGGTCCGATCTTCGATTTTTTTTATCTCGGCCTTTCGCGGTCAAATCCCTAATCGTGACCTCCTCGGTCCGATCTCTGATTTTCGATCTCGACCTTTCACGATCAAATTCCTAATCGTGACCTCCTCGGTCCGATCTCCAATTTCCGATCTCGACCTTTCAAGGTCCAATCTTTCCTGATCAATTAGGATTAGGAGAAAATGTGTTTTGAGTAAAACTTAAGCGGTAAATGCATGTTACTTGAGCCTTCAACCTAAACACTTACCTAGTCTAAACTCCACTTACCTCCGAGTCTAAACCTCACTTACCTCCGAGTCTAAACCTCACCTACCTCCAAGTCTAAACCTCACCTACCTCCAAGTCTAAACCTTGCCTATCTCTTTTCTGCAGCGAGAAAGAAGTGGTTGAAAATACCGGGTCAGTGGCTTTTCAGTGCGGAAACCTCAAGTTCAGACAGTCCAGCAGAATCATCAGTTTTGTCTACTCATCAGTTTAGAATGGCAGATGTGACAGAAAATGGTGATGGTATGGGTAATCCGATGACAAGAGAGGAAGAGTTATCCCTAGCTTTGGAAAATGCCCATAAGGTTCACGAAGAGCAGTTGGCCATGCTCGTCAGTGCTCTCCGCCGTCATGGAGTTCAGGTAACAGTTGAGGTAAATGGTTCCCTGGTTATGGTCGAAGATGAGACTCCTGAAACAGTGATCTCAATCCCTCCGTCCTATTACCAATACCCTCCGTCATATAACCAATACCCTCCATCCTACAGCCAATACCCTCCTCCTTCCACATATGATCCCTTGCCAAGGACTACTCTTCTTCAGTCCTTTCCAACATCCCAGGCCATTAGGGCTCCATCGCCCTCAGCTCCTCAGAATGGATTGGGCTTCACCTCACCTGTCCCTCAGTTTCAGCGGTACTTGCCAGTTTATGCTCCGGCTTCACATAATCAGTTTGAGCCATGTGGCTATGTTCTGAGACCCCTTGTGACGACCCCGATAATAGGCACTATTTAATTACTTGTTAAGCACGTGGGGTTCGGGTGGAAGTATTTTATTTTGTGCATTTTATGATTTTATTTGACTTCATATGACTATTTATATGTTTACTTGAATTTAGTAAGTTAGAATTGGCATTAACTAACTTATGTGAAAATGGGATGAAAATGAATTAAAAATAATGTTTTAGGGTCTAAAGGGAATAACAATGAAAGCTTCTTATGAATTAAAAGATAAATTTATTAAAATGCTTACTAATGTTAAAATGCTTAATGGTAAATAAGGATAGTTAGAATTTTAATTATGCCTTATGAAGTAAATGAGGAGCTTTTAGGTATTTATGCTTAGTTATGGATTTATTAAAATAAGTAGAAGCCTTTCCTTATCTCATTTGCTCAGTATAATCACCACCTCTTCAAAGTCATTTCCATGGAGAGCAAGAAGGCAAAACCCTAGTTCTTCTTTAGAAAATTCTAGCTTCTTCAATACTTCTTCGTTTTCGGATTGGATTGCGGATTCGGGTTCGTGGTGAAGAGGGGATCAATTTAAGCTACTCAAAGAATTATTTCATTTTTCATCATTCAAGTAAGTTATTATGTTTTATTTCAAATCATTGTTCATATAATGATATTATTTGATAATTGGTTCAAGGAAATAATTTTGGGTTGTTAAAACCATGAGATTTGATTTGGAAAAGTGTTCTTGGAAAGGTTGGAACTGATTTTGGGTGGAAATGGGAGACTTAGATTGAAAGAGTAATTGTGGAAGGGTTAAATGGTGTTATTGTTTTTGTAAAGGTGATTGCATGGAAAAATGGGTTGTAAATTTGTTCTAACTGGATGGAAATGATGTTAGAATGGTTTTGGAGATGAGTTAGAAATATTGGTACTGATTTTGGACACTATGGATCTGTTTTAGACTCATGGAAAACAGAGTAAATGAGTACAAAATTGTTATTCCTTGTTACTGCTGTTGTTCTGAGTTCTGATGTCTGATTTTACCCGTGGCACGAGTCGTGCCAAAGGGCACGAGTCGTGCCCTTTGACCATTCGTGGCCACGAGTCGTGGGTAAGGGTCTCAGTCGTTCTGAGTAGATTGGAGGAAAAAGGCACGAGTCGTGCCATAGGGCACGAGTCGTGCCACTGACTCGAAATTCCTGTACAACTTTGAAGGCTTGGAAACCTAAACAAACGAGAACCAAATTGATCACTCTTTAACTTAGATTAAAGTAGAACCTTTTAGCTACACAATGATACTTTAGTTGATCAAAATGGAATAGTGGAAGTACTTGTAATATTGTCGTGAACTTGCTTCGTAACATTGATTTATTCTTAGCCAAAGTAACTTCAGCTTGGCAAATGGTACTTGAACCTTTATAGAGGTTATCTGTTAACTTATATTGAATGGGGAAGAATAGTTGTTATACTTTCCTACTTCATTTGAGTTCATATGCATTGGCATTATTGTACCTAGTGCATGAAATAAATGTTGCACTCTAGTATGGATTGAACATGAGTATGTTTTACCATGTTATATATATATCGTTGTTGTTATCCCGTATTGTGGATTTTATTTCAAGTAGCTTATATGTGCTTGAATGGTGTTAATCAAATGTAGGGGTATAATGGAGTACGATCACTTATGAGAAATCGTTCCATAAGGTGCTCGGACTACATTATATCTTTGGCCTTTCCCCTTCTGTGGCCACAAATTGGGGTTTCAACTTCTATGAATATGTGCAGTCAGTTCATATGAATGTTGATGTCTTATATCTTCCCTGAAAAATGGGTCTTATAAGACATGAATATGCAATCAGCAGTTCACAAGAGATGAGTTACTATTGTAGCTATCTCCGTTATATGGTATTGATTCTGGTGGACATGTGTTCACGGAATACTTGGAAATTGTCTTCCAACATGGTACGACTTATTGGTCAGACGAAAAAAGGTAAACCAAGGTAACGGAATGTGGTTACGGCTTTTCCAACGTGATTATATGCACCTTATATGTGTTGCATTTACTTAGCATATTGATGCATGCATAATAGCTTAATGAGATTTATTCTCACCCCTCTCCCTTTATTGTTTTAGATCGAACTGAGACAGGCGGACCAGGCCAGTGAGTTCGGGGCGGAGTTTGTGATAGTATTATGGTTGTCGGGTATGTTGGGAGCTAGATGGTTTGTATTTTGATTAATACTCCTTGTTTGGAGTTGTTAATAAAACAAGTTATGTAAGTTTGTAAATTATGTTTTAGATCTTTGTAAATATGTGAAGTAAGTAAGTAGTTGTTTAAAGTAGAAGTAGATGGTAACTTTTGTAATGAGTTTGGTTAAACTTTTGTGAAGTTGGTTAGGTGTTTAACCCCTTTCCTCCAAGTGGAGATGTCCTTAGTTAACTTTGAAATGTTAAGTTAAAGTTAGTGATTGTCAAGTCAAGTACAATTATTTTCAAAAATTTACAGGTTGTTTTTAATTGTTTTGGACTCTCCGGGTTGGGGAGCCCATAGTTGGTATCAGAGCCTCGTCTAGAGGTCAAGGGTAGATGTCTAGCTTAAGAGGGAGTGTGTGATAACTGACGCCGAGTGTTTGCTGCAGGTGTTAGTTATAATGGCTGGAAATGAAGATGATCAACAAAGAGCTCAAGGGAATGTTGGTAATGCAGGGGGTAATGGTAATCCGAACATCGAGATGATGGACATGTTTAGAACTTTCTTACAGAATATGGCTAATCAAGGAAGAGCACAACAACAGCCTGAGGGGAGGCAAGGGCACGGACTTGAGAAGTTTGTTAAGATGGCACCACCAAGTTTCAATGGTGATCCTGATCCGGTAAAGGCGGAAAGATGGCTTGAATCAATGAACAAGATATTTGCGGCGATGGAGAGCCCTGATGACAAAAAAGTTAGGTGTGCGGTTTTCAAATTGGAAGGAGCGGCAGAACATTGGTGGAACATCGTTCAAGATAGTTGGGATAGGGATCATACACTGAGGACCTGGGAAATTTCACTCGTAAGTTTCGAGACCACTTTATTCCAATGGTGACTAGAGATCGGAAGGAGGTTGAATTCCTTAGATTGGAGCAAGGGACTTTGACTGTAGCGCAGTACTCGGCCAAATTCACGGAGTTAGCTCGTTATTGTCCACACTTGGTGCCGGATGAAGAAAGAAGGGTTTACAGGTTCGTGAAAGGATTGAGGTTGGAGTTTCGTAAGCAACTTTTGACGCATGATTTCACGGACTTTCAAGCAGCGGTGAACCGAGCTTATCGAATTGAGAATGATATAGAGGAGCATAAGGGCAAGTCGGAAGGTGGAAGTGGAAGCAAGCAACGGTTCCAAGGATAAGGTTCGGGACAGAATCGAGGGCAATCAAGGTTTCCAAATCCGGGTGCAGCAAGAAGTGAAATAGTGGTGACTCCAGTTGTTCGTTCTCCTTCCAAGCAGTCCGGGATTGTTTGTGAGTTTTGTAAGAAGCTGGGTCATTCCGAAGATTGATGCTGGCGCAAGTTGGGAAAGTGTGTGGAATGTGGAGGAGATGGACACTTTAGGAAGAATTGTCCCAAGTTGAGAGGGCAAGCTTCCGGTAGTGGACAAGGCGGACCGCGAGGTGGAATAAAAAGGGATAATGAAGGCAAGCCTAAAGATATAGTTCAGGGTCGAGTCTTTGCCCTAGGTAGAGGGGAGGTTGATCCTAATGCAGTCCTTAGAGGTATTATTCCTATCTCAGGAGTTAAGGCCCGCGTCCTTATAGATCCCGGGTCTTCCCATTCGTTTGTTGCATCTCATTTTGCATTTGCATTGCATAAATTACCTGATATTATGCCTTATATGCTTGAGGTGTCGACTCCTATGGGAGAGTGCCTCACTTCTTCTGTGATATACAATGGGTGTGATGTGGTTATTTGTGGGCACGAGTTGCCAGCGGATTTAGTAGAGTTACAAATCCGGGATTTTGATGTTATACTTGGTATGGATTGGTTGAGTCGTTACCATGCCATGGTTGATTGTCGTAGGAAGAAGGTCTTATTTGATATTCCTGATATGCCTTCTTTTGTGTTTGATGCCGACAAGTCCTTGTTTGGTATTCATGTTATTTCTGCTATAAAGGCTAGAAAATTGCTTTCAAAAGGGTGTGCGGGGTATCTAGCTTACGTGGTAGATTCCAATAAGAAGTCCCCTGAGTTAAAAGATGTTTCCGTAGTAAATGAATATGGTGATGTATTTTCTACCGAGTACTCTATGCCTCCTGATCGTGAGGTAGAGTTTTGCATTGATTTAGTGCCCGGTACCACACCTATTTCTAAGGCGCCTTATAGAATGGCTCCTGCTGAATTAAAGGAGTTGAAGACTCAGTTACAAGAGTTATTAGATAGGGGGTTTATCCGCCCTAGTGTGTCGCCGTGGGGGGCTCCTGTTTTATTTGTCCGTAAGAAGGATGGTACTCTAAGACTGTGTATTGATTACCGTCTTTTGAATCAAGCCACTATAAAGAACAAGTATCCTCTCCCGCATATTGATGATCTGTTCGATCAGCTCCAAGGTTCCGTTATTTACTCAAAGCTTGATTTGAGAAGCGGATACCATCAGTTGAAGATTCGGCCTGATGATATTTCCAAGACAGCTTTCAGAACCAGATATGGTCATTATGAGTTCGTGGTTATGCCTTTTGGGTTGACTAATGCTCCGGCCGTATTTATGGATATGATGAACCGTATTTTCAAGCCATATCTTGATAGCTTTGTCGTGGTGTTCATTGATGATATTCTTGTCTACTCTAAGTCCCAGGAGGAACATGAGACTCATTTGAGGATTGTTCTTTCTCTTCTCTGTGAAAAGCAATTGTTCGCCAAGTTCAGTAAGTGTGAATTCTGGCTCGAGCAGATATCTTTCTTGGGGCATGTTGTTTCTAGTTCGGGAATTTCAGTTGATCCTTCCAAGATTGAAGCCGTTGTCAGTTGGAAGCAACCTTCAAGCGATGGCGAGGTTCGAAGTTTTCTTGGGTTAGCAGGGTACTACCGAAGATTCATTGAGGGGTTTTCTCGTATTGCAACTCCGTTGACTCGTTTGACTCGGAAGGATGTACCATTTGTATGGGATGTCAAGTGTGAATCAAGCTTTGAAGAGTTGAAGAAAAGGTTGACGTCAGCTCCTGTTCTTACACTTCCAGATGGTTCCGAGAATTTTGTGATATTTAGTGATGCCTCGAAGGAGGGCTTGGGATGTGTGTTGATGCAAAGTGGGAAAGTGGTTGCGTATGCTTCTCGGAAGTTGTCACCGGCTGAACAGAACTATCCTACTCATGATATAGAGTTAGCTGCGATTATTTTTGCGTTGCACAAATGGAAGCATTATTTATACGGAGCGAGATTTGAGATTTTCACGAATCACAAGAGTTTGAAATATTTATTCACACAAAAGGAGTTGAACAATAGACAACGAAGATGGCTAGAATTTTTGAAGGACTTCGATTGCGTGATTTCATATCATCCGGGGAAGGCTAATGTTGTTGCGGATGCGATTAGCCGGAAGGCTTACTTATCAACCTTGAGTGCTTGGGAGTCAAGGCATGAATTACTTTTTGCGAATGTTCGAGCCGTTCCAATTTTATATGGAGACTTGATGGAAGCTCAATCACTTGATCCGGAGTTGAAGAAAATATTGGGACAAGTTCAAGATGGTAAAACCGGGGATTTTTCTTTGAATAGAGATGGACTCCTTACTTTTTGAGGCCGTATTTGTGTTCCTTCATCACCGGAGATCAAGAGAAGGGTTCTAGAAGATGGCCATAAATCTAAGTTTGCCGTTCATCCGGGTAGCACGAAGATGTACCAAGATTTGAAACGAGGATATTGGTGGAATGGGATGAAAAGAGAAATAGCGGAGTTTGTATCTAAGTGTCTAACTTGTCAACAAGTAAAAGCGGAACATCAAAGACCGGCGGGATTACTTCAACCATTAGAGATTCCGGAGTGGAAATGGGAAGGGATTTCAATGGACTTCGTGACAGGTTTGCCTCTTACCGTGAAGAAGATGGATGCCATTTGGGTTATAGTGGATCGATTGACGAAATCGGCTCACTTTCTTCCCGTATCAACTAAATTTTCGATGGAGAGACTAGCTCAGTTGTACATGAAGGAAATTGTTAGACTTCATGGGGTTCCAGTTAGTATCATGTCAGATAGAGACCTGAGGTTTACTTCTAGATTCTGGAGGGCTTTGCACGAAGCTTTGGGTTCCAAGCTATGTTTCAGCACGGCGTTTCATCCTCAGACAGATGGGCAGTCGGAGCGCACTATTCAGATTCTAGAGGATATGATTAGAGCGTGTGTGATGGATTTTCAGTTATCTTGGGAAGATCATCTACCTTTAGTGGAGTTTGCTTACAATAACAGTTATCAATCTAGTATCGAGATGGCTCCTTACGAAGCGTTGTATGGTAGAAGATGTCGATCTCCTATATGTTGGGATGAAGTGGGTGAAGCGAGACTTTGGGGTCCGGATTTGGTTCGGAATTCAACGGAGAAAATCAAAGTGATTCGAGATAGGTTGAAGACGGCACAGAGTAGGCAGAAGAGCTACGCCGACAACCGAAGGCGGGATTTATCTTTTCAAATTGGTGATTTGGTTTTCTTAAAGATTTCTCCTAGGACCGGGATTAAAAGGTTTGGGAATAAAGGGAAGTTAGCTCCAAGATTCGTTGGGCCATTTGAGATTGTAGAGAAGATTGGGGAATTAGCTTACCGTTTGGCGTTATCTCCATCCTTCTCTTCACTTCACGATGTCTTTCATGTGTCTATGCTTAGGAAGTATTGCCACGATCCTTCTCATATCTTGAGTTCACCTCCCGAGGAGATTCAAGCCGACATGTCTTATATAGAAGAGCCTTTAAGAATTTTAGAATTCCAAGTAAAAGAATTGAGAACTAAGAGCATTCCGGTAGTGAAAGTGCTTTGGAGAAATCATACTATTGAAGAGGCTACGTGGGAGTTAGAGTCGGAGATGAAGGAGAAGTATCCGTCGCTATTTGAGAGTACAAGTAAGTTTACTTAAAATTCGGGACGAATTTTCTTTAAGGAGGAGTGAGTGTGACGACCCCGATAATAGGCACTATTTAATTACTTGTTAAGCACGTGGGGTTCGGGTGGAAGTATTTTATTTTGTGCATTTTATGATTTTATTTGACTTCATATGACTAATTATATGTTTACTTGAATTTAGTAAGTTAGAATTGGCATTAACTAACTTATGTGAAAATGGGATGAAAATGAATTAAAAATAATGTTTTAGGGTCTAAAGGGAATAACAATGAAAGTTTCTTATGAATTAAAAGATAAATTTATTAAAATGCTTACTAATGTTAAAATGCTTAATGGTAAATAAGGATAGTTAGAATTTTAATTATGCCTTATGAAGTAAATGAGGAGCTTTTAGGTATTTATGCTTAGTTATGGATTTATTAAAATAAGTAGAAGCCTTTCCTTATCTCATTTGCTCAGTATAATCACCACCTCTTCAAAGTCATTTCCATGGAGAGCAAGAAGGCAAAACCCTAGTTCTTCTTTAGAAAATTCTAGCTTCTTCAATACTTCTTCGTTTTCGGATTGGATTGCGGATTCGGGTTCGTGGTGAAGAGGGGATCAATTTAAGCTACTCAAAGAATTATTTCATTTTTCATCATTCAAGTAAGTTATTATGTTTTATTTCAAATCATTGTTCATATAATGATATTATTGGATAATTGGTTCAAGGAAATAATTTTGGGTTGTTAAAACCATGAGATTTGATTTGGAAAAGTGTTCTTGGAAAGGTTGGAACTGATTTTGGGTGGAAATGGGAGACTTAGATTGAAAGAGTAATGGTGGAAGGGTTAAATGGTGTTATTGTTTTTGTAAAGGTGATTGCATGGAAAAATGGGTTGTAAATTTGTTCTAACTGGATGGAAATGATGTTAGAATGGTTTTGGAGATGAGTTAGAAATATTGGTACTAATTTTGGACACTATGGATCTGTTTTAGACTCATGGAAAACAGAGTAAATGAGTACAAAATTGTTATTCCTTGTTACTGCTGCTGTTCTGAGTTCTGATGTCTGATTTTACCCGTGGCACGAGTCGTGCCAAGGGGCACGAGTCGTGCCCTTTGACCATTCGTGGCCACGAGTCGTGGGTAAGGGTCTCAGTCGTTCTGAGTAGATTGGAGGAAAAAGGCACGAGTCGTGCCATAGGGCACGAGTCGTGCCCTGAACTGAAATTCCTGTACAACTTTGAAGGCTTGGAAACCTAAACAAATGAGAACCAAATTGATCACTCTTTAACTTAGATTAAAGTAGAACCTTTTAGCTACACAATGATACTTTAGTTGATCAAAATGGAATAGTGGAAGTACTTGTAATATTGTCGTGAACTTGCTTCGTAACATTGATTTATTCTTAGCCAAAGTAACTTCAACTTGGCAAATGGTACTTGAACCTTTATAGAGGTTATCTGTTAACTTATATTGAATGGGGAAGAATAGTTGTTATACTTTCCTACTTCATTTGAGTTCATATGCATTGGCATTATTGTACCTAGTGCATGAAATAAATGTTGCACTCTAGTATGGATTGAACATGAGTATGTTTTACCATGTTATATATATATCGTTGTTGTTATCCCGTATTGTGGATTTTATTTCAAGTAGCTTATATGTGCTTGAATGGTGTTAATCAGCTGATGTAGGGGGTATAATGGAGTACGATCACTTATGAGAAATCGTTCCATAAGGTGCTCGGACTACATTATATCTTTGGCCTTTCCCCTTCTGTGGCCACAGATTGGGGTTTCAACTTCTATGAATATGTGCAGTCAGTTCATATGAATGTTGAAGTCTTATATCTTCCCTGAAAAATGGGTCTTATAAGACGTGAATATGCAATCAGCAGTTCACAAGAGATGAGTTACTATTGTAGCTATCTCCGTTATATGGTATTGATTCTGGTGGACATGTGTTCACGGAATACTTGGAAATTGTCTTCCAACATGGTACGACTTATTGGTCAGACGGGAAAAGGTAAACCAAGGTAACGGAATGTGGTTACGGCTTTTTCAACGTGATTATATGCACCTTATATGTGTTGCATTTACTTAGCATATTGATGCATGCATAATAGCTTATTGAGATTTATTCTCACCCCTCTCCCTTTATTGTTTTAGATCGAACTGAGACAGGCGGACCAGGCCAGTGAGTTCGGGGCGGAGTTTGTGATAGTATTTTGGTTGTCGGGTATGTTAGGAGCTAGATAGTTTGTATTTTGGTTAATACTCCTTGTTTGGAGTTGTTAATAAAACATGTTATGTAAGTTTGTAAATTATGTTTTAGATCTTTGTAAATATGTGAAGTAAGTAAGTAGTTGTTTAAAGTAGAAGTAGATGGTAACTTTTGTAATGAGTTTGGTTAAACTTTTGTGAAGTTGGTTAGGTGTTTAACCCCTTTCCTCCAAGTGGAGATGTCCTTAGTTAACTTTGAAATGTTAAGTTAAAGTTAGTGATTGTCAAGTCAAGTACAATTATTTTCAAAAATTTACAGGTTGTTTTTAATTGTTTTGGACTCTCCGGGTTGGGGAGCCCACACCCCTATACCTGCCTGAATACGATCATGAGTGGCTAAAAGAAAATTCGGAGGCCTCAAGTTTTCAGTTATCACCTACCGGACTTAGTGAATTCACCCGTCAGTTTCACCAGTCTGCGGCTGTGGTTCCCTCTACTGATAAGAGTCTTGTTGCGAGTTCCAGTAACTCGAATATTCCCATTGACCCCCATGTGGCAATATTGATAGAGCAAGTGAAACAGATGCAAGAAAAGCTTGATCTCATGATGAGTACCAGTACTCCCTTGACCCAAGGTGTCAAACCAGGCAAAGAAGTGACTCGGCCGTGCAAAATCCAAGTGCCCGAAGTGAGAGAAGTTGACAGGACAACTTGTTCTAAGTTTGAGAAAAGTCTGAAGACACAACCAGCCGGTACTACCCCTTTCACTCAAAACAACCAGCGCAGCGCTGGATCCTCCCAAGCAGATCCCAATATCCCTCAAAGTCCTCCCAGGTTCACTTCCTTCCATCAATATGCTCAGTCAACAAAGTTCACCCCCGTGACTTTTTTGACCCATTTCTTTGGGCAACTTGTACTTGCTCCAGATGCTCCATGGCCTCAGATCCCTCCACTTCCACCAGTATCATGGGCACGTAACTGATCACTGTCTCGGTCTGCGGTAAAGGAATCCAGAAATTAACAGAAAATGGAAAGTTCAAGTTTTCTGGCAGTCCAACCAGTGAAGAGTAGCTAGGCTAGGGGTTACCTATCCTTGAGCAATATTACAAAATAATAATAATAATAAAAAATACTCCCTCCGTCCCGCCCGAAAGGGCAATTTTGCCTCCTAGCACGGAAATTAAGAAATGAATAAGGAAAGTGATGTAAGAAAGAGAAAAAGGTTAAATGTTGTGAGTATGAAAAATTAAATAGGAGAGAGAATGAGTGGGATGAATAGTTAGGAGAGAGAATGTTGTGAGTGTAAAAGTAAAGTATGAGAGAGAATGAGTGGGGTAGGAAGAGTATAAAAATAATAAAAACTTTCCTTTTTGGGGTTGTGCCCTTTTAAATGGGACGCCCAAAAAGGAAATTTGTGCCCTTTCGGGCGGGACGGAGGGAGTAAAAAATAAAAAAATAAAAAAATAGTCTGTCAGTCAACCTTCATAGGTTCTAGTACTCTCCTCTTTTAATCAAGTCCTCTTCGGACATTGTAATTAATCTTCAATCTTCTATAAAAGAGTCTTCTTCTTTTCTTGCTAGACTTAAGACATTATTTGCACACCTACATTACATTTAATGAAATGGTTTTATTTTATATGATCACTTGCATTGCTCAACAAATAATCTCTCGAAATAATTAATGTTCCGATTAATCGATGTGAGAAATTCAACTAATGCATTCCCCATACACTTTCCTCACCCCACAAAAGGCCTCCATCAAGCCATACACTTTCTCTTACCCCACAAAAGACCTCCATCAAGCCATACACTTTCTCTTACCTCACAAAAGCCTTCATCCAAGCCATACGCCTCCCAAATCATGTCCTCATCGTCACCTTGACCAAGTCAACGACGGCGATAACATCTAGTAACAACAAAAGGCCACTCAGTTTCGAAAGATTGACCCCATGTCGGCAACAACCTAGGAGCTTGCCTTCGACCTCAAGGATATCAAGAAAATTCAAGCAGGGGCTCGCCTTGGCTCTCATGTGCTAAATATATATATATATATATATATATATATATATATATATATATATATATATATATATATATATATATATATATATATATATAATAGTGTAAAAAGAGTAATACCCAGCTAGGCTAAAAACCTTGTAAAGGGTTGTCTAGGCAAAAAACAGGGTTGCACGTAAAAAAAAAGAAAAAAAATGTAGTGCAAAAAGAGTAATACCCAGCTAGGCTAAAAATCCTGAAAGGGACGGTCTAGGCAAAAAACAGGGTTGCACATAAAAAAAAATGAGGCCAAGGATCTAGCGTCACCAATCAAAAGCTTGACGGACAGGCAAAATCAAAGCTCGAAGAATAGATGTTGTCGATAACAGTGGGGCGGTCGAAGCAAAGGCAGAAGCATTTCATAAGCCTTTAGGCATATGCAAATCCTTTCTCCCCCAATGAAAGACGAAAATCAGAAATCAGTTGAAGCAGCCATCCAAAAATGACTTGGTCAAGGAATCACCCCGAGGCTCATGCCTCATCATCCAACCTTCTCATCCGAGCCTTTCCACTAAAGACACCACAAATGTTCAAATCCCATTTCCCAAAGCCAAACACAGTCCGACCGAAGTCGAACTACGGCGACCTGAGCTCCTCATAATGAGGGGAACGTAGGCAACCAGAAATGGTCCGGTCATAAACATATCCAAATTCCAGAAAATCCGATCTCATCAAATGACCTTTCCCATAAACATATCCGAATCCCAGAAAACTCGGTCTCATCAAAGACCTCCCTATTGTAAGTACCCCAATCTGGATCACCCTCTTTCGAGCACACAGGAAACACCGCAGACTCACAAACGCAGTCTCGAAGACCTTTGACACTCAAAACCCTCAAAAACCCCTAGCCAAACCAAGGGAGGAACCTTTCTGGGATAAAAAGGGACAAAAGGACCTTTTGAGAATTTTGCAGAAATTAGAAAAGCAAATAAGGTCCGTACGGACCTCTTTGTTTCAATGATTACTAAATCCCCTTAAAGTCCAACTTATTCCCTCAAATCCCGGAGTACATCATTACCCCCTACATGGTTGGTCTGTACGGACCTCTTTGCATGCTGAGGTGGTCCGTACGGACCTTATTGCATCCAGACATAATCATTTCAGAATCCTCATCATTCCCTGAAATCGAGGAAAACCAAAAAACTAGATTACCTAGAAGGTCCGTACGGACCTTCTTGCACCTAATCTGGAACTATAAATAGAGGGCTCCCCCTCCCTCATTTCACACATTTCCCTCTTCTCTTCTCTCCCTAAGCCTTCAGGCTCCCTCTCTAAGACCCCTCGGGGCACTCCCGGTCCCTTTCGGTTCCCTCCGGGGCCTTCCGAGCTCCCTCGTGGTGCTCCGAAGCCCTTTCCGAGCGCTTCCGCGACGCTCCCGCGCTGCCCCGAGGCACTCTCGAGGTACTCTGAGGCCCCTCGTGGTACTCCGAGGCCTTGCCTGGTCTTTCCCGAGGCGTCCCGGCCCTTTCCGAGCCAAACCGGCAATTCGGACGCACGCCGAACCTCTGCCCGAATCCAACCGACGATCCCGACGCACGCCGAACCTCTGCCCGAATCCAACCGACGATCCCGACGCACGCCGAACCTCTGCCCGAATCCAACCGGCAATCCCGACGCACGCCGAACCTCTGCCCGAATCCAACCGACAATCCCAACGCACGTCGAACCTCTGCCCGAATCCAACCTGCGATCCCAACGCACGCCGAAACTCTGCCCGAGTGCACACTTGACAATCCCGAGGCACGCCGAAGCTCTGTCCGCAGACAATCGGCACATCCCGAAGCAATCCCGGTCCGTCCCGGAACACTATTCCATCCTCAAACACTATTCCCCAGCGGAAGACAGACACGAACCAACATTGGTAAGGCTTCCTTCCTACACTATTTCAATACATTTCAATACGTAGTGTACAATGTAGACATCCGACACAGCATGCATTTTTAAAAGCACATACACACACACACAACAGTTAAAGAATATTAGGGGTATCTGAAAGACTCGTTTTACGAGGCGACTCGGGTGAGCTCTAAGATTCTAATATTCTCTTCCCGAGGAGTCATCTGACCTCCGAACTCAAAATCTCATCACACAACAAAAAACAGTTTATTTTTAAACTGATGCCCTTTTTCAATGTTTTGGGCTTAATAAACACGGCGTGGCGACTCTACAAGCAAAAACACAGCGAGACACCTCCTCCAACACCGCAAAACGGAATAAGCCAGATGCCGGGGCGCGAACGCGCTGCCTATCGGATCCGGGCCATTTCCAAAGTTGCGGCAAAAACGCGAGATGCGCGGGGCCCCCGCGCGCAAGCCGGATCCCGGGTAATTTCAGTTGGCGACTCCGCTGGGGACCTTTTGTTTTAAAAACTTTAAAAAAAAAAAAGATTTTTAAAACGATGATGAGGGTCAAACTTTCATTTTACCCCTTTCTATAACTGTTGTGTGTGTGTGCATGTGCTTTCTTTTTTATTTTGCAAAAAAAATAAAAATACAAAAAAATGCATCAATATACATCTGTGCATACATTTAAAATTCTTCGAAAAACTTATGTTTTACTCAGAAAAAGAATTTTAGAGACCGCACACTACGCGCATTGCTGCCTCGGTTACACCGCACACTACTCACACTGCTGCCTCGGTTACACCGCACGCTACGCGCACTGCTGCCTCGGATACACTGCACACTACAACCCTTAACCCGGAGTGGTCTCAGTTGCAGTTCGTTTGGCCTTCCTACGCCTCTCGGACGCGCACGGGATCATTCCAAACATTCCATCCTAGCCAAGCGTCAACCCTGCATGTTTGAGTCTTGAGTCACACTCTGTCCAGACCCGGTTGGTTTTTACCCAGTCCGTGTCATACAAGCCTGGATACATATCCCATGCCGGCCATTTTCTGAGTCGAAGCACGGAACTCAAGATCCTTTGCGCAAGCAAAGCGATGAAAGGTCATGCTAAAATCTTGACCTGATCTTGATTTTCCGAAGCTACACCCAGACAATGTTCCGTCCCGGATATACATCCATGCCCACATGACACCATGTCATCAAGCCTTTAATACGTCAGCCATGACGATATGACCAGCCAACGCCTAACGTCACAGATCCCTTGCGCAAGCAAGGTAAAGAGAGGTCATGCCAAACTCTTGACCCGATCTTGACTCAATGGCCGGCTCGGCTCACTATTCACATGGCTAACGCATTAAAACGAACATGACAGGCTCGGTCCTTAGGTTCGGTTTTTTCTTTTAGGCCGGTGGAAACCGCTTGCCCTATAGGACCCTCGCCCGGGGCTGTCCACCCTGGGATGTCGAAATACAGGTGCAAAACGAGGGGCTTATAGCCGCACAGATGGTCTCCACTGACCCAGGATCTAGCATAGTTGCGAAAAAGACGAGCAATCTTTTCCAACCTACCTAAGACTCTGAGAAAACACGTTTTAAGTAAATTAAAACAACAACAAAAAAAACGGAAACTGCATGTCACGTGAGCTTTCCCCCTTTATCCAAAAGGCCTTCCTGTGTCTAAACCTTGCCCATCACCCCCTCCAGCGAACCGAGAGTGGTTGAGAATACCCGGGAGCTGCCTTTTCGCATCGAGGTCACAAGGTCCGATGCCCCTTCCGGTTCAACGGTCCGCACCGTCCGCTACTCCCCATGACGGGATCAACGGATAACGGTGAGGGAAACGGAACCCCGCCACTAAGGAACCTCCGGACAATGGAGGAGGTGCTGCGAGCCTTCGAAACTATCAAGAAGCGCCAAGAAGAGCAAAGAAGCTGGATCGTAGACACCCTGCGTCTTCGAGGAACCGTTGTAGTGCCCCAACCTGATGGAACCTTCGTTCTCATAGAAGACGAAGAAATACCGGCTCCCCCGGTTTCTCAAAGCTATCAGCAGGTCCCGCCTCCGCCAAGCTACGAGATCCCAGCAACGCAAAGCAGCTCTCGCTCAAAGCTCCTCGGGCGTCGGGCCAGCGGCTCCGACATGCCCGCCTGAACACAGTCAGTTTCCCGGCTCTGCACATCAAGCTCAGTACCAACAGCACACATACGTGCCTGCTCTGTCAGATCCCAATGCATCTCGGTATCCCCCACGATTCAATCCTCTGCCTCTATACGAGCCTCGCAGCCATAACCAAAAATCCCCATGCCTACCAGGGGCGGGCATCCCGAGCGGATATCCCGACATCTCAAACTTGCCACCTGCTAGTCTGCCACTTGGGGCTAACGAATCATTTCCCTAATTTCCAAACACAACCCTTAGCGGACCTGGCAATCACGCCCTTAACTTTAACACTCCAGGGTATGGGTTGGTATATGCTCAACTACCTCCCCAAGACTCCCAAATGGCGATCCTATCAGCCAATCCACCTCCATCTTCGGTTTCCATCCCCGAAAACGGTAACCCACCTCAACCTGTCGATCCCCACATGGCTTGGCTGATCGAGCAAATGAAGGACATGCAAGGCAAGCTAGCCAGTTCTCGGAAGGACTCCCTCCTGCCCACTGATCCAAACAAAGTAGTCCCGTTCCCTCCAAAATTCAGGATGCCGGAAATGAAAAAGTTTGACGGGACAGAATGCCCAAAAACCCACATCGACACCTATGTCCTGGGTATGAGAGCCAAAGGGGCAACCCCTCAACAGATGGCGGATCACTTTCAGCATTCTCTCAAATCCACAGCGCTAAGGTGGTTCCTCAATGTAAAGGCAGAAAACCGCTCCACGTGGGACCAAATCAGCGAGATCTTCCTAGAGAAGTACCGCGCCAACCTCGAGTAGGAAACGAACCGCCACGATCTGCAAGCCACCGAGCAAAAGGATGACGAACCAGTAGGTGAGTTCTACAAAAGATGGAACTGGAAGCTTAGCGAGATAATGGATCCGCTTTCCAAAGAAGAGCAAATGGACTTCCATTCCTGCCTCAAGCCATCTTTGAGGACCTTGATCAGCCATCATTTCTATCCAGATCTCCGTGCCATGGTCAATGCCGGAACAAAGTTTGAGAAGACTCTGAGTCTTCAGAAGACAACAGCAGCCTCGCCGTCTTACCGCTATCGGACAAACTCGTCAACCTCGGCTTTGTCCCGAACAAAGAAAAAGAAGCAGCCGGAACGGTACACAACATCCAGAACGGAGCTCAAGTAAACCGCGATCAAGCAGCCCCAAGGAATAACAATCCCCCTCGCTTCCCACAGTTCCAGCATTTTGACAACCTCGAAATGCCCCTGGGCCAAGTATTTGAAGCTTTGGTGAAGCGAAATCTTCTCAAACCTCTCGAGAATTTCCAACCAAAGACTCCCAAACCCAACATGGATATGAGCAAGCACTGCGCCTTCCACAACTACCCCGGCCACACCACCGACAATTTCTTCGTGCTAAAGCAGGTGGTCCAGGGGCTGATCGAAGAAGGAAAGTTGGAACGCCCTCGTGGCCCCAATACCATCGGAAATCCATTCCCCCGAAACGCAGGGTGAACTCAATAGCCTTTGACGAAACTCCAAGCGAGAGCAGACCCCCTGCAATTTCTGAAACCGTCAGCATGCTGTCTCGCTATGACTGGGAACGTGAAACCAGAGTCAAAAGGTCTCGTGACCGGGAATCCAGACAAGAACGCCCAAGGGAAACTGTCTCCCTACTATCTTTGCCCCGACCAAGGCATACAAATGGATGGATCGAACGCTCCCCAGAAGAGACTGAGTCAAATAGTAGCACAAGAAGCGGTCTAGTCTTCACAGACGATGACTTGCCGATATGTGAGAATCGGCACAACGAAGCCCTCCTCATCCTCATAAAAATAGAGATGTTCTTCCTCCCGAACGTCTTGATTGATAACGGCTCCGCAGTCAACATCATCGCTTTGAGCACACTGAAACGACTCTGTATCGACCGCTCCCTGATAAGGCCTTCACCCCGGGTAATTCGAGCCTACGACTCCACTGCACGACCAATTGTAGGAGTCATCAATCTGAGGATCCAATTCGATGCACAACTGGAGTCGGTAGAGTTCCAAGTCGTGGAAATCAAACCAACCTTCTCTCGCCTTTGGGGACGACCTTGGATACATCGGATGAAAGCAAGATCATCTACTCTTCACCAATGCGTGAAATTCATCAATGCCAATGGAGTGATCGAGGTGATCCGCGGAAGCGATAATGGCAAGCGCTTGGCCGGCAAGCTACGACCCAGAAGAAGGTCCCGACATGACCGAATACTCTTCTCCAGATGAGTCTCCAATCCTGTCCCGCTACAAAGTGGATCCCTATATCCACGCTCTAAGCCGTGACGAGCTAGAAATCGAAGAACTCATGGGTCAAGACGACAACTCTGACATATGCGACTGCGAAGAATGCTTAAGAGAAGACCAAGAGATGGACGCCCAGATGGAGATTGACCGAGGAGTAGACCCTTACTTCGCCGAAAACCCTCTTGCAAACTGGCTCATCACCGATCCACCGATACAAGACAACCCTTTGGCCGACACTCTCGGATCTCACGGGGACAGCCATCACAGCATAGTCCAATTCAACTTCCCGATGTCAGACCTAGATGAACAATGGCGCAATCTCCTCCAAGGCCTAATCAGGGAAGGAGAGATAGCTCGCCCCCTCGAATCAGACATTGTAAATGTCGTCCAAGCAAAGATCCCAGATAAAGAGGCGGATTCTATGAAAATGATCAACATCAGCAAGAATCAACTCCGAATCAGCGAATGCTTCGCCCTTCTGGAAATAGCCCTCAATAACTTCTACTGTCCAGGACCCCCAAAATCTGGTAGCAACACCAATGGAGAGACATCATCAAAGGAGCAACCAAAGACCTCCGCGATCTGGTTTGAAATCGAACCACATGCAAGCTATTTTCCGGGAATCGTGCCAATTGTAGATTGGCCACCAGAGCCATCGCCACTCCCTCTAGAGCTACAGCCTGCCAAGAGTAATGAAGCCTGGTCCAACCCCTCGTCGCCTATAGTCTAGCTTCGAGTCATGTTGTCTATGAATTCATGTCTTTCGAGTCATCTGATGGCTCTACGCCTGAAGATCGTGAGTCCACAATCAACAATGTACAGTCTTTAAGCTTTCAATAAAAGGCCTGACCTTTCTAAATATCCCTTCATTGCATCTTTAACAAATGATGAGTTAACTAATCAAAACAGTTAATAACAATTCATCTATACAAAGAGGCAAACACATTAATTGAATAAATGCATCAAGCAAACATTTAAGCATGTTGTCAAACGAGAGAAAAACCGGGCCCAAGCTGCCGAGGAGGTTTTAATCACAGCGATTTGCGAAATTGCTGAACAGCCAAAGAGACGCCGGTCCAAAGCCATTTCCAGCACAGTTCAGATCTTCCAATACCTCAAGAACGGGGAAACTGCCTTCATGAACGAGGAAGGCCAACGCTGGGAAGGGGTCAAAGCCAAGAGCATCATGGCCCTAAAATGCCTCGCCTCCCACTTTGTCATCCTTGGGGACATGCTGTACAAAAAACGCTACCAAGGACCACTCATACGCTGCATCAGCCAGGAAGAAGCAAACAAGCTCATGAGCGAGGTCCACAATGGGGCTTGCGGTCCCCACATGAACGCCAGAGCCCTGATGCAAATCATTCTCAGAATGGGCTACTATTGGATCTCCATGGAGGCAGACTGCATCCACTTTGTCCGAAGTTGCGACAAGTGTCAACGGTTCTCCAACCTCAATCACCTACCCCCTCACGACCTCTACTGCATGACTACGCCCTGGCCCTTCGCCACTTGGGGAATTGACGTCATCGGGAAAATCGCTCCACCGGGCAGCAACGGTCACGAGTTCATCTTAGTAGCCATCGACTACTTCACCAAATGGATCGAAGCCAAGTCCTACAAGGTGCTCACCTCCAAGAAAGTCACGCATTTCCTCAGGGAAAACATCATCTGCCGATACAGCATCCCGCACGAGGTCATATCAGACAACGGCTCACACTTCGAAGGGGAATGCGACAGACTGCTGGCCGAATTCAAGATCACACGCCACAAGTCTTCTCCCTACCGGCCACAAACAAATGGCGCCGTAGAAGCAGCAAACAAGACTCTCGAACGGATCATTCGAAAAATGACCACCCGAGGACGCGATTGGCCCGAGAAGCTGTACCTTGCACTTTGGGGCTACCGAACATCAGTCAGAACGGCCACGGGAGAAACTCCATTCGCCCTGACATACGGGATGGAAGAAGTCCTCCCCATTGAATTGGAAATTCCCTCACTCCGAGTGCTGCTGGAAAATGACATCAACGAAGTCGAATGGCTCCGAAGCCGACACGACGAATTGGCTCTGCTAGACGAGCGACGACTAAAGGCCATGGAACACGTTCGAGCCTACCAAAACAGGATGGCGAGAGCTTTCGACAAGAAAGTCAAGTCCCGAGACATCAGGGAAGGCAATCTGGTACTCAAAGAAAAGCCTCCCACTCGAACCAACCCACTGGAAAAATGGGAACCAACATGGATCGGCCCTTTCGTGGTTCAAAAGATCTTCTCCGGAGGTGCCATGAAGGCCCAGCAGGACCTAGACGGCAATCCCTTCATGAATCCGGTCAGCGGAAGCAAACTCCTTGAGATACTTCGCCTAATGAAGAACAATTGTGCATCTCTTGGCACTCCATGTAGTGTCGAACTACGCAGACCTGAGCCCTCTAGTCCGGGGGAACGTAGGCAACCTTAATTGGTCCGGTCTAAAAACATACAAAAAAGTCAAAAGTTTGAATGTCAACCAAGACCTCCATCAAGCTACGCACTTTTCAAGAGCACGCCCCCAACGTCACCTTGACCAAGTCAAACGACGGCGGCAACATCAAAGGACATCCGGAGGTCACTCAACGTCAAACGACCAACCCATGTCTACTTCCAAGCCAGGGGCCTGTCTTCGCCCTCACGCGCTTCAAAAAAAAAAAGAGCTCGAGCAAGGGCTCTAAAAAAATAATAAAAAAAAGAAAGCTCAAGCAGAAGCTGCGAAATTGAGGTCAAGAGCCCGACGCCAACAAGCAAGAGGCAAGGAAGCTACGGAAATGACCGTCAAGACGACTTGTCAGGGGATCATCCAACCTCTCAGCCAAACACAAAGCCCAAGCAAAGGGGATTGCCGTCAAGGTCCAGGCTGCTTCAGTCCGCAAATGCAACAGAAAAGTCCAAATATGGACACCGCCAAGGTGCACAAAAGAAACAAAAAGCGAACAAGAGATCTTGCGTCTCGACAAAGCTTTAAAAGTAAATCACAAATCACTAACGATTACAACATTTCTTGATGAGTTCAAGCACGGTCTACTCTCAAATTCACAACATGCTAAAAGACAGCTTAATACGTTTAACAAATAATGTGTTTGCAATGCAATGAATGGATACCTAGGAGGTCATTCCGCGCCATCTGCGCTTGTCCCCTCGCCATTCTTTCCTTTCTTCCCTCGTCCCCGACGAGTCTTCTTTCGCTCCACGCGAGCCAGCTCTGCGTCTCTCAGTCCGAGATTAGGGGTCCTCCCCGTAGAGTCAAACAATCCAGCAGCTCTCAGGGCTTCATTCGCCCGTGCTTCGGCTCGGATCTCCTCCCTGCGAGTCTGCAAAAGAGGACCTCTCCCCGTCAGTCGGTCAACTCTGGTCTCGTAGTCAAACAAAGTGTCTCCCGTAACGTCCTGAGGGTCAGACCAGGCTTCGGCACTCCTAAGGCAATAGCTACTACGGCAATCGGGCCCCAGAATCGCTCCACGCCTGCTCCCCAAAGCCATTTGGGACTGCCCAACACGCTGCTCATACCAGGCCAGGTACTGGGTCGTCAATACGACACTCTCCCGACGTCTAAGGAGCACCACGGGAGGAAAAGCAGAATACTTCCATGCTCTCAGAAAATACAGAAGAGCACCTGGAGCGGCCATACAAAGAGGAACTACCTCCGCAGTAGCAAGGTCATCCCAGCCCAACAAAGGCTCCTGCTTCATCCCAAACTGCCGGGAAACAAGCGACGGAATATAGAAGGAGGACCAAGACAAACCTGGAACTCTGACAACATAGGACCCTTCCTGCAAGGCCCTCCTAGTCTCGATCCCCCAGTGCGTAACCCACCAATGGATCTGATGCGTACCAAGCTGTGCCATCCATCTCTCCCAGGCAGACTGATCCATATCCAATGCAAGAGGTCGTCGAGCAAACGCCCACGAGCTAAACGATGTCGGAGCCTCGGGCATGGCCTGAAGTCTCTCTCGCAGCCACAAGGTGAGCAAAGCGGGGCTTCCCCCTCTCATGAACCGATCCCCAGTCGCCAGACGGTCAATACCATGAAGAGTCTCCCCTAGCACCAACGGGACAATATCCTCTCCAGCTCTGCAGTGTCCAACCACATCTAGCAAAGCGCCATCGCAAACCCCAAGGGAGCTGACAATGAAAAGCGTCGCTATCACGCACAAGGCAAATGCATCCCACGAGACGTCACTCTCATCATCAATCATGAACCGCTCCGATAACGCAGAAATGTCAATATGACCCGAATCAAGAATCATGCCCTGCACTTCTCCCAATGAAGTACGAAGAAAGCCTGCAAGCTTCACGCTCACAGCAGCACCACCAATCAAACGAAGCGAGATGGCCTCCACCTCCGGTCCTCCAATCAAAGCCCGAAAATCCTCAAAGGTGGGCACTACCTCGTTGTAGGAGAAGCAATATACATGCCTCCTAACATCCCAGAACTTAGCGGCAGCCCGCAACAAATCCCAATCAGGAACCAACTAATTAAGAGACCAAACCGAGCAAAGTCGAAACCTTACCTCGAAAGCCCGCCTCTGATGCCTCATACGGTGTCACATCCACATTTTCAGCCGCTCAAGGAAGAGTGCTTGCCGCTCCTGTGAAAGCCTTGGCAAAATTCTTGGAACGTACGAAGAATCCATGGCAAAAAAGGAGGTTCCTAGAGAAAATGGGGAAGAAAGCTCGAAAATGGCTGCAAATGGGAGTGGGGAAAGTCCAGACATCCGGAGAACATTTATTTCCTCCCCAAAAGCAAAGCTGGTCCGTACGGACCTCTTTGTATGCTAGGTCTGTCCGTACGGACCTCTTTGCAACCAGGACCCACTTCCCCAGCAAACAGTACAACAACCACTGTTCCCAGCAGGACTTTGCTCCAAACTCTGGCCAAAGCCATCTTCGGCAAGCACACGCTACCCACAAACGCACCCTCAGCTCACGTGGCATGCACAACTAAAAAAAAAAAAATAATAGCAACAATTCCTAGGACAATTCCCGGGAATCACAAAGACGACATTACATCTTAGAATAAAATGCTTTGCGATACAAATGCAAATGTTTTATTACAGGTACATAAATGTCTGTTGCTAAACAAAAAAAAGGGAGATATGGAAAGAGGGAAAGTAAATGAATCCTAATCCGACTCCTCAGCATCATCATCATCACTGACATCCTCAAGCGAGAAGTCGGGCATCCCGGTAAACTCGCCAGTCACACCCTCATCATCGGAGTACTGAATCCCCTCCTGGGGTTGGTACTCAAGATACTCAGAAGGGTCGAAACCGACAAAAGGGTCGAAATAGGCATGCTCTGACGAACCCTCACCCTGTGCATCCGGCGGAGGAAAGAACTGATGAAGGGTCTGCGACCTCTGAGCTCCCGAGGACGTCCCGGCATCCATGCTATGCCGCCCCCGCGAAGGTCCCTCCTGCTGTGGCTCTGGCTCGGCTCTCGGTGGGGGAACGTCCACGGAATGCCTCGAAGGCATCGGCTCGTACGCCGGCACACGCCGAGAAGACCGGCAAGACATCTTCGACGCCATCTTCTTCGCGAAGGACCTCATCGCCACATAACGGCGGGTCAGCATGTCATAGGCTCTCCCCGGAACCTGCACAAGCAAGCAGCCAAAGAAACGCTCAGCAATACAGTCATACTCAACAAAAAGAGAAAAATACAGAAAAGATGCCAAGACGGAAAAGAGTAAGCACACTCACCGGCATGTCAGGATCCACTCGGTAGGCAAGGAGCCCGCTTTCGGTGGATGGGCATGCACACCCTCCTCCTCGATGAATCCCCACGGACATATGTAAAATTCGGCCCAGGCACCGGAACCTCTGGGGGACCCGGCGGACCAGCCTCCCTCTCCCTCGCCAACACCTGTGGCGTCCTCAACTTCCTCCTCACGAAGGCCCCATACTCCTCTCGATACAAAACAAACTCATGGGCACTCACGCCGCCCAAATACCTCTCAAACTCCAAGTACATGACGTCGCAGGTCAGGCCCCGCAGCATCTTCCTCTGCGCTGTCACCACAGGAGCCCCCTCGAAATCTTCCGCCTCATAACGAGCCCAGGGGTACAGAACGAACTCCGCCGGACTATCTCTCCCCAGATGCGCCTGCACCTCCCCGTAGGTAATGGTGAGCTTATCCCTACTGGTCCTCCTTCTCCTCGCCAGGCGGGCCCAGCCTAACATAGCAGGATAGGTCGCTATGGCCCCAGGATCTCTATCCCACGGGAAACACTGAAAGATCTCGTAGAACCACACCTGCGACAAAAGCAGAAAAGGCTCAGTGCAAAATAAAATGAAGAAAATGACAGGTTGCTAATCAAAAACAGCAATAAACCCATACCTCCAAAGCAAAATCAAAACAAGCCAAGGAACTGGCCACACCTCTGCTGAACCGGTCCAAGGAGAAGTAAAGCTCGGCCAGGCCCGCCTCGCCCCAAGCTATGTCACAGACTCTCTCCAAGTCAATCAAGCTCTCCAGCAGAGCGAAAGGAGCCGTCGTCGCGTGGTTCGAGAATAGAGTCTCAGAGAGAGCAAACCACAGAAAGGAGCGCGCCAGCTGCTCCGCCGTCACCTGGCCGGTACCCCGACAATAGGCCCCAATACTGGCCATAATCCTCGTCTCCACATCGCTGTACAGCATGCCTCGGCCCCTGCGAGGAAGAGGCGCAAAGCCCAGCAGCTCAGTCAGCACATCCTCAGCTATCCTATCCCTCCACCGCACTGGCCCTCCTTTGAAGGAAAGCCGGTGATAGCGGCAAAATCGGTGGGCGTCACCGTCACCTCGCCCCGGCTCGAGATGGAAGGTGTGGGTAGTATCCCACCAATACTCGAGATAGGCCCAGAAGATACTCATGTTCTTCCTCGTGTCAGAGATCCCGGCCAAGTTCTCCACGAACACGCCCGGGGCCGAGGAAGCATAGACCGGCCTCCTAGGGCTCGGCCCGCCATCCACGAGATATTCGGCATCTGCGCCACAACTCAACTACGGCCTCGAGCGATCCCCGAGTCTTCATCTTTTGGCTTTCCCGGCCAAAAGCCCTCATCCTGCAGTAAACACAGCAAAGGTACGTCGATCGCGTACTTAATACCAAAGCATAAAAAAAAAAAATCCGTCACGAAACACGGCACACATTGCACAAAATTTTTCACATGTAACCCGTCACAAAACACGGCACACATTACTTTCACATGCAACCCGTCACAAAACATGGCATGCATTACACATAATTTTCCCCACAAAGTCCGTCACCAAAAACACGGCACACACTGCATGACACATTTTCAAAAGAAAAGTCCGTCCCTACACGGCACATACTTTCAGACAAAATCCGTCACAAAACACGGCACATGTCGCATTTTTCACAAAATTTGCCCCTACATGGCAATTTTTCTCACAATGTACATACAGAAATAGCATAAGGTACAAAACACCAAAGCATGCATTTCATAGAGAGGCACTTTATTTTTTACAAATAAAAGCTAATCTACACATTTTTTGCACAAAAATCACATACCCACAATGTTTACATGCTCAACTTCAACGATTCATCACGAATTTTCACAATAAAAGTCACATGCAATGTTTACATGCAAACAACAAAAGTCACAAAAATGCGAAAAACTAAAATCTAGTTCTAGCATTCAAAAATTCAAGCAAGGAATCAAGACGAAATTGATTTCTTACCTCCCCGACGTTCCTGACTCGCCGGTTATGCACCTCCGGATTCGGGTACAACACATCCGGATTCTTCGAAGAAGGCACAAGACAAAAGAGATCCAATTTCTTTGAAGCTCCATCCTTTGCTCGATCACATCTCGACTCCGTTGGCGACGTCCCCTCCTTGATCCTTCCGCCATCGCAAGCAATTCAAGCTAAGAAATGGAAGATTTTGGACAACAATGGAGTTTTTCTCCTTCTCTCTCTCTCTGGTTCACGCACGGGAAGAAGAAGAAATGGGAAAAGCCTCGGCATTTAAACCCAGTCAAAATCTGGGAACTGTAAAATTCAACATTGGTCCGTACGGACCTCTTTACAACGAAGGGCCAAATTACTTTTCTGCCCTTATAATCTTTGCCCCTGGCTGTCCAAAGGCCTATTTCAGCAGATTCAATGCAGATTGGTCCTTAACCCATCAACGCAAGCACCGGCCGTCAGTGTAAGTCCGGATTTCGCCCACTAAACGGCAACTCAACCCCCGGCCGTCAGTGTAAGTCCGGATTTCGCCCGCTTAACGGCAACTCAAGCACCGGCCATCAAAGTAAGTCCGAGCTCCTTCCCCAGCAAGTCAAAAAGGGAATTCTTGCAAACCCGTACGAGACCACATATCCCCAGCACCGGCCGTCATCGTAAGCCCGGACCTCGCCCGCTCAACGGCAACTCAAGCACCGGCCATCAAAGTAAGCCCGAAGTCACCTTCTCAGCAGAAAAAGCCCCTACAAGGCCACGATAATCCCCAACGGACGAACACCGGCAATCAGAGTAAGTCCAACCTTCTCCCCAGCGGACAAAGCACGAGGCATCTACACCTCTCGCAATCAAAGAACAAGGCAGCCACGCCTCCACAACCGCAGCCAGAAGACGATTCAAGTCCTCACGCATGGCACAATCTCAGCCAGAAGACGATTCAAGTCCTCACGCATGGCACAATCTCAGCCAGAAGACGATTCAAGTCCTCACGCATGGCACAATCTCAGCCAGAAGACGATTCAAGTCCTCACGCATGGCACAATCTCAGCCAGAAGACGATTCAAGTCCTCACGCATGGCACAATCTCAGCCAGAAGACGATTCAAGTCCTCACGCATGGCACAATCTCAGCCAAAAGACGATTCAAGTCCTCAAGCATGGCACAATCTCAGCCAGAAGACGATTCAAGTCCTCACGCATGACACAACCGCAGTCAGAAGTTGATTCAAGTCCTCATACATGACACAACCACAGTCAGAAGATGAATTAAGTCCTCATACATGACATATCTCCAGCCCGGAAGGCTTTAAACCACTCGGTTCGGAAGACCGTATAAACCTCCCAAATCACTATCCGCAGCCTGAAAGGCTTTAAACCACTCGGTCCGGAAGATCGTATAAACCTCCCTAATCACTATCTCCGGCCCGGAAGGCCTTAAACCACCCGATTTGGAAAATCGTAAAATTTCCATCTTAGGACGCCACCACGTCCTCACAATCGACCTCGGCGGTCACCACATCTTAGGACGCCACCACGTCCTCACAGTCGACCTCGGAGGTCACACGACACTTCAGGGCACCACCACGCCAGCATACACTCACAATTTCACGAACTCTGAACTACGACCAGGCTTGATTCCCGCTAGGGATACGTAGAAATCCTGTCACAGGGTCCAGCCATCGATCTATACGGTCACCCAGGACGCCTCCACGTCCTTACAATCGACCTCGGCGGTCATCACATCCTTAGGGCATCACCACGCCCTCACATCATATTGGGACAGGACACGTCCTCCTACACCACAAACCATCTTCTCGTAAGATTACCCATCTTCTAGTAAGATTGCACACCCAGGACGCCACCACGTCCTTACCACTGACCTATGCGGTCACCCCCAGACGCCACCACGTCCTTACCACTGACCTATGCGGCCACTCACGGGATGCCACCACATCCACACCCAGAGTTCCAGTCAGAGGACATCTCATGTCCTCGTACACAACAACACTCACCCCACACACGAACTATGATCAGGCTTGATTCCCACCAGGGATACGTAGGAATCCTATCACAGGGTCCAGCCAATTGACCTAAACGGTCACACAACAGGACACCGCCACGTCCTCCCACCGACCTACACGGTCACTTCCTCTCCTAGCACGCAATCCAGATTAGGACCCTTATCTTATCGACGACCCCACTTACTCCGTAAGTGACGTCGTCGAAGGGCTTCAGTAAGTACCCCAATCTGGATCGCCCTCTTTCGAGCACACAGGAAACACCGCAGACTCACAAACGCAGTCTCGAAGACCTTTGACACTCAAAACCCTCAAAAACCCCTAGCCAAACCAAGGGAGGAACCTTTCTGGGATAAAAAGGGACAAAAGGACCTTTTGGGAATTTTGCAGAAATCAGAAAAGCAAATAAGGTCCGTACGGACCTCTTTGTTTCAATGATTACTAAATCCCCTTAAAGTCCAACTTATTCCCTCAAATTCCGGAGTGCATCATTACCCCCCTACATGGTTGATCCGTACGGACCTCTTTGCATGCTGAGGTGGTCCGTACGGACCTTATTGCACCCAGACATAATCATTTCAGAATCCTCATCATTCCCTGAAATCGAGGAAAACCAAAAAACTAGATTACCTAGAAGGTCCGTACGGACCTTCTTGCACCTAATCTGGCACTATAAATAGAGGGATCCCCCTCCCTCATTTCACACATTTCCCTCTTCTCTTCTCTCCCTAAGCCTTCAGGCTCCCTCTCTAAGACCCCTCGGGGCACTCCCGGTCCCTTTCGATTCCCTCTGGGGCCTTTCGAACTCCCTCGTGGTGCTCCGAAGCCCTTTTCGAGCGCTCTCGCGATGCTCCCGCGCTGCCCTGAGGCACTCTCGAGGTACTCTGAGGCCCCTCGTGGTACTCCGAGGCCTTGCCTGGTCTTTCCCGAGGCGTCCCGGCCCTTTACGAGCCAAATCGGCAATTCGGACGCACGCCGAACCTCTGCTCGAATCCAACCGATGATCCCAACGCACGCCGAACCTCTACCCGAATCCAACCGGCAATCCCGACGCACGCCGAACCTCTGCCCGAATCCAACTGACGATCCCGACGCACGCCGAATCTCTGCCCGAATCCAACCTGCGATCCCAACGCACGCCGAAACTCTGCCTGAGTGCACACTTGACAATCCCGAGGCACGCCGAAGCTCTGTCCGCAGACAATCGGCACATCCCGAAGCAATCCCGGTCCGTCTCGGAACACTATTCCATCCTCAAACACTATTCCCCAGCGGAAGACAGACACGAACCAACATTGGTAAGGCTTCCTTCCTACACTATTTCAATACATTTCAATACGTAGTGTACAATGTAGACATCCGACACAGCATGCATTTTTAAAAACACATACACACACACACAACAGTTAGAGAATATTAGGGGTATCCGAAAGACTCGTTTTACGAGGCGACTCGGGTGAGCTCTAAGATTCTAATATTCTCTTTCCGAGGAGTCATCTGACCTCCGAACTCAAAATCTCATCACACAACAAAAAACAGTTTATTTTTAAACTGATGCCCTTTTTCAATGTTTTGGGCTTAATAAAAACGGCGTGGTGACTCTACAAGCAAAAACACAGCGAGACACCTCCTCCAACACCGCAAAACGGAATAAGCCAGATGCCGGGGCGCGAACGCGCTGCCAATCGGATTCGAGCCATTTCCAAAGTTGCGGCAAAAACGCGAGATGCGCGGGGCCTCCGCGCGCGAGCCGGATCCCGGGTAATTTCACCTATACAGACCTTTCTTTCACACATAGCCAACCTTAATCCTCGACACTGGTTGACTTTCTCCACATGATTAATCAAAATGTTTGTTCATATCGAGATTAGTGGTTGAATAACCCGAACATTAATAAAGGGTTTTAAGCAATCTTGTGATCATTGTAAATAAAACAAAATTTCAGATGTCTTGACAAGTCTTCCTTTTTTACATCTTAGGAAAAATAGTGCTAAACACTGATTTTCTGTCAGCAGGGGCTTCCATACACTTTTACAAACCTTTCTACACTTATACTCTCCCAAAAGAGTCAAACTCAAAGCGAGTTCTCGTGCCTACATCGAATAAGGCCATCAAAATAACACAAAATCGGGATCTATTCCCACCTTTCGAAAAATATGCCCCTGCATGTATAAGTTTCTAAAATTCTTTTCGTACACATCTTCTTAAGGTTGACTGAGTGACTAAAGAAAATAAAAAAAAGGATAGGTTCTCCTCTTCTGCTACGATTCGCATTAGGGCTGCCTTGAAACTTTTCAAGGTTGGAGCTTCGCCAAGCCATTTCTTAAGACTGGGGCTTCTTTAGTCATTTTTGGGGTCCGCATCGGATTCCTCACTACGTCACAAAATGGATTCAGTTTTGGTCAGATCAACTTCAGGAACACTTTTGCAGTACCAATCAGATTGGGACTTTTGCTAGGTCATAAGATTGGGGATTCACTAAGTCACTTCTTCAAAATCTAGACTTCGCCTGCTCAGTTCTTCAAACCGGGGCTTCGCTAAGCAAAGGGAAGTTTTGAAAGCCAACCCCGAGCAAATTCTTTAGTGTCCAAGTTCGAGAATGAGATTGTAATCAGGACCGGGGCTTAATCATGACTTTAAGTCCAACGTTGGAAGTCAAGTCTACAAGACCCCTTTTGCACTCACTAGAATCATAATCTCTTCTGGAAGCCATGATGGGTTTCACGCTTCATAACGTAATGCTTCAACGGATCGGGGCTGCATCAAGTGCATTTTAAGATCAGTCATGGTCAATCAACGAGTTTGGTTTTATAATCAATTCATTCGGGCCTTCCCCACGATACTTCGTCAAGCCGGGAGCTTCGCAAGTCATTTGGAGAAGTTTTCGTTCATGGATTCCATGAGGTCGTTTCAAATATGACTCTCTTTGGATGACCAGTCAGTTTAGTGTGTCGCTGTTATCTTGGATCAGACCATCAATCGGAGCTCTACCGAGTCATCTCTTCAAGCCGGGGCTTTGCCAATAAAAGGATCTTTCCTTGCTTTAATAGAACCTGAGGCTTTGCAGAATTTTTCCTTAGACCGGGGCTTCGATAAGTCGCATCCATCCTCAGAAGAGAGGTTTGGTCACTTTGGCATTTGCTTTAGTCTTTGGTTCTAAAAGCCTGTCAGCATCAAGCTTCAAGCGCCAGAGTTTGAGAAAGGGACTTTAATCAAGACCCGAGGTTTAAACCCGATATCAGCCCAAGAAGGAATCCTGGTCCACGTTGACAACGTCTCAGCAACAGCAGTAGCTCATTCCGCACCCAAGGGATACAACCCCACCTGCTCGAAACCTGTCTCAAACAGTTTCCAAACACATACATCCAAACACATACATTCAAACACATGTATCCAAACACATGCATCCAAACCCATTTTTTTAATAAAACCCCTCTCACATTGCCTTCCCGCAAAAGAGTCAGCCTGTGGCTCATGTGACATGCACAAAGAAAAATAACCTTAATTGGTTACCAAATCAGAATAGGAAATACTTTTGCCCAAAATATTCCCGTTATCTCCAAATGGGATAACGTTTCCTCCTGCGGAAAATCTCCGTTATCACCAAATGTGATAACGTTTCTTGTTAAAAAATCTCAGTTATTGCCAGAAGGAATAACATTTCGACCTCTCTCGCGATCTCCGTTATTCCCGAATGAAGGAATAACATTTCGCTATCTCTTCTCGATCTCCGTTATTCCCGAATGAAGGAATAACATTTCGACCTCTCTCGTGATCTCCGTTATTCCCGAATGAAGGAATAACATTTCGCTATCGCTTCTCGATTTTCGTTATTCCCGAATGAAGGAATAACATTTCGACCTCTTTCGCGATCTCCGTTATTCCCGAATGAAGGAATAACATTTCGCTATCTCTTCTCGATCTCCGTTATTCCCGAATGAAGGAATAACATTTCGACCTCTCTCGAAATCTTTGTTATCGCCAAATGGGATAACTTTTTTCCCAAGATTATTTTCCGTAGCCCGGAAGGCTTTAAATTACCCGGTCCGGAAGACCGTATAAATTTTCCAAATCATTATTCGTAGCCCGAAAGGCATTAAATTACCCGGTCCGGAAGGCCATATAAATTTCCCAAATCGTATAAATTTCTCCCAAAAATCTCCTATATCTCTGTTAGAATTAAATCAAATAAGGAAACAGCCTCCGAGTTGTCAAGATTCAACTTTAGCTACCTCTATCTTTGGTTCGAAAGAGATAGTGAAGTACGCTTTAGTTACGCTTTAGTTTTTCTAACTTCAGCTACCTCTATCTCTGATTCGAGAGAGATAGTGAAGTACGCTTTAGTTTTTCCAAATTAAGCTACCTCTATCTTTGATTCGAAATAGATAGTGAAATACGCTTTAGTTTTTCCAAATTAAGCTACCTCTATCTCTAGTTCGAAAGAGATAGTGAAGTACGCTTTAGTTTTTTAAAAACTTTTGCTATCTCTATCTCTAGTTCGAAAGAGATAGTGAAGTACGCTTCAGTTTTTCCAAACTTAAGCTACCTCTATCCCATAGATAGTGAAGTACGCTCAAGTTTCCCAACTTAAGCTACCTCTATCTCATAGATAGTGAAGTACGCTCAAGTTTTTCCCAACTTTAGCTACCTCTATCTCCTAGATAGTGAAGTACGCTCAAGTCTTCCCAACTTAAGCTACCTCTATCTCATAGATAGTGAAGTACGCTTCAGTTTTTAAAACTTAAGCTACCTCTATCTCATAGATAGTGAAGTACGCTCAAGTTTTCCCAACTTAAGCTACCTCTATCTCATAGATAGTGAAATACGCTCAAGTTTTCCCAACTTAAGCTACCTCTATCTCATAGATAGTGAAGTAAGCTCAAGTTTTCCCAACTTAAGCTACCTCTATCTCATAGATAGTGAAGTACGCTCAAGTTTTTCCAACTTAAGCTACCTCTATCTCATAGATAGTGAAGTACGCTTCAATTTTTCAAACTTAAGCTACCTCTATCTCATAGATAGTGAAGTACGCTCAAGTTTTCCCAACTTAAGCTACCTCTATCCCATAGATAGTGAAGTACGCTTCAGTTTCTCTAAACTTTAGCTACCTCTATCTCATAGATAGTGAAGTACGCTTCAGTTTCCCGTAGCTTTAGCTACCTCTATCCCATAGATAGTGAAGTACGCTCAAGTTTTCCAACTTCAGCTACCTCTATCTCCTAGATGGTGAAGTACGCTTTAATTTTTCTCAAACTTTAGCTACCTCTGTCTCATAGATAGTGAAGTACGCTCAAGTTCTCCAAACTTTAGCTACCTTTATCTCCTCGATAGTGAAGTACGCTCAAGTTCTCCAAAATTTAGCTACCTCTATCTCATAGATAGTGAAGTACGCTCAATTTTTTCAAACTTTAGCTACCTCTATCTCATAGATAGTGAAGTACACTCAAGTTCTTCAAACTTTAGCTACCTCTATCTCATAGATAGTGAAGTATGCTCAAGTTTTCCAAACTTTAGCTACCTCTATCTCCTCGATAGCGACGTAAGCTTTAGTTTCTTCAGGTGACAACCTCCATTAATTGTCAATCAGGTGACAACCTCCATTAATTGTCAATCAGGTGACAACCTCCTTTAATTGTCAAATCAGGTGACTCCTCCATGAATCGTCAAAAATTCAAGGATCCTAGACGTTGTTCCTAACTATCTAGTGAGACTTGAACTACGACCAAGGCTTGATTCCTCCGCGATACGTAGGAAGCCTTTCATAAAGGTCCAGCCATCCGACCACAGTGGTCACCCTTTTCCTTCATCACTCCTCAGTGGTGAGGCAGCCTTTCATAAAAGGTCCAGCCATCCGACCGCAGTGATCACCCTTTTCATTCATCGCTCCTCAGTGGTGAGGCAGCCTCTCATAAAAGGTCCAGCCATCCGACCGCAGTGGTCACCCTCTTCCTTCATCACTCCTCAGTGGTGAAATAGCCCCTCATAAGGTCCAGATATCCGACCACATAGGTCAAATTCCTTCACCTAGCGTATCCCAGTAGGATCAGACACTTGACCTCCTAGGTCACTTTCCCTTCTATTTCTCCAGCAAGAGACCAGTTTTTCTTCGCCATTCCCCAGCGGATCTTATTTCGAACTACGACCTGGCTTGATTCCTCTGGGATACGTAGGTAGCCTACTTTAGGTTCAGCCAATCCGTCACATATGACACCCCTTTCCCCAGCGGATCCATTTCGAACTATGTTTACTGCTTTTCTTACAACGAGCTCGTCCCAACTTATGAAGACTTCCGAGCATTGATTGGGGGTCCAGAAATTGAGGCCATATCGATTCCTCTGATCGAAGACGTGCCGGTAGCAGTAAAGTTGGCATCTTGTCTGCAAATTTCTCTGGAAGAGGCTGAGGGGATGATGGTAGGCCCTGATCGGATTGACCTTTCTGATATCCCAAGCAGATTTGGGTTCCCGAATACGGCGACGACCACTGTGGCTATGGATGCCTTTATCCTTTGTGTATTCTCGTCTCTGTTCACGGCCGAGTCTTTGGGGATTTGTCATGTTGGCCTCTTGGACATGGTCAGGGATTGCAGGGCTGGGAAAGACATTGTCCCATTGGTTTTGGGTGAGACCCTTCATGGCATTGATAGGATGGCTAGGGGAGACCATTTCATGAGGTCTGGGAGCCCGGCTGTGTTGACTTTGTGGCTGCAGGAGAGGCTTGGGACTTTGCCAGGGGCTTCACCTACTCAGTGCCCTTGGGTGATTCCCCAGAGGGGTGCACCTAGGAAGCAGGACCAGGGTAGCTGGGAGCTGACGATGGCTAGGTTATCCACTTCGGATATTTACTAGTAGGTGCCTCATTGGAGGTTGCAGACCCGGAGGACATTTCAGGAGTCCTATGTAGTGAGGGTTCCAGGGCTTTCTTGGTCATCCTTCTACATACCCTGCTTGGTATCCAGGCAATTCGGGGCCTTACAGGAGCCGTTGGGCGATTGGGAGGACATCCGTACCATGGAGGTGGTGCCTTTAGACATGAGGGATCCAGCCAGCTTCTCATTCTTCTCGAGGGCTTGGACATATACTACTTTCCCACCCAGGGCTATTCTCAGGAGCAGGAAGAGTACTATCTTGACCACGGCTACTTGGGTAGTACGAGAGGGAGATGGGAGCGACTCAGGTCATATTGGGAGAGAGACGTCAGGCTTTATTGGGGGCTGACTGCGACTCGAGTAGGACTCTGAGGGAGACTGAAGCTAAGGCGAGTCGCCATAACCAGTCGGGTGACCTTATCAGAGACATGGAGGCTCGATACGAGAGGCTTTCTAAAGTCGCTCCCTTAACTGAGGCTCAGAGGGAGGAAGTGCGGACTCATGCCCTGGTTGAAAGGGCACTTATTGACACAGGTTTGATGGAGGCTCCAGTGAGGGTACCTGAAGTTGGGATGAGGGAGACCGACATCATAGAGAAGAAGAGGAAGAACACTCGACGAGGTCGAGGTAAAGGGAAGAAGACCAAAGAAGACTCAGTGAATGACAACTGATAGATCTTTTCTTAGGATTTCCTTATTGCCATTTGCAAACACAATAGTTTATTAGGCATTTTATTGTATTTTAGATCTTTGTAGCAGGTTAATAGAGTTAAGAGTAGACCGTGCTTGAACTCATCAAGGAGTTTTTAACTTGTAATGAACAAGAGATATTATCTTAGAAATTATAAGACACATTTCATGAAAACTTTATTGTCTTATTTATTATTTAGACCGAACCATTATTGGCTGCCTACGTTCCCCTTTTACAAGAAAGACTAAGGGGCTCAGGTCTTCGTAGTTCATTCTGGTGAACTATCGGGATTTTTGTTCTTTTGGTCTTTTTTTTTTTATGTGCAACCCTGTTTTTTGCCTAGACTGCCCTTTTTGGGTTTTCAGCCTAGCTGGGCATTACTCTTTTTGCACTAAGATTTTTTTTTTCTTTTTTTATGTTCAACCCTATTTTTTGCCTAGACCGCCCTTTTTGGATTTTTCAGCCTAGCTGAGTATTACTCTTTTTGCACTAAGATTTTTTTTTCTTTTTTTCTTTTTTTTTAAGTGCAACCCTGTTTTTTTCCTAGACCGCCCTTTTTGGATTTTTCAGCCTAGCTGGGTATTACTCTTTTTGCACTAAGATTTTTTTTCTTTTTTTTTTTTTTTATGTTATTATTATTTTTTTTAACTTTTCTTTTAGACATAATACCTGCGGAGCTTATCGTTGTTGACTGGGTGGACAAAGGGATTGCCGTCCAGGTCTGCAAGCTTCATTGCTCCTCCCGATAGTATCTTCTGCACCACATACGGGCCGATCCAAACGGGTTCCCACTTTCCCAGGGGGTTGTCTCTGGTAGGGGGCTTCACTTTCAGTACTAGATCACCCTCTTTGATGTCCCTGGCATTGACCTTTTTGTCGAATGCCCTGGCCATTCGCCTTTGGTAGGCTCGGGTGTGCTCCATGGCTTTTAGCCTTCTTTCGTTGAGCAAGGCCAGTTCATTGTGTCGGCTACGCAGCCACTCTACTTCGTTGACACTGTTTTCCAGGAGGACCCTTAGTCACGGGATTTCCAACTCCATGGGCAACACTGCTTCCATCCCGTAAGTTAGGGCAAAAGGAGTTTCTCCCGTAGCTGTCCTGACAGACGTTCTGTAGCCCCAGAGTGCCAGGTGCAGCTTCTCAGGCCAGTCACGACCACGGGTGGCCATTTTCCGGATAATCCGCTCGAGCGTCTTATTGGCGGCTTCCACGGCTCCGTTAGTCTGAGGTCTGTATAGGGACGACTTGTGGCGAGTGATTCTGAATTCTGACAGCAATCTATCGCAGTCCCCTTTAAAGTGCGACCCGTTATCTGAAATGACCTCATTGGGCACCCCATATCTGCACATAATGTTTTCTTTGATGAATTGGGCCACTTTTCTGGAAGTGAGGACCTTGTAGGACTTGGCCTCTACCCACTTGGTGAAGTAGTCGACTGCCACTAACACGAATTCGTGCCCATTGCTTCCTGCCGGGGTTATCTTCCCTATCACATCAATACCCCAAGTTGCATACGGTCAAGGAGTCGTCATGTAGTACAGGTCATGAGGCGGGAGATGGTTGAGGTTGGCGAACCTTTGGCATTTGTTGCACTGTCGGACATGCTGGACACAGTCTGTTTCCATGGAGATCCAGTAGTAACCCATTCTGAGGATCATTTGCATCAATGCTCTAGCATTCATATGAGGACCGCAGGGACCATTGTGGACTTCAGTCACCAACTCTCTGGCCCTTTCCTGGGTGACACACAGGAGGAGTGGTCCCTTGTACCGTTTCTTGTACAGGTCGCCCCCTAGAATGACATAGTGGGAGGCCAACCGTTTCAGGGCTTGCAAGCTCTTGGCCTTAATGCCTTCTTTTGGTCTACCTTCTTCGTCTCTGAAAGTTGACTCTCCATCTTTGAGGAACTGGTAAATCTGACTGTACCAGGGTTCATTGACAGGCTCGGGTCCCAGGTCTACTTCACAACAGAAAGCCAGGGCTTCTCTTCTACCCACTCTGAAGGGTTTTATTGCTTTTCCCTCGGGGATCTCTACCAGTGAGGATAGAGTAGCTAGGGCATCTGCAAATCTGTTCTTTTCCCTTGGCAGGTAATGGAAGGTTACTTCTCTGAACTGCTCAGTCAACTCCTCTATATAGGCATGATACCTCTGAAGATTAGGGTCTACAGTCTTCCACTTGTTGGAGACTTGATTGATGATCAGGGCTGAGTCTCCATAAACTTCAAGCTCCTTGACATTTCTTTCTAAGGCAGCCTCTAAACCAGCAATGCAAGCTTCATACTCGGCGACATTGTTCGTGGCAGGGAAATTCAACATGAGGGCTATAGGCGTGTACAAATCTTTCGGATCGACCAGTAGCATACCTGGATCAGTGGGCTCCGTCACTACGTCTATAAGCCCCTCGTATTCCACCTGTATTTCGACCTCCCAGGGTGGACAGTCTCGGGCGAGGGTCCTATAGGGCACGCGGATCCCACCGACCGAGAGAGAAGAACGCTCCTAACGGGTATAGCGGGTCATGGGAACTTTTAGCTCACGAGCGATGCGGATTATAGTCAAGGCAATGTCGGGAAAGTCTCGTCTTTCATCCTTAACGGAATTTCGGCAGAGTTTCGCTTGTGCGAATGACGTTTTGACTTTTCGGCAATGTCCGAGAAAATAATAGGAATGGGTCGGGCGGTAAAAGTTGGATGACACAGTGTCACATTGAACTTCGTTGCATACGATGTGCGTGAGTCAAAGTCGAAGTCAATGCCGGGTCAAGATCTTGCCAATTTTTCCTTGTCAAAATTTCGGCAGAGCTCCGCTTGCGCGAAAGATCTTTGAATTTTTGGCACGGACTCGGTCTCGACTCTTACGCATCCCGTGTGGGTCAAGGTCAAAGTCAATGCTGGAATCAAGATTCTGCCCATTTTTCCTTGTCGGAATTTTGGCAGAGTTTCGCTTGCGCGAAGGATCTAGACTTCCGTCATGGGCTAAGGTTTGACCTTTACGGGGATATGCAACTGTGCTGTATGACACGGACTAGACCAAAAAACCAACCAAAAGTCACGGTTTTAAAATGTGTGACACGGACTGTGCATTGGTCGACACTGGCTGCCATGGGGAGTTTGGGATGATTCCGTGCGCGCCCGGGAGCATATTAATACTGTCCGTGACTGCAACTGAACAACCACCCCGGGTTAAAGGGACGTGCGTGCGAAGTGTACAAGATATATAAGGTGCGCGCAGTGTGCGGCCTCCTAAAAATATTCCTTTTTGAGTTAAAACAGAAATTTTCAGAAATGTGTTTTAAATGAATGATTTTTCGGGACGGGGAAATGCAGCAAGTAAGCACGTAAATTTTCTGGGAGCCCCGGTCAGTCTGGAAACTGAATAGCCTCAAGCTGCCAAGGCTGCCAGATTAACCTCAATTTTTGTCCTGGTGGAATTGCCAATGAAGCCGCCCAGTCAGAATCCAGGGAGGATTAAGCCGTACGGCTGCATCAAGCAACTTTCTAGGTTCCAATTTCTTTGATCTGTAGGCTGTTTTCCCGGCCTTTTTAGCACCTTTTCAGCTTCCAGCAAGCTTCATGATCAGTTTCAGAATATGCCCAATTTCCAAGAACCATGGATGCATGCAATGCAATGCAAGGAACATAGGGCAAGTATGAGAAACGGATCCGCGCCGGAAGGCTAACCCACTCGGAAAAAGCTTTCTTTTTTTTGAAAAGGGATACCGGTATGTGGGATTGTTAGACCATCGTTTATCCCAAGCCTCGGATTAGGAAGCGATAAAGGAAGGTTAATGGTTTCCACATATATATCGGGTATCATTTTTTTTTTTGTTTTAAAAATAAAATCTTTCTCCTTTGGTTTATCTCCCCAGTGGAGTCGCCAAACTGTGAATGTGGTGACCAAGATAAGCGGCTCTCTTTTTGTTTATTTATTTTTGGAACCACTTTCTCGTGTAAGGGGGATCACCACCTCACATTAGTTTGGAAACGTCCGGTTTAATTTGAAAAACGGAGTCGCCACGCCATTTTGATTTTCTCAAAACTTTGAAAAAAAAGGATTTGGGTTCGGAGGTTAAGTTACCCTTTGAGAAGAACGGATCGTCGTTCACCCAAAGAGCCTTGCCGAAGCAAGTCTTTCAAGATCCGCTTTTCATACTTGCCTTAGTGCTTTCGTGTGTGGGATGTGTGTTTTGAAAAGGAGGGAATGTACCAAGTGATCCTCCGGGCGTATAAACCATGAGTTGGTTATCGCTCGGGATTCCTTGAATTTTTATGTATTAGGGACTTTGGTCCCCTTCTCATCTTGGACTTATGATCATCATGATGAGACCTTGGGTCACATGTGATCAAGAGAGGGACACCGTTTTTAGAGTCCAAGAATGAGACTCTTTAGAAAGGAATGACCTTTGCCTATCAATCCTACATCTTGAGACGATTTGGACTTTTTCGGGACATTTATGCTCGTCTCAAGTGATGATCGGAGATATGTGGCTAGGGCTCATCCTTTTCTAAAGGAGAATCCGTCTATGGCATCTTTAAGTGGAAGAAATGATATAAAGATAGGACCTTCACACCATCTCGCTCCAAGAGATGCTCCAAGTACCAAGGGGGACTAAGGAAGGGGTATAAAAATTGGATCTTTATGCTCATTCTATGCCTTTTTGTTCCTTAAAAAGGTCACTAGACAATCCTAGGAGAGAGATCCAACCATGAGGGACATGGGGGATGCATGTTTAAGCTAAAGATGACACTTTTAATAAAAAAGATGACATGTTAAGTGCAAAGGATGCTACTTGGTTGCAAAGGATGCTTCTTTGATGCAAAGGATGTTATTTTTAATGCAAAGGATGCAACTTTATGTGTAAAGATGTCATTTTAAGAGCAAAGGATGCTACTTTAATGCAAATATAACCTTTTTTAATGCAAAGGATGCAACTTTATGTGTAAATATGGCATTTTAAGTGCAAAGGATGCTACTTTAGATGCAAAAGGAGGGATATGGTTTACATGCCTAAAGATAGGATCTTTAATGACAATATACCAAGTACCAAGGAAGTATATAGCAATATGTAGAGCAAGGAGAAATATATCACATAAATACAAGTATTATGCAAGATAAAGAGGAGGAGAGGTTACCAATGGTGGTGTCCCTCTTTCTCCTTGAAGTTTGCCTAGGGAAGGACCAACTTTGGAAGGTTTTTGAAGAGGAGGGAGGTGGTTTTTGACACTCTCAGCCCTCTGGAATCTCGTGGTGGTATTTTGGCAGAGTAACACTACTGAAAATCCCCCCTAAAATGAATAGAGGAGGTCTCTATTTATAGGCAGTCTGGCAGCAGCTAATGAAGTCGTGCGGCTGTAACCCCATGGCTAATGAGGCCGTGCAGTTTTATCCTGAGATGACTCAGCTCATTTCTAGAACCATGCAAGGTGGCCTTCTAGAATGGATTTTCCAACAAAGGACTACGTGGAATTTTAATTCCTAGCAAGTCCTTCGCCCCTCGGAAGGTTTGGAAAAGTTCTCGAATTGCCCCTGAACTTTAGGAAAGTCCAGGGAATTGCCGGGAAACTTAACCGAAAGGCATGAGCCAGATTTGGGTACTTACAGCAAGTAAGACTTTTTAAAATTCGGGGCGAATTTTATTTAAGGGGGAGTGAGTGTAACGACCCTAACCCTAGGCACTATTTTAGCATCCCATAATATGCACTTTATGTTATTTGTTGATATTATGTGCTCACTTTATGTCTTTAATTGTTTATAAAAATTAGGATGGTTGTGAAATAACTTTGAAGCTTTAGGGTTCAATTAGAAATAAGATAAAGTGTTGGGGTGAAGTTATAATAATTAAAAATAAATAAAATGTTATGTGTAGTCAAGGTGGGTTGTGTAAAGATGTGAAGTAGGGGGTTTAGTTGTATCCTTTAAACTTGAGAGGACTTAATTGTATTTGGTTGAAAGATTTCAAATAATTTAGTTATGGGGAGGCCATACTTCACTTTTCCCCATCCCCTCCTTTAGTCAATCTCCACATACTTCCTCCATCATCCTCCTCAATTAAAAATCTCCATGGAAACTCTTTCTTAAACCTCCCCTTCCAAAATTCTTAGCAAATTCAATCCTTCTCCATTTTTCGATCCGGTTGTACTTTCTTGTTCGGGGCGACGAGGGGAACGCATCAAGCTAGAGAAATCGTTGTTTCATCTCATATTGCTAATGTGAGTTATTATGACTTTCCTTCAATTAAATGTTCATGAAATATTTGATGTTGATATTATTGTTATAATTGTTGTTTGAGATGTTAGAACATTTTCTTGAAGTTGAGAAATGGAGTAATGACCTAGAATTATGTTGTTGTTAATGGAAGTTGATAAAGAGTGTAAGAATGTGGTTTGAGTTAGAATAAGAATGTAAATTTGAAATGTGGTGGTGAAATGAGTAGGAAATCAAATTATAAGTAGTCTAGGTTTATACTACTTTGGGTTTAAATGATTTAGAATGAGGTTTTTCAAAGTTAGCAACCCCTTTTAGGTTCACAAAATAGAGGAAGTTTGGTTGGATTTTGGTTTCTTGGATTATTGCTTGAAACCAGCTGCTGATGTCTGATTCTGGCCGTGGCACGAGTCGTGCCCCTTAGCACGAGTCGTGCCCATGGACAATTCGTGGAAACGACTCGTGAATTTAGGGTAAATCGTTCTGATCACTTTGGGGCTGAAATGGCACGAGTCGTGCTATAGAGCACGAGTCGTGCCATGCTCTGTTTACTGAACCATTTTTAGAGCTGTTTAAACCTATTCAAACTAGAACCAAAATGAACCCTCTTCAACCTAGATTAAAGTAGAATACTTGGGCTACACAATGACACCTTATTTGGTTAAAATGGAATTGTGAAAGTACTTTAAATATTACTCGGAAAACGCTTGGCAGCCATGTTTGGCAGCTTAACAAATGTGACTCCAACTTGGTAAATTTAGCTTGGACCTTTATAGAGGCCATGTATTGTTGTATATTGACTATGTAGGGTTGGTTGATGATACCTTGTTGCCTTACTTGAATACACATTCATTGATTGTGCTATGCATAGTGTATTAAATAAATGTTGCACTATAATATTGGTTGAACATGAGTATAATTTACCATGTGGTTACATTTCATATCCCTTTTGTGGATTTTATTTCAAGTAACTGTTATGTGCTTGAACTTGTGTTAATCAGCTGATGTTGGGGGTATAGCGTAATACGATCAATTATGGAAAGTGTGACCTAATGTGATCGGATTATGCTATACCTGTGATCGTCCCCTTCTGTGGCCACAGACTGGGGTTATAGCATCTGTATTGAGCCAAAAGCCTTACAGAGTTGCTACTATCTTATATGGTTTCCTGAAAAACGGGTCTTATAAGAAGTGAATAATGCTCAAGCAGTTCACTAATTAGTGGAGTTTTATCTCCAATGTTGTACGACTATTGTTCAGACGGGAAAAGGTAAACTGAGGTAATGTAAGGTGTTTACAGCTTTCCTAATGTGTTATATGCACCTTGTTATGTGTTGCATCTTATTTGGCATATTGCTGCATTCATAATAGCTTGCTGAGATTTATTCTCACCCCTCTCCCTTTAATGTTTTTAGATCCCGAGACAGGCGGACCGGCCAAGTAAGGACGGAGAGGAGTTTGGAAGTGGTATTTTGGGATTGTCGGGGTATGTATAGGTTGGCGTAGAAAGTTGTATTTTGGTATAATTCCTTTATGGAGTTGTGTATATAAAAACTTAGTTTCTGCATTATAACCGAAATCTTTTGTAACTAAAACAGGTTGTTACTTTCAAAGTTGTTCAACTCTTCCTCCAATGTGGAGAGGAGTGGAGTTATTTTGAAATGGTTATATTAATTATGTTTAAGTATGTATGTTAAATCAAAGTTTTAAAAATTTAAGAAGTTTGGAGTTAGTTTGGGGACGCTCCAGCTCGGGACACGTGTTGGTTCCGGGTCGGGGTCATCACAACTTAGGTGTCAGACATAGTATGATTCGTGAATTGATCATGAATGGTGTGATTTCAGTTGAGTTTGTTCGGTCGCAAAAAAATTTGGCGGACCACTTGACGAAGGGGTTAGCAAGAGACTTAGTAAATCAGTCTGCAATGGGGATGGGATTAAAGTCCTTTTAATCCTCTAATTGTGAGATACCCAATTCCCTTAATACAATGTTAGAAGCTTGAATTCAATGTGGAAAGCTCGCAGTTGGAGATTGGAACACATGTTATTATCTTTCCCAATGTATGTGTTCAGACCTGCAAGTAATGGTTAGGTTGAAGAATATCTTCTTAATAGTTCCTTTGGAAAATTGCAACTGCAGGTGCAAGATTAAAGGAACTACCTATGTGGACATGAAGTTTTGCCGCTTCAAGAAGTAGGACTTGGCTTCCTATATGTTTACTATTGGATATGGACACATGGCTTGTAATAGTGTCAAGAATAAACAAAGAGAATTGTTTGAAACTTATGTGTATAGTATCTTCAGGTATTCATATGAGTTGACGGGTTCAATCGTTGGGGCACCCCGATTCTCGAGTATTTGAAATGTGTATTATACTAAGATGAAAATTCAATCGCAAGACATTTTCATTTATGCATTCATTTGTTTCGTTATTTATAAGATTAGTAAATCAAAGGATTACACTAAAATGGAGGGGATTTGTTGGTGATTTTAGTGTCATCAACTATTTTATTGTAATGGTGATTTACTAGAGATCAATGTGATTCGTATTAGACTCGAATACGAGTAAGGGAAAGTGTGGAGTACACACTCGTTTGAGCTAAAATGAAATCAACCTCGAATAAAGAAGTAAAGGTTAAAAGGTAGTACATTTGACTTTGCTAATGTGCTCGGCCGAGCAGAGCCTTGACTCGCCCGAGCATAGCTTAGCAGATTGTCAAAAGTTTTTGGATAGTCATGCTCGGCTGAGGCATATGCCTTGCTCGGCCGAGCAGAATGATTGACACGGCCGTGCAGTTCAAATGACACGGTCGTGCATCTGGGCAAAAAGTCTTTGGACATCTTTGCTCGGCCGAGCGAGTCCCTTGACTCGGCCGAGCAGTTCCTGAACTGGTGTCATTTCAAACTGAAAAGACACAATGGTTGGCTAAAGTCATGGCTATTGATTATACCCTTTAACTGATACCTTTCCATCTGTATATATACAGAGTTTGATCTCCTTTGTACACAGAAGAAAACATAAGAGTGATACAACAACAACGAAAACACAAAGCAATTCTAAAGTTTAGATTTGTCTTCTTTGCCTAGAAACAAATTGTGTGATTGTCTTATCCCAATAGAGATTTCGTGTAACCCAGGCAATAAGGGCCGAAATACTTTATTCGAAAAGTGGATTATACACGATTCAATCATATATCTGGCCTTGTTATCAAGATCGAGACCCTATATCCCTAACAAAGGTTAGGTGCTTACCATAAAGATGTAACGCCAAGCTATCTCCATGGATGTAGTCTGCAAAAATGAGCCTCTCTTGTTCCCGTGGACCCCAATAGTATGCTCTCAAAGGAACAACATTTGGATGACTTAACGATCCAATCTTCTTAACTTCCTTAGCAAATTCTTTCTTATGCTTCACCAATCCCACCCACAACCACTTTACAGTCAACATATGCCCATTACCCAGAGTAGCTTTATACAAAGTTTCATGGCTGCTTCTACCAAGAACCTCAGCTAGAGCTCGAGATAACTCCTCAGTCGTAAATGCTAGAGAAGTATTCAGAAAAAACAATTCTCCAACCAAACGATCTGGTGAATACACATCCAATGTAACTGGTTGGTCAATTGCATCAATGAAACGGGGTGAGGAAGCTATTGGAGAACCTGAAGAGGACTTCCTTTCAAATGTAGTAGGATCAATATCTAACAGGTTGGGTATTGATGATACCGAACTAGCTGCCAAACCCTCAGGCAACACATGCTCTGAAATTTCAGCACCCCTAGATAATGACCCTGACTTAGAAGTTAGCAAGTGGTCATTCGAAAAACTCAATGAAGTCTTATAATACCTTAGCTGATAAAATCATCACGTTAGGTTACTATTGGCCAAACCATAGAGAGGACGCGCAAGCCTACGTAAGAAAATGTGACAAGTGTCAGAGATACTCTGACATTCCTAGACTCCCAGCAATTGAGCAAACTCTTATAATACCTATGTGGCCATTTGACATGTGGGGAATCGACATCATCGGACCCTTCCCCCTGTAGGTGTTAGTGCCCTAGGCCTATAGAGATAGACTTAAATGTAATGTCATTATTCATTTATATAAGAGATTGTTATTTTGATTATTATATATGTTTGCATGTTTATTGTAATAATCGCGTCCCTAGAACTTAAGAAGCACTAGTATGAATTTTAATGGATAATCATGTGATGATTATATGCATAGGGATGCTCATTAAATTCATGGGTACTTGTTAGAGAACAAGGTACTAGACTTGACCCGTTATGAGATTTATGTCATAGTCAAATGTCATAATTAAATCTCATATAGTTGTATCATTGATATCCTTTGACCTGAGATTATCATCGTCTTCCACTCGATGAATATTGTGTTTGATATAGTTTAACGTTATCTTTAACCAGATAACAATAAGGGCTATTATTGGCATGATAGAATTCTTGTTGGGAAAAATGATAAGTCAAGATGGAATTTTGTCCCTCGTAAAGAGAGATGTTTGCTAGGCCACTCGTAAGTAAGATTGATGATGTACATGGCCATGTCCGAATGAATTAATGTGATTAATAACATTCGATTGATCAATTTACTTGGTAACGAGAAAGCATTGAACAATATGAGTTGACGTGAACCATGACTCATGTTCAATATAACATCGTGTGACAATGGGATTGTGATATGTTCTATGTAGGAAATTAAACTTGATATTATATTATTTGGGTAGGCATGAAGGCTTGCTAGAGTCCGCTCATGTCTTATGAGGATCAATGTGATCGAACTCATTGCCAACATAATATAGTCCTATGGGGTCACACACATCGAACGAATTGTCAAAAATGGAAAATATGGAGTTTTTGTACTGAGGGGACGACTCGTCCCTTAGCCAGAACCAACTATTCCCTTGGCCGGGGACGAGTGTTTCAGAGGTTGTGTCCTAGGGAACGACTCGTCCCATATGGGACGACATGTGCCCAAAGGATGACTCGTGCCAAGATTTGTACTAACTATTCCCCTTAAGGGGGACGAGTGTATCTGAGGCAGTGTGAAAGGGGACGACTCATGCCCTATGGGACGAGTCGTCCCGTCGGCGCTGGCAGATACGTAACTGCTTCGAAATTAGGATTTTCCAAATAGGAAAAGGTATTTATAGAGTATAAATACTGCCTCCCTTTTGCCCTAGCAGATACATACGAAATTTGGGTTTAGAGAAACACAAATTGAGAGTTTTCAATTGAGAATTGAGAATTAAAACACAACCAATTCCATATTTTTCATAGATTGAAAGGGGTTTCAATCAAGGGATCTAGCAATCCACCTAGAAGAGTTCTAGGGTTCGTTCAACGTGTGGATACACATAGAGGATCTTCGCAATTCAAGATCTTAAGTTCATGATTCAAGCTTCGTTCATCAAATCCGGAATTGGAACAAGTTTGTCAAAGACAAAGGGCATCAAGGTTGGTAATTCTATATCATCTTATTTAATTAATCATCTAGAACGGATCCATGGCTACGGGTTTTCGTGTTAATTTACTTTCTTCCGCTGCGCATGGACCCACGAATTCTAACAGTGGTATCAAAGCCCCGTTCATAATGTTTATTTTAGATAATCATGATAGTTATATATTGAGATTATGTGAATTACCATGATGAATATGATTTAGAATATGAATTTATATGGGTTTTGCTTATGGAAGTAATTGTATATTTTAATATGCCATGATTATGAAGAGTTGAATTGTATGATTAATATGATTAATCTAGATTATGGGATATCAATTTCATTAATATGATTATTGTTGATTGATAAATTTCTAGATCTTGAACAAATAGTTTGTTGTAGGGATTTTGTTCATATTAAATAAGATTTTGCATGAATCATTAAACCCTAATTGAATAGAAATTTTGATGTTAAGATCAAATATGATTTGTGATGCATCATCCCATGTTCATAATTATGCTCATATAGTTTTCATGATCAATCTTGCCATGTTAATTAATATACATGAAAAATTGAACCTTCATTGAAATTTAAGTTTGTTTATGCCACCCATGTTTAAACACTTGTGAATACACGGATAGTTTTATGTAGGCTACGCCATAGCGAGGTACATTAATTCTATCTTTGTATGATCAAGATGAGGAAACGGTGATTCTTATACGTTTAAAATGGTTGAACTTAATTAGGCTATCAAAACAGTTTTGGGCCTAAGGCATAAGATGAGATTGAAACATGTGACATATGATGTCTATAATCTCATAAAGGATCTAAGAGTCATATGGAGATATGATTGATAAATGTTATCTACCTTTTTAGTTTAATTTTGAGCAGTCGTGCCATAGCCGACTTGAAATTAAATTAAAGTTGGGTCTTAGCCTATTAAATTATATTATGCATATTTGTATAAGAAGGTTATATAATTTAGTGGGAGTATTTATGAAATACGTTATTTAATCTCTTAAATGAAATCGGTACTTATATGTGTTCATATATGTTGCATATCTTTGTAGATCAATGGCATCAAACACTAATCAAACTCTATCACTGCGATCAGTCCTTGAGAAGGACAAGTTGGAAGAGAATGGCAACAACTATATGGATTGGATTCGCAGTTTGAGAATTGTTCTCAAACAAGAAAGGAAGTTGTACATTCTCGATGGACCTGTTCCATCCGAGCCTGCTGCTAATGCACCTCGAGCTGAAAAGGACAAACATAAGAAACATATGGATGATTCTATTGATGTTGGTTGCTTGATGCTCGCTACCATGTGCAAGGCCCTTCAGAAGGACCTTGAACACATGGATGCTTATGGTTTAGGAAACCATTTGAAGGAAATGTTCCAAGTGCAAGCACGTCAGGAAAGGTTTGACACCATGAAGGCTCTTCATTCATGCAAGATGATTGAAGGACAAGCTGTTGGGCCTCATGTGTTGAAATGAAGGGTCACCTAAAACATCTTGAGAGGCTTGGATATCCTATCCAGTTGGACCTGGCTACGGATATGATATTGAATTCACTCCCGAAAAGTTATAATCAGTTTGTTATGAATTATAACATGAATGGGATGAATAAAACTCTGTCTGAACTGCATGGAATGCTTAAGAATGCAGAGAACAATATAGCCAAGAAAACCAATCAAGTATTGATGGTGAATAAAGGAAAGGGGTTCAAGAAAACCAAGGTTAAAGCAAAAGTTGTTAAACCGGAGGCAAAGGTTGCCATTGTTGAGAAGCCTCAACCCAAATCCCAAAAGGATGTGGTTTGCTACCATTGCAAGGAAACTGGGCATTGGAGGCGTAACTGCAAAGCTTATCAGGAAGGACTGAAGAAGAAGGGCAATAAGATTGTCATGACTTCAGGTATCTATAGGATAGATATTTTACTTTCTACTTCTAGTTCTTGGGTATTGGATACCGGATGTGGATCTCACATTTGTTTAAATGTGCAGGGACTAAAGAATAGAAGGTTACTCAAAGAAGGTGAAGTAGACCTACGTGTGGGAAATGGAGCAAGAGTTGATGCATTAGCCGTAGGAACTTATGAAGTCACTTTACCTAGCGGACTAATACTAGTTTTGAATAATTGTTATTATGTTCCGGATTTGAGTAGAAACATTATTTCAATTTCTTGTTTGGATAATAAAGGATATAGTTTTCTTATTAAGAATAAAAATTTTCTATTTATTTAAATGATATGCTTTATTGTATTGCAAATTCATTTAATGGCCTTTATTTCCTTGATGTTGAAAATAATGTTGAAAATGTCTATCATGTAAATAAGAAATCTAAACCAAATAATGTGAACAACACATATATATGGCACTGCCGTCTCGGTCATATAAATGAGAAACGCGTTTCTAAACTCCACAAAGATGGATATTTAGACTCACATGATTATGAATCATATGATGTTTGCGAGTCTTGTTTATTGGGCAAGATGACTAAGGCACCTTTTACTAAGAGTAGTGAAAGGACTAGTGATTTGTTGGCTCTTGTACATACTGATGTATGTGGACCAATAAATAGCATTGCTAGGGGAGGATTTCGGTACTTCATAACATTCACTAATGACTTATCCAGATATGGCTATGTCTATCTAATGAAGTACAAAAGTGAAGCATTTGAGATATTTAGAATATTTCAAAATGAAGTACAAAATCAACTTGGCAAAACTATTAAAGTACTTCGATCTGATCGAGGTGGTGAATATTTAAGCCAAGAATTTGACAATCATCTTAAAAGTTGTGGAATGGTTTCAGAACTTACTCCACCCGGAACACCACAATGGAATTGTGTGTCCGAGAGGAGAAATCGAAGTCTATTGGATATGGTTCGATCGATGATGAGTCAAGTTAACCTTCCTATTTCCTTTTGGGGATATGCACTAGAGACTGCTGCTTTCACACTTAACAGGGTCCCTACTAAATCGGCTCCTAAGACCCCACATGAGATGTGGCATGGAAGAAAACCTAGTTTGTCTTTCATGAAGATTTGGGGATGTGAAGCTTATGTCAAGAAATTGGTTTCTGAAAATAAGCTTGCACCCAGATCCGATAAATGTATTTTCGTTGGTTATCCTAAGGAAACGAAAGGATATCAATTTTACAACCGATCCGAGAACAAAGTGTTTGTTGCTCGACATGGTGTCTTTCTAGAGAAAGAGTTTCTCTCTAAAGAAACTAGTGGGAGTAAAATTGATCTTGAAGAAATTCAAGAACCCGAAAATAACATGGAACCAATAGTAGAGACGGAACCAAGTTCACAAGGAGTTGTGGAACCGGTTCAAGATACACAAGTTCTTCGCAGATCGGATAGATTACGATCCGAACCTGAGAGATATGGATTTCTCATGACGGAAAGTAATGAAGTAGAAATCATTGAGAATGATGAACCTACTTCCTATCAAGAGGCGATGTCCACTCCTGATTCGGACAAGTGGCTAGGAGCCATGGAATCCGAGATCAAATCCATGTACGATAATCAAGTTTGGAACTTGATTGATCCACCTGAAGGTGTAAAAACCATAGGGTGCAAATGGGTTTTCAAAAAGAAAACCGACATGGATGGGAAGGTACATACTTACAAGGCTAGGCTTGTTGCTAAGGGGTATAGGCAAATTCATGGTGTTGACTATGATGAAACCTTTTCGCCTGTAGCAATGCTTAAGTCTATTAGAATCTTAATTGCCATAGCCGCATATTATGACTATGAGATATGGCAAATGGATGTCAAAACAGCGTTTCTTAACGAAAACCTACTTGAGGATGTATACATGATACAGCCTGAAGGGTTTGTCGATCCAAAGAATTCTAATAAAGTATGTAAGTTGCAGAGATCCATTTATGGATTAAAGCAAGCCTCGAGGAGTTGGAATCTACGTTTTGATGAATCAGTCAAAGAGTTTGGCTTCATCAAGAACGAAGATGAGCCTTGTGTATACAAGAAAATAAGTGGGAGCATAGTACTATTTCTGGTGTTATATGTCGATGACATCTTACTCATTGGAAACAATGTTCCTGCGCTTGAGACTGTCAAGTCCTGGTTAGGAAAATGTTTCTCAATGAAAGATATGGGTGAAGCGGCTTATATCCTTGGTATCAAGATCTATAGAGATAGATCAAGAAGGATGATTGGTTTAAGTCAAAGTACATACATTGACAAGGTCCTTAGAAGATTCCGCATGGAAAATTCTAAGAGAGGGAACTTGCCAATGGGCCATGGCATTACTCTTAGCAAGACTCATTGTCCTAAGACAAATGATGAGCGAAAGAGAATGAATGATATTCCATATGCTTTAGCAATTGGGTCTATCATGTATGCCATGTTATGTACTAGACCTGATGTCTCGTATGCTCTGAGCATGACGAGTAGATACCAATCTGATCCTGGTGAGAACCATTGGATAGCAGTCAAGAATATCCTTAAGTACTTGAGAAGAACTAAGGATGTATTCTTGGTATTTGGAGGAATGGAAGATGATCTTGTTGTAAGGGGTTACACAGATGCTAGCTTCCAAATCGACAAAGATGACTTTAGATCGCAGTCTGGGTTTGTGTTTATGCTAAATGGAGGTGTCGTTTGTTGGAAGAGTTCCAAGCAAAGCATTGTTGCTGATTCTACAACCGAAGTCGAATATACAGCAGCATCGGATGCAGCTAAGGAGGCGGTTTGGATCAAGAAGTTCGTTAGTGACTTAGAAGTCGTTCCGAGTATCACTAACCCGATAGAGCTTTACTGTGACAATAATGGTGCTATTGCCCAAGCAAAAGAACCAATGTCACATCAACGATCCAAACACATTCTGAGACGTTTCCACCTCATTCGAGAAATCTATGAAAGGAAAGACGTTAAGATATGCAAGGTACCAACGGATGACAACATTGGGGATCCACTCACCAAGCCTTTGCCACAAGCTAAACATGATGGTCATGTTAGGTCGGGGTATAAGATACATGAATGATTGGGCCTAGTGCAAGTGGGAGACTGTAGGTGTTAGTGCCCTAGGCCTATAGAGATAGACTTAAATGTAATGTCATTATTCATTTATATAAGAGATTGTTATTTTGATTATTATATATGTTTGCATGTTTATTGTAATAATCGTGTCCCTAGTACTTAAGAAAAACTAGTATGAAGTTTAATGGATAATCATGTGATGATTATATGCATGGGGATGCTCATTAAATTCATGGGTACTTGTTAGAGAACAAGGTACTGGACTTGACCCGTTATGAGATTTATGTCATGATCAAATGTCATAATTAAATCTCATATAGTTGTATCATTGATATCCTTTGATCTAAGATTATCATCGTCTTCCACCCGATAAATATTGTGTTTGATATAGTTTAACGTTATCTTTAACCGGATAACAATAAGGGCTATTATTGGCATGATAGGATTCTTGTTGGGAAGAATGATAAGTCAAGATGGAATTTTGTCCCTCGTAAAGAGAGATGTTTGCTAGGCCACTCGTAAGTAAGATTGATGATGTACATGGCCATGTCCGAATGAATTAATGTGATTAATAACATTCGATTGATCAATTTACTTGGTAACGAGAAAGCATTGAACAATATGAGTTGACGTGGACCATGACTCATGTTCAATATAACATCGTGTAACAATGGGATTGTGATATGTTCTATGTAGGAAATTAAACTTGATATTATATTATTTGGGTAGGCATGATGGCTTGCTAGAGTCCGCTAATGTCTTATGAGGATCGATGTGATCGAACTCATTGCCCACATAATATAGTCCTTTGGGGTCACACACATCGAATGAATTGTCAAAAATGGAAAATATGGAGTTTTTGTACTGAGGGGACGACTCGTCCCTTGGCCAGAACCAGCTATTTCCTTAGCCGGGGACGAGTGTTTCAGAGGTTGTGTCCTGGGGAACGACTCGTCCCATATGGGACGACTCGTGCCCAAAGGACGACTCGTGCCCAAGATTTGTACTAACTATTCCCCTTAAGGGGGACGAGTGTATCTGAGGCAGTGTGAAAGGGGACGGCTCGTGCTGTATGGGACGAGTCGTCCCGTCGGCGCTGGCAGATACATAACTGCTTCGAAATTAGGGTTTTCCAAATAGGAAAAGGTATTTATAGAGTATAAATACTGCCTCCCTTTTGCCCTAGCAGATACATACAAAATTTGGGTTTAGAGAAACACAAATTGAGAGTTTTCAATTGAGAATTGAGAATCAAAACACAACCAATTCCATATTTTTCATAGATTGAAAGGGGTTTCAATCAAGGGATCTAGCAATCCACCTAGAAGAGTTCTAGGGTTCGTTCAACGTGTGGATACACATAGAGGATCTTCGCAATTCAAGATCTTAAGTTCGTGATTCAAGCTTCGTTCATCAAGGATTCACAAGTTCATCAAATCCGAAATTGGAACAAGTTTGTCAAAGACAAAGGGCATCAAGGTTGGTAATTCTATCTCATCTTATTTAATTAATCATCTAGAACAGATCCATGGCTCCGGGTTTTCGTGTTAATTTGCTTTCTTCCGCTGCGCATGGACCCACGAAACCAAACACCCCCCTCCCGTCCGAGGTAATTGCAAGTATGTGATTGTGGCAGTTGACTACTTCTCTAAATGAATTGAAGCAAAGGCCTTAACCAAAATAACGAAAGAGAACGCAATCAACTTCGTCTATGACTTCATTTGGTACCGTTTTGGGGTCCCACACATTATCATTTCAAATCATGGTCTCCAGTTTTCTAAGGCATTCACAACAAAACTGAACAGACTCGTAGTCTGACAAATCAAGTCATATGTAAGCAGACCACAATGCAACGGACAAGCGAAAGCACTTTGTATTTAAAATATTAATTATTCAAGAATATGTTAATTATTTTGGAAAAAGAATAAATTTTTAGCACTTTGTATTTAAAATTTTGCATTTAACCCCTTACAAACTAATAACCATTATAAACTAGCTCATTTGTCATTATTTGCTTGGCACATTATCTATTTTGTTAACTTTTCTAACGCTCGTTAATGTTAGAGAGCAAAGTGGGATAATTTGAAAGTGTAGTTATCAAATAGAATGACTTTTCAAACGTAGTGAAATGTGGAAATCATGGATACTTTTTTAGGAGGGTAAACATATTTTAGCCTATACTCCCTCCGTCCCACTATACTTGACACCCAAGGGGTGGGTTCAAAAACCAAGGAAAAAGAATAAAATAAAAAAAATGTGTGGTGGAAAATGAAGAGAGAGAATGAGTGGGGTAAATAGTAGTGTTGGTTGAATAAATATGTGGTAGAAAATGAAGAGAGAGAATGAGTGGTGGGGTAGAGTGAATATAAAAATATAAAAACTTGGTTATTTTTGGAAGGTGTCAAGTATAGTGGGACGGCCCAAAATGGAAAGAAGTGTCAAGTATAGTGGGACGGAGGGAGTATATTATATGAGCTGGTCTCCCATGAGAACAGCTATATCCGTCTCATAGATGAGACGGGTCGGAATGACCCGAAGCCCGGACACATCTCGTGTGAGTTCACACGAGACACATCTCGTGTGAGTTTACACGAGACACATCTCGTGTGAACTCACACGAGATGTGTCTCGTGTGAGTTCACACTAGATGTGTCTCGTGTAAACTCACACGAGATGTGTCTCGTGTATATAGGAAAAAATACTATTACTTTTCTGTATATATGTATTAATGTATACAAACTATTACTTTATATGCATACAATTATTACATTATGTTATAGTAACTATTACTTTTCACAAGGTTTGGTTGCATTGGATCAAGCGTGGAATGAGCACAGGCGGCTGATCGCAGCGCGGCGCATCGATCCGGCCCGTCTCATGAAAGAGACGGGTATTCATGTTCTCACATGAATTTTTGTCGTATTATATAGATGAGAAAAAACAAAGGTTTTTCTTTTAGTCGAGGCTCTGAAAAGGGCAGCTCAAGTTTCTATACGATCCCTCACTTCCAAAACAAAAATTACTTCTTTTCCTCTGTTTTTTTTTCCTTTTGAATATCTCATAATAAATATTATTATCTCAAAATTTTATAATATTTTCTTATTTCATACAACATACTTGACATTTTCACAACAACATTGTACATATTAATCTCTCCTACAATTTCTCTTTCACTCTACTTTTTAAGATCCCGAATCACTCTTATCTTGGATTTGCTCTAGGGATGTGTAAAATTTCGTTAGTGAATACTTCCTCTTCGACCATTTTAAGAAAAGTAAAATTAAGATTTAATTGGGAATATTATTATAGATGAAGAGAAAATGAGTGCTGAAGAAGTGTTGTGAGTGTGAAAAATTAAATAGGAGAGAGAATGAAAGTGAGATGAATAGTTAGGAGAGAGAGAATGTTGTGAGTGTAAAAGAAAGAGGAGAGAAGAATGAGTGGGGTAGAAAGAAGTATAAAAATAATAAAAACTTTCCTTTTTAGAAAAGTGTGACTTTAAAGTGGGACGCCCAAAATAATAAAATGGGTAAGATTTTATGGGAAGGAGGGAGTATAAAATTCAACTACAAAAATGTAAAATATTTGTAGAGCACAAATGTAAAATTTCACTGTTAGATTCAACGACAAAGACTTGTGTGCGACTGTCTCACACCGTGAGACGGGTGTGAGATGGGTCAGCCCGCCCACACAGCCCTTGCCAAGTGTCATTTAAAAAAAAAAAAAAAAAACCTTCAACAATTTTAAAATAGACAAAAACTCATGTGAGAACAGAGAAACCCGTCTCATCCATGAGGCCAGGTCGGATCCATAACCATGGCCGTCCAATAATACCCACTTCACCCTCTCTCTCTCCATCACTCTCTCTCTCTATACGCAGTAATAACGAGGATCCCTCCCAATCGTCTTCTCGGCAAATCCTACCTTCAACCTACACGCGGCGACCCAAAAATCCATCTCTTCCACTAATTTCATTCCCGTGAAACTCGATGTCTTTTCCACTTGGTATGTAGCTCCTCAAGCCCTAACCACAGGGTTCCATTTGTTGATCGAGGGGTTTAAATCGTCGATGACATTGCTCTCGTCGCGGTCGCCTAGAAACTTGAATCGAAGCTTGATTAATCCAGGATGACATCTTTACATTCGAGGATGCGATTACAATCACCGCTCATCACCATGGATTTCCTAAGGATCCCCGTCCCTTCAGATGAAAGAGATGGTCGAGACCTATGTCCAAATCGCGGCCTGTCCTCGGAAGGTCTTCTCTCACTCTCTTTCTTATATTAGTCCCTCAATATTCTTGATCAATTTGCGGCATTTGTCGATCCGAGGTTTTGGGTTATGGATTTGGGTGTTATTACATTGCGTTGATAATGCTTGGAATCCCAAATGTTTTTGTGTTTAGTCTGTGAGGGAGATGGGTATAGATCAACTTCTGAGTTGCTAGCTTGATTTTCATAGTGAGGCATCAATTTTATGTTGATGCTTCTTTGGTATATTTGGTTTGATGGAGTAATAGTGTTAGGAACTGTTTTAATTTTGAGTAATACTTCTCATTTGTTTAAGTAATAGTTTGTATTGCTATAAGTAATAGTACTACACTTGTGAAGTAATAGTGTTATTTTTTAAGCGTAATAGTTTTAGGAGCATTTTCATTTTGAGTAATACTTCTCATTTGTTTAAGTAATAGTTGGTATTGCTATAAGTAATAGTACTACACTTGTGAAGTAATAGTGTTATTATTTTTTTTTAACTAATAATAGTTTTAGGAACTGTTTTCATTTTGAGTAATACTTCTCATTTGTTTAAGTAATACTCCCTCCGTCCCGCTAATATCCGCACTAACACTGTTTGCGCGGGAATTAAGGAATATGATATTTTAATAAAATGTTGTGAGTGTAAAAGTAAAGTAGGAGAGAGAATGAGTGGAGGGTGTAATAAATTATAATGGTGTTGTGAGTATTAAAATAATGTAGGAGAGAGAATGAGTGGGGTTGGGTGAATATTTTATTAATATAAAGTTTCCTTTTTGAGAGTGTGCGGATATTAGCGGGACGCCCAAAAAGGAAAGTGTGCGGATATTAGCGGGACGGAGGGAGTAGTTGGTATTGCTATAAGTAATAGTACTACACTTGTGAAGTAATAGTGTTATTATTATTTTTTTAACTAATAATAGTTTTAGGAACTGTTTTCATTTTGAGTAATACTTCTCATTTGTTTAAGTAATAGTTGGTATTGCTATAAGTAATAGTACTACACTTGTGAAGTAATAGTGTTATTTTTTTTTTTTAACTAATAATAGTTTTAGGAACTGTTTTCATTTTGAGTAATACTTCTCATTTGTTTAAGTAATAGTTGGTATTGCTATAAGTAATAGTACTACACTTGTGAAGTAATAGTGTTATTATTATTTTTTTAACTAATAATAGTTTTAGGAACTGTTTTCATTTTGAGTAATACTTCTCATTTGTTTAAGTAATAGTTGATATTGCAAAACAGGTATTACGTTTACTTATGAACAATGTTACTTTATATGTATACGGTCATTACATTAAGAGATGGTAAGCTATTACTTTTTCTAAACATTTGAAAAGCAGAAAAATAATATAAAAACTAAAAAAAAAAAAAAAAATATTCTAACCCAACACAACAGTCATTACATTAAGAAAAAATATTCAAATAATAGTACATAATAAAAAAATAATAAAAAAAAGCAAAAAGAAAAAATAATAAATAATAAAAAAAGCAAAAAGAAAAAAATAATAAAAAGAAAAAAATAATAAAAAAAATAATGAAAATAAAAAAATAATAAAAAAAGCAAAAAGAAAAGAAATAATAAAAAACTAGAAAGAGAGAAATCACAGCATAGTAAGAGTTGGGGCTGGGGCGTGACCTTTTGCTTCTTTGATTTACAAGAGTGGAAATAGTGCAGGTCATGGGTCATGGATCATGGGTTATTCCGACCGTCTCACCATGAGACGGTGTATTGTTCTCACAGGGAGACCCAACTCAAATAAAATATCTTGGGATTTTGAAGTCAAAAAAAAAAAAATCAAAAACACCATTGTGTTCATTTGTACGAGACGAATCAAAGTAGCAGCATGATGATATGGTTTTAATTATTTTTATAAAATCATATTTTGTAACAAACAAAAAAATTGAGTTGTTCATCGCCTAAAATGTAACATTTACTATGAAGGAAAGTAACCGTTAAAATTCAGAAGTGTGAATTTTTATTATAAAATGTAACTGTAGTTTTGAATAAAATTTTAAATAATTTGATTATTTTTTTTAGAGAAAGCAATAATTGAAATGTAACAGCTTTTTATTATAGAATGTAACTGTAGTTTTGCATAAAATTTTAAAAGTTTGATTATTTTTTTTAGAGAAAGTAAAATTGAAATGTAACAGAATATATATGTGAGTATAATTTGTTATACAAATAAATGTAACAATTTTTGTAGAGTAAATGTCACATGTTTTCTTTTTAAAAAAGTACGATTTTCAACAAATGAATACTATATAACAGTTTTATTATAAAATGTACCTGTAGTTTTGCAGTAATTCTTATATTATCATTTAATTCTTTTACTGCAAAACTATGCTTACATTTCATAATAAAAAATGTTATATTTAAAAAAGAAAAGTAAGAATATTTCACAAATGATTTTAACAATTTTTATTATAAAATGTAACAGTAATTTTGCAGTGAATCTTATGTTATCCTTAATCCCTTTTCTGCAAAACTATGTTTATATTTCAGAATAAAAATTGTTACATTTCAAAAAAAAAATGTTACATTTCTTTATAATAAATGTTACATTTATTGACGAGGAAAAAAATAGCAGAAAAAAAAACGGGTGAAACGGCGGACTGACAGCCGTCGACGGGTGGACGACCCGTTTCACAGAGTGAGGTGGTCACACAAAAGACCACCTCTAGATTCAACTCCTATACTAGTTGAAACACATGTAAAATAAGTGATTATGCCTTTAGAAAATTATATTTGCATAAACCACAAATATTTTATATTCACTGATCGAATTTTACATACATTAGTTAAATGTTACCGCAACAAAAAAGGAGGAACAACAACGGAAAGGAGAAGCGAACTTGAGAGGAGCGGTGTCAAATTTTCACTCTTTTTATCCACAACATCTATTCAACTATCAATATTATTATTATTCTTTTACTTAATTTATGTGCATTTAATTTTGGTAAAATTTGTTATAGGTCGGAGAGGAAGTATGTTAGTAAGACTGTATTGTCCACGATTATTTCAGTTCATTACTTGAACAGATTTAAATAATTCAGCTTTGAGCATTTAAATAATGCTTCTTAATCATTCAGCATCCATTATGTTTGGTTGCAGGCTTTGCTTTCTGCTGCAATCAACTGGAACCTCAAAATATCCGTATATTAAACAATACTCCCTCCGTTCCAATAGTAGCTTCCCATTTTGGGTGTCCCGTTAATAGCTTCCACTTTCCTTTTTTGGCAAAGAAATCTTTACTATTCCCTCCACTCATTCTCTCTCCTACATTATTTTAATACTCACAACACCATTATAATTTACTATTCCCTCCACTCATTCTCTCTCCTATTTTCAAATTACACTCACAACATTTTTTCTTCCCACCCATTTATTAATTTGCGTGCAAGGCAAAAAACGGGCAGCTTCTATTGGGACGGAGGGAGTATATGTTTTTATGATCAGGCCCAGCTTAATTAACAGTTAGAAAAAAAAAAAAAAACAGTTGTTTAAAGCCCCACAAAAAATAAGTGATTTGGGGGCCAGATCATCCATACCATATTGGTTCAAGTTTTCATCTCTTAAACCTAATTTAAAACAAGACAGTCTCATTTAATCAGCGATTAATTAACGGAAACACAATTCTGAAACCGTATTAAAAAAGAAAAACACAAGATTTTGGGGGAAACTAGTTTCTCCTTAAGTTATAGAAAGTCCTGTTTTATAAACTGTTCCTAAATATTCACTAACTACTTGCAAGTAGAAAAAAAATGGACTTTTTATAATTTATAGAGAAACTAGTTTCTTCTAAAACTTGCTCAAAGAAAAATCCTAGTTCAAACATCAACTTTGTAAAGAAAAAAAAAAACCTAACCTTGAGAAGCCAAAAAATGAAAGAAACTGAAAGCGGATATAGCTGATGCGTAACGTATAACGAAGTTTTTCAAAATTGAAAATGATAAACAATTATCTTAGAATCACAGTGTCTCAAAAACGGTTAATTGGGCTAGACATGATATCCATAGAAAAGAAAATGGTTGATAATGTTAATTATTCAACTTTAATTCATAATTTTGCTTCTAAATTTGCTAGAAAATGCGTGTTTAAATAGTTTATTATATGACGAATATCCATAGATATTGATTATTCCTTAACTTTTTGTAAAGCCTCAAATTACCGGCCCTATTTATGATTCCAACTAACTGCTGGCCATTGTAGGCACTAAGCACAATTACGACTTCGTCCAACACCATTTATTTATAGCAACAAAAACGACATCACGTCTGCAGTTTATGCCAAACTCAAGTACAAAACAAAAACAAACATGTCAAAAAAACAAAAGACGACAAATTTAGCAGTTTCTTTGAGTTAAGCATCTCCATAAATCCGTCTTATATATATACAACTGGAAACCAAGCAGGATTAAGAACAGAGCCTAACACTAGATCACCATGCTTCCCCAGCCTTCATGGACAACAGCCACTGTTGTTCTACTGGCTTATTTTCTTTACACGTTCTTGAAGAAGGGCAAAACGGGGAAATTGCCTCCAGGGCCGAGAGGGCTACCAATTATAGGCCACCTTCATCTATTAGGTAAGAACCCTCACCATATCTTCAACAAACTATCCAAAAAATATGGTCCATTAATGTCTATGCGATTTGGGTTTTATCCTTATATCATAGTCTCATCACCTAAGGCAGCGGAACAAATCCTTAAAACCCATGATCTTATCTTTTCTAGTAGGCCACTTAACGAGGCTTCTAAGTACGTTTCTTGGAACCAAAGAAACTTGACTTTTAGTAAATATGGACCTTACTGGCGTGACATGAGAAAGTTGTGCACGTTAGAGTTGCTTAGTAATGTTAAGATTAGTTCGCTTCAAGCTATGAGAGGGGGGCAGATTGGTCTTTTTGTTGAATCATTGAAAAAAGCGGGTCAAGATCGTGTTAGTGTTGACCTTAGTGCTGAGGTTTTGGCTATGAATGCAGATATAAGTTGTTTGATGATTTTTGGGAAGAAGAGTATGGATAAGGAGTTGGATGAGAGAGGGTTCAAAGTTGTTATTCAAGAAGGGATGAAATTGGCTGTGACCCCTAATCTTGGTGATTATTTTCCTTATCTTGGGGTCATTGACCTTCAGGGGTTGACTCGTAGATTGAAAGCTCTAGCTAAAGTTTGGGATAATTTTTTTGAGAAGATACTTGATGAGCATGCGCAAGCTAAGGGGACGGAGCAAGGTAAAGACTTTGTTGATACCATGATGGATATCATGGAATCAGGAGAAGCTGGATTTCACATTGATCGTGACCATATCAAAGCCATTCTACTGGTACGTGATTCAGATTAGGTTTTTTTTTTTTTTTTGGGCATAATCAAAAGCAGTGCCAAAGTGGCCCTAATTGCTCTAAACATTGAACCCTAAAATTCTGATGATCTTTGCAGGACATGCTTGTTGGTTCTATGGACACTACTGCAACATCAATCGAGTGGGTATTTTCTGAACTCTTAAAGAACCCACAAGTGATGAAAAAGGTCCAAAATGAGTTGGAAAAAGTGGTGGGAACGGACAGAACAGTCCAAGAATCAGACTTGGAGAAGCTAGAATACTTAGATATGGTAATCAAAGAATCCTTCCGACTCCATCCAATAGCACCATTACTTCTACCTCATGAATCAATGGAAGACTGCTTAATAGAAGGCTATCACATACCAAAAGGAACAAGAGTGATGGTCAACACGTGGTCAATAGGGCGGGACCCTAATGTGTGGACCAACCCTGACAAGTTCTTCCCAGAGAGGTTCATTGGATCTAACATAGACCTTCGTGGACGTGATTTTGAACTTATTCCATTTGGGTCAGGAAGAAGGGGGTGTCCTGGGATGCAGTTGGGACTCATACTGGTTAAGTTAGTTGTGGCTCAGTTGGCTCATTGCTTCGATTGGGAGCTTCCGAATAAGATGGAGCCGGGTGATTTGGACATGGTGGAAGAGTTTGGTCTCGTGGTTTCTAGAGCCAATCATCTAAAGGCGATTCCTACTTATAGGTTAAACATATAATGAAGTGCATTATGCAAGATTTTCTTCTGTTATGGTATTCTGTTGTTTCTTAAGTTTTTATGTTATATACAAGTATTAAAGCATACTTAATAACATTAAATATTACAAATATAACTTACTATGACATTATAAAACAGGTTGCCTGACAGAAATGTTTCCATATTTCTATGTTTTTATGCATGCAACCATGATCCAAGAAATAGTCAAAATTTTCAGGAACCTCCTTTTTGATGTTTTGCATATGATAAGAGGGAATGTTTGGGAAAGTCAAAAAGAGAGTAATAGATGTAAAGCTAGAGAGTCACACTCTACAGATCCATTTCATTAGCAGTTTGTATTGACAAAATAGTAATCTACTAATATCGAGGATTCAAAAACTTTCGTACCTGATTTATGTCATCGGAACGGGAAAGAAGACAATCCAGAGCCAGCTCTGACAGCCCGCAAGCCTTGTACATAGATATTCTGGCTTCATTGACGCAGGTCGAGCTCTGACAATCAAGCTTATTTAAGCAATAAAGAAGAATTACATTAACTTGTGAGAAGTTTAATAAGACTAATATCCAATACATCGTTTCAACAACTCTAAGATTTAAGTGATCGCTTCAGGCACTCAATATCGTGAAGATCCTTTGCGGGTTCATAAATTCTAAAATCCCTAGTCAGAAAATCTATGAGATCTAGCGAAAATGTGCAATGGATTAAGCATACTCTCTAATGCTCAAAAATAATAAACTGAACAGATCAGCCACTCCTGCTTACAAGTTAATATTCAGTACTTGATTTACAAGTTAATATTCAGTACTTGATTTACACACGTCAAAAGAGATATCTTTGATGTTGCTACCGCAAAAAGGAAGTTTTTAACAACACCTAAGAGTATCTAATATACTCACGACTCACTTCCCTATTCCAAATTCGAATTTTTATTTGGTCAATTAAACTTCTATATAAACAAAACCTAAGATTGAATTCCACAACTGCAAAAATTGCGGCTGATTACACTCTTTGTTTGTGTACTTTTCACGGGTAGGCTTTTTCGGTGATCCATATCCAGTATCAATTCCAAAACAAGTACTTAAAGCAATAAAGCCAACAAGAACCAAAGGGAGCACAAAACCTATCAGTAAACAAAATCTAAAGTTAACTATGAATTCACAAAACTAACAAGGCATTTAAACACAACAAATTAAATTGTTACCTGAAAATCCATTCCCACTAAGATCCAACTCTTCCAGAGGTATCAAACTTTCAAGAAGCTCCTCCGGTATCTCCCCATACAACTGATTATTCCCCATTCTCAAAACTTTCAAACCAGGCAAACTCCCGAATGAAGGAAGCACCCCATTCAACTGATTATCACCCAAATCAACCACTCTCAAGTTCCTAAACAAACCAATAGATTCAGCAACAAAAAATCCACCAGTCAATCTATTGTGACTCAAATTTATAACCTGCACAGTATTTGCCAAATTCGATACATTCTCAATAGACATGGATGATAAAGACCCAAAAAATGTATTGAAACTTAAATCAACTTGCTCTACATTTCGAAGCCGGGGAAACAAGACTCCCACATCACCCCAAAGCTGATTCGAGTGTTTAAATAGTTTATTATATGACGAATATGCATAGATATTGATTGTTTCTTAGCTTTTTGTTTAAAATCTCTCACTTCAGTTCTCGATAAAAATATTAGCTTAAAGCCTCAAATTACCGGCCCTATTTATGATTCCAACTAACTGCTGGTCATTGCAGGCACTAAGCACAATTACGACTTCGTCCAACGCCATTTATTTATAGCAACGAAAACGACATCACGTCTGCAGTTTATGCCAAACTCAAGTACAAAACAAAAACAAACATGTCAGAAAAACAAAAGACGACAAATTTTGCAGTTTCTTTGAGTTAAGCATCTCCATAAATCCGTCTTATATATATACGACTGGAAACCAAGCAGGATTAAGAACAGAGCCTCATAAACAGAACCTAACACTAGATCACCATGCTTCCCCAGCCTTCATGGACAACAGCCATTGTTGTTCTACTGGCTTATTTTCTTTACACGTTCTTGAAGAGGCGCAAAACGGGGAAATTGCCTCCAGGACCGAGAGTACTACCTATTATAGGCCACCTTCATCTATTAGGTAAGAACCCTCACCATATCTTCAACAAACTATCCAAAAAATATGGTCCATTAATGTCTATGCAATTTGGGTTTTATCCTTACATCATAGTCTCATCACCTAAGGCAGCGGAACAAATCCTTAAAACCCATGATCTTATCTTTTCTAGTAGGCCACTTAACGAAGCTTCTAAGTATGTTTCTTGGAACCAAAAAAACTTGTCTTTTAGTAAATACGGACCTTACTGGCGTGACATGAGAAAGTTGTGCACGTTAGAGTTGCTTAGTAATGTTAAGATTAGTTCGTTTCAAGCTATGAGAGGGGGGCAGATTGGTCTTTTTGTTGAATCATTGAAAAAAGCGGGTCAAGATCGTGTTAGTGTTGACCTTAGTGCTGAGGTTTTGGCTATGAATGCTGATATAAGTTGTTTGATGATTTTTGGGAAGAAGAGTATGGATAAGGAGTTGGATGAGAGAGGGTTCAAAGGTGTTATTCAAGAAGGGATGAAATTGGCTGTGACCCCTAATCTTGGTGATTATTTTCCTTATCTTGGGGTCATTGACCTTCAGGGGTTGACTCGTAGATTGAAAGCTCTAGCTAAAGTTTGGGATAATTTTTTTGAGAAGATACTTGATGAGCATACGCAAGCTAGGGGGACGGAGCAAGGTAAAGACTTTGTTGATACCATGATGGATATCATGGAATCAGGGGAAGCTGGATTTCACATTGATCGTGACCATATCAAAGCCATTCTACTGGTACGTAACCCAGATTAGGTTTTTTTTTTTTTTGGGCATAATCAAAAGCAATGCCAAAGTGGCCCTAATTGTTCTAAACATTGAACCCTAAAATTTTGATGATCTTTGCAGGACATGCTTGTTGGTTCTATGGACACTACTGCAACATCAATCGAGTGGGTATTTGCTGAACTCTTAAAGAACCCACAAGTGATGAAAAAGGTCCAAAACGAGTTGGAAAAAGTGGTGGGAACGGACAGAACAGTCCAAGAATCAGACTTGGAGAAGCTAGAATACTTAGATATGGTGATCAAAGAATCCTTCCGACTCCATCCAATAGTACCATTACTTGTACCTCATGAATCAATGGAAGACTGCTTAATAGAAGGCTATCACATACCAAAAGGAACAAGAGTGATGGTCAACACGTGGTCAATAGGGCGGGACCCTAATGTGTGGACCGACCCTGACAAGTTCTTCCCAGAGAGGTTCATTGGATCTAACATAGACCTTCGTGGACGTGATTTTGAACTTATTCCATTTGGGTCAGGAAGAAGAGGGTGTCCTGGGATGCAGTTGGGACTCGTACTGGTTAAGTTAGTTGTGGCTCAGTTGGCTCATTGCTTCGATTGGGAGCTTCCGAATAAGATGGAGCCGGGTGATTTGGACATGGTGGAAGAGTTTGGTATCGTGGTTTCTAGAGCCAATCATCTAAAGGCAATTCCTACTTATAGGTTAAACATATAATGAAGTGCATGCAAGATTTTCTTCTGTTATGGTATTCTGTTGTTTCTTATTTTAAGTTTTTATGTTATATACAAGTATTAAAGCATACTCCCTCCGTCCCATAGAACATTACCCCTTTTGCTATTTTGGGCGTCCCTCTTTAAAGTCCCACTTTCCTAAAAAGGAAACCTTAAATCACTATTCTCTCCACTCATTCTCTCTCCTACATTATTTTAATACTCACAACACCATTATAATTTACTATTCTCTCCACTCATTCTCTCTCCTCCCACTCACAACACCTACTTTAATAACATTATTCCTTATTTTCCGTTCTCAATAGTAAACGTGTAATGTTCTATGGGACGGAGGGAGTACTTAATAACATTAAATAGTTATACCACTTAAAACGTGATGATATTAAATACTATACTTAAACTAGACAACATTAAATACCACAAATATAACTTACTATGACATTATAAAACAGGTTGCCTGACAGAAATGTTTCCATATTTCTATGTTTTTATGCATGCAACCATGATCCAAGAAATGGTCAAAATTTTCAGGAACCTCCTTTTTGATGTATTGCATATGATAAGAGGGAATGTTTGGGAAAGTCAAAAGAGAGTAATAGATGTAAAGTTAGAGAGTCACACTCTACAGATCCATTTCATTAGCAGTTTGTATTGACAAAACTGTAATCTACTAATATCGAGGATTCAAAAACTTTCATACCTGATATATGTCATCGGAACGGGAAAGAAGACAATCCAGAGCCAGCTCTGACAGCCCGCAAGCCTTGTACATAGATATTCTGGCTTCATTGACGCAGGTCGAGCTCTGACAATCAAGCTTAGTTAAGCAATAAAGAAGAATTACATTAACTTGTGAGAAGTTTAATAAGACTAAGTTGACTGCAATACTTATTATGGAACGGAGAGTGCGACAATTAATATGGGATCAGGGAGATAAGAAATATAGGGCTAACTCAGAAATGCTAATGAGAAACAAGAAATAATATCAAGCCATTTCAATTCAATCAATCAGCAAATACTTTCAATCAATTAATAATGGACATTCGCCCCTTTACACAAAAATTGAAGGGAACAAAAGTTTAAAAAATTGAGAAAAATAAAAAATCAGCCCAAATTAGTAGGCTACGAAACCAATTAAGGGGAACGAAGAAACAATGACAATGAACAATTAAGTCATCAGAAGAAAAAATTAATTAATTTGATGACACATGTACAACAGAAGAAATCTTCAAATTGAGATACAGCAGATTTCTTCAAAAACCTGTCTGATGTTAGGCCTTTCATTTACCGGAAGAATACACCTTAGTGAAACAGTAAGCAACTCGTCCATTGCTCTTGAGTGCTGTTCCTCTCCACCTGCAATGTCTCTGTCAATGCAATCCAATCCTCGCCCTTCTTGATCACACAATCGAACCCAATCTGTAAGATCAACGGCTCCTGATTGGCCTGAAATTATGTCTCCGGCACTTCTTCTGGTCAACAATTCCATTAAGATTACTCCTAAAGCATAAACATCTGACTTAAATGTTGGGATGGATTTGCTTGCTGTTGCGAGTTCTGGGGCACGGTATCCAAGAGCTCCTAGGTTCAGTATCTGTTCTGCAATGCCCGCGGGTGTCATTAGGCGGTGGAGCCCATAATCTGTAAGGCGGGCATCATAATCAGGACCGGACAAGATTATATTTGTTGGCTTTAGGTTCCCATGTGGCATGCTTTTCTCGTGAAGATACAACAGGCACCGAGCAACATCCACAGCAACCTTCAATCTCTGGCTGAATGATAACAAGGAGTATCTTCGAGGTGTTGTTTCTACAAATAAGATGTACATTAATCAATTAGTCAGACTAATAAGCTTGGAGAAAGTGCTCCCAGGAAACATTTAGCTCTCTAATAATTATAATGAGAGATATGGATGAGATTTCAATTCTTCTTGGGACCCTTCATTCTTTCACTAATTCATAATATTTTGGTAGTTGGGTTCCCATGATCCTGGTGATTGCTTCAAGTCTAAATACTCGATGTAACATTTTTCTCATATGTGAATATTTATGACCCACAGGGTTCCACTAAAGCTTATATTAAGAAAGATAACAGATATAGCCTCAACATAATTGGAAGTGTGGTTTCAGAGAGCTCCCCATTCAAGTTTATCAACCAAAAAGTCTATTGAGAGGGGGTGAGGAGACTAAAGAGGAAAACACGCTATTCAAAATGTGATTTGGCAATGCTTTCAAGAACATACCATTTCAGACCAATTTCACACGGATATATTTAAAACTTGGAAAATAGATTATTGACAATTATATACATATGAGTAAGAACAGAACAAGAAATCATCCACTGGAATGCATGTGAACCACATACGTAGTACAGAAGGTTAGGTGCTTACCATAAAGATGTAACGCCAAGCTATCTCCATGGATGTAGTCTGCTAAAATAAGCCTCTCTTGTTCCCGTGGACCCCAATAGTATGCTCTCAAAGGAACAACATTTGGATGACTTAACGATCCAATCTTCTTAACTTCCTTAGCAAATTCTTTCTTATGCTTCACCAATCCCACCCGCAACCACTTTACAGTCAACATATGCCCATTACCCAGAGTAGCTTTGTACAAAGTTCCATGGCTGCTTCTACCAAGAACCTCAGCTGGAGCTCGAGATAACTCCTCAGCCGTAAATGCTAGAGAAGTATTCAGAAAAAACAATTCTCCAACCAAACGATCTGGTGAATACACATCCAATGTAACTGGTTGGTCAATTGCATCAATGAAACGAGGTGAGGAAGCTATTGGAGAACCTGAAGAGGACTTCCTTTCAGATGTAGTAGGATCAATATCTATCAGGTTGGGTATTGATGATACCGAACTAGTTGCCAAACCCTCAGGAAACGCATGCTCTGAAATTTCAGCACCCCCAGATAATGACCCTGACTTAGAAGTTAGCAAGTGGTCATTCGAAAAACTCAGTGAAGTCGGAGGCCGACTGGATCTTCCTTGTTTAACATCTCGACCAGTAGTAGTTTGGCTACCAAATCCACGTCTGACATGAAAATTTTGAAGCTTGGCTCGATGATAAGCCAGCAGAATGAAAGCAAACATCAAAACAGCTGCAACTGATGCAACAATTATAGCTATTCTTATGTTAGACATGGAGCGGTGGTGTTTCCCTCTATCATTAATTTGATCAGAAACACCATCATTACTACCTGGTATGCCCTTTGGCATGTCCAAAAAGGTATTTCCCGGATGAAATGAAGAATCGGGGAAGTTTTTCAAGTTTTCTGGAAGTGATCCTGATATTTTATTATATGACATATTCAAGAACTTCAAACTTGATGAAAGATTTTCAGGGATGTTGCCCGCGAAATTATTTTTGGATAAATCAAGGTATTCCAAGACATGGAGCTTGCTCAATTCATTTGGTAGATCTCCGGATAACTGATTCTTTCCAAGATTGAGTAACTTAAGCCTCCCCAAGTTACCTACGTCTGATGGCAAGGGACCTGTTAAGGAATTATTAGAAAGATCAAGGGACTCTAATGGTGGATAAGAGGGTAAAACTAATAATGTTTTTTCATGAGAGCCTTGAAAATGAATTAATCCACTCAAATTATTGGATGAAAGATTCAGGGTCGTCAAAGTCAAGGAAGTAAAGAAACTAGGTGCAATTGGCCCTTCAAGTTCGTTCAAGCTGAGGTCAACAACAGAAAGCCTAGGACAACTTTCTAGTAATGGCGGCAAAGTGCCCGATAAAACATTATTTCCTAAACTGAAAATGGTCAAACCCTGAAATTGAGAAGTTAAACTAGGAATACTTCCAGTTAACTTATTCGAGCTCAGTTCCAAAACTTCCAAAGGTGAATCCCAACTCTGAATAGCCTTTATGTCACCAGATAGATTGTTTTTGCTCAAATCAACAATGCCACAATTTCCAAGCGAAGGTGGCAAAGAACCTGATAACAGATTTGATGACAGATTTAGTCTGCTCAAAGTTGTGGAATTAATTATATGGACTGAACCTGAAAACAGAAAATTTAAGATTCATCAACAAGAAGTTTCCAAAAGCAAAAAAACAGAAATAACATACAAAAATTTGGCATGGTCAAAACTTTTACTAATTTGGTAAAGATGAAAAGCGAACAGAATACAAACAGTATAAAGCAAAATATTTAGCCTTTGGCAGCAAGAGACAATAGAAGATGCCCAGATTCATACCGACAAACAAAAATTAACCATTGAAAACAAATAACACGTTACCAACTCATAAACACAAAAAAATATTAATCAAACAACGAAAGAAACTATCAATAATCCTCAACTGTTGTGAGAACTGTACACTTAGGTTCAGTGCCTAAATAGTCTTGAATTCTATATCCACTCAATATTGTTTAAAGTTAGACAATTACCATTTTCAGCAATCGCTTTGATTTTATTGCTTGCAAAAGGGTGCATAAAAAGGAAAAATAATAATACAATCCTTGTCAACTTTTACTATCCCAAAATCATTCCGGGTTTGTAACTTGAGTGAGGCAGGCAACCATAGTTGTCAAAGGCGAAAGGCGAGAAGCGGGCGAGATGTACTTGGAAAAGGCAAAAGGCGAGGCGAGAGGCGGACGGCAAAAAAGCAAGCAAGGTGGAAAATAGAACAAAAGTTAGGGTTTTCTTTTTTCCCTCGGGCATAGTGAGCAAGAAACCAAATAAACTTTCTGTCTGCCAACAAATGGTTGGTCATTAGTGTCTAACCCATGGGTGAGGACTGATATCCAATACATCGTTTCAACAACTCTAAGATTTAAGTAATCGCTTCAGGCACTCAATATCGTGAAGATCCTTTGCGGGTTCATAAATTCTAAAATCCCTAGTCAGAAAATCTATGAGATCTAGGGAAAATGTGCAATGGATTAAGCATTTCAAAAATAATAAACTGAACAAATCAGTCATTTCCTTAAGTGGTAGATCAGCCACTCCTGCCTACAAGTTAATATTCAGTACTTGATTTACACACGTCAAAATGTAGATTCTGAATTGCATTACCCTTTAATGGTCAGGTTCATATCTTTTAAAGTTGTCGGTGTGGATAAAGAATATGTATTTTGAAGCCCTCAATCTATTTACACATGTAATCAACTTGCTTATGGACTCAAATTTACAGAAACCCTTATTTATTATATTTTGGATTTAAGCTACACCGAAAATCATAATTAAAGGTTAATATCCATTAGCAAAAATGCCAATAGTAGAATATGAAAATAGAAGGGATAGATAGGTGCTATAAACAATAATAGTTGTCAAGGAAGCATGCTTTAACAGTGCTCTAAAAGAGATATCTTTGATGTTGCTACCGCAAAAAGGAAGTTTTTAACAACACCTAAGAGTATCTAATATACTCACGACTCACTTCCCTATTCCAAATTCGAATTTTTATTTGGTCAATTAAACTTCTATATAAACAAAACCTAAGATTGAATTCCACAACTGTAAAAATTGTGGCTGATTACACTCTTTGTTTGTGTACTTTTCACGGGTAGACTTTTTCAGTGATCCATATCCAGTATCAATTCCAAAACAAGTACTTAAAGCAATAAAGCCAACAAGAACCAAAGGGAGCACAAAACCTATCAGTAAACAAAATCTAAAGTTAACTACGAATTCACAAAACAAACAAGGCATTTAAACACAACAAATTAAATTGTTACCTGAAAATCCATTCCCACTAAGATCCAACTCTTCCAGAGGTATCAAACTTTCAAGAAGCTCCTCCGGTATCTCCCCATACAACTGATTATTCCCCATTCTCAAAACTTTCAAACCAGGCAAACTCCCGAATGAAGGAAGCACCCCATTCAACTGATTATCACCCAAATCAACCACTCTCAAGTTCCTAAACAAACCAATAGATTCAGCAACAAAAAATCCACCAGTCAATCTATTGTGACTCAAATTTATAACCTGCACAGTATTTGCCAAACTCGATACATTCTCAATAGACATGGATGATAAAGACCCAAAAAATGTATTGAAACTTAAATCAACTTGCTCTACATTTCGAAGCTGCGGAAACAAGACTCCCACATCACCCCAAAGCTGATTCGAGTGCAAATCGAACACTTTCATCTGCTGCAAATTTTGAATTCCGCTAGGGTACCCACCACTGAAATTGTTCCTGGACAAATTGAGATAATGCAAGCCCCACAAATCGTTAAACTTCGCCGGAATCGGTCCGTAGAACTGATTATTCGATAGATCCAAGTACTGTAACGAAGACATTGAGCCGAGCGCCGGCGGGAGCCGACCAGTGAGTTGATTACCGGAGAGGGTCAAGTTTTTGAGCATTTTTAAAGGGTATAAGGCGTTGAATTTGAGGTCGCCAGCTAAATTCAGGCCGTCGAGGGAAATGGCGGAGACCGAACCTGATTCGTCGCAGGAGACGCCGAAGAAGGTGATCGGACAGGCGGTTGGATCTGAAGATGAAGAAGAAGGGATTTTCCATGAGTCGAAGACCTTGCCAATGGGATCTTCCCGGATCCCTTTTTTGAACTCGAGGAGTGGTCGGAGTTGGTCATCGTCCGGCGAGGAAGAGGAGAGAGAAAGAAAGAGCAGGAGGAAGAGAGAGCGACAGTAGCCGGAGAGACCGAAAAGACTCATTGGGTTAAGGCAAACAATGCCAATTAAGAAACCCAAAAATAAATTAATAAAAGCCTGATCTTTACTCCATTGATGAATTGTCTCAGGGGAGGCTATGGAGGAAATGCTGGTGTGTGTTTGTGTGTGTGAGAGAAAAATGGGGAAAGAGAGAGAGGGGATTAAAATGAAATAAAGAAAGGGAAATTAGGGTTTTTATACGTAAGAAGTGTGTGCGACTGTGTGAGGGGGGAGAGACAGAAAGACACAAGTGAATTCTCGGCCGTCTGGAATCAGGAATCAGGAATAAGTAGAAAACGATTGAGAGAAAATTCTTTTTAGATGGAAAAAAGGAGAGAGTTGGTGCAAATAAGTCGAGATGTTTTTTTATTGCATCCATTTTTTTATTTTTTTTTTTAAACAAATGATAAATTATATTGAGTTGGTCTTATAAAAAATTAGTTTTTTTTTAAGCTAAGGAAAAACGCGTTTTCAAAATAAACGGTGGCAATTTTGTAATTACTGGCAACCATATTCAAAATAAACGGTGGCATTTTCGTAATTAATGGTTCCCCCGTTTATGCCAGTGCGTGTTTAACAAACCTGCCACATGTGACAAAGTGCGCTCATATGTAACAAAGTGCCAGTAAAAAAGTGTCGATGCGTTTAACAAAGTGCCAGAACCGACGCACTTTGTTAAACTGAAACTGACACTTTTTACACGGGCACTTTTAAATACATGAACTGGCACTCTTCACATTGGCACTCTGTTACACTAACACTGGCACTTTGTTACACTAATATTTTTGTTGGCTCTCAAAAATACAAGCACTGGCATTCAAAAATACATGGACTGGCATTTGATTATACACTAACGGGCACTTGTTTATACACTAACGGGCACTCAAATATACACCAACGGGCACTTGATTATACACTAACGGACACTTGATTAATCACCAACTGGCACTCAAAATAACATGTACTGGCACTCAAAAAAATATGAACCGGCATTAAAAATCAATTAAACTGGCATTCAATTTCTACCCAAACTCAAACTGGCATTCAATTTCTACCCAACTGGCATTCAAAATCAAACGGCCAAGCCCATCACCGACACTGATTTTGGTCCTTCCATCACCACGAATTGGAGGCCCCTGCTTGAGACTTCCATCAAAATCTGAGTTCGGTGGGATGGTTGGTAGGGTTTTGGTCTTGTGTGAAATTCGACTTTGAGCGGGAGGAAGCGACGCCGGAGGTGGAGATTGAAGGATGATTGGAGGTCGCTGGTTGATTGGGGATTGAGATTGGGTTTGATTTCCGGTGGAAAAGCTTGGTTAGGGAGGAGATTAAGGCCGACAATGGTGGTTGGGCTTGGTCGGATTGGTCGGAGAAGAAGGTGGGGAGGAATTAAGCTTCTGCGTATAGAGAGAGAAGCTCCGTGCGTTTAGTGAGAGAAAGTGAGAGACCGTTATTTAAAACACGTTTTTTGTTAAGTTAACAAAAAACGCATTTTTTATAAGTTTTTGGCAATTATATTTATTTTCAATTCCCAATAATAAAAGAGATGACAAAAGTCGGATTTTCATCCTTTTTTTTTTTTTTCATCCTACACATATGAATTAGTGTCCGTATATATAATCCTCAATAAATATTCGGTCGCAATATTCACATTATGCTGAATAAGTGTTATAATAAACAGTAAAAGGTCAAATCAGAAAAAAAAAATATGTACTATTGTTAATAATGCGAAAGAACGCAAATGAGTCGCGAATTGAAGAATAGACGATGTTCATTACAATTGAAATCTTGAGACAATCGAATTTTTCTTCAAATAAACTTGAACACTATTTTAATTCGGCATTCATCTTTTCTAAAAAAACGGTAGAAGTGAATTTGCGACGCATAATTGAAACTTGATAGCAGTGAATTGACTGAAAAAAAAGCTTATGGGGGACTTTGTACGAAAAAAAGATTGTCTCCCTTATGGTATTAGTCAGATCATATAAGATAGTTGATAGGGTGACCGGATACCAACTATCCCATAATGGGTGAGTCCGAAAAAAAAAAATAGAAAAAAGAGTGTTGATCCATTTATTCTTAAATCACCATTCACTCAATGTTTTTTGAGGAAAAAAAATAAAAATTGATTTTATATAAGCTAAAATCTTTTTAAAAAATGTGTTTTTTCTTAATTTTAGGTAAAACATATTTTGTTTTCCCTACTAATGTCGGTGTTAGTGTAATAAAGTGTTAGTTTAAATAGTATCAGGCATGTATTATTAAGTGCTAGTATAAAAAAGTGTCAGTATTATTTTAACAAAATGACAGTGTAAAAGTGTCAATTTAAAAATTGATTTTATATAATTTTAAAAATAAATATAAATTAGGACATCGATGTCGTATTTATTAAATTTTATAAATTTACTAAAAAATACACCCTCCGACCCATATCTACGTGCACATTTTGTCATTTTGGGCATCCCAAACCTACGTGCATATTTTCTAAAATGGAAAAAAATCTTTACTATTCTCTCCGCTCATTCTCTCTCTTATATTATTTTTATATTCACAACACCATTATAATTTAATATTTCCTCCATTCATCTCTTTCCTATTTTACTTTTACACTCACAATATTTTCAATATAATATTCTCTTTTTAATTTACTTGCAAAACATCAAATATGCACATAGGTACAAAACGGAGGGAGTATACTCTAACAAACTATTGTTGGAGTATGTTTTTACGGTAGAATGCCCTTAAAAATGCTTGCAATGACAATATGCCCATAATGATCGGTATTGATGATTGATCCAGATTGATAGATTGAAAGCATATTTTATCACTATTTTAAGCTAATTAGAGTTGTGTTTCTAAAGCCTCGTATGAATCTCTATCTGGATCTGTTGGTAGTTGAATGGGATTAGCATGTATTAATAGTGAGAGAATTGTTAATTCTATGATTAATAAAAGACAAAAACTCATGTGAGAACAGAGAAACCCGTCTCATCCATGAGACGGGTCGGATCCATAACCATGACCCGTCCAATAATACCCACGCACCACTCTCTCTCTCTCTCATCACTCTCTCTCTATACGCAATAATAACAGGGATCCCTCCCAATCGTCTTCTCCGGCAAATCCTACCTTCAACCTACACACCGGCGACCCAAAAATCCATCTCTTCCCTAATTTCATTCCCGTCACCGGCTCAATGTCTTTCCCCGCCGGCTGTAGCTCCTCAAAGCCCTAACCCTGGGGTTCCATTTGTTCAGTCGAGGGGGTTTAAATCGTCGATGACATTGCTCTCGTCGCGGTCGCCTAGAAACTTCGAATCAGAAACGATTAATCCAGATGACATACTGTTCGAGGGATGCGATTACAATCACTGGCTCATCACCATGGATTTCCCTAAGGATCCCCGTCCTTCCGATGAAGAGATGGTCGAGACCTATGTCCAAACCGCAGCCGCTGTCCTCGGAAGGTCTTCTCTCACTCTCTTCTTATATTAGTCCCTCAATATTCTTGATCAATTTGCAGCATTTGTCAGTCCAGTTTTGGGTTATGGATTTGGGTGTTCTGTTCACTGTTGATAATGCTTGGAATCCCAAATGTTTTGTGTTTAGTCTGCTGAGGGAGATGGGTATAGATCAACTTACTGAGTTGCTAGCTTCAGTTTTCATAGTGAGGCATCAATTTTATGTTGATGCTTGCTGGTATATTTGGTTTGATGGAGTAATAGTGTTAGGAACTGTTTTAATTTTGAGTAATACTTCTCATTTGTTTAAGTAATAGTTTGTATTGCTATAAGTAATAGTACTACACTTGTGAAGTAATAGTGTTATTTTTTTTTTAACTGTAATAGTTTTAGGAACTGTTTTCATTTTGAGTAATACTTCTCATTTGTTTAAGTAATAGTTGGTATTGCTATAAGTAATAGTACTACACTTGTGAAGTAATAGTGTTATTATTTTTTTTAACTAATAATAGTTTTAGGAACTGTTTTCATTTTGAGTAATACTTCTCATTTGTTTAAGTAATAGTTGGTATTGCTATAAGTAATAGTACTACACTTGTGAAGTAATAGTGTTATTATTTTTTTAACTAATAATAGTTTTAGGAACTGTTTTCATTTTGAGTAATACTTCTCATTTGTTTAAGTAATAGTTGGTATTGCTATAAGTAATAGTACTACACTTGTGAAGTAATAGTGTTATTTTTTTTTTAACTAATAATAGTTTTAGGAACTGTTTTCATTTTGAGTAATACTTCTCATTTGTTTAAGTAATAGTTGGTATTGCTATAAGTAATAGTACTACACTTGTGAAGTAATAGTGTTATTATTATTTTTTTAACTAATAATAGTTTTAGGAACTCAAGTTTTCATTTTGAGTAATACTTCTCATTTGTTTAAGTAATAGTTGATATTGCAAAACAGGTATTACGTTTACTTATGAACAATGTTACTTTATATGTATACAATCATTACATTAAGAGATGGTAACTATTACTTTTTCTAAACCACTGAAAAGCCGAAAAATAATATAAAAACTAAAAAAAAAAAATATATTCTAACCCAACACAACAGTCATTACATTAAGAAAAAAATATTCAAATAATAGTACATAATAAAAAAATAATAAAAAAAAGCAAAAAGAAAAATAATAAAAAAAGTAAAAAGAAAAAAAATAATAAAAAGAAAAAAAAATAATAAAAAAAATAATGAAAATAAAAAAAATAATAAAAAAAGCAAAAAGAAAAGAAATAATAAAAAACTAGAAAGAGAAAGTACGCATAGTAAGAGTTGGGGCACTGGGACGTGACCTTTTGCTTCTTTGATTTACAAGAGTGGAAATAGTCTGGGTCATGGGTCATGGATCATGGGTTATTCCGACCCGTCTCACCCATGAGACGGGTATTGTTGTTCTCACAGGAGATCAACTCTTAATAAAAGGCTTTCTAATAATTTTGATTGAAAATATAAATTTTTGTCTGGTAGAAACCACATAAAACAAGATAATGTTTTTTTAAAGACCAAATTTTCCGTATAATTATAAAGAGACAATCAAAGGCACAATTAAAGAAAATTAGTACTTTTTTTTTTCTAAATTGACAACCTGTTAACATTTTGTATAGAAAGAATTAAATATGGAAGGTCAAGCCATTTAATAGTTGACATATATATTGAGGGTAATTTTGTCAAAAATATTTGTATCCATCATGTTCTAATACTCTCATTAATAATACCACCTTTTCATTGGGATAAACAAGGAGGGGATAAGAAGCTAATCCCGGTGAAGAGGATAATTTATATCGTTGCCTTTTTCCTACCAAACACTTGACTTCGAAATTATTAAATTCATCTGGTGCTAAGACGGGCTATCAAACTGACACTTATAGTATATGTGTGTCGCAATTGATATTTATTCAAATAAAATTTAATGTAATTTGAATAAATAGGATGTTTTAACCGTTGTCATACGAAACAAATAAACACAATCTCGAGACACTACTCAATCTTCACCTATATTAGTGATTAATCTGGAACACTTATATAACTGGATCTCATCTGCAATTGGAAAACGTTAGGAGCAGAGGTCCCAACGAGCGTCCTCAAGCTTTCAAGAAGCACGAGTTCCAAAGGAGCGCTTGCTAAAGAAGTGTTAGAAATTGATAGTATTATTGGTGTTTGACCAATGTTTGATCAAGTTTTTAGAAATTTCTATTTTGTAAAAATAGAAATAAGTTGCAAATAATTAATCTATATTTAGTGTAGATTAAAATGGTATATTTATTTTCTCAAAACCAATTTCGGGTGAATGGGAAATTAATGGTTAAAGTGAGCAACTAAATGTTGTTATTTGAAGAGAAGTTGGAATGAAAAAACCATATCCCACATTGCTAGGAAAAGGGAAGTTACTTCACTTTATTAATGTGAGCATCCAAGGAAGGAGACATCAAGTTAATCTCCTTGGGCCAACCTAGTTGGGCCATTGGCACAACCATGCATCCAAGTGGGCTATTGAGCTAGTTTTGTTCTAGCTCAAAATGGACCCAAAACCCGCGAAGCGCGCGAAGGGCGGAATGGGCGGTTTAGGGCGCACTTTGCACTTTGCGCGTACGCATCGTCTCTAGGAGCTAAGGAGCCTTAAACTTTTGACGGAATTCGGCTCGGTGTGGTTCAAATGGGTGTGGGCCGGCGGATGCAAGGTGGCGTGGAAATTGGGCTGGCGGCGGTTCAGCAAGGGGGATGGCACTGATCCAGTTTGTAAATTGGGTTGTGTTGGTTCTTGAAAAGACATGGGGCGACCCGTGTCTATTGAAAGAGGCGGGTCAAGGCTGTTGGGCCGACCCAGCAGATCTCCTCCATTCATTTCGCTTAGATCCAACGGTCCAGATTTAACGGGTGCAATTTGTGTCTATTTCCAATAGACACCCCATCTCTTCAATAACTATAAATAGCCCCCTCCTTCTCATTTCATTCCCATCCAAATCATTCAAGCATTCTATTCTCTAAAGCATCCTAGCAATCATAAGTCTTGCTTTTCGAGTCCAAGAAAATCCCGAGTATTCAGTAGTTCGCCCGATAGTTTCAGAGTTGTTGTGCTGCAATCTGAAATTTCGAAAGTCGTTGTATCTTGGAGACAATTGCCGTAGACCGTGAGCACTCGTATACGGGGCAATATTGTCTTATGGAGAAAGAGTCAAACTCTTGCCTCGACTTATTTTGAAATATAATTTTCCGTCCCGTTTCTTTTCAAAGCTATTTTTTAAATACACCCAATTTTTCCAACAATCGTAAGACAATATACTGTGTGTTTAAAGAATGGCATCCGACTCCACCTCCGCTCCTACTCCTCCCCCTGGCTCAGGAACTTCTGTACCTCCCGTCCATACTCCTAACCCAACTCCTGCTGCTCCCATCCATACCCATGCAGAGAAACCGACGAAATTCACCGGTACAGATTTCAAAAGGTGGCAGCAGAAAATGTTGTTCTACCTAACCACCCTCAGTTTGGCACGGTTCTTGCGAGAATCACCGCCAACTGTTCCCGAAGATGAAGGTGACCCACAAGCTAGAGTAGCATTGGACGCATGGAATCATAGCGATTTCCTGTGTCGCAATTATATTCTAAATGGTTTAGATGATGCCCTGTACAATGTGTACTGTGGCATGAAGACTGCAAGAGAGCTTTGGGAATCTCTTGAAAAGAAGTACAAAACGGAAGACGCCGGCACTAAGAAATTTATTGTCGGCCGATTCCTAGACTTCAAGATGGTTGATTCCCGAATCGTAATGGATCGATTACGTGAGTTGCAACCGATCATTGCCGACATCATTGCGTAAGGAATGCAACTCGGGAATCTTTCCAAGTAGTCGCCATTATAGAGAAGCTACCGCCTCTATGGAAAGATTTCAAGATGTACCTCAAGCACAAGAGGAAGGAAATGAAGCTCGAGGATCTCATCGTGAGGCTAAGGATTGAGGAAGACAACCGGAAATCCGAAAGCAAGAGCGGCAGGACTACATCAGTAGAGGCAAAGGTGAACTTGGCTGAAGCAAGTACCAGCAAGAAGAGGAAGGCTACTGGGAATGCTAAAAAGGGGAACAAAAATGCCAAGAAGTTCAAGGGAGGTTGTTACAACTGCGGCAAACCTGGCCATATGGCTAGAGACTGTCGGCATCCTAAAACAAACAACCGTAATGGCAACCGTCCTCAAGCAAATGTGGTAGAAGACAGACTGTCCCATTAGACTGTCGAGCTTGATCCGTCCGCCGTAGTGTTTGAAGCCAATCTTGCAAAATTGGACGATAACCCAAGGGAATGGTGGATTGATACCGAGCAACGCGCCACATCCGTGCGCATCGAGAAAGTTTCTCATCTTATGTTCCCTGCGTGGAAGGAAGTTGTACATGGGAAATTCTCGCAACTTCTAACGTGGTTGGACTCGGCAAGGTGGTGCTGAAAATGACATCCGGCAAAGAACTCACCTTAATGGATGTTCTGCATGTCCCAGACATCCGTAAAAACTTAGTCTCCGGCCCGTTATTGAATAAGGCCGGATTTAGGCTAGTGTTTGAGTCCGATAAGTTTATATTGACCAAGATGGGTCAATTTGTTGGCAAAGGGTACCTTGATAAAGGACTCTTTAAAATGAATGTAATGAGCGTGTTCCGCCCAGAGGCGAAGAATAAAGATGTTGTTGCTTATTTGTCTGAGTGTTCTAATTTATGGCATGATAGATTAGGACATGTGAATCTAAATTCATTACGTAGGTTAGTAAATTTAAATTTACTTCCTAAAATGAAATTTGATTCAGAAAATAAGTGTGAAATTTGTGTGGAAGCAAAATTGACGAAGTCACCCTTCCCCACTATTGAAAGAAATACTACCCCTCTAGAATTAGTCCAAACGGACATATGTGATTTAAAACTTGTGCAAACTAGAGGTGGGAAGAAGTACTTCATAACGTTCATTGATGATTGCACTAGATATTGTCATGTGTATCTTTTGAAAAGCAAAGATGAAGCTTTAGAAGCTTTCAAAGGATATAAGAATGAAGTTGAGAATCAACTTAATGTAACAATTAAGAAGATTCGTAGTGATAGAGGTGGAGAGTATGTAGCACCGTTTGAAAATATTTGCTGGGACGCTGGAATTATTCATCAAACGACTGCTCCTTACACACCTCAATCAAATGGAGTAGCTGAAAGGAAAAATCGAACTCTTAAGGAGATGATGAACACAATGTTGATCAGCTCGGGCTTACCCGACAACTTGTGGGGGGAAGCAATCCTTTCAGCTAACTACATTCTTAACAAATTACCACACAAGAATAAAGATAAAACTCCATATGAATTATGGAATGGAAGAAAGCCTTCCTACAATTATCTTAAAGTGTGGGGGTGCCTAGCAAAGGTAGAAATACCTAAACCTAAACAAGTGCGGATAGGACCCAAAACCATTGATTGCATTTTCATTGGATATGCAAACAATAGTAGTGCATATCGATTCTTAGTGCACAAGTCTGAAATTCCTGATATAACGGCAGGAATGACTATAGAATCAAGGAATGCAGTATTCTTTGAAACTAAATTTTCATGTAAGGAAAAGAATGAAGCAAGTTCAAATAAAAGAACTTATGATACGGCTATTGGTTCTTCTCAAGAAGATGAAGAGCCAAGACGAAGTAAGAGGACAAAGGTAGCTAAGACCTTTGGTCCTGACTTTCTAACTTACATGTTAGATGATGAACCAAGGACATTGCAAGAAGCTTTGTCTAGTCCAGAAGCTCCTCTCTGGAAAGAAGCTATCAATAGTGAAATTGAGTCTATCATGCAAAATCATACTTGGGAGATAGTAGATCTTCCTCCAGGATGCAAACCGTTGGGTTGCAAATGGATCCTTAAAAGGAAGTACAAAGCAGATGGAACTATTGATAAGTACAAAGCTAGATTGGTAGCTCAAGGGTTCAAACAAAGAGAAGGATATGACTTCTTCGATACGTATTCTCCTGTAACAAGGATCACATCCATTCGTGTTCTCATTGCTATCGCAGCTCTGCATAACCTTGAGATACATCAAATGGATGTGAAAACGGCCTTTCTAAATGGAGAATTAGATGAGGAGATTTATATGCAACAACCTGAAGGGTTCGTTGCACATGGACAAGAACAAAAGGTGTGTAAACTTGTCAAATCATTGTACGGTCTTAAACAAGCACCGAAACAATGACACGAGAAGTTTGACCGAACCATGTTGTCGAACGGGTTCAAAATAAATTAGTGTGACAAATGTGTATACATTAAAGGCACACCCGATGAATATGTGATTGTATGTCTATACGTGGATGACATGCTAATCATTGGAAGTAATCATGATATAATCATGAAAACCAAAAAGATGTTAAAGAAGAACTTTGACATGAAAGATCTGGGTCAAGCAGATGTTATTCTAGGGATAAAGATCTCTAGGACAGATAACGGAATTGTCTTATCACAATCTCACTACATCGAGAATGTGCTTAAGAAATTCGAAGCGTTCGATCTGTCTCTGGCTAAGACTCCGGTAGATCTAAGTCTACATTTAGCCAAAAATAAATGTGACCCGATTATCACAATCAAATTATGCTCGAGTCATAGGAAGTTTGATGTACTTAACAAACCGTACTCGGCCAGGACATAGCATACTCAGTTAGTAAACTGAGTAGATTCACGAGTAATCCAAATACTGAACATTGGAAAGCTCTAACAAGAGTGCTTAGGTATTTAAAACATACCATAAGCCATGGATTACATTATACGAGATATCCAGCTGTATTGGAAGGATACAGTGATGCAAATTGGATATCAGACACAAAAGACTCAAAATCCACAAGTGGGTATGTATTTACCATTGGTGGTGGAGCCGTGTCTTGGAAATCCTCTAAACAAACGTGTATAGCTCGTTCCACAATGGAATCAGAGTTTATCGCCTTAGATAAGGCTGGAGAAGAAGCCGAATGGCTCAGAAATTTTCTAGAGGATATTCCATGCTGGAATAAGCCAGTGCCTCCGGTCATGGTACATTGTGACAGCATGTCAGCTATTGGAAGAGCTAAAAGCTGTATGTACAACGGAAAGTCGCGACACATACGGAGGAGGCATAATACAGTAAGACAATTGATCTCTAATGGAATAATTTCCATTGACTATGTAAAGTCAAAAGAAAATATAGCGGATCCATTTACGAAAGGAATAAACAGAGATCAAATGTACAATGCAGTAAGGGGAATGGGGTTAAAACCCACACAATAAAAGAAGTCTATAGCGGTAACTCAACCATGATGAGTGGAGATCCCACAAACTTGGTTCAATGAGACAACTAAGTTATGGATATTCTAGTAGCACACTTGGAACTTCTTAAAACCCATTCTCAGAAGCTGCCCAAGTGCAAGAAACCCTGCTGACGTGTGGTGAGGGTAAGCTATAAAGCTTTTAATGATTCCTATACCTTAACAAAGGTGGAGTATTGCAGGTTACTCCTTATAGGAGATCACCTATATAAGTGAAGAAGTTTGGCCGCTTCTAATAGAAAACACTTATGAATTCAAGATATGGTCCAGGGCCGAATTGGACACAACGTGAGAACGAAAGATATCAGAATTGTTATCGTGTAAATGTTATTGTCTTGGTTTACACAAAACGCTGATCGGCCCAAGACATCGCGTTCACCGAGCGGCAAGTAAATCCGATAGCATCTTACTAGGGATGGTTCAAAGCCGAAAGCTACCTACCCCGATGCGGTAACAGTTCGTCGGGATTTTCTTAAAAGTCTGCATTCATGCATTAATTTCATTCATGTGGGGGATTGTTAGAAATTGGTAGTATTATTGGTGTTTGACCAATGTTTGACCAAGTTTCTAGAAGTTTCTATTTTGTAAAAATAGAAATAAGTTGCAAATAATTAATCTACATTTAGTGTAGATTAAAATGGTATATTTATTTTCTCAAAACCAATTTCGGGTGAATGAGAAATTAATGGTTAAAGTGAGCAACTAAATGTTGTTATTTGAAGAGAAGTTGGAATGGAAAAACCATATCCCACATTGCTAGGAAAAGGGAAGTTACTTCACTTTATTAATGTGAGCATCCAAGGAAGGAGACATCAAGTTAATCTCCTTGGGCCAACCTAGTTGGGCCATTGGCACAACCATGCATCCAAGTGGGCTATTGAGCTAGTTTTGTTCTAGCTCAAAATGGACCCACAACCCGCGAAGCGCGCGAAGGGCAGAATGGGCGGTTTAGGGCGTACTTTGCACTTCGCACGTACGCATCGTCGCTAGGAGCTAAGGAGCCTTAAACTTTTGACGGAATTCGGCTCGGTGCGGTTCAAATGGGTGTGGGCCGGCGGATGCATACTTGGCTTGGGATGGTTTGGGCCGAGGCTGGTTCAGCAAAGGTGGCGTGGAAATTGGGCTGGCGGCGGTTCAGCAAGGGGGATGGCACTGATCCAGTTTGTAAATTGGGTTGTGTTGGTTCTTGAAAAGACATGGGGCAACCCGTGTCTATTGGAAGAGGCGGGTCAAGGCTGTTGGGCCGACCCAGCAGATCTCCTCCATCCATTTCGCTTAGATCCAACGGTCCAGATTTAACGGGTGCAATTTGTGTCTATTCCCAATAGACACCCCATCTTTTCAATAACTATAAATAGCCCCCTCCTTCTCATTTCATTCCCATCCAAATTATTCAAGCATTCTATTCTCTAAAGCATCCTAGCAATCATAAGTCTTGCTTTTCGAGTCCAAGAAAATCCCGAGTATTCAGTAGTTCGCCCGATAGTTTCAGAGTTGTTGTGCTGCAATCTGAAATTTCGAAAGTCGTTGTATCTTGGAGACAATTGCCGTAGACCGTGAGCACTCGTATACGGGGCAATATTGTCTTACGGAGAAAGAGTCAAACTCTTGCCTCGACTTATTTTGAAATATAATTTTCCGTCCCGTTTCTTTTCAAAGCTATTTTTTAAATACACCCAATTTTTCCAACAAGAAGCACGTAAAAATTTAGTGTAGTTAAGAAATCAATTCAATATAACAGAACACGAATGTGAGTATAGATATGAATTACAACTGTTTAAACATCCATCAATAAACAGAGAAATAAAATAAAAGAATACAGATAATTAAATGTTTACTGGTTCTGTATCAGCAAACAAGGCTTTAAGCACAAAAAGGTTTTCACTATTAAAGATATGTTTTACAGAAGAAAACAAGAATAAGTGAAACAAAAAGATTAAAATACTAAAGGAAGTTCTAGCCTCTAAACTAAGAACAATCTTCATTTCTCAATGAGAGTTTATTCTAAACAGAAGTAGAACAAAGAACTTGAAAGAAATATAAATGTGAGTTCGGATGTAAGGCACAACCTCACTCACAACCTAAAGAAATATATTGAATCCGTGAATAACACAGGGTTGTCTCTTTCAAAGAATTCTCAATCCGTCTTCTCAATGTGCCGAGATCTTATATTTATATGCACATTTGAGAAGTTCTTCAATCAGTCAAACTCTTCCTTATTTGATGCAATCCAACTCCTACAAGGAAACATAAGATTGACTCTTACAAGAAAAGAGATTTGTTAGAATATTAATCCTAGTCTAAATATATTTATATAAATAAAAGCTATGTACATATTTAAATATGTCCTTTTTCAAATAGGAATATAAATCTTTGTTTAAGAAAGACATAAAATTCACTTACCAAACTTACCAATTGTATTCAAATTAGAAAAGTCAATATTCTCTAAAATTCCACTCTTTCAATCTCCAATATTTCATAATCAAGATTGATACAATCCTACTTTAACTAGAAAAATCTTTTTAGTTGAAAAATCAATCTCCAAGAAAAGACATAAATCTTTTAAGTTTGGAAAATTTATTTTGACAAAACCATAGACTACTAATTGTACTCTTTCAATCTCCCCCTGATTTATGGCTTTCTGATCTAAATAGTATCTATAAAAAATTAAAGATATGAACAATAAAAGTCATAACATGCCCGATATCTAAATCTTTAGAAGAAAGTCAAAAATCTAAATCAATTAAAATATTCACACGATTTCAAGAGTCCAAATCCTCCAAGGATTCTAACTCTTTCAATATCTCCCTATTTTGGACTTTCTGGTCAAAATAAAAATTTAGACATTTAAGACATAGTAACCAGATCACCACATGAACTCTCCCTGATTCAGATGTGTGTCAAGATGTGTAAACACATCCACACATAGACTTGCATAGAAACATGTTATATAAAACTTGCAGTTCAACAAAATTAGTACCACCTGAATTTTCTACCACAACAGATTCTGGCTTTGTTGCTAACCTTATTAGCTTCCCCTATGTCAGATTCATCTCTCCCTTTTTTACCAGAAATTGCAGTCATCAAGGTGAAAAGAGAATTCTCAATATTAATCTGGAATGCAGCAACTTGAGCTTGAAAATGTTGTAATGTGGCCTTCAAAAACCAGGATTTGGGCATCAAGTGTCTCTAGTTGAGCAGCAATTGAGATTGAAACCTTAGATGTAGGTGCAGATGTGTGCACATCTGTACTCAAATCCAGGGTCACAACTGGAATTTTATGAGAATGAAAAGGAGCAAAAATCAAATGGATTCTTTCTCTGCAGTCAAGGATTAGAGAGAACAATATGGTGTATATGTGTGTGTTGCAGAATAAGGAGAGAGATAGAGAGTAATGAGACAAATGAGATTTCTAATTAAACACACGACTCCCCCTTTCCTTTACAAGTAAGGAGATACAGACCTAGGGTGACACGTACCTTAGCTTGGGCAGCCAAACAATGATAGAAAGCAATTCAAATCCTTGGCCCTTGAAATTCGCACGGATAATTACCAAAAAATTAGGGATTAAATCATAATCAAAAATTCTATCCACATCCCATAATACTAATAAGATATTCGTGACATATCATTTCCACATTTACCCTTTCAAGCAGTCCACAATAATTCTCCTTTACAAGCTTGACCTAGAAAACACTTTAAGAGGGATATTGTTAATCAAAAATATGTTAAATCAAAAATTTATAAATAATGAAAATAAGTAAACAGATATATTTATCGGGCACATAAGATTGACCTAAACATGCAGAATGACTAAAATGATGCTATACACTTAAGTGATGGTTCAAATCTCAGTACAGATGTGGCATAGGATGTAATTCACATTTGGGGACACAGCTGATCACAAGAAGTCAATGAGCAATAATCCAATCTATACAGCCTCTAGAATGCATTCACCCATTTTTTTAATGTGGATAAAATATATAATTGGAGTAGCTTTCACTTTTCTATTACCCAAAGATAGCCCTTTTTCTAGTGATCTTTTCAAGTTTGATTTCAAACTATTATCTTGATGATCACTTGATCACACTGGATTGACTTCGTACAGATGGGTGAAGCAGCTGTTTCTCTTACGAATAAGGCTCCCACTATGAGATATCTAGAAAGATTATATCAAGTTATCAAAAGACAACATGAACAAGAAGTGCTCACAATCAAGTAACAAGTCATGTCAAATATGTAAACAAACAAGTGACCACACTGAGATTGGCCTTGCTAATGCATGATTTTTTTTGTTAGTTAATATACAAATGTGTAAATGGAGTTGTGTACATCTGTGCCCACATCCTCAAACAGCACACAAGCCAAGAGACTTTCTTAGGAAGAAAAGTCTCTCATAATCTATTGCCTTGGTAAATATATAAGCCAAATTATTTTCACTATCAATAAATTCTAGACACACTGTTTTTTATTCAACAAGATCCCTAATAAAGTGATGTCTAATGTCTAGAAGTTTGGTTCTGGAGTATTGGACAGGATTCTTTGATATGTCTAGGAAACTCTTGTTATCTAAGAATATAGTATGAATTTTGTTATTTAAATCATAATTCTTTAGCATCAGATTCATCCAAAGTAACAGAGTGCAAAAATATTCATGGGCAACATATTTAGCGTCAGATGTAAATAACAAGACATAACTTTTTCCTCTTTCTATACCAGGAATAAAAGATGTTACCAAGGTAGGAACATCGAACACAGATATTTTTATCATCAAAATTGTCTGTCCAGACTAAGTCAATGTATCCCACTATATTAGACACAAAGCAGTAACAACATACCTTGGCGTATAAGGATGTATGACTCCATAAGCATCCAAATAACTGTTATTTACCTTCTCATTCCTTTTGGTTTACCTTTGATCATGCATTTCACCAACCACTTGAGACGTGGGGTGATATTTCTAAATTCTGGACAAAATGTCATCTGATTTATCAACAGACCCAACATGGTCTCTTTCTAAAATAGCTTCTCCCTTTGAATCTGAAGAACTGTCTTCAGACTCAATACTTTGTGTGGATGTGTGTTCAGATGTGGGAACAGTTGTGTTCATATCTACAGATACATCTGAACTCACATCTGCCTTTTTTCCTTTGTAGTGCTTTCCGTATCTCCAGCTCCTCAGCAGATTTCCACTCCAATTGGTAACCTAAAACATCAACCTCAGCAGTTTTGAGGTTAAGATCAAGTGTATCATCAAATACAACATCAGAAAAACTTAAAACAAGATAAATTGTCACAAAACTTGTAACAATTGTAAGATGATCTTAGACCAGTAAGGACACATGTGTTAGACTCATCAAACACCTCACATATCTTCTTATCAAACTTCACATATAAGTCACCATCACATAACTGACTTATACTAATGAGATTAGTCCTAAGACCCTCCACATGATACATATTGTGATGTTTGGGGAGACCTTCAAAAGCTAAGGTTCCCTTACCAATTATTTTTCCTTGTGCCCCACCACCAAAGTTTACTTTAACACTATTGACATATGTGTATTATGTCAAAACATCTTGGTTACCTGTCATGTACCTAGAGCACCCACTATCAAAAAACCAAGATCCAGAGATACTACTCTTGAGAGAAAAGTAGACAACATTACAGATTACTTTGGGTTTTTCAACCCATTGGGTTTTAACAGTCTCATGGTGGTGAACCTGTGGATGTGTTCTCGAATGTGTGCTAGGATGTGTATACATCTGACTATACATCCTGTCACACATCTGAGACCGAATCAAACATCCTGCATTCTTATCAGTTATCATCTTGAAACAGAAAGGGTAAATATGTCCATGAGCAAGGCAATAATGACAGATGTAATGCCTTCTCCTATGTTTTTTGTGAATCAAAACTGGTTTTTCTTCAAGTTTTGAAACCTGACCACTCTCTTTAACAAATTTGGAATTTCCAAAAGCTAAAACTTATTTTCCAGCATTACCAAGAGACAAATCTTCATCAAGTTTCATTTTTCTGGTGTTCAACTTGGTTAGAGTACTCTCAGCATTCTCAAAATCAGTTTTAACCTTTTCAAGTTCAACTTCTTTTTTAGTTACTAGAACCTCAAGTTTAGCAATGGAATCCTTTTGATTGTCATTCTCTTTTGAAAGCTTAGCATTCTAATTTTCACACATAATATTTTTCAGTGAGAACTTTGTTTACCTTGACCATTATCTCAATTTTGTCCATACGTTTCATCCAATCAGCATGTAGTTCCTTATAGGTCTCGAAGAGTTTTCATAGGGGATGTCACGACCTTCATCATCAGAATCTCCTTTTATAGAGAAACAATTGAAGGTCTGTTCGGATGTGAGTTCGGATGTGTACACATCTATATCCAAATCTGTCTCCAGATTTGAACCAGCTTCAGAAAATACTTCTTCATTCATATCTGCAGTATAAGCATTAAAACAGACAGATGAAGATTTAAACGCAGAGATGCTAGCAAATACTTCAACATCCTCAATATCACTCGGAGCATCAGTGTAACTCATTCCCCTTTTCTTAAGTGTGTTAGCATAGTCATTAGCAAAGTGACCATACCCACGACATGCCCTACATTGCACAAATTCGAGAGCTTTCTTGTTATCAAAACTTTTCTTTTTTAGTCAGGATTATTTTCTTGTTTCTCTAAATCATGAGAGGCTTTTCTAGGAACCTTGTTTCTCCTTTTGTTATTTAGAATAGAATTAAATTTCTTGGTGATTACAGCCACATCATCTTCCTCGAGATTAGACTCATCAATTTTAGAGGAAAGGATAGCTATTTCCTTTGGAATAGCTGCAGAACTTTTAAGGGCAATACTTATTGCCTTGTTCTTTTGTTGAGCTCAAAAAGAGTTAGGACTCCAACAATTTTGTCCAAACCGACATTGTTGGTGTCATGAGTTTCTTCAATGACAGCAACCTTGATATTAAACCTTTCAGGCAAAGTCCTTAAGATTTTGCTGACTAATCTAGCATTTGAAATTGACTCTCCTAGGCTAGTACATTCATTGGAGATTTCATGGATCTTAGCAACATAGGAGACAATATCTTATGTCTGTTCCATTCTTAGTATTTCAAATCTATCCATTAAGATCCTAAGTCTAGTAGATTTAACACTTGGAATCCCCTCACATTCCATCTGTAAGATATCCCAATCATTATTACCAATACACCCATTGGTGATAAGCTAGTATATATTTTCGGAAACATGGCTAGAAATAGCACCCATGGCTTTAGAGTTATAATTTGCAGAGGTGATTTCATCAACGGTCCATCTTTCCTCATGTTTTCTTTCAAAAATAGTTTCACCAATACCTGATGCAGGCTTCTTCTCATGGGAGGTTTTCAAGCAATAAGTATACACATCCATGCTCTTTCATTAATTGATTTGATGTAGTTACGCATCTTAGACTTCCAAAAATTGTAATTGCTACCATCCAAGACTGGAGGCTTGTTTTGATAATTTTGACATTCCATTATGACTACACTTTCTGGATCAACACTCAGTAATATGTCAAGAGTTGGCTTTGATACCAATTGAAAGTTTAGTGTAGCTAGGAAATCAATTCAACGCAACAGAACATGGATGTGGGTACAGATGTGAGTTACAACTGTTCACACATCCACCAATAAGCAGCGGAATAAAATAAAAGAACACGAATAATTAAACGTTTACTGGTTCTGTCCTAGCAAACAAGGCTTTAAACCCAAAAGGTTTTCACTATTAAAGATCTGTTTTATAGAAGAAAACAAGAATAAGTAAAACAAAAAGATTAAAATACTAAAGCAACTTCTAACCAACTTCTAAACCAAGAACAATCTTTCTTTCCCAAGGAGAGACTATTCTAAATAGAAGTAGAACAAAGAACTTGAAAGAAATCTAGATGTAAGTTTGGATGTAAGGCATAACCTCACTCACAACCTAAAATAATATATTGAATTCGTGAATAACATAAGGTTGTCTATTTCAAAGAATTCTCAATCCGTCTTCTCAATGTGCCGAGATCTTGTATTTATATACACCTTTGAGAAGTTCTTCAAACAGTTAAATTTTTCCTTATTTGATGCAATCCAACTCCTACAAGAAAACATAAGATGGACACTCACAAGAAAATAGATTTGTTAAAATATTAGTCCTTGTCTAAATATATTTAATAAATAAAAGCTATGTACATATTTAACTATGTCCTTTTACAAATAGGAATATAAATCTTTATTTAAGAAATACATAAATCCACTTACCAAACTTACCAATTGTATTCAAATTAGGGAAGTCAATATTCTCTAAAATTTCTCTCTTTCAATCTCCAAGATTCTATAATCAAGATTGATACAATCCTACTTTAACTAGGAAAATCTTTTTAGTTGAAAAATCAATCTCCAAGAAAGACATAAATGTTTTAAGTTTGGAAAATATATTTTGAGAAAATTCTTTCTTTTCTCCCTTTTGGTTTCTAACTTGGTACTAGAGCGGTGATCCTGAAAAGCTCAAACCCTAACAAAACTCGAAGCAATGTCTGCCGAGTATGGTGAGAAAAGGGAGAAAAGAACCCTATATTTCCATTCATCGAGTGATAATCCCCGGACATATTCTCACTCATGTGCAGTTGAGAGGAGTAAACTACTAATAATGGGTTCATGTCTTCAAAGGCTCATTGAAAGCCAAGATGAAGACTGACTTCATTGATGGAACAAATATGTGTCCAACTAAGGCAGACGAGTTGGAGATGTAGGAGATAGTAAACTCAATGGTGGTGGCATGGATATTCAACACCACTGAGACAAATCTTAGATCCATGGTGACTTATGTGGAGGAAGAAAAGTTGTTGTGGGATTATCTGGAGGAGAGGTTTTCGGTTGGAAATGGACAAAGGGTACAACAGATAATATGTGACCTTTCCAACTGCAAACAACAGAAGAGTGAAAGTGTGGCCACCTATCATGGCTACATCAAGAAATTATGGGATGAACTTAATGACTACGACAAGATTCTGGCATGTGCATGCACCGAATGCCGGTGTGATACAAACATAAAGCTAACTCAACGAAGGGAGGGGGAACGAGTGCACTAGTTTGTCATGGAATTGGAGACACCTAAGTTCGAGAATATGAAATCTAACATTCTAAACTCGGATCCCCTTCCCAAAGTAAACAAATCTTATTCAATAGTGATTAGAGAGGATCGTGTCAAAGGGAGAGCGTGAGAGGAATACATAGAACCTATGAGTTTTGCAGTGCGCACCAACACTGGGGTTCGCAATCCAGGTGGAGCGAAAAGATATGAACACTGTGACATGTGGACACTGCAAAAAGAAAGGACATGAGGTGAATTCACGCTTCAAGCTTGTGGGATATCCGGATGGTAGCACGAGCGTCCACACAAAATAGAAAGGGGAAGAAAGGGCAGAATGTTATGACAGTCATTGGAGGAGAGAAAGGGCACGAGTCTTTCAGCGGTAAAGCTAACAATTTGAAAGTAAATGATGAGGAAAGCACATGATTGATAGACGCAGAACTGTAAGTGCTCCAATTTGAGCTTGTTAGTATTTTCGTTAGAAAATTAACGAAAGTTATGACATTTCTAACAATTCCTAACAATTCCTAACATTCCTAACATTTCTAACCAAGCAAGGGCAAAGTAGGCATTGTTATTTAAGGATAAACCAAGGAAAGGAATCAAAAAAGCAAAAGAAATTAAAGAAAACCAAAAATAGAAACTGCTGGAACAAAAGCGGCCGTTAATTTGATTTTTTTTGAAAAATATTCCTCTTGTCCAAAGCCTGAAGCAGCATTTAATGAACAGTGCACGCTCAAGGTCCTATCCGCGCGGATGAGTTTGTCATTTTCAGAGGGCTATAAATTGAGGCCTTCAGTCTCAGAAAGAAAAAAGAAAAACACATTTCCTCAACTGCTCTTTGGCGAAAATAGAGAGAAAACAGTGAGAATTCCATAGAATTGTCACCTTTTTCTCAACTATTCAACCAAAATCACACTCACTCAAACACTCTCATATTCAAGCCTCAAACACTCTTACTTTCAAGCCAAAAACTCCAAAACACAAAGAAGATAGGTATAACCTCCCTCTTCTTACCCTAAATCTCTCATTCATGCATGCATTTCCAAACTACAAAATGTAGTTTGTTCATCTTCTTGCCCTAGATCCAAGAAGATCACCATGGAAGTTCATCTCCATGGATGATCTTCTACAAGGATCTACATTATTTTCAAAGTGTTCTTACTTTCTTGCAAAGAAAACACATTTTCAAAACCCTAAAAATCATTTTCATACATCAAATCTCATTTTCAAAGGATAAAATTCCCCTTCCCAAGCAAATGAAGTGCTTAGTCCTAATGTACCCCAAGGATGGTTTGATATAGTTAATTCACCACTAAAATGTCAAGTGATCACTAATCAAAACCTAGGGAAATGGGGACAAGCATGGATGCCAAACCCCCTTTAAAATCACATTTTCCTTCTTGAGAAGTTGCTGTCCAGTAGCAATTTTCTAAGACCCCAGTCCATGGTCTAAATTTTTGGACACAGATAAACTTAGAATTTGGTGTTGACTACAAAACAATTTTTGTAGCCAACATCCAGATATTTCCAGAAATATTTTTACTTTAGTTTTTGCGTGAGTAAAACTCCCTTTTTCAAATTTTCTTTTGAAGGTCAGATCACCACTCTCTGGGAGTCCAGATCTCATATCTGAGATTTCCAGAAGGTTTTGGGTCCTCAAATCTTCTCAAAAATGGAAAATTCTTTCACATAAATCTTATTTAAGGTGTATGGAACAACTTTCATTCTCTGAGTTTTCTCAGATTATGAATTTTTAAAGCCCTTAAATCCATTTCAAAATCAAGTGTCCACTGCCTTTTTCATTCTGGCAGAAGTGTTCTTCAACTTCCAAAAATCTTTTGAGTACCAAAACTCAACCCAAAAATCACACAAAAAATCATGGGATCTTTCCAAAGTCTAATAAAGAATTCCCAATTTTTACTTTTCTGAGTTTCAACTTATTTTGGCCAAAACACACACACACACACACAAATGAATTTTAGCTTGGAAGACTCGTTTTACGAGGCATTCCGGGTGCACACTAACGTCCTTCCCGGCGTGTAACATGACCTCCGAACCCAAATCTCTAATCTCGGGCATTTTTTCAAAGTTTTGGCCCTTAAAACAAAAACGGCGTGGCGACTCCGTCTTTTTCCGGTTTTATTTGATTTTCAAAGAAACGCAAAATCGAATTTTCCCGCGAAATTGGAAAATACATCGTTACAGTGGCGACTCCGCTGGGGACGTAAATAAGCTTTTAAAAAAAATTGATATTTGGTATATTGGTGGAAACCATTAAACTTCCCGTTATCGCCTCCTAACACGAGTCGGGGATAAATTGTGGTTTAACAATCCCACGTACCGGTATCATTGTTTTAAAAAAAAAAAAAGCTTTTGAGGGTCAAGCTTCCATCCCGGCATTAAAAATCATTTGTTGTGTGTGTTGATTTTTGCACATTTTAGTGTTGTTTTGGCCGCCTTGGAAAAAGTCAAAATTTTGACTGTCGGAATCATGTCCCTAACTGTCGGAATTCTTGTGCTTATGTGTTCATTAAATTTCAAAAAAAAAAAAAAATTCAAAAAAAAAAAAGAGAAGATTTTCAAAAAAAAATCATGCATTATTCTTTTTAAGACGCATGAAAAATTTCTATTTTACTTAGAAAAATAAGATAGATCAAGCTTGCACACTACGCGCACGTGACCGTACACCTTTGCACACTACGTCCCTAACCCGGAAATCCTTGTTGCGGACCGTTTGGTCTTATTACGCCTCTCGGTGCAAGCACAGGACTACCCAAACATCCCATGGAGCCTCGTGTCGACCATGCACTTGTCCGTGACACACTTTGTCCGAGACCCGGTTGGTTTTTAGTTTGGTCTGTGTCATGCCCTGTCTGTGTATAGACCTTTCCTTTCAAGCCTTTGTCGGCACACCGACTCGATATCTTTCGGGGACCCTAATCAGTCGAAGTCATGCCGGTTTTCCGCCGCAGACTTTGACCAAGATATTGACCGGCGCCTTGACTTCGGCTCTGACTGGCACAAATTATACACCGACTCCCAGCCTGACACTGAGTCATCAAGGATTAACGGTTGTTCCATGCCTAAGTACGGCTTAACCGACGACAAGTCAAGATCAATTGTGGGCATTTATCGGTCAAATCATGCCGACTTTTCGTCGAGCTCCTCGGACATGATCTTGACTTTGACGTCGCCTTGTCCGTAATTTACATCGAATGCTCGTTAAGACTCGATTACCCGCCGACTTTTAGGATCGTTTTCTTTCGGTCGGTGGGACCCGCTTGCCCTATAGGACCCTCGCCCTGGCCGTCCACCCCGGGAGGTCGAAATACGGGTGGAATACGAGGGGCTTATAGACGTAGTGACGGGGCCCACCGATCCGAGATCCGAATAGTTTGCGAAAAGAAGAGCAATCTTTTCCAACCGATTAGGTTAATAAAACATGTTTTAAGTAAACAAGAACAAATAACTGCATGTTGCATGAGCCCAAAGCCCAAACACCTACCCTCCTTCAATCCCTAAATCTCTGAACTTTCGTGCCCTTTCCCCCGCAGCTCCTCACAAAGGTTGGTTCCGGACACCAGGTCACTGTTTGATCAGTTGGGAAGAGTCAAGCGCGTCATCAGCTTCACCGTTTGTTCCGACTCCGGATTTCAGAATGTCTGCATCAGTCGGTAATGATGGGGACAACGTCACCCCGCCTCCCGGGACCCCTCAGACAGAACAACGGTGGAATCAGTTAGCAGAACAGATGAGGTTACGACAGGAAGCACAGCTGAATAGCCTTATGGAGGCTATCAAAAGCCATGGTTTGGCCGCCAGCCTCAATCCCGATGGCACCTTCACCGTGGAAGAGGAAGAGGATGCCAATCCCACTCTCAGTCGCCCTGATTACTCCAGGATGCCACCGCCCACCTCCTATGGTACCACTACCGTAACCCATGCTCCTCGATCTTCGGTCACCCAGCCCCCGGCTTCGCATCCAATGGATCCACGCAGCCCGACGGCACAAATCGGTTCACAGTTCCTCGGTGGGGACAAAGTCGCATGGAATGTCTTCTCATGGCTGGGGTTATCTCGGAATGCCACAGCTAATTGGGATCCCGCCTCGCCATCGTAACCGATCAATCCGTGCCTTCACAAAGAATAGTTCGGCATGCCTCAACAAACTCGCCGTGAGCCCCTCCTCGAATGATGTTAGCTCACCGCTCCTCCCACAGCTTTCACAAACCCATTTCTCGCTCAGTGGTTCAATGGGTTACCAAACCTCCATCCCGGCCATCGAATCACCAGACCGCAGCATTCCCCCTGTTATACACCATCGCCTCACCACCATGCAATTCAACAATCGTGGACAAAGCCCGCACCTAAGCCTACTTATGGGCCCCACTCGAAATCCAAGTTATCCGGCTACATCAGGATCGCCTCCACCCACTTTGCCGGTTGAAAACCCACAAAGAAGCCACAAGGTTCTATCCTTTTGCTCGTGGTCCTACTCATGCTCCCTGTGGTAACTCGCCAAGGACAAGTTTTCACCTACGTCCCCGGATCGGCCGTTCCCTCCACCACTCGCCCGCCGCTGGTAGCTCCTCTCTAGCTCGCCCACTAGTTTGAACGCAATGGCTCCGCCACAAGACCCTCATCCGCCCGGTTCATGGAACAAAGATAAGGAAATGAAGGCGCAGATTGCCGAATTGATCGCTAAGAAGTCCGCCTTCCGACCTACGTACTGCACTCCATTGTTCCCCTGCCTCACAAATTTGTTATGCCAAATCTAGACCTCTTTGATGGTACCGCATGCCCGAAAACCCATTTGGACACGTATACCTTGGCGATGAAGGCCAAAGGATGCACCAATCAGCAGTTGGCTGACTATTTCAGTCTATCTTTGAAATCCAATGCCTTAAAGTGGTTCTTTCGTTTGAAACCTGAAGCCAGAACTACGTGGGACCAGATCACCAGTGCCTTCACAAAGAAATATAAGGCCAACTTGGAGTGGGAAACAAATACGGTTGACCTACAAACAAAAGTGCAGCGTCCCGATGAGAATATTGGGGACTTTTACAGGCGGTGGAATCTGAAACTCAGTGAAATGGCCATCCCTCCTTCCGAAGAGGAGCAACTGGACATCTTCCAGTCATGCCTGAAACCACATCTGAGAGCCTCCCTCGCTCACTTCCCGTACTCGCACTTACGGGCCATGGTTAACTCCGCAGCCTAAGTTTGAAAAGGCTTACAATCGCAACCGGCCGCTGCACTCGCTACGTATATCGGGCTCCTCCTTCAAACACTGCCCCCGCTCCTGCTAAAAGCAAAGAGATGATTAACTACGCGGGACAGGAATGTAATAACACAACTCCTCTTGCCCCCAAAAAACCAGTCGAGCCCAGACCACGGGTCATGAACCTCGAAAACTTTGGAATGCGTCTGAATGACATCTTTAGGGGACTGGTGAAAGAAGGCTTACTGCGGCCTTTGGAGAATTTCCAACCCAGAAATCCGAATGCTCCCGTGGATACCTCAAAATATTGTGCCTTTCATCAAGCTCACGGACACCTGACTGACAATTGCTTCACTCTGAAAAAGGCAATCCAGGGATTGATAGAGCAAGGAAAGTTGGAAGGCCCCGAGGGGCCTAATACAGTAAAAAATCCTCTGCCAAGGAACCATAATCAGGTAAATATGATTGAATGCGGAGAACCCTCGCATGCCCAGGAAGATACCGACGAAGCTTCCCAAATACCCATGGCCAACCTTGTCGAGGATCCCGAATTCGGATTCCCCCTCAGCCTTGAGGATATCGAACGAATCAACCCACCTTGGTATCATGTCAGAGATTTCCTGCAAGAATATGAAACTCGCTACTTCTCAGAGGAAAGGACAGCTGATACCGAAGAATTGGGGCTGTTCCGGTCAAAGCATGAGAGAACCATTTACACGAGATGGTTAGAACAATCGAAAAGAATCAAACAAGAAAGCTTCCGGCGGGCGCCTGTACTGGGGCTTATCAGCAAAGAAGCCGAAGAGCATCTGGAGCTAGTACACTTCTGCAAACTGGCTATTGGAGAAGTCGAATACGATCCTGAAGGCAGTGAAACTGAAGAATTAGAGGAGGAAGAATCCTTCTATATCCTGCCGGGAGTCAAATACGTACCTCCCCCTCTCACTCTTCCCCCGCAGTTTCTGGGAGGAGAAGCTGAGTCGCAACTATCACTTCCGGGAATGGGAGCATATGACAATTTTTGCGGCTGCACGCACCCATATTCCCCTAACTGGTTTGATCGGCGTTCCCTCTCAGCCGAAATCACGGTAGTATGGGAAGATGATTCCGATGACAGCAATGATGATGATGATGACGAGAGCGAAGAGTCAACCGAGACCCCGGATCCTAATCAACTGAACAATCATGCCGAAAATGAACCCACGGGAGCCGACACAATGGCCGGTTATCAAGAAGTTTACCTACGAAGAAACTTCGGAAGACGAATATGAAACCGAGGATATGAAGGCCATGAAGTTTCCCGGGTCTCGAGCACGTGGATGTCTTAGAGTTCAACACCGCCTACCATGCTTTGGGGAAAGGATTTTCAAAGCGTCCGATCCACCGATATTCGAAGATCTCGATAGAGAGAGGGAAACTAACTCCCATCCGCCCAAATGAGAAAATAACCATGGTCGATCAAATCCACCTCTAACAAAGTAACACTCCTTGTCGTGGTTACCCAAGAAGAAGTCACCTTCCCCGAATGTATGTCGCCCTCGGAGAAGTCCCTGAAACCGGCATGATACCTGGATGCACCTCCCACACGTAATGCTATAATCATTTCCAACTCGAGTATTACCGAAAGGAACCGTAATGGCTGCACTATACCGGGATGAGATCGAAAAGCCGCCGAGCCCCGACAATAGCGACTCTTGTTGCATGATAACTATGAGCAAGGCAAAGCATGGGAGCGAATCGGAGGACGCCCTAGCTCGCGGGCCATCCAGGGGCAACAACACAACCCTGCACTCAAAAGCCTCGTGACTTGGGAAGCGCTTATAAGGGCCGCCCAGAAGGAGCCAAGATAACTTCGGCCCCTCACCGTTGCTAGACTCCGTCGTAACCAGCCGCCAATAGCCAAAAAGGCTCCCCATCGACCTTAGCAAGACTCAAGAAATCCAATCAAGAAGCGACCGATGAGGAAGTTAACCCGTTGACCCGATCCGGGCAAATCATCCAAGGGAATCCCAAGGAAGATAAGAAGGCCACGTATCAAGCACTGAGGAGAACCGTCGCCCTATGCTAAGACAAACAAGCTCCCGACCCCGAAAAGAGGATCCCGTGCTCACCCAAATGAAGCAAACATAGGCTAACATCTCTCTATGGTCCCCGCTCACCTCATCCTATCCCCACAAGCTAAAGCCGGAAGAAAGCCTAGCCCGCACCTTGGTCCCTATCGATGCTACTCCCGATGACGTGGTACAACCGATTGGAAACATCCACTACGGAAACATAATCACTTTCACGTATCTAGACCTCCCTCAATTTGGGGCCGATCATAACGAGCCTCTCTTCATCACACCCAATTGGATGAACGACGCCTCCTCGGGTCCTAGTTGATAATGGGTCCGAATGAACATCCTTCCAGCAAAGATCATGAGCCTCGCTTGACATCAAGTCCACGGACTTAAAACCTTCCTCCCTCACAATAAAGCTTACGACTCGACATCTCGAGCAAATTCTCGAGTTGCTACTTTGGACCTCTTGGTTTGGCCGTAAATTAATACCTGTGGAATTCCGTGTTATTGATATCCCGATCACTTTTAATGCTTTATTGGGAAGACCTTGGCCGCATCAGTCAAAGGGGTCGCCTCAAGCCTCCACCAAAGGTGTGAAATTCATCTCGAATGGGGACCCGACGACCATTTATGGGGATTTAGTCACCTTGGAGGGCACGGATACAGTGGAATACCTATTCTCGAAATCAAACATGACGAGGAAGGTCTCATGCTAACGGGCTTCACAATCGAGCCTCCCAAAGCCCATGTTTGCAACATAGATCCGACAATCACCCGGGATAAAATCCCTCCGGTCTTGAAAATGATGAGAAAGATGAGCTATCTACTCCGGCCTCGATGCTGGGGGAAACACCAACAAGGAACTCACAAACTCATCGAGGTGAAAGGACAGAAAACTCGCCACGGCCTGGGATATGAGGCCTCCTCAGCTGACACCGCAAAAGGAAAAAGATTTGAAGCCGCCACAGAAGGGTCCCGGCCGACGACCCTAAATCTCTCCTTTCAGCCCTAATTTGGCCGACTACTTTGTAAAGGGTCCCACACAACCGGTAACATCACGTGAGCCCACTCCTACGTAAGGATGGCTAAAGCTACAGGATAGCCTCAACAAGTTCAGGGGAGCCAAAGCTAACCCGGTCCGTAGAATGTTCCTGGACCTACCCAAGATACCCGGGGCTACCACTACCATAAAGAGCGAGTACACTTTCAAAGGCGTGCCAAGCCTAGTGGAACAGCTTCGAGAAGCTCACAACCACAATTCCTACGCCCAGAAGGTCCGAAACCCGAGTTTGAATTGACCGTGCCGAAAGCCAAAGCCACGTAAGTCTTTTCGTATGATTGGGATGGTCCGATTATGCAACGCTTATTCGGGAAGAGATCCAGATGCCGCACCGATTGATTTCAGCTACAAAGAAATGGTAGCAATGATCGAGGAAGGAGCACAGAAACAAGCCAATTCCCGAGTCATGAGGCCACTAAAAAACCGGGAAACTCTCTCAGGCCCGTCCGTGACCAAAGGAGAAATGATCACCAAGCCTGGATTGGTCCCCCGTCCCCTTGTGTCAATCTAGGAAAAGTCCTCCGAGTCTTTTATTGTTAAGGTCGAGTCTCTAGGTTCGTCCGATGGCCTTACGCCTGAAGACTACGAGTCTGTAGCAAATGCTGTACTTCCTTTCGTTCTCAATGAAATAACGAACCTTTCTGAGTATCCCCTGATTGCGACTTTAACTAATGATGAATTAATTAATAAAAAAAAATTTAATAATAATTCATTAGATAAAGAAGCAGACACATTAAACAACAAAAAAAAATCAAACAAAAAAAAATCTTTAAGCAGGTTGTTCGGAAAAAGGAAAATCGAGCCCAAGCTGCCGAAGAGATTTTGACGAGTGTGAATTTGGGAACTGCGGAAGAGCCTAAAGAGACGCAGATTGGTGATTTCTTCGAAGGAACTAGAAAGGATTGCCTTACAAAATCCTACAAGATCCTCAACTCAAAGAAAGTTGCCCTCTTCATCAAAGAGAACATCACATGCAGATACGGGTTGCCAGCCGAAATCATCTCAGATAATGGATCCCACTTCGAAGGGGAATGCGACAGCCGCCGCGTAATTCCGAATAACCCGTCACAAGTCATCTCCCTACGGCCCCAAACCAACGGAGCCGTCGAGGCAAAGAAACAAGACTTTGGAAAACATCATCCGGAAAATGGCCGTCCGAGGCGGAGATTGGCCCGAGAAGCTACACTGCACTCGGGGCTACGTAACATCGCCGAACGGCAACTGGGGAAACACCGTTTGCCCTCACATACGGAATGGAAGCCGTGCTCCCAATCTAATTGGAAATCCCCTCACTCCGTGTGCTGTTGGAAAGCCAAATCAACGAGGTCGAATGGCTCCAAAGTCGCCATGATGAATTGGCCCTGCTAGATGAACGCCGATTGAAGGCCATGGAACACATCCGAGCCTACCAAGGGAGAATGGCCAGAGCCTTTGACAAGAAAGTAAAGCATCGGGAGATCCGAGAAGGTGATCTCGTCTTAAAAAGAAAAGCCCCCAGTCCGTATCAACCCCCTCGGCAAATGGGAGCCTGTCTGGGTCGGGCCATACATCGTCCAAAAGATCTTCTCCGGAGGAGCCATGCAACTTGCAGACCTCGACGGAAATCCCTTTGTACACCCAAGTGAATGGTGACAAGGCGCGTATACTACGCGTAAAACAAAAAAAAAAGAAGGCAAAAAAAAAGAAGAAGAAAAGAGTGCTAAAAGAGTAATACCCAACTAGGTTGAAAACCCAAAAAGGGCGGCCTAGGTAAAAAACAGGGTTGCACCAAAAAAAAAAACATAAAAAAAACAACAACAAAAAAAAAAAAACAAAAAAAAAAAAAAACAACACAAACAACAAAATCGACCAAAGTTGAACTACGAAGACCCGAGCTCCTCAAAATGAGGGGAACGTAGGCGGCGGAAACGGTTCGGTCTAAAGCACAAATAAAAGTCATACTCGACATCAATACAACCGATCGTACCATGAAAGCGTCTCGAAAAACTCAAGCAATTCAAATATTCATTACAAGTTAAAAACTTTTTGATGAGTCTAAGCCCGATTCATTCCTACAACCGGCAACCTCGCTAAAAGAAATTAAGATACATAATCAAACTAATGTGTCCGCCATGACAAGAAAGGGATACTCGAAACCTCGTAGTCACTCCATGCCACTCGAACCGGCCTCTCCCCTCTTCTTCCCCTTCGAGTCTTCTTCTTCTCGAACAGAAAAATGTCGGTCTTCCTCCTACCAAGCTCTGGTATAGGAACAGGATCTATCAAACCAGCCTCCGTCAGGGCCTTCGTAGCCCTAGCGTCATCTCTCATCTCCCGTAGCCGGGCCGATAGCATAGGAGTCCTCCTCTCCCGCCTCTTGACATAAGCCTCATAGTCGGTCACACCGTCTCCGCTCCCGTCATGAGGGTTGGCCCTCGCCTCGGCCCTCCTCCTCTGAAACCGTCGTGTCCTCCGCACCCACAATGGCCTCACGCCGTCTCAAAATAGCCATCTCGAGTCTCTCCCTAAATGCCTCTCGTACCAATCCAGGTACCAAGTGGTCAAGAACACAGTCTCGGACGCCCGAGGATAACCCGAGGAGGAAAGACGTCATACCTCCATGCTCGGGAAAGAAAGGAAAACACCGAAGGATCATCCATAGAAGCGGAAGCCACCACCCCGGTGGCTATATCATCAAAGTCCTCCAAAGGAACTCGCTCTAAACCGAACTGTCTCGTAACCAAGGACGGAATATAGAAGCCGGACCGAGAAAGCCCCTAAGCATAACCACGGGAGATCCGTCCCGAAGTATCCTCCGAGTCTCCACCCGCCAACAAGGCACCGACCATCTAATATCTTCTCGTCCGGCGACCAGCCATCCAACGCTCCCATGAGCCCCGATCATCAAAATCTACAAAGAACCCCTCTCCCGGCGAATGTCCAAGGCTTCGATCATATCGGAGTTTCCCGAAGAATCCCCAAGCGCTCCATCGCCCACGTAGTCAAGAGGAACGGGCTGCCCCCGTGCATATACCGTCTCCCGGTAGCGCCCTATCGAGAGCATGGAAAGTCTCCCCCAAGATCAAAGGTACAACATCTCGCCGCCAAGCGACAATGAACGACTACATCCAAGCAGACCGATGACAGATCCCAAAAGAATAGACCATGAACAAGGTCCCAAACATGCAAAGTGCAAAGGCATCCCAATAGGCATCGTCAAGCAAGCCTAAGCCCCTAAATCTATCGGGAGACCGGAAATATCAAAATGATCGGGACCACGTATCATACTTTGTGCTTCCTCCGGGAAAGATGAAGGAGGTTGCACAATCTATCAACAAAAGAGGCCCCTCCTGTGCAAAGGAACCGCTATCTCCTCCACCTCCGGCCACCAAGCAAAGCCCGAAATTCTTCGACTGGTCGGGACCATTTCATTGTAAGAAAGGCAAAAGACATGCCTTCTAGTGTCCCAAAATGAGGAAGAAGCCCTCAAAAGATCATAATCCGAATCAATTCCTTGAGAGACCACAAGCACTTCACCTTGTACCTTTCTTCAAAGAATGACCTCCTCTCATGCATAATTTCCCGACCAATCCTTGAATTGGTTAAAGAATGACATTTGGGATTCTTGGGACAATTTTGATGGAGTTTTTCTAAGGTTTTCCATGGATTTTCTCTCTTTCTCCCCGAAAATGACTGTTTGACCGGTGGTTGAAGAAGATATTTGAATTTGAAATAAAGGAAAACCAGATTCAAGCAAAATTAAAGGACAATGTCGATGCGCTCCCGTCCGCGCGGACACGATTGTCTTTCATCGAAAAATCTGCAATGCCCAAACCGTCGCACCAAAAGAGGAATATTTCGTCCCGGTTGCTCGAAACCCGTGCAAAAACCTCCCCAAACCACCCATATACCAAACACTAACACCCTTGCCAAAAAATCAAGGCTCATGCAACATTGCATTCATACTGCATTGCATTCATAAAATAAAATCCTAAATTATTACATTCCAAAAATAAAGGGAGTGTGCAAAAAAAAATCAAAAAAAAAGTAGGTAACAATAATCCTAAATTATTACATCCCAAAAAAAAAGAGAAAAGAAGAAAAGAGCAAAAAAAAAAAATGTGCATAAAAAATAAGCTGTATCTGTACAAATCTCAAATCTCAGAAATCAATTCAATCTCAAGTAATCAATCGGAGTCCCCAGCGGCCGACGTCTGCCCCCAATCCCTCTTGCGGCTCGGGCCCGCCTCCTCTGTAGCCATGAAGATCTCAGGCTCAGAATCATCGTCCTCGTCCCCGGAAGAAGGCTCGTCAGGACCAACCGGCACGCTTTGATAGGGCAAGCCAAGATCTGCGAAGCAATCATATCCGAAGGTGAAGGCGTCAGACTCCTGGACGTGCGAAGAAGATCCACCATGCTGCCAGACGTGTCCCTGCCCGTAAGGATCTCCGAGAATGACGTGGTCCGAAGGTAGTACCACGCGAGGATCAAGGAGAGGAGAAAGAGGAGAAGGAATAGAGGAAGCCTCCCGCCTGACAGGCGCCGGCTGTGGTCGCCTCGCTCTAGCCTGAGGAGCCCCGCAAGCAACCATCCTCCTGATAAATCTCTTAGCCCCGATCACCTGCTTCGTCAACTTCTCCACGACCACCTCCGAAAACTACACGAATGCAAAAGCGTCAGAAACAGTTGAGGCAAAAGAATGATGATAGGAAAGAAAGGAAAAGACAGAAGCAAAAAAAAAAAAAAGAGAGAAGGAAAGCCATACCTTCATACCTGGACGAGCCCGGAAAGCTCGTGGAAGCCGCTCAGGCTGAGGGATCTGCACCCTCAATCGGACCCCATCCTGGACATATGAAAAATCCGTCCGAGGGTACCGCGAGACCCCTAACCCCTCTCTATCAAGAACCTGGGGCGTCCTCAGCCTCCTCAAGACAAATACTGGATACGGCTCAATCGCCACAAATGCCGAGAAGTGCTGGCCGGCTCGGTAATCATCCCAGTCGCGAGATCTATCACTCGGGTGCATCATATCGGCGGGAGGCTCCATCGGTGTCAACAAAGGCGAATTCACGCCATGCTTTGGCGCGTCACCCTCTCCCCGGATAATAGGCGTCGCAAGTCGGACCTCTCAAAATCCTCCATTTGCCACGGTCCAAATCTCAGCGCCCTTCAGCTGCGCCACATCGAAACGATCCCAGGGATAGAATATCATCTCCTCATCCATCTCAGCCCTCGTCAAAGGAAGGCAATCCGAGTACCTGAGGGTCGTGCGCCCTCTGGAGCCCTTCTTCTCCCGGGCAAACTTGGACCAGGAACGCATGGCTGGATACGCCCCGACGTACTCCGCCGTCTGTCGCCACATCGTGACGTGAAAGAACTCCAACGCCTATACCGGCGAAAGGTAAAAATCAAATCAATTAGGTGCGGAAAAGATGCGTGCTTAAAGAAAAAGGGAAAGCAAAAAAGAAAGCTTATACCTCCAGAGCAAACTCGAAGCAGTAGAAGGAGCTCACAGCCTTCCGGCTGTATCTATCAAGAGCAAAGTAAAGCTCTGCCAGCCCGGCCTCTCCCCAAGAGACCTCTCCAGCCATCTCCACATCCTCCAAACTCCTCAGCAAAGCAAACACCGCCGTCCCCTCGGCGTGTCCAAAAAGAGTGCTCGAAAAAGCAAACCATAAAAAGGCCCTAGCAATCTGCTCAGCGCCTATCCTCTCATCCCCAGCCTCGTAGCTCCCGATGATCTCCACAATCTTCCCATAAACCACGGCGTACTCCATCCCCATCCCCTTTTTGGGAATGGGGGTAAAGCCCAAAAGAGCCTGCAGGTCCACGTCGTTGTAGCCGTCCCGCCACTCAATGCTGCGTCCATTGAAGGACAGACCCGTGATCGCAGCGTAGTCGGAAGGCGTAACCGTAGCCTCGCCCCAGAAGAAGTGAAATGTGTGGGTCGCATCCCACCAATGCTGCGCCAAAGCAAACATCAGGCCCTTGCTCTTAGGGAACTTAACCAACCCCCTCAAGCACTAAATGAACTCCCAAAGCCCGGTCTCAACGACAATCTATCTCGGACTCATCAAAGCTCCTCGGCCCGCATTCGGAAGCCGGTCCCACAGGTCAACTACAGACTCCACTGATCCTCGAGTCTTCATCTTATTCAACTGCTCCGTCACGTAGTTGTTTCCACCCTGCAATAAAACAAAAAAAAAAAGAAAATGTCAAAAAAAAATTTTGCATTTGCATTTGCACAAAAAAAAAAAAGAAGAAAGCATATACATGCATCACGCAACACAAAGTTTTGAAGAAAATTCGGCAGCATAACGGCATGCAATGAACCTAGCCCCATTTTTCTCAAAAAAGACAGTTTTCAGCAAATCCCAATTCATTCATGAAAAAAAAATTCATACAAAGAGTCAACGGAAGTAAAAACTCCGTCCCATTTTCAAAAAAAAATGCATACATGCATATCATCCATCATCCCAAAAGATCCTACATTCATACATTCATACAAGGAGTCGACGGAAGTAAAAACTCCGTCCCATTTTCATAGAATAACATGCATACATTCATTCAACGGGAGGAAAAATCCGTTCCGTCTTTCAAAAAAAAATCATCATACTTCTTTACAAAAAAAAGAGAGCATGCACACATTCATATCAACATTGCAAGAATCCTACATTGCAACAAAAGAAGTCCGTCCCAAATTCGGGAAATTGTTCATCGTAGTCTCATATTTCAAAAAAAAAATGGCGAAAATGCCAATTCTTTTCCCAAGCAAAATGCACATTTTGAGTTACCCATATACTCATTGCAAAATGCACAACATCAAAAATCCAATTTCAGTGTCAAGAACACAATTTTCCGAAATTCAAATCACAATTTTCGAATTTTCATTCATAATTTTTCGAATTTTCAAAAAAAAAAAAATGTGGCGAAAATGCCAATTCTTTTCCCAAGCAAAATGCACATTTTGAGTTACCCATATACTCATTACAACATGCAAAGCATCAAAATCAAGATTCAAAGCCAAGAACAAAATTTTTTTTATTTTTCCTCACAATTTTCGAAAAAAAAAAGAAAAATCACCCAAAAATCAATTTCAAGCAAAAATCGACAAAGGGAATGAAAAGATTCGAAGTATACCGTTCGGAGACTCGGATCAGTGGCCCAATGTTGCCAAGCATCGGGGTATGGCTCCTCCGCAATCGATTGCGAAAGAGTGTAATGTCTCCTCATTCGAACGAGCTCCAATCGTCTCTCCGCGACCGGGCCACGTCCTTGGCCTTGAAAAGCACCTCCCGCGTGTTCCATTGCTTGAAAATCGAAGAAAAACGGAAGAATTTTGGAGCTTTTTGGACAACAATGGCGGTTTTCTTCTTCTCCCTTGTCTCTCTCTCGTAAAAGCTGTAAATGGGGAAGAGGGAATTGAAAAGGGCGTTGGCCCTCATTTAAAACCCTCTGGACTTCGATCTCCTCCGCGCGGATAGGGTTGTAAGGGTCAAAATGACCCTTTTACCCATTAAAATTTCAGGACTCTGCAGTTCAGTCCTCAACTTAACAGAGTTAACCAAACTCGACCCCCTTTCAAGGAAATCATCCACGGCAGTCAAACGTAAGTCCGATTTTCCCGAGAAAGATAACGGAATCCCGTTTCTTTCATCAAAATTATTCCCCGGCAGTCAAACGTAAGTCCGATTTTCCCGAGAAAGATAACGGAATCCCGTTTCTTTCATCAAAATCATTCCCCGACAGTCAAACGTAAGTCCGATTTCCCCGAGAAAGATAACGGAATCCCGTTTCTTTCATCAAAATCATTCAACGGCAGTAAAACGTAAGTCCGATCTCCCCGAGGAAGATAACGAGATCCCATATCTTTCATCAAAATCACAGCCCGGCGATCAAGCGTAAGTCCGATTTTCTAGAGAAAGATAACGGAATCCCGTTTCTTTCATCAAAATCATTCACGCGATCAAACGTAAGTCCGATTTCCCCGAGAAAGATAACGAAATCCCGTTTCTTTCATCAAAATCATTCAACGACAGTCAAACGTAAGTCCGATCTTCCCAAGAAAGATAACGGAATTCCGTATCTTTCATCAAAATCATTCCACGGCAGTCAAACGTAAGTCCGATTTCCCCGAGAAAGATAACGGAATCCCGTTTCTTTCATCAAAATCATTCAACGGCAGTCAAACGTAAGTCCGATCTTCCCAAGAAAGATAACGGAATTCCGTATCTTTCATCAAAATCATTCCCCGGCAGTCAAACGTAAGTCCGATCTTCCCAAGAAAGATAACGGAATCCCGTATCTTTCATCAAAATCATTCCCCGGCAGTCAAACGTAAGTCCGATTTCCCCGAGAAAGATAACGGAATCCCGTTTCTTTCATCAAAATCATTCCCCAGCAGTCAAACGTAAGTCCGATTTCCCCGAGAAAGATAACGGAATCCCGTTTATTTCATCAAAATCATTCAACGGCAGTCAAACGTAAGTCCGATTTCCCCGAGAAAGATAACGAAATCCCGTTTCTTTCATCAAAATCATTCAACGACAGTCAAACGTAAGTCCGATCTTCCCAAGAAAGATAACGGAATTCCGTATCTTTCATCAAAATCATTCCACGGCAGTCAAACGTAAGTCCGATTTTTCCGAGAAAGATAACGGAATCCCGTTTCTTTCATCAAAATCACCAACGGCAGTCAAACGTAAGTCCGATTTCCCCGAGAAAGATAACGAAATCCCGTTTCTTTCATCAAAATCATTCAACGGCAGTAAAACGTAAGTCCGATCTCCCCGAGAAAGATAACGAGATCCCGTATCTTTCATCAAAATCATCGACGGCAGTCAAACGTAAGTCCGATCTTCCCAAGAAAGATAACGGGATCCCGTATCTTTCATCAAAGTCATCACCGGTAGTCAAACGTAAGTCCGATTTCCCCGAGAAAGATAACGGAATCCCGTTTCTTTCATCAAAATCATTCAACGGCAGTCAAACGTAAGTCCGATCTCCCCGAGAAAGATAACGGAATCCCGTTTCTTTCATCAAAATCATTCAACGGCAGTCAAACGTAAGTTCGATCTTCCCGAGAAAGATAACGGAATCCCGTTTCTTTCATCAAAATCATTCAACGGCAGTCAAATGTAAGTCTGATCTTCCCAAGAAAGATAACGGAATCCCGTATCTTTCATCAAAATCATTCCCCGGCAGTCAAACGTAAGTCCAATTTCCCCGAGAAAGATAACGGAATCCCATTTCTTTCATCAAAATCATTCCCGACGATCAAACGTAAGTCCGATTTCTGAGAAAGATAACGGAATCCCGTTTCTTTCATCAAAATCATTCCCCGGCAGTCAAACGTAAGTCCAATTTCCCCGAGAAAGATAACGGAATCCCATTTCTTTCATCAAAATCATTCAACGGCAGTAAAACGTAAGTCCAATCTCCCCGAGAAAGATAACGAGATCCCGTATCTTTCATCAAAATTATTCCCCGGCAGTAAAACGTAAGACCGATTTCCCCGACGAATACGTCTGATTTTTCCCAGCAAAGGCTAACAAAATCCCTGACAAAGTTAACGGAATCCCAAAAGCCAACCGAATCTCGAGTAGATCTCGAACTACGAAAGGGCTTGATTCCCACTAGGGATACGTAGGTAGCCTATCATTAGGTCCGGCCCCTCGACCCAACGGTCACCCTCTCCTTCGGCAGCAGACAAAGTCCACCGAAAGGCCATTTCAAATCAAGGTTCGAGGCACCTAAAACGCCATCATCAAGGTTCGAGGCACCTAAAACGCCATCATCAAGGTTCGAGGCACCTAAAACGCCATCGTCAAGGTTCGAGGCACCTAAAACGCCATCATCAAGGTTCGAGGCACCTAAAATGCCATCATCTCCAGGTTGACACCTCAAAATAGTCATCTCCGGTCAAAGACCCGAACTACGGCGGCTTGATTCTTCTTAAGGATACGTAGGTAGCCTATCATTAGGTTCAGCCATCCGACCAAAAATGGTCATTCCTATCCCAATGGAGCGGATAGCCATCGAACCCAGAAATGGTCATTCTTATCCCCAATGGAAGCGGATATACAATTCGGCCATCGGACCAAAAATGGTCATCTTTTATCCCCAGTAGAGTTTTCTTTCCCAGACAGCATTGAGAACTCGCTCATCGGGTTCGAGGCACCTAAAACGCCATCATCTCCAGTCGGGCAGAACTATGGCCAGGCTTGATTCCTCTTGGGATACGTAGGTAGCCTATTCATTAGGTTCGACCACTCGATCACTTGATCATTACGCCAAATATGGAGCCTTACTCTTATCAACGACCCAGCTTCCTTCGAAAGCGCCGTCGGCGAGGGCTCTTGTAAGTGCTCCAATTTGAGCTTGTTAGTATTTTCGTTAGAAAATTAACGAAAGTTATAACATTTCTAACAATTCTAACAATTCTAACATTCCTAACATTTCTAACCAAGCAAGGGCAAAGTGGGCATTGTTATTTAAGGATAAACCAAGGAAAGGAATCAAAAAAGCAAAAGAAATTAAAGAAAAACCAAAAATAGAAATGCTGCCGGAACAAAAGCGGTTTTGTTAATTTGAATTTTTGAAAAATATTCCTCTTGTCCAAAGCACAGACGGCATTTAATGAACGGTGCACGCTCGAGGTCCTATCCGCGCGGACATGAGTTTGTCATTTTCGAGAGGGCTATAAATTGAGGCCTTCGAGTCTCAAAAATAAAAAGAAGAACACATTTCCTCAAGCTGCACTTTGGCGAAAATAGAGAGAAAACGGTGAGAATTCCATAGAATTGTCACCTTTTTCTCAACTATTCACCCAAAATCACACTCACTCAAACACTTTCATATTCAAGCCTCAAACACTCTTACATTCAAGCCTAAAACTCAAAACACAAAAGAAGATAGGTATAACCTTCCTCTTCTTACCCTAAATCTCTCATCCATGCATGCATTTTCAAACTCCAAAATGTAGTTTATTCATCTTCTTGTCTTAGATCCAAGAAGATCACCATGGAAGTTCATCTCCATGGATGATCTTCTACAAGGATCAACATTATTTTCAAAGTGTTCTTACTTTCTTGCAAAGAAAATACATTTTCAAAACCCTAAAAATCATTTTCATACATCAATTCTCATTTTCAAAGGATAAAATCCCCCTTCCCAAGCAAATGAAGTGCTTAGTCCTAATGTACCCCAATGATGGTTTGATATAGTTGATTCACCACTAAAATGTCAAGTGATCACTAATCAAAAACTAGGGAAATGGGGACAAGCATGGATGCCAAACCCCCTTTAAAATCATGTGTTTTCTTTCTTGAGAAGTTGCTGTCCAGTAGCAATCTTCTAAGACCCCAGTCCATGGTCTAATTTTTTGGACACAGATAAACTTGGAATTTGGTGTTAACTACAAAATACTTTTTGTATCCAACATCCAGAGATTTCCAGACATATTTTTACTTTATTTTTTGCGTGAGTAAAACTCCCCTTTTCAAATTTTCTTTTGAAGGTCAGATCACCAGTCTCTGGGAGTCCAGATCTCATATCTGAGATTTCCAGAAGGTTTTGGGTCCTCAAATCTTCTCCAAAATGGAAAATTCTTTCACAGAAATCTTATTTGAGGTGTCTGGAACAACTTTCATTCTCTGAGTTTTTTCAGATTATGAAGTTTTGAAGCCCTTAAATCTATTTCAAAATCAAGTGTCCACTGCCTTTTTCATTCTGGCAGAAGTGTTCTTCAACTTCCAAAAATCTTTTGAGTACCAAAACTCAACCCAAAAATCACACCAAAAATCATGGGATCTTTCCAAAGTCTAATAAAGAATTTCCAATTTTTAATTTTCTGATTTTCAACTTATTTTGGCCAACACACACACACACACACACACACACACAAATGATTTTTAGCTTGGAAGACTCGTTTTACGAGGCATTTCGGGTGCACACTAACGTCCTTCCCGGCGTGTAACATGACCTCCGAACCCAAATCTCTAATCTCGGACATTTTTCAAAGTTTTGGCCCTTAAAACAAAAATGGCGTGGCGACTCCGTCTTTTTCCGATTTTATTTTATTTTCAAAGAAACGCAAAATCGAATTTTCCCGCGAAATATGGTGCACATCGTTACAACTACCTGAATATAAAATTTTTGTTTTACTCAAAAGGCTTTCAATTTTTAATGTAAGATTATCCCATTTTGAACATAGTCACCATCATTGAATGCGTTGTGAGTTTGTTCAAATGCATAGTCACGCATTTAAAAATGTGTTGTGAGTATGTGGATCTACTTGATTTGGTTGAAAATTGATTCACCATTAAGTTAAGGATTGATAGTCAAAATCTGAAAAATTTGACGTTCAGGGGCTGCTCGGCCGAGCACACCCCTTGACTCGGCCGAGCACCCCATTTGTAACAGCACAAAGTTTGAAAATAATTGAAAAGGCAGCATCCAACGGTCATGATGCTCGGTCGAGCACCCCTAAGGACCCGGCCGAGCGCAAGAGAGCCGAAAGGGGTGTTCTCTGGAGTCTTTTGCTCGGTCGAGCACTTTCCTTGACTCGGTCGAGCACGACTTATTTTGGCCAGATTTTCAAATTGTTTAATATTTTGCTATTTTGGTCAATTTTCATTCATTATTTGAGTAAAGTATACATTAATTTGTGCCCTAAAATGTGATTAATTATATGCTTAACAATTTCATTCATTTCTAAACAATATTGTCGCCAAAGTGATTTACGTTGTTTAGATACGAAATTGTAAAGTGATAAATGTTTATATTAATATGTGGTAATATGAATTTCCCAAAGGAGACTTATTATTGACTAAATATTTGCATTCATGGGATAATAATTGAATAAAACGTTTGGTCATTTTGAATACTTTGAACCATCCCAAAAGAAGACGGGTATTTAAAATGAGTTGTTTATATTCTTTATTGCCGGGTAACAAATACTTTAAATGTTAGGACATTTTTAATACTTGAACCGGCCCAAAGGAATGAAAGTATTTGAAATGTATTGTTTAAAGTCATTTATCACCCTAAGATAAATTAAATTATGAGTCAATTCGCAATCCAAAGTTTAGTTTTGATGTCATGTTAATTGTCTTTTTGATGGGATTCATTGATATAGTTAATCACTTTATTCACTAAGAAGTTTCTTATACATGTTTTGTACTTATTCTTCGTTCTTACCCAACAGATTTGATAAACGCTTCATCTATTACTACTGCTATGAACAATATTCTGATGCTTAATGGGACTAACTTTAAAACTTGGAAAAATAATCTAACGATGATCTTAGGCTGTATGGACATCGATAACGCATTAGGGGAACCAAGTCCCGCTGCTCTCACTAAAGAAAATACCGTTATAGAACGAAAAAATGTTGAGCAATGGGAACGGTCCAATCGCATGAGCCTAATGACCATGAAAAATGCAGTTTGGAAGACAATTTTGGACAATGTCTCTGAGATCGAAAATGCTGAGTTTTTCTTGAATTCTTGTGGAAACTTGTTTCCATACGGTACAAGGGTAATGAAAATATTCGGGAGTACATTATTTAAGTATTTCATCTTTCGATCAAACTAAAGGCACTTAAGTTAGAGATTTCAAAAAAAATTGCTCGTGCACTTAGTTTTGATCTATCTTCCTCCTCAATTTGGTCCTTTTGAGGTGACCTATAAATGTCAAAAGTACAAGTGGAATATTAATGGATTACTTTCACATAAGACACAAGAGGAAGATAGGATGAAATATCTTAAATTAGAAAGTACTCACTTAGCATTTACTTCTTCTTATGGGATTAAGAGAAAAGGGAAGGAAATTGTGGTTGCAAGTAAGAAGCATAAAGGATCATTTAATGATCATAAAGTCAAGAAATGCTTCTTTTGCAAGGACCTTACTCGCATGAAGAACGACTAACATAAAGTATCGCGAATGGCGAATTCAGAATGGTATGTCATTTGGTCTTGTTTGTACTAAGGCAAATTTGGTTTCAATTCTTTAATATACATGGTGGTTGTATTTGGTGCAACAACTCACATTAGTTCATGTATGCAGGGTTGCCTGAATTACCGAATCCCCAGTGAAGATGAGAAATACATCTATATGGGAGCTGAAAATCCGATTGAAGTTACAAGCATAGGGACTTTTAGATTAATGATAAGTATTGGCTATTAATTTGTACTAAATAATACATTCATTGTACCGTCCTTTAGACGAAATTTAATATCTATCACAATTTTGGACAAGGAAGGTTATTCTTGTTCGTTCGGTAATAATAAATGTGATCTTTATTTCAATTCCAAGCTTTTCGGTATTAGTACTTTATCATATCTTGATAATCTATATTTACTTGTAGAGTCAAGACAATTAATGAGTCCCACAATAATGAAACCAAAACTAGAGACACAAAACGAAAGTTTCAAGTGAAAATTCTTATACCTTATGGCATAGACGTTTGGGTCATATCTTCAATAGGAGAATTGACAAGCTTGTGTCAGAAGGAATCTTAAATAAACTTGATATCCGGATAGAAACTTTTGTATTGAATGTCTTAAAAGAAAATTTACAAACTTAAAGAAAATTTTGAATCATTGAGAGCTTCAGATGTCTTAGAACTAATTCATACGGATATTTGTGGACCGTTCATTACCCCTTCATGGAATGGTCAACAATATTCCATCACTTTCATAGATGATTACTCTCGTTGTGGATACAATTATTTTCTTCATGTAAAGTCTCAATCATTGGACGTATTGGGTGAATAACGTTCGGGTCCTTTATACTCGCTATTTTGAAGAGTGTGGGATTGTCCCTAAAAGTATCTTTTTTTGTAATGTGTATCTTGCGGAGAATGAGGACACCTTAGGTTTAGTGGGAGATTAACCAATCACCTTCCATAAAGTCATTAATAGTCCTAATTCTCATAAGCGGATCAATGCCATTAATGAGGAGTTAAAATCAATGAAAGACAATAAAGTTTGGAATCTTGTCCGATTGCCTGAAGGTGCAAAACCTATTGGTTGTAAATGGATATTTAAAATCAAAAGGGATTCGCAAGGTAATGTGGAAATATATAAGGCACGTCTTGTTTCCAAAGGATTTACTCAAAAGGAAGGCATTGGTTATAAAGAAACATTTTCTCCGGTATCTTCTAAAACCTCTTTTAGGATCATTATGGCATTAGTCCCACATTATGATCTTGAGCTTCATCAAATGGATGTTAAGACGACTTTTCTCAATAGAGACATTGAGGAAATCATCTATACGAGGAAACCAGAAATGGTGACTGATTCAGATCAAACTAATCAATTAGTTTATAAACTTAAGAAATTCATTTATGGCCTCAAGCAAGCTTCTCGTCAATGATATTTAAAATTTAATTAAGTTATTCTTTCATTTGGTTTTGAAAAGAATCTTGTATACCATAAGTTCAGTGGAAGTAGATTTATAATTTTGGTCTTATATGTGGATGATATTTTACTTGTTAGTAATAATATGGACCTTCTAAAGGAAACTAAGAAATTTCTCTCAAACAAATTTGACATGAAAGATCTTGGTGAGGCATCTTTTGTATTGGGAATCCAAATTCATCGTGATCGTTCACGAGGTATTTTGGGATTATCGCAAAAGAGCTATATAGAGAAGGTATTACAAAGGTTTAGCATGGAAAATTGTAAACCACATGACACCCCTATCTCTAAAGGAGATAAATTCAGTTTAAAGTAATATCCTAAAATAATTTTGAATCCAAGTATATGGAAAATATCCCTTATGCACCGGCAGTAGGAAGCTTAATGTATGCGCAAGTCTCTACTCGTCCAGATCTTGCATTTATTATTGGGATGCTTGGTCGATACCAAAGCAATTCGAAAAGAACAACATTAAGTCGCATCAAAAAGAATGATGAAGTACCTATAAAACATTAAACTACATGCTTATGTATACAAAATCGGATCAGATGGTTGGGAAATAATTTTAAAGCCTTAGGATTAAAAGGGAAATAAAATAAAGTATCTTGGGGGAAGTATAATAATAGAAAATAAATAAAAAATGAAACGAGGTCAAGGTGTGTGGGGTAAAGAATTGGAGTAGGGGGTTTAGTTTGACTACCTTAGAACTTGGAGGGCTTGATGGCCTATTGTTGGAAGATGTAATTAATTGGAGTATGGGGAGGCCATACTCCTACCCCCTTTTTCCCTCACCCTCCTCATTTACCTCCCCACTCTTCCTTCATCTTCTTCATCATCTTCTTCATTCTACTCCATTTTCCTCCATGGAAGCTCCTAATTAAAGCTTCTCTTTCAAAATTCTTAGAAAATCCAATCCTTCTTCATTTTTCAATCCGGGTGTACTTCCGTGTTCGGGGCAACAAGGGGAGCACATCAAGCTAAGAAAATTCTTGTTCCATCTCATATTGCTAAATTAAGTTATTATGACTTCCTTCTAATAATTGCTCACTTTATGTGTATTGAATCTCTTGTTGAAAGAAAAGGATTTTGATATTTTAAATAATGATTAATTGAGTTGAAATGGGTTAGTTAAGGTTGAATTGATTTTTAGTTGTAAAATGGTGATCTAAGATTGAAGGAGGAAAGGTATAGAATAATTGTGAATGTTAATGATTTAAGAGTAAGTATTGAATTTGGGTTTTGGCAAATTTTCTAGAATAAAGTAAGTGAAGAAAATGGTTAGTATTGTGTTATGGAGTTATTGTTTGTAGTTATGTCCATCTTACTTTGATTTGGGAAATGTTATGAACATATTTCAATTGGATAGAAAGAAGTAGAAGAGGATTTAGTATATTTTTAATGATGTAAGTATTATGACTTCCTTTCATAACTAGTTCATGAAATGCTTGGTTTTGTTGTTGTGTTATTATCATTGTTGTTGATAATTAGTGCACTTTCTTGAAGTTGAGAAATGGAGTAATGAACTAGGAAAAATGTTGTTGTTCATGAAGGTGATAAAGAGTGTAAGGAAAATGGGTTAAATTAAATTAGGAATGTAAACTTGAAATGTGGTGGTGAAAAGAGTAGGAAATCAATTTGTGAGTAACCTAGGTTGATGCTACTTTGGGTTTAAATAGTGTATAATGATATTAGGAAAGTTAGTAACCTTCTTAAGTTCACAAATAGAGGAAGCTTGGTTTGGGATTTGGTTTTCTTGAATTATTGATTGCTGCTTGCCCGTACAGATTTAGAGCCGTGGCACGTGATGGGGTGCCCATGGCACGAGTCGTGCCCATGGCCAACTCGTGGTTACGAGTCGTGATGTTAGAGCCAAATCGTTCTGAGTAACTCAATGGGAAATTGGCACGAGTCGTGCCCTCAGGCACGAGTCGTGCCATGTGGAAGTCACGAGTCGTGCTTGCCAAAGGACGAATGAATCTGGGTGAGGGCACGAGTCGTGCCTGGGTGCACGAGTCGTGCCCTAGCACAGTGAAATTGAAGCTGTTTTTGGAGCTGTTTAAACCTATCCAACCTAGACTATAATTGAACCCTCTTTAACTTAGATTAAAGTAGAATACTTTGGCTACACAATGAAGTCTTATTTGGTCAAAATGGAATTGTGAAATTAGTTTAAATATTGTTCGAGAAATGGTTGATAAGTTTGAATTGTAACTTCATCAAAGTGGTTCAAACTTGGGAAGTAGATCTTGAACTTTTATTAAAAGTTATCCGAGGTTGTGTAATGATTATGTAGGAATGGTTTATGATACATAGTGTCCTTACTTGCTCCCATATCTTTGGTGATTTGTTTAAATAGTGTAGAGGTTATGAGTTACACTATTGCGTTAGTAAGGATTGTATGTGTATTACATCGTTGTACTGTATCCCCAGTGTGGATTATTTGACATAATGTTATATGGTATTCCAATTGTGGATTTTCTGGCTTGTTGATTATATTGTATCTCGAGTGGGGACTAATTGGTATATTGTTATGCTGCATTCCAAGTGTGGATTATTTGGTATATTGATATATTGTATCCCAGTGTGGATTATGTGGTTATATTGTTACCTTAATTGAATTCATATTCATTGACAGTATTATGCATAGTGTATTAAATGGTTGTTGCACTATGGTATTGATTTAGCATGAGTATACATTACCCTGTTGTTATGTTCTTATCGCTTTTGTGGATTTATTTCAAGTATCTATTATGTGCTTGAACGTGTATATGAGATTCGGGGGTATAATGGAATTCAATCAATTATTGATTTGTTCTATAAGTGATTGAAGGTTCATTATACCTGTGACCGGCCCCTCTGTGGCCACAGAGTGGGATGTGCTAGCGAGCTGTATTGAGCCGAAGCCTTACAGACCGCATTGCGATTTGGTGATTAGGTGGAATGCTTACGTATTAAGCCAAAAGCTTTACAGGTAGCCCTGATATTATATGATACTCTGAATAAGGGTCATATAAGTATCCTATTTTCTTATATGGATCTCTGGGGTATGAGTCCTATAAGCGGTGAAGGTGCATGGGGGCAATTCACCAAAGAGAGGAGTTTTACTCCCACGTTGTACGACTTATTGTTCAGACGGAAAAGGTAAAATGAGGTAATGTAAGGTGTTTACCGCTTTCATAATGTGTTACGTGCTACCATGCTATGTGTTGCATCTTGTTTGGCATCTTGCTGCATTCATAATAGCTTATTGAGATTTATTCTCACCCCTTCCCTTTTACTGTTTTAGATTGTCTTTGAGACAGTGACTGAACCAGTGGCCGGGAAAGGGTTTGGACTCTTGCTTTTGGGACTTGTCAGGATAGGTATATGAGTGGGTTGTCGGGAGTCCTATTTAAGTATTACTCTTTTATAAGTTGTATGGAAAACTCTTTTGTTAAACAATGTCAATTAGGGTTTTCAATGTATTTGACCAAGTTATGGTTTATTGGAATAGTTATTTAAATTCCTCCGAGTGGAGATATTATTAGTTGATTTTATTTTGAAAAGTTTGAGAATTGGTTTTCCTTTAAATGTGAAATAAAAGAAGTTTTTAAAATCTAAGATGAGTTTTCTTAGTTTGAGCTTCTCAAGCTTGGGACACGCATTAGGTCCCGGGTTGGGGTGCTCACAGATGATGTCACCATCTTGACTCCCCATCTAGTGAGAAAATCCTGCGTCTTTTTGCTGATGAATTGAGAACCGTTGTCACATATTATTTCAGAAGGGATGCCAAATTTGCTGAATATATTATTCTTAATGAAGGATATGACTTCTTTATCACGAACTTGCACGTAGGATTCAGCTTCCACCCACTTCGAGAAATAGTCAGTCATTGCTAGCAAAAATACTTTTCCTTCGGGTGCTTTAGGCAGTTTTCCTACTATATCCATTCTCCACCTCATAAATGGCCAAGGGGAGAGGATAGGATGAAGTAATTCTGCGGGTTGGTGCAAGATGTCACTATGCCTCTGGCAGGAATCACATTTCTTGACAAAGATAGCAGCATCTTGACGCATTGTTGGTCAGTAGTAACCAATTCTTAGAGCTTTCGTATGTAAGCTTCTGCTCCCAGAATGATTACCACATGATCCTTCATGCAATTCTTTTAGAACTTCCATTGCTTTGTCAGCTTCGAGACATCTTAAATATGGACCTGCAAAAGATTTCCTGAATAGCACATTATCTATTAACACAAATCTTGAAATTCTTACCCTGAATGCTCTGGCATTCTTTTCATCATCATGAATGGTGTCATCTTGAAGATATTTAATTATTGGTGCAGTCCAAGATGTCTCTATCTGATTATCTGAGATGTCGTCATCTGTACAAAAAAGTTCTAACCTTTCCACGGCAAGGATGTTGATATGTATAATTGATATATTGGTTTGAGATAGGCTTTTGAAAGATGATCCAAGATTGGCCAATGCATCTGCTTGAGAGTTTTCCTCTCGGGGTATTTGTTCAAAGGAAAAGATTTGAAATTGCTTGCCAGGATTTTTACAATGCCCAAATAAGCTGTCATTTTGGCATTTTTTGCTGCATAGGAACCATTAAAATGATTGACAAGTAACAATGAATCATTATATACCTGTATTGCTTTAATGTTCATGTCTAGAGCCACGGTTAGGCCCACGATTAAGGCTTCGTATTCTGCTTCATTATTTATAGCTTTAAAATCGCAACTAATTGCCTGAGGAATGATGTCCCCTTGTGGCAAATTTAGGACAACACCTAGACCCGTGCCCCTCATATTTGAGGTACCATCTGTGAATAGAGTCCACTTGCGCAGGATGTCCCCATCTTGGAGCTGTTGGACTTCCAGTTCTACTTCCGGTTGCATGCTTGGACTAAAGTCTGCCACAAAGTCTGCAAGTGCTTGGGATTTTATTGCTGTTCTAGGCTCATACTTGATGTCATAAGTGCTTAGTTGAACGGACCACTTGGCCATCCTTCCTGACATTTCTAGTTTTCTCATTACACTTTTTATCGAATAATTAGTACGAATGACAATGATATGAGTTTCAAAATAATGTCTTAACTTGATTGAAGCAGTAATTAAAGCTAAGATTAATTTTTCAAGGTGTGAATACCTGGTTTCCGCATCGAGCAGTGTTTTACTTAAATAATATATCGGTTGTTGGACGCCATCTTGCTCACGGACCAAGACGGCACTGACCGCAGTTTCAGAGACAGCTAAGTAAACACATAATGGCTCACCTTCTTGAGGCTTCGAGAGTAGGGGAGGTGTTGACAGGTACAGCTTTAAATCTTGAAAGGCTTGTTCATGCTTTTCAGTCCACTCAAATCTAGAATTTTTCTTTAGGATGTCGTAGAATAGCTTGCATTTGTCTGAGGATTTTGAGACAAATCAATTCAATGCTGCCACTTTCCCTGTCAATCTTTGAACATCTTTGACGGATTTAGGCGACGCCAGGTTGATGATGGCTTTATTTGCTCCGGGCTTGCCTCTATTCCTCTTTGTGTCACCATGTAGCCCAAGAATTTACCGGACTTCATGCCAAAATTGCATTTCGCTGGGTTTAACTTCATGTTGAATTTGTCCAGGATGTCAAAGGCTTGAGTAAGATCTCGTACATGATCTTCAGCTTTCTTTGATTTTATCACTATATCATCGATGTACACTTCCATGGTGTCCCCAATCTGCTCTTTGAACATCATATTGACCAGCCTCTGGTATGTGGTACCTGCATTTTTTAGTTCAAAAGGCATTGCAATATAACAATATATACCTGTGGAAGCAATGAAGGCGGTGTCCTCTTGGTCGGATGGCTCCATCTGGATCTGTTGAAATCCTGAAGATGCATCCAAGAAAGTCAACACTTCATGCCCAGAAGTAGCATCGACCAAAGTATCAATGTGTGGCAAGGGGAAAGGATCTTTGGGACAGGCTTTGTTTAAGTCTATGAAATAGACACAAACTCTCCACTTGCCATTCTTATCCTCTACCTCCACCACATTTGCTAACCATCTTGGGTATTCGACTTCTCTGATCATCTTAGCTTTGAGCAAATTGTCTACTTCTTCCTGAATGATTAGATTCCTTTCTTGTGCGAACTTTCGTCTCTTTTGGTGGATTGGTTTGAAGGATGGGTCAATGTTGAGTTTGTGGGTGATGACGTCTTTGTTGATGCCTGTCATGTCTTCATGCTTCCAGGCAATGCTTTTAATCCTTCTCTTCAAGAGGTTGACAAGATCTTCCTCAATCTCTGCTGGAACATCTTGACCAATTAGCACCTTGAGATCTGGGTTTGAGGGGTCTAAGAATATCTCTTTCACGTCATGCTCCTTCGCCTCCAGAACCTCACGGGCCTTTCTCTGTAATTGCTATGCCATCTTGGGAGATGTCGACGCCTTCATGGATGTCATATCGCATTCTTTAGCTGACTGCTGATCACTGTAAACCTTAACAACTCCCCAGGGTGTCGGCATCTTCACACATTGATGATAGGTGGATGACACTGCTTTCATTCCATGGATCCAGGGTCTTCCCAAGATTACATTGTACATGTAGCACTATCAATCACGCAGAATCTCTCCATGGAGTTGATACCTTCAACATAAACCGGAAGTGTGATCTCTCCCACTGTGCGTTTGGTTTCTCCACTGAAACCTACGAGCACTAAGGTTCTCTTCACGATGCTTTCTTCAGGGATCTTCATTTCTTTCAAGGCATCTAGCATAATGAGATTTACCGAACTGTCTCCATCTACTAGGATACGTCTGACTTTGCAATTGGCAATCTGGAGTGCAATGACCAAGGCATCATGGTGAGGATCCATAACATTGTCCCTGTCGCTTTCTTCGAAGGAGATGACATCTTGGGATGTGAGCTGAGACATCTTTGAGAGTCTCTCGGGTTTCTCATCCTTAGCTTGCTTGGCGAATCTTTTAGCTGCAGAATAAGAAGTACCACAAATATCAGAATCACCACTAATAACATTAACTACATTTGTTACCGGTGGAGGAGATGGGGGTCTGGTTGCAATGGGCTCTTTGTTCTCCGTCTTGTTCTTGCGGTTGCCAAGGAGTTCTTTAAGATGTCCCTTAGATAACAGGTAACTAATCTCCTTCCTCAAGGCGATGCAATATTCGGTAAGATGTCCAAAATCCCGTGGTAGGCACACCACTTGGATTTATCCTTCCAACCGGACGGCTTGTCACCCTTTCGAGGCCACCTTGCCTTATCTTCAAGATTGCTCATTGCACACAGGATACCTGAAACATCAACAGAGAAACAATAATCAGAAATTTTAGGGGATTCAAAATCATCATCGTCTCCATCATCTTCCACACAATTGATTTTGTTATGGTCATTTTTGTGGTAAGGTCTGGATCTGCTCTGCCTTTGGTGAGACGACTCTATCTTTCTGTCAGGATGGTCATATGATGAAGCCTTGTTAGGATGCTTGGACTGCTGCACCTTGTCCTCTTCTAGCCTGATGAACCTTAAAGCTCGGTTTCGGATATCTTCCATCTTCTTGCATGGGTTCATCACCAAATCTTCATAGTAAGGGGAATCTTTCTTCAAGCCCATTTTGAAGGCTTACGCATTTGTCGCCATGTCCAGGTTGGGGATCTCCGGGACTTCTTTGTTAAATCTATTAACATAGTCCTTCAAGGCTTCGGCAGGCTGTTGGGTGATGCGGTAAAGATCACTGGTAAGCTTCTCGAACTGTCGGCTGCAAGAGAATTGATTGTTGAACAGGTTGACCAGCTGAGCAGATGACCCAATAGAACCAGGAGGTTGACGAATCAGCCATTTCAATGCTGGTTCCACCAACGTCGAACCGAACCCTTGACACAAACAAGCCTCACAAAACTGGAGCGGGATACGAACGATCTCCATTTTTTCTTGGTAACGGGCGACATGCTCCTCAGGATCCGAGCTTCCATCATACAACTTCATGGATGGCACGCTAAATCCTTTAGGGATGTCGACATGCGCAATTGCTGGAGTAAAGCGAGACTGATTGTAACATGTTGGGGAGACCTGCTGAATAGGCGGGGTGACGCATGGCACATTCATGATCATGTCCCTCAACTCCTGAAGCTAATTCGTAATGTAGGTACCTGCAAAAGGGTTAGTAGTACGAGCAGTATTATCCAAAGCAAAACTAGTATTGAGATTAACAAAAGGATTAGCATTATCTGCAGAGGACGTCATGATGGTGCTAAGTGAAGACAGGTCCTTCTGGAAAAGTCATCCTGTAGGCACTGGTTGCTAAGGGTATCGACATCGCCACAGAAGTCGTCAGCAAAGGAGAAAACGTCAGGGTTGGTGATGACGACATCCTTACAGATGAAGCCATTGGAAGGAATTCATTGAAGGTATGAAACCCAATATTGAAATCGAGGACTCTAGGACGAATAGGGGAGACAACATCCATTCTTTTGGAGAGCAACTCTTGTTCCTTTTGCACCTTGATCAAGCTTTCGGCTATCAAGGAGGTGCTATTCTGCTGGCGATCCAGCTGATTCTTCATCTGAATGAGCATACTCTTGATCTCGGGATCAGGAGATGAAGACATCTACTTCTTGCCAGAATTCAAAGGCGGAGGAGGAGGCAATGAATCTTGGCCTCCGGTTGCTGGCCTGCTACTGGTTTGGGAATTCACGCTGCTAAAGATAGCAATGATTTTGCTGGCGCCGGAAGTCATAGGTTGGGTAGACATGGTGGAAATGTAAGGATTTTAAACCGATTAAAAAACCAATGGCCCCTCGGTGGGCGCCAAATTGTTTTGGTGAAAAAACAATGAATCAAATCAAAGATCAAAATACGAGATTAGAAGGGCATAATGGAGTAAAATCGGTGTAACTATGAAAATAAGATGACACGATCATGTAACGAGGAAAGCCCTTGAGACAACTATCTCGCCGGCACAAAACCTCGGAAGGTATTTATGGTCACCTTCGTCCCAAACGGTAGTATTGATGTTTTAGTGAGTTACAAATGCTTGAGCTATGGCGGAGTACAATAGTGTATGTGTGAACTGTGTGTCTATGTTCCAGCCATCAACTCTTTAAATAAATAAATAAATAAATAACAAGATAACTGAAGACCTAACAAACTATCCTAAAATTTCGGTATGATCCTCTTGATTCTTGACTTGGTCTTCTAACCGTTGAAGTGAGTCCTTGAGAGATATTTTTCACATTCTATTTTTACTGTATGAGAGATAAAAATAATTAAATAATGATTTAATTATCTAAGTAATTTTACCTTGACTGTTGGTTCGAAGATGATGACATGCTGAATGCTTTTCAAGATGTTGCAATCCTGAATATTTACCCACAACACATCATATATGAGTAGGTTCTCCACAAATGCTGAACTCGCAACCCAAGTATTAGACAAAGTATCAAGTTGATACTTTATCTACTTGGGAGTCGGATTTTGGCGTGTTTCGGTTCCCGAGCCGATTCTCGGTTCCGATTTTCGGTTCCGGTTTTCGGTTCCGATTTTCGATTTCGGAACCGTCGGTTCCTCGGTTCTCAATATGGTAGATTCGTATTTGAACCGTTTCAATCCGGTTCCCGGTTATGTTCGATTCCCGATTCTCGCCAATTCCCGATTCCGATTATACCCGCCGATTTCATCGATTCCCGATACTATTTGGACATGTCTATGTCTATGTCTAGTATCAACCACTACTTACAATGTCATTTCGAATTATATGGGAAAAGTAAAAGGCGAAATGACAAATGATAGTGTTCCTTCTTAAATTAAGTTGCAATGCCACTAAAGAAACTGCCAAGTTACTAGATCTTGCATTGAATGTTTTAATCGATGGACAAACAATTTTTAAAGAAATCTGGCCATTTTAATGGTAAATTTTAAAATTCTAAAAAAAACATTATTTTTACTTGTATGAGGAAAACTCGAAATGAAGTATTCTACTTTGGATTTGTTTAACGATCACTTTTGTTGAAATATGAAATATTTTAGTTTTTCTTTTTGCATGTTTCATTTCTATCGCTTGGTTGTGTTTAAAATATTTATATACTTCCCAAAATAAATGTCACGCTTGAAAATTATATCAACTTTATTGAATTTCATGAATACTCCCTCCGTCTCACGTGAATGTAAACCAACTTTTTGGGTGTGAGAATTAAGAAAAAGTGATGTAAAAAAGAGAAAAAGTTAAATGTCGTGAGTATGAAAAATTAAATAGGAGAGAGAATGAGTGGGAGGAATAGTGAGGAGAGAGAATGTTGTGAGTGTAAAAGTGAAATATTTATTTCCATTTTGGAATGTTTGCATTTACGTGGGACGGACCAAAATAGAAATAAGTTTGCATTTACGTGAGACGGAGAGAGTATTTTATGAAAAAAAAATTATTTTCACAAAATTCTAAAAATGGTATTTTTACTCGTTACTCAGTAATCATTTATAGAATAATATGAAGATAATTATTTTTCATAATTATTTTTTTAAAGTTCAAGTTGACCAGAAAGTCATGTGTGATATATATATATATATATATATATATATATATATATATATATATATATATATATATATATATATATATATATATATATATATATATATATATATATATATATATATATATATATGAAAGGCCCTTGATTGATATGCGGATGATCGAGACAGCTATGGTTTGACTTAGGCATCGAGATATTAATTGAATTGTGCGGCGGAATAAGTGAAGCTTGAAATAATGATAGGACAAAGAAAACAATAAAATAATGCAAGTGTGTGAATGTGTTTGCGTAAATGTAATAACACGAGGGAATTTAAAGTGGTTCAGAGTTCACTCCTCCTACATCCACCCCCACTGTCAATCTTGACAAGTGAGATCAATTTTATTATAATCTTAATCAACAAGAATTACAAATGATTGATAAGGCAAGTTCCTTGAACTTCCTCTTCCTAATTAGTACACTCAACTAGGGATACACTTAAAGTACAGTCTTAAGTGCTTTTACAACTTGAAGTACAGTCTCAAGATTTTACAAAAACAACTAATACACTCAAGAAACAGTCTTGAGTGTTTACAAATTATTTCTACACCTAAAGTACAATCTTAGGATTTGGAATTTGTGAATTAACACACTAGGGTTGTTTGTTGTTGAAACAGGGTTTCAGGCTGAAGGTTTTTTGTTTGAAAAGTGTTTGAAGGGTAGGGATTGGTGTGTAGGGATTTCTGTGTAGGGATGTAAGGGAGAGGTTTATGGACTGTGAAAAAGAGTATTTTTCAAGAGTGTTTTGTGTAGAGGATGAACTCCTCTATTTATACCCTTCAATGTAGCCGTTGGAATATGACTGTTGCAGCTTCATTAATGAGCCTTGACTGGTCTTTGCCCCACTTGTCCACTTGCAGGTCTTCATGAGCTGGCTTGAGCTGAGAGCTTCCAGAAGGTCTTCAGTGGTCTTCAATGGTGAACTTGACAGCTGTGAAGATCCAGGTTCCACCTTGGTTGAGATTGTGGTAGCAGAGAATGAGACAGAGTGATGGCTATCAGAGGAAATGAAGTCATAGCTGTCAGATCATACTAAGGCTTAGCTATCAGAGATGTTCTCTAATAAGGACTGAGATGCACTTGATGATCTTGATAGCTAAGAGAGGGAATATGATTCATGTTATTGATTGAATGTAACCAATGTATAAGAGAGAATCATAACTGTCAGACTCATAGCTGTCAGATAAACTGAAAGATGAATATAACAGATTTCCTCTTTTGATATAAACCCTGTTCTATATATATATTCCTTTATCAAAACCAACTAACTAAGACTTTGATCAAAGTTAGGTCCTAACAATTTCCCCCTTTTTGGTAAAGGAAGATCTATTTAGAACATGTCTTCACAGTTAATGATAAGAGAAATACTAATGAAAGAAATAATTCAGGGATTCATATCATGCACAAGTAATCAGAATGAGATTGAAATACTTGGATTTGATCTCAAGATGAGAGAAGTTCACATATTACAGCCATAAAAACAAAACCAAACAAAATAGATTGTTTCAACCACAAAAAATGTTCCAACATAATACAATTCAGTCATCAGCCAGTTGATCATAGAATTCTTCTCTTTCTTGCCTTGCTGAAAGGAGCTCATTTCTTTCTTCCTCCAGCTCTCTTCTCATTTCTGGTTCAACTCCTCTGTAATAGAACTCATTGTTCCATTCCCAAGTCATCCTCTCATCATATTTGAAGAACTTATCTTCCTTTGCTTTCAGTTGGGCCCTTGTAAGAGGCATCTGATCATTTCTTATTCTCATTGTGCCCCACAAATGCTTCTTCTTGTTCCTTGCTTTCTTGCTTTTCTTGGGCACATAGGATGGATCTGGTTGAGAAACAGGGGACATATGAACTGGGGCTTGAGGAACAGGGGACATATGAAAGGATTGTTGAGGAGGGTTGGAAATGGAAGAAGATGGAATTATTATTGGAGAGTCTTGATCTGGGCTTGAAGGATCATCATCATCATCATCACTGTCAGAGTCTGAGGAAAGATCAATAACATTATTGGCCACTGCTTTGGGCGACTATGGATTCTCTGAACTCTTTGATCTCGGGAATAGAGATCGGTTTCATGAAGTGAGAGTTTTCATTGGGAGAGTTGAAGAGAATGGGATCAACGAGAGATGAAGGGTGAAAGATAGGGCTCGATGCCTGGATTTAGGGTTGGGGGAAAGATATTGACCATTTTGCTTATCAAAAGCATAAGGGCACACTTTTGTTCAAACGAGAGAGAGAAAGAATGATTTTGCAAGCTCAATGCACAAGGTGAAAACTAGACCTTTTGGCATAAAGAGACAAGAATTGAGTGATGGAGAGAGAAGTTGGCTGAAGAGAATTTCCCAATCAATAAGTGTATTGGGAGTGATGAATTTTGGTAATGATGGGATTTGGTGAACAAAATTGGAGGTTGATGAAGTCCTTGACACTTTCCACTCTTCATAGGCAAAGAATACTAATCCTGCAAGATTTCTTGCCACCATAATCAAACCATTTCTTGACAGTTCCCAGGATTTTGGATAGGTAAAGGGGTTTGCAATTTCTGGGAAATGGGTCACATTGGCTAACCTTGTCCTTGCTGCCTTGATGGAAAGAAATAGAAAAATCAATGCCACAGCTAAGCATCCAAGGTTCCTTTTTGGGAAGGTAGGCTTGATTTAGAGTGGGAGGAATGGAATGGCTTGGAGGGCTATCAGGGCTGTTAGGGATGGGATCACTGTCAGACATATCTTGACCTTGTCCAGCTAGGATTGGACTCTGAGGGGAGGCTTCAACAGATTCATTTTCAGGAATTGGAGAAATTGGCTTAGAAGGAGCAGAGGCATGGGTTGAAAAAGTTGGGATTGAAACAGATGATTGACCAAGACTTTGCTTGAGGAGATCAGAAAAAAATTGGGATTTTAGGAGGTTTAAGGCTGCCCTGACTTCTCCCTTGGTCAACTTTTGCTCAAGAATAGTTACAAGGGTGCCTCATTTTACGGGGTTCCATCAAACACAAGTCCCTTGCATTCATTTAGGATTGTTTCTCCCTTTGAGACAAGATTGGGATCAATTTCAACTCCAACCTTTTTGAGACTTTGAATAACCTCAGTAGTCTTATCAGGATTCCCCCTATCAATTTCAACAGTTGGGGCAGGTTCATTCACAAGCTCAGTCTCAGGTATAGAAGGGATGGTTTGAATATCTACATCCATGTTGTCACCTTTGGATTCTTGGATGACTCTCTGGTCCACTTCTTTTCTTGATAAACCTAGACCTGAGTTCATCTATGGCTATCACTGTCTCCTCTTTACTTAGAACATCATCAAGAAAAATGAGAAGCGGCCTTTTCGGTATCGGGGTTCCCATCCAACTCAATAGCATCAATGGCTCTTAAGATTTTGGCTAGCTGTTGAGGTTGGGTAGAGGGGATATTTTCATCGGTGTTCCCCCTTAAAGGTTGCTTCTACGATTGTTCTTTGAGGTTAAGGATAGCTTCTATGGGCGTGATGACTGAGCTAGGTGTGGATGACTTGTCCACTCTTGGGTGACAGTAGTGGATTTTGGAGAAAGGGAAGGGGTATTTATTTTGGTTTTCTTGGCCTTGGGTGCTTTCTTTTCAGGTTTTCTTTTCTTTGGCAAAGATTTAGAAGGAATGGATAAGGAGGATTGTACCTTGGATGCGGTGGTACATGCACTGGTAGGGATAGGCTGTCGGAGGTTGTTTGCCTTTGTGCGAGTTTTGGATAAGTCAATGGCTGCTGAAGCTCTTGAGGGTCTATGTTATCATCACCGGCATTAACTTGACCCATGGTGTCAACCCCATGTCATCAGCACCCCTTTCTTCATTATCCTTATCATGGCTGTCAGAGAAGGTTCTTTCACTATCAGCTTCTTGAACATCCTTGTTTTTGCCTTTATTTGCATGAGATACCACAGTCTTTTTCAACAATCCTGTCTTCTTCACATTGGATTGTACACCCCTCTTTATTCTCCTACTTGTAGCCAATGCTATCAAGTCCTTCCAGTGTTCAATCTTCTTTCTTGTTTCTTCTTGCGGTTTTCTTGTGTTTCAATAAAGCTACTAGTACTTACATCATCTCCGGCTCTCATCACGGCTCCTTTCTTTTGTTTTAATGCAAAAGTTACGTCATTGAAACACTTTGTCTCTGACGGCTTCACGATCTTGACCATTTCTTGTGTAGAGGAGGATTGAGCTTAGGAATTAGGACTTCAAGAATTCCACTCATGAATACGAAGTTGTTCATCTTTCCACCTTGCTTCTTGAATTTTAGAGTAGAGGTTGAGGCGCAAGTGGAAGTTGTGGAGAAGAACAATGCACCGGTTGTGTCTTTGGTCATTAGGCTCGGCATTTGCTTCCATTCATTTGATCCCATTTGATCAAATGAAGATTGCTGCCATCAATGGCTTTATTGACCACATCCATAAGAGTTGATTTGAAAATATCGGCTTTGTCCTTAACCATGGCCTTGTCTGTACACTCTTGAAGTCATGAACATTAACCCCAAAGAATTTCTCATATACGAGTCTTCAATCTATCGACCCTCTATCCCATATGTTTTTCACAGCATCTGCTTTGTTTGGAATCTCATAGACTTCACTAACCATTTCTTGAGTAATGTTTATCTCCACATTGTCTATGGTGGCAGTTATTGAATTGTTTTCCTTGTTCCTCTTTCCCACAAGGTAAATCTCTCTGCCACGATTCTTCATAAATTGGAGGTCTGGCTCCCATGAAATTAAGCAATTCATTGACCTCAAGAAGTTCTTTGATGAGTATCCCAACTTCGGACTCATAGAAGCTAGGTTTAATGAAGTAGCTGTGAGCATCACGGGTAACTTGCTTTTGATCTTTGCCATTGATGGTTAAAAGAATTAGGGTTGAAGGAATACGATGGAGGATTAGTGAAGGAAAGAGATGAATTTTAAACGAGAGGGTTAATGAAACGGGAGTTTTGGTGATTACGAAAGGAGAGAGACAAATAATGAGTGGAGAGTGGGTTTTAATGGGCATTGGGGGTTTCAAAGTTTAGTAATGCTGTTCATATGAACAGTGATTTTTGCCCTTCCCCACGTTGAGGCATTAACTTCCACAGAGCACAAGAAGAACATTCTCTTTTTCAAGAATTTTGCGAGGTGAAGAGATGGCTAAGGAAGTGACAATTGTGAGCAATTAACACGATCAAATCACAAAAAGTTGCTTTAACCTAGTTGTAGAAAAAACTTTGTGAGTTAAGTCTAGTTTGAATGATGATGGTAATGCAGAGATAGCTATGAGGAAACTTGCCTATAAAACAATGACAATTTCGGAGGAAACTTATTCAGATTGTTTTATAAACACAAATGGGTAGATTTTCCTCAAAGTTTAATCCCAAAATATGGCTCAAACGGCAAAACGGTTGGTTTTGGGAAGAATTGTGAGGATGATTTGAGGGGGATGAAATGGAGATAGAGAGAGAGTCCTTCAATGTAGTTGAAAGTTCGAGAGGAGTGAGTGACGAGGTAAGAACAAGAGAGTGAGAGTAGATCGGGACTATGGTGTCAAGGAGGTAGGCATCGAGAGAAAATTGACGGTAGAGAGGGAGAGGGAATAAGGCTTTTTGGAAAGACTATCAAGGTTGATCGGGGTGAGTCCGGTAAGGAAAAAGTAAGGTAGAGAGGGTTTATACATTGGGGGAATTGGTTAAGCAAGATAGGGCTCGAACGGCTATGGAGAGGGGCTTAGGCTGTCAAGAAGAAGGTTGAGCACGAGAAAGCTGTATACTCTGTGAGCGAGGATTCACTCTCTCCGGGGTTGGATTGTTGGAGGAGAGGTGATAACTTTCTTTGGAGTGCATGTCTCTCCTTCTTCAACAATATCATACCTATTCAACCAGGTTATTGGTTGTTTTAGCCTGCCGAGTTCAGTGTGGAGAGAGAAGAGTCAAGAGCTAGCCAACCACTTGTAGTTCTTTGGGAATGGATCTTATTACGGAGATTTTAGCTTTGTGACACCAAGGGAGGGTTTGCTTCAACCTTATGATGCAGTTGAAGAATGGTGGCCAAGGAGAGCAAGTCCTTCTCTTCAATATTCGAGTCACTTCAATTGATCCCTTCCTGGAGAGGCACCCGGTATGGTTGCAAGGTATCATCGAGACCTTGCGGTCTACGGGAGGCAAGGTGTGAAGGAATGAGTCTTTGGAGGAGGATGCGGAGAAGCTTGGTGACATTCCACTAAGAATGTCGGCGGCTAAGGTGAAGATTTGAAGAGGAGAGGCGGTTACGGAGATTGTTTGGTTTTAAGGAAGTTTTTGGTGAGTGAATGCGAGATGAAAGAGAGAGGATTTCATGGTTTGTTTTATGTTTTTGTTTATGTTTTTGTTTTTCATGACTTTTGCATAGATAGCTATCGGTGGATAGCTATCGAAATATTTTGAGGAATAGGCATGCGGCTTCATTGTGACAGCATTGCCCTGAATTATGTAAGCCTCCTTTTTATTTATGAAGAACAACTCTTTATTTTGGCATATTTATCATTCCAAGCATAGCTCTTAACATCTCAAATCTCTTTTCATCCATTGCCTTAGTAAGAATATCGGAGACATTATCCTAGGTACAGACTTTTGCAAGGTTGATATTCCCTTTTTCAACATGGTCTACGATGAAGTGATGTCGACCTCAATATGCTTTGTTTTTGAGTGTTGGACGGGGTTTTCTGTCATGGCAATAGTACTTGAGTTGTCACGAGAAGATGGGAATGTTGGATAATTCAATTCCAAAGTCTTGAAGTTGACTTTTAAGATAGAGAATTTGAGAACAACACAAGCTGCGGCAATATACTCGGCCTCATTTGTTGAGGTGGCTGCGAGGTTTGCTTTTGCTTGACCATGAAATAATTCTTGATCCAATAAGCGGCATCCACCACTTGTGGATTTTCTATCTAGATTGCATCCGGCATAGTCGAGTCGGTGAATCCAATTAGAGAGAATGGGGATTCGGTGGGATACCACAAGCCAAAATCGGGGTTCCTTTGAGATATCTCAAAATTCTCTTGACAGAGAGAGATGAGATTCCTTGGGATTTGCTTGAAATCTAGCACAGAGACGGACACTAAACATAATGTCGAGTCTTGAAGGTGTTACATAAAGGAGAGATCAATGTAACTTCTGTAAAGTGTTGGATTTACACTTTGACCATACGGATCGGCATGGAGTTTGGTTGTGGTTGACAAGGGGTTTTGGCGGGGAAGCGGTTTGCATGTCAAACTTCTTGATCATATCCCTTGTGTATTTAGCTTGGTTAATGAAGATTCCTTCCTTCATTTGCTTGACTTGAAGACCCAAGAAGAAAGTAAGCTCACCAATCATACTCATTTCAAAGCTGGTCTTTCATAATATCTCCAAATTCGGTGCACAAGTCCTCATTTGATGAACCAAAAATGATGTCATCAACATAGACTTGGATGAGCAAGCTGATCATCTCCATATTTCTTGATAAACAAAGTGTTATCAATATGGCCCTTGGTAAATCCTTTGCCAAGGAGATATCTAGATAGGGTATCATACCAAGCTCTTGGTGCTTGTTTAAGCCCATACAATGCTTTGTCCAATTTGTACACATGATCGGGAAACTTTGGGTGCTCAAAACCGGGGTTGAGATACAAAAACCTTTTCATTTAAGACTCCATTCAGAAATGCACTCTTGACATCCATTTGGAATACTTTCATCTTCTTGAATGAAGCATAGGCAAGGAATAGCCTAATAGCTTCAAGTCTTGCAACAGTGCAAAAGTCTCATCATAGTCAATACCTTCTTCTTGTATGTATCCTTGAGCAACCGGTCTAGCTTTGTTTCTTACTACAACACCTTCTTCATTCATCTTATTTCTAAAAACCCATCTTGTTACAATGACAGTTTGGTTTCTTGGTTTAGGAACAAGTTGCCACACTTTGTTCCTTTCAAAGCTGCTCTAATTCTTCTTCCATGGCTTCTATCCGATCGGCATCTTGGAGTGCTTCATTTATTTTCTTTGGTTCCACTTGGGATATGAATGCACTCATGAGAAAAGGAATGTTATGCAGGCTGGGGTTTTATCAATTTGAAGAGGCGATGTAAAGGTCTTTATTGGGTGGAATGATGTGAGTAAGGGTGGATTCATCATTGGTTTTGGGAGGAGAAAGAGGATTATTGGATGGAGATGGAAGAGGGCTAGTGGATGGATTACATGAAGAATTTGGATGGCTGTCAGCTAAGGGCTGGCTGTCAGCTAAGGAAGAAATTTGGGAGATGTCGATCGAGGATGACCATTCATTTGAGTATTCTCTTCCTCATCAATTGGATTGGTAGTGGGAGTGATTCTTTGTTGACTTGGTTGGCTGGATTGGTTGATGATGGGAGTGGGATTGGTCATGGGCATGCAGCGCGGGATGGGTTTGTCGAGATGAATTTCTTGGAACCATGTATGGAAGATTTGATGAATCTTGTTCATGATGGAGAACAGTTGAATCAAGAATGGGAGATGCTTCGGGAGATTATCTAGGTTTCCCAAACCTTCATCAAAATCACACAATTCAGTTACACTTTGATCATTGTTTTCATCAAAGTCAACATGAATTGATTCTTCCACAACAAGTCTTCTTTTGTTGTAAACTCTATAAGCTTTGCTTGTGTTAGAGTATCCAAGAAAGATTCCTTCATCACATTTGGAGTCAAATTTGTCCAAATTATTTTTGCCATTGTTGTGAATGAAGCATCTACTTCCAAAGCGTGAAAGTAGGAAATGGTAGGAACTTTGTCATTCCATAATTCATATGGAGTCTTCTTATGGAATTTGTTGATTAGTGTTTTATTTTGAACATACACAGCGGTAGTGACGGCTTCACCCCAAAAATACTTTGGGAGATTGTGTTACGACGGCATTGTTCTTCTTTGCCTCACAAATTGTTCTGTTCTTCTTTTCAGCAACACCATTTTGTTGGGGTGTTCTTGGGGCTGAAAAATTGTGATCAATACCTTTTGAATCACAATATTCTTCTACTCTGTGTTCTCAAATTCTTTTCCCATGATCAGATCTGATCTTGACAATGGATGTCCCTTTTTGATTTTGAATTTTATTGAACAGCTTTGTCAGACAGCTAAGGGTGTCACTTTTGGATTCAAGAAGAATGATCCAAGTGAATCTGGTGTAGTCATCAACCACAACTAGGGAGTATCTCTTTCCTCCTAAAGATCTAGTCCTTATGGGCCCAAAGAGATCCATATGAAGTAGTTCAATAGGTCTTGAGGTGTCCAATCTGGTCTTGGGCTTGAATGAAGATCTCTTTTGCTTCCCACATTGGCATGCTTTGCAAAGTTTGTCCTTCTTGAATGGGATCTTTGGAAGACCTCTGACTAGATTTGAATTTGCAAGCTTGGAGATGGTTTTATGGTTAAGGTGAGCCAATCTTTTGTGCCAAAGCCATGACATATCAGATTGACTAAATGACAGAAGGCAGTGAGCATTTGAGGATTCCACAATCTCTAAGTTTAAGCAATAGAGATTTCCTTTTCTTGATCCAGTCAGAATGACTTTATTGCTTTTATCTTTAACAGTACATTTATCCTTGGTGCAAACAACATGAAATCCCTTATCACAGATTTGACTGATGCTAATCAAATTGTGTTTGAGACCCTCTACATAAGACACATTTGTAAAAATGATATCTTTTGTAATAAGATTTCCTGATCCTTTGACCTTAGCTTGGGAATTGTCACCAAAGGTTACATTTGGACCATTTTTAGGGGTATATTGTTGCAACCGAGTCTTTATTGAAGGTCATATGTCTACTACAACCACTATCTAAATACCAGAGTCCTTTCCTAGGTACACTGCAAAACGAAAGTAAGTTTTATGGTACCCCTTTTTATTCTTTTGGGTCCAAAGGATTAGTTTTTTTTGGAACCCTAGCTTTGTTCATTGATCCCTTTTTGAAGAACTGGTTTAGGGTATGGTAATATGACATGATTTGCATCATGTAAGGTGTAAGGACAGTGGATTGGGATGGATTGAAGAAGTGGTTTGGGTTGTTGTATTGGGGTTGAAACTGAAAGTTATTTGAATAGGATGATCTGGGAGAGTCATTTTGACTTGCATGACTTCTTCCATTTGAGTATTGCCATTGAGGTTTTTGTTGTTTGGTGTATCTATGTTTGTTATAGAATCTTTGTTGCCTTGGGGTTCTTTGTTGTTTGGAAGATTTTGGTTGTCTGACGGGCCTTGGGCATCTTCAAGCCTTGGCTGTCTGTCAAGCCTTGGCTGTCTGTTAGGACTTGACTGGCTAGCACATTTTTGCAGTTTGACTTCTTCCTGTATATTGGCCCCTTTTTGAACCCAAATATACTTGCTTCCTTGAATTTTACTTGGTCCTTCCTTTGACTGACTAGGACCAATCAAGATTTCCTTTGATTTTCCTTTGGTTTGAACAGGATAGGTTTGAACTTGATAGCTGCCAGAGCTTAGATTTTCTAGAACCATTTTTTCAATGGCCTTTTCACCAGTGGGAGGAGTGTACACCTTTTGTGTATGATCATCAGCACCAATCCTGTTTTGTCACTGGGATGTCTTTGGGTGTAGGTGAAAAGGGATAATGCTTTGCTTGACATGTTCCATGAATCTATTTTCTTTTTAAGAGCCTCATTTTCTTTTTCAAGAATTGTGAGTCTTTGACAGTTTTCTTGAGTACTGGATGCCTCAGCTGTCAGATCCATGTTTTGTTTTTCAAGCATGAAGCATTGATCTCTTAGCCCTTGACAGGCTTTCTCAAGCTCGAATTGGTTTTGTGAGGGTGTCAATGGTTGAGGTTTGGGAAAGGTTCTCATTGACCAGTGAAGCAAAGCTAGTTTTTTGTTTTTGGTTTGAATTAAACGAGTGCAAACAAATTGTTTGAAACCATCAATATTTAAAGAGTTAAAATCATGTACCTCTTTCAGTTCATCTGCAGCAGCAAGTGCTTCCATTTCTTCCTCATGGTCTGATTCTTCCTCATTGTCTGATTCTTCCTCATCTTCAGCTATAAGGCATAGCATGGCTTCTTCTCCTTCATTGTCAGAATCATCACTAGACACATACTCTTCATCACTGAATTTTGATGAATCAGCTATCATCACTTGCTCCTTGTTTTTGTCATTTTTATTTTTGGAACAATTGAAGCAGTTGCACTTGGGCTGTGAATGATCTCTTTTGAGTAAGTCAATTTCTTAGGTGTCGATTGTCCCTAGGTTTCCTTGGTTCGGGACAATCAGATAAGTAATGTCCTTGCTTTCCACAGTTGAAGCAATCAATTGTCTTCTTGTAGCTGTCTTGTTGAGAATTAGATGTGGAAGGGTTGTATTTTTTGTCAAAAGATTTCTTTTGAAATTTCATGGCATTTCTGACAGCCATGGATATGAGACTTGGAATGTCTTCTTGAGAGATCTTTCTTGTGACGGGTTTGGAGCGATGTTTATCTTTTGAAGGGCATTGTTGACAATGGTCTCAATGTCTTGGTGAGTGATTGGTTTGTGGACAGTTTCTTGAGCAGTTAAGGCTAAAGTTTGTGAAATGGTAGGAATGGTTGAATTTTTATCATACCTTCCAGTTCATAAGCTTCAAGCTTTCCAAAATCTTGTTCAAGCTTGTCATTGTGCTCCATTCGAGATCCTTCTCGATAGGTAATGCTACCTTTTCATATTCTTGTGGGAGATTAGAATATATCTTGAGGCAGAGATCTTGTTGTTCAAAGGTTTTTCCATGGTCAGCAATAGATCTAACAAGGTTTTCAAACCTTGGTTGAGCAGCACTCACTTTTTCTCCAGGATAGAACTTTAAGTTGTCTAATTGCCTAAGCATGTTATACAAATTTTGTGTCACGACACTTTGGTGTGCTTAGTGAACTTTGTTTGAATGAGAGCCCATCTTTGATCGGCATTTGGTTCCTTAGCAATTTCTTGTGCTAGTGAGTCATTTACACTCTTTTGAAGAATGTTTTTGACCTTTAAGTTTGCACTGATCAATTGTTTTTCAGATTCAAACCATGTTTCTGGGGATTTGGTCTTACTAGGTCCTCCATCAATACAGATTTGAGTTGGGTAGGACACTTCATTCTCTAGAACATACCAGTTCCATATACTATTTGCATCAAGGTATGTTTTTATTTTTGAAGCATAGATCTCAAAAGATCCACAGTCATCAATGTGTGGGATGTCTTTCTCATTATTTCTCCTTGGTTGAGGCATGGTGAGTTTGAAGAGGATCCTTCACAAGTTGTTAGACTTTTGAATGTGAAGACAAGCTCTTATACCAATTGAAAGGCCCTTGATTGATATGCAGATGATCAGACAGCTATGGTTTGACTTAGCTGTCAGATAATAGTTGAATTGTGCAGCGGAATAAGTGAAGCTTGAAATAATGATAGGACAAAGAACACAATAAAATAATGCAAGTGTTTGAATGTGTTTGCAGAAATGTAATAACACAGGGAATTTAAAGTGGTTCAGAGTTCACTCCTCCTACATCCACCCCCACTGTCAATCTTGACAAGTGAGATCAATTTTATTATAATCTTAATCAACAAGAATTACAAATGATTGATAAGGCAAGTTCCTTGAACTTCCTCTTCCTAATTAGTACAGTCAACTAGGGATACACTTAAAGTACAGTCTTAAGTTCTTTTACAACTTGAAGTACAGTCTCAAAATTTTACAAAAACAACTAATACACTCAAGAAACAGTCTTGAGTGTTTACAAATTATTTCTACACCTAAAGTACAGTCTTAGGATTTGGAATTTGTGAATTAACACACTAGGGTTGTTTGTTGTTAAAACAGGGGTTTCAGGATGAAAGTTTTTGGTTTGGAGTTGTGTTTGAAGGGTAGGGATTGGTGTGTAGGGATTTGTGTGTAGGGATGTAAGGGGGGGTTTATGGACTGTGAAAAAGAGTATTTTTCAAGAGTATTTTGTGTAGAGGATGAACTCCTCTATTTATACCCTTCAATGTAGCCGTTGGAATATGACTGTTGCAGCTACATTAATGAGCCTTGACTGGTCTTTGCCCCACTTGTCCACTTGCAGGTCTTCATGAGCTGGCTTGAGCTGAGAGCTTCCAGAAGGTCTTCATTGGTCTTCAATGGTGAATTTGACAGCTGTGAAGATCCAGGTTCCACCTTGGTTGAGATTGTGGTAGCAGAGAATGAGACAGAGTGATGGCTATCAGAGGGAATGAAGTCATAGCTGTCAGATCATACTAAGGCTTAGCTATCAGAGATGTTCTCTAATAAGGACTGAGATGCACTTGATGATATTGATAGCTAAGAGAGGGAATATGATTCATGTTATTGATTGAATGTAACCAATGTATAAGAGAGAATCATAACTGTCAGACTCATAGCTGTCAGATAAACTGAAAGATGAATATAACAGATTTCCTCTTTTGATATAAACCCTGTTCTATATATAAATATTCCTTTATCAAAACCAACTAACTATGACATTGATCAAAGTTAGGTCCTAACAATTCCAATGAAAAATGGAACTAGGAGCAACCTTTGGGACATAAAAGATTGTGCCTTGGAGATATTCTACAAGAGATTTTTTTATAAACCCAGTTGCAATTACCTTGTAGCCCAGAACAAACCCATTAAAAAGGGAACCTGGATTTGTTTAAATCAACCCTAATGGATGTTATCATCAAGGGGTTTGAGAGAAAGCAATCATCTTTGGATCAAATCAGTCCAAATGAGTGGAAGCAAGGCTTAAGCTTGATAGCTAAGGATGTGAATTGGAGTGTTGCCCTACTACACAATTTTCAACTAGCTACATCCCCCACACCATGGAAGTTTATGAAGCAAACCCCAAGGATGAATAATTTCAGATTCATGAGTGGGATCCTACACCACTTAATTCCTAAGCTGAACCCTCCCCTTAAAGATGATTGGCTTGAGACTACCACCCTTATGCAAACCAGGAGTTTCAACTCAAGCACATTCAGACTTAAGGGGAAGAAAAAGTTGGAGTTTGGGGACAGCTCTGAAAATATTGATGCAGCAACTCTGAGACTGAAAGAGAAAGCTGAAATTGACATGAGATTGTGGAAGGCATTGGTCCACATGGTCAATGACAAGAGATCAAAAAGGAAGCATGACAAGGGTATAGTGATCAAAGAAAGGAATCAAGAGACCACTCCTAGCAAAATCAAGAAAAGGATTGGGCAAGCCAAAATGAAGAAAACTGGGAAAGAAGCTTCCCAAAGGAAAGAAGGCACAAGAAGTGGTTGAGCAAGTAGCTGAGCAAGAAAGTGCTCAAGTGACTGATAAAGGAAAGCACATTGCTGAGGAACAACAGTCTGACAGTGAAGAAACCCAATCAGACCCTATTTTCAAGGCTATTGATGAGTATGCTGGTGAAGAGGAAGTTAGTCATGATAGTGAGTATGAAGAAAATATAAGAAGAGCTATTGCTGAGTCTCTGGTGGATGCAAGGCATAGAACAGCTAAGACTGGGCAATCCTCTGGGACAGCTATGGATGCCTCTGCTCTAACAGCTAAGGTCCCTGTGCTTGCTGAAATCTCATCTGAGGTAACTCCTACCCCCTCTCCTTCTCTAAACACATTTTCTAGGAAGAGAAAGCTTGACAAAGCTGCTCCCCTCTCCAAGAAATTGACACCCAATACACCTCAACCCTCATCAACTAAAGTCCAATCTAGCTCACCTCATGAATCCATAGCTCAAGGTATTCTCAACCTAAATCCTTCCAACATAAGCCCAAATGAGCCTAGTATTGAAAAAGAAAGGGGGAATAGCCCTGACTCTGAAAAAGATGAGCCTCAGTTAAGGGGGAACAGCAGTCCTCAATCCTCTATTCTGACAGCTATGCCTTCCCCTGATCAATCCTCACCCATTTCAAGTCCCTCTGATCCATCTTCCATTTCTGAAAATATCCTCAAAGCTTCTGAAGGATTAACCTTTTAAGGACACCCTAATTTGCTTTGAACTGTTATGGAATACTTGAGAACCCTGTTAACTGAGGAAGATATGCTAAAAGCCCTAGACCTAATCAAAACCAGAGATAAAGCCAAGAAAGCTAGCATGCCTAGTAGTGACTCTCAACCCAAACCTGTTGAAACCCAAGACACACCTGAACCTACCCCTAATTCTAAAACCCTTCCAGCCTGTGAGCCTTGGATTCTGGATTGTGATATTGATTTCTCCTTCCCCTCCACCATGGCTGCCCACCAAAGATTTAAGGGAATTACTCACTTCCCTGAGATTGCCAATCCCAACATCATCCCCAATCCTTGGCTGTTGAGCAAAAATGCAATTATGATTCATGCCAGAAATAGATGTGGGCTCATTATGTTTGGCCATGAGGAATGGAAAAAGTATAGAGCAGCTCTCCCCAACTCTTTCTTTCACAATGCCCCCAGATTGCCAAACTTCATGGACATTGCAACCATCATTGACTAGGAAATGTTGTTTTCCCAACTTTTGTCAACCAACATCAAGGAATGCATCTATATGCCCTCATCCCTTGTATATGCTCTCTGCATTGAACTGACCAAAGAGATGTAATGGAGAATCTGCCTCAATAAAGCCAAAATCATGGCTGTCATTGCAAAGCCAAACCTGACAGCTATGTTTCTCCCTACTTCTTCAGTATCTCCTTCCTTCATCCCCCTAAACAACAGATCTCTCCAAGCTAAACTTCCTCCAACCTTCAACCCCTCAACATTTGTGCCTCCATACCATGTGACCATCACAGATATGCAGAGATTCATAAGGTCCATGATAACCAAAATGAGACACATTTTGGAAGTCTCATTTGGATCCAAATCTGATAAAATGGCATCCAAGGGAAAGGCTATTGAATCTGATGAGGAAGCTATCAACCTGGGAAAGAGAGCTTCTGGTGCTGCTCCCAATGTTATTGTGTCCAGTGATGATGAAGAAGATGCTCCACATCAGTTTCCAATCTCTACTGTTCTCACTGTCACCACAGATCCACCTCTCCATCCAGCTCAACAATCCATCTCTCTGCAGTCAAACCCTTTCTTTTCTAACCTGTTTGTAGGAACCAGAGGCCAAAGCTCAAGAGCAAAGAATGCTCCCAAATGGGGTAATCTAAGGTTAAGAGATGATGAAGAACCTCTACCCAAAGTTGTCCTCAAGGAAAGGCAAGATCAAACCTTTACCTATGATGATGAGATGAGCTGGGAATGGAACAATGAAATGTATTTCAGAGGTGTTGATGAGAAGATGAGAAAGGTGCTGCTAGCTGAAAGATAGAGGAACTCTTTGCAGTAAGAAGAGAAAGAGATGAATTTTCAGATTAGAAAATTTTTTGTCCTTTTTGTGGATAAGTCTTTTAAACCCTACCTTTTATTCCCTGCTTTAAACAATTGTTATTTTGGATAATTTGTTTGTTTTAAATCCTGTGGTTGAATCAAGAAGATTAGTTTTATCTTCATTGGTATATTCAATTCATGAGTATCTTGCAGGTTATATCTGTTACTAGATATATTACTTTGCCAAAAAGGGAGAAATTGTTAGGACCTAACTATGTAAACCACATAGTTATACAAGGTTTTGACAAAGAAACATATCTTATTCAATGTTATCTGACAGCCAAGATAACTTATGAACATTGGACAGCCATGACTCAACTGCAGAACTCATAAATCAACTGGACAGCAATGATGCATTGATCAAATACAAGACTAACCATATAAATCAATGTATTTATTTACAGAAGGATCATTACATAATCATTTACCCAACTCCTTGTTTCCTAAAAACTGCAAATTCAAAGAACTAAGCCTGACAGCTAAGGTTCTCAACAGCAGAGGTCTCATCCCTCAGACAGCTATGATCTTCAACATCAGCAGCAGTGAAGTATTTCTGTGATGATCAAGATGTGCCTTGCCCAACAGATGTTGCCAGCTCATCTCCATGAAGATTACATAAAATGGTTGCAGATTACAGCCTGTTATTATCCAGTCATCAAGGCTCTAAATGCAAAACACTATTTCACCCACTTGCATTTACTTCCTTATCTCCTCCAACGGCTATATTCTAGCCTATAAAAGGAAACCCCCAAGACTGAAGACAATGCCCTTTAACACACAACCTTTACAACCTCACCTTCAACCTTTCCACACCTGCAAATCCTACAACCAACAATCAAACAATCTGAGACACTTGTAACTGTAATTCAGGTGTATAAACTATTGTGTAACCACTTAAGACTGACTTTAAGTGGGAATTGTAATTTGCTTCGTAACAAGTAAAATCCCTAATTGACTGTACTAATTAGGAAGAGGAGGTTCAAGGAACTTGCCTAATTAATCCTTTGTAAATCTTAAAGGGAACTAGATTTAAGTGGATTGATCTCACTTGTCAAGGTTGACAGTGGGGGTGGACGTAGGATGAGTGAACTCTGAACCACCTTAACATTTTGTGTTCAATTGGTATTATCACAAAACACACACACACATCCACACACATATACACTATTCACTTGTCTTTACATTATTTCAACACTATTTATTCCGCTGCACATTACACTCTTGTCTTTTAAATCAGTTAGTATCTGACAGCTAAGATTTCACCTCAGCTGTCCAAACTTAACTGCCTAACCTTTTAACTGATTAAAGCAAACAAGACCTTTCAAAGATGATGTAGAATATGAAATTAGATGACTAGTTTACGTAGCATCAACTTCAACCATATACTTATAATAAAGATTTTATGCCTTAATTTTTCATAATAATATCCATAATATTAAATCATTATACTTTTAGAGGCACATGCCCATCAAGCAAAATTTGACCTATTTTATCTTATGTTCTTTATTTCTTTGTTTCTTATGTTTATTATTTATTTATTTATTTTAAAAGAAGAATGATTACTTAACTTCATGAGGAAGAAAGAATGAGATGACAATCCACAACGTTTGGAGTCTCATTCTATATGGTTAGGTTAATACAATTTAACCACCTTAAAACCCAATCGGCTGCAGCCATCACAAATCCAACAACAGTAAATAGAACAAGCATCAAAATGAATGACGGTTTGCGCTTGGAACTATGGAGGGGCCGATAGGGTTGAGATCTTAAAGAAAAGAAATATGAAGCTAAAATCGTCGTTTAATACCGAAAATCTAGCTACTTCTTACAATATTCGTCCAATACAAAATAAAATGGTGACACATGTTAAATAGTTGGATAAATAATTCTATTACAAAAGGTGAATGCATACAAAACAAATGAAATTTTGTCAAAAGTAAAAAAAAATTATTTATTGAAATTATTTTATTATAAGATTTGACTGGGGATGGGAGCCATTAGTGACTTCCTAGAGTTGAAACTTTGAATCAAATCATGTATACACTTTTCGTTCAAAGCTGAGACATGTTTCTTCTGATATGCCAAGAACAACGATCGTGGTGGTCTCATAACACTTGAACAAGGACGTAATAATACTTGAACAAGAACATAGAGGGTGTTGGGAATCTTTTTAGAATTCAATCAGACGTAGGGAGCAATTTATGTTTAAATAAGCTCTCAAGAATATATTTTTGTTTTTGAGTTATTGTGATATGTACAGTGTGCCATTTATAGGGTCATTAATCACCTCTAACGGTCACAAAGAATGGTTACTTCTCAAAAATCTCTAACGGCTAGTGAGTTGAAAATAAGAACGTCTTATTTTTCAAAAAATCTCAATGGTTAGTTAGTTAATTATAGCTTTTTGAAAATAAGAACGACCAACTTTTCGAAAAGCTTAACGGTTAGTGAAGTGATTATAGCTTTTTGAAAATAATTATTGTTTATCGCACACTTCTAATGGTTAAAAAATTACTAATCAAGCAAAACTACAACTAAACTATGCAATGTGCCACACTCTTAGGCCCCTTCAACATCTTTAATTTGGGTTTGCTTAATTATTTGACATTTTTTTATTATAAAAAGATAAAAGAAAGAATATATACTTATAGGTGCTCCACAAGAACTAATTAGCTCTTGTGAACCTAGATTTCCTACCTTGCCTCTATTTATTTCTTCTCTCTCTAAATTTTAATAAAAAAATATAGAACATACTTTTGGAAACAAATATTTGAATTGCAATTTCTACCCTTTATTATTGAGGCCTTAAATTGATGTACGAAATAGTTGACTTGATGAGTCAAATGCAGCATTTTTTCTTATTCTTTTTTCTTTTTCTGACAAGAGCAAGTGAGATCATACTAGTTTTGAGAAGATTTGTCTATAAAGTTCAAACTCAGCTTTGAACGAAAAGTGTATACATAAATTGATTCAAAGTTTCAACTCTAGGAAGTCACTAATGGCTCCTATCCCCAGTCAAATCTTATAATAAAATAATTTCAATAAATAATTTTTTTTTACTTTTGACAAAATTTCATTTGTTTTGTATGCATTCACCTTTTGTAATAGAATTATTTATCCAACTATTTAACATGTGTCACCATTTTATTTTGTATTGGACGAATATTGTAAGAAGGAGCTCGATTTTCGGTATTAAACGACGATTTTAGCTTCATATTTCTTTTCTTTAAGATCTCAACCCTATCGGCCCCTCCATAGTTCCAAGCGCAAACCGTCATTCATTTTGATGCTTGTTCTATTTACTGTTGTTGGATTTGCGATGGCTCCAGCCGATTGCATTTTAAGGTGGTTAAACTGTATTAACCTAACCATATAGAATGAGACTCCAAACGTTGTGGATTGTCATCTCATTCTTTCTTCCTCATGAAGTTAAGTAATCATTCTTCTTTTAAAATAAATAAATAATAAACATAAGAAACAAAGAAATAAAGAACATAAGATAAAATAGGTCAAATTTTGCTTGATGGGCATGTGCCTCTAAAAGTATAATGATTTAATATTATGGATATTATGATGAAAAATTAAGGCATAAAATCTTTATTATAAGTATATGGTTGAAGTTGATGCTACGTAAACTAGTCATCTAATTTCATATTTTACATCATCTCCTGGACTTAGGATATAGATGAAGTACAATATTCCATGACAAATAAACCCCTACAAAAATTGAAGATAATTAAAAAAATAAAAGACATGCATAACAAAAGAAAAGACAAAAAGAAAAAGAAAAAACAACCCTTCATTCTCCATATTGGAAGCATCAAATCCTTTAAAACCAATTTGTTGGTGAAGCAAAAGAGAACGGTGATGAGGATGCATTAGAAGATTGTGTCATTGTTTTCATCTGAGTCATAGACAATGCAGAGGTGGTTGTGGTGGTCATTGGTGATGGAAAAGTGGAGATATGATGGTTAAAATAAGAATGGGGTTCTTGTTGATTACCGTTGGAATTGATCACTTTGAATCAACTCATGTATACACTTTTCGTTCAAAGCTGAGTTTGAACTTTTTAGACAAATCTCCTCAAAACTAGTATGATCTCACTTGCTCTTGTCAGAAAAAGAAAAAAGAATAAGAAAAAATGTTGCATTTGACTCATCAAGTCAACTATTTCGTACATCAATTTAAGGCCTCAATAATAAAGGGTAGAAATTGCAACTCAAATATTTGTTTCCAAAAGTATGTTCTGTATTTTTTATTAAAATTTAGAGAGAGAAGAAATAAATAGAGGCAAGGTAGGAAATCTAGGTTCACAAGAGCTAATTAGTTCTTGTGGAGCACCTATAAGTATATATTCTTTCTTTTATCTTTTTATAATAAAAAATAGTCAAATAATTAAGCAAAACCAAATTAAAGATGTTGAAGGGGCCTAAGAGTGTGGCACATTGCATAGTTTAGTTGTAGTTTTGCTTGATTAATAATTTTTTAACCATTAGAAGTGTGCGATAAACAATAATTATTTTCAAAAAGCTATAATCACTTCACTAACCGCTAAGCTTTTCGAAAAGTTGGTCGTTCTTATTTTCAAAAAGCTATAATTAACTAACTAACCATTGAGATTTTTTGAAAAATAAGTCGTTCTTATTTTCAACTCACTAGCCGTTAGAGATTTTTGAGAAGTAACCATTCTTTGTGAGCGTTAGAGGTGATTAATGACTCTATAAATGGCACACTGTGCATATCACAATAACTCAAAAACAAAAATATATTCTTGAGAGCTTATTTAAACATAAATTGCTCCCTACGTCTGATTGAATCCTAAAAGGATTCCCAACACCCTCTATGTTCTTGTTCAAGTATTATTATGTCCTTGTTCAAGTGTTATGAGACCACCACGATCGTTGTTCTTGGCATATCAGAAGAAACATGTCTCAGCTCAAAAGGTTAGTTTGTTTACTCTAATCCAATGAAATCATTTATTTCTCTATGTTGAAGTCTTGTAGATTTCCCTTTTTGCTTAATTTGGCTGGATAATTGAACTATTTTGTCCAAGTTTTACTATAGATGAGAAAGGGTTGAGTACATGGGCTAGTTGGGTAGACGCGAATGTAGATCCTAGGAGAACCAAGGAGTTCTTTCTAGGGTGTTTCTCCGGATCACGACCAATAAGCAAAATTCTAATAAAACTAGTTATAGTATATATTTTGTTATCTTTTCTTTTCTTTTCACATTATAGACTAAGTGGCTTGGTGATTTTATGGAACCAAATTAGGAAATGTCATTTGTGTGCAAGGACTCTCTTCCCATTTAAAAAAAAAAAATTGTAAATTGTTTTTTTTTCAAAGTATATTAGATATATAGAAAGTTTTTTGTACGGAATGTAAGTAAACATCAACTTTTGAAATGAAAGAAAACATTTTCCATGAATATATAAGAAGATATTATGCATTTCTATACAAAATACATGAAAGAACTTCTCTTGGGGTTCTCTCTTTTTGTAAACATATAATTACTAAATGGATTTTCATATTTTTTTTTCATCATATAATGCAACGTACTCATTAACAACAACACATATGGATAACATACTTTTGTACTCGTTATCAAATAGTGCAACAAACTTCTTTTTCTTATGACGTCAACGAATTTGCTGGTGTGGCGTTTCTATGTCAATGCCACGTTAGTGACACATCATCAAAATCACAATCAATGATGCGTCACTGATGTGGCGTCGTCATGGCAGTGCCTCGTTACTAGCTTCAATAGTAACAGCGTATGTATAAAAAAGTTTGTTGCATTATTTTATTACAAATATAAAAGTGCATTACCCATATTTGTCGTTAACGAGTTCGTTCCATTATTTGAAAACTAGGGTAAAGTACACTACATATTTTAATAATTATTCCTTGTTCATTAGATCCATGACAAATATCCTCTAGGGAATATCTTGAACATAGTTTTAATAATAATAGGGGTATAAAATATTCACGACCATAAATGTACACCGAAACTCAAATATCATAAATATTAAATTTTAAATTTTAATTTATATTTTCACTTCATAATGAGTTGTTTTTAAAACAACAATACATTAAATAAGATGTATATAAGGTGAAAGAAATTGAAATGCAGATCCCACATTGTAGAAACGTGAAACCTATTTTGGCAATTTGTTTAAAGTTATATTTTCACAGTTACACAATAATAAGTGTAGCAGTTGATTTATCTATTTAAAAAAAATACAGTATATTTTTTATTTGTGTAAGGATACATTGCACATATTCTATTTACATATTTAGAAATGTGCCATTTATTTTAGAACGAACAAAAAATCTCAACATTTATTATGAGAATGGAAGAAAAATTGGAAAATAGTGAAAATAAGGGAAGTGTTGGAAAATAGAAATTTAACATGATCATAGAAATGAATTCAAGATAACTTGAGGAATTAATCATAATTTGGACATAAACGAATAGTGACCGTAGAGATTGATTGTCCAAATTTTGTATTTAGAAATGTTTAATTTTCATATCATTAATAATTTTCCAAGTTAGTTAATCTTATCCCTTTCAAATAAATGTCTTTCAATAAAATTTCAAATCCAAAATTAAATCTTGTCTAGATACTATTTTCAAAAACAAAATGTATGGCAACGTTTAGAAATTATCATATATAAATAACTCGGAATTAAAACAACAAAATCAAAGGGTGTTAAGAAGTCACAGTCTTCCATTCAAGAACAAACAAGAATGGAAGAATGGGAAGGTTTTCTACATGCACATAGATATGATTCCATTTTTAATTCCTCACCGCCGCAATTACATGAAGATCACATAGTGTGGAGTTTTGAAGAGAATAAGATATTCGAGGATTCTTTAGCCGAATTAGATTCTTCTTGTCCTAATTTCTTTGAGAATCTTGCTTCTAGGGTTCCTTTTAAAACAATTGAGCATGTCAAAAGCCACTATCAAGCTCTGATAGATGATATAGAAATGATAGAAGCTGGTCTCATTGATCCACCCGAGTATAAAGATAAAAATCAAGGTGACTTAAAAGCTGCCGAAAATGGACAAGGAACATCTTCAAATCAGCAAATGGAAACGGATGGCCAGATTAATAGAAAGGGAGTCCCCTGGAGTGAGGAAGAACACAGGTATTTCTTTTCATGATAAATCTTTGAAAACAATATATTTTTTTCCTAATTATTCACTCCCATTTTAGATTTTTGATTACTTTCAATTTTTCTTTAGTTGTAAACTTCACAATGTATGTTTATAAATTGGAGCATGACATCTAAAATTAATGTTTTATGCTTCAATATTCAAACTATAAAACATTTTTTCTGATTTTTTTATAATGGCGGCGCAATTAATAAGATCTTCTATTAACTGTTTTTCTTAGCACATTATATAGATTCCATATGTGTGTGCGCACACACATTTATAAAAAGGAAAAAAAACTCATTTACATAACTATATATATATATATATATATATATATATATATATATATATATATATATATATATATATATATATATATATGTTGTTATTTTTTGTCTCTTTAGAAATTTAGCAGATATATTGTTTTTTATATGAAATGCAAGTAAACATCAACTTTTGAAAAGAAAGAATACAATTTCAAGATTATATATGAGGATAGAAATTAAACATAAAAAATCAAAAGTACAAGAAATAATTCCTTTTGAGGTACTCTCTTTTTTATTTTTTTATTTTATCTATGAGAATTTTAGGCCAGAGACAAGCCTTTCACAATGATAATTTCTCAAAAATACCATCTACGATTTTGGTTAATTCAATTTTATTGTTTGCTTTTGTAGGGATCTCAACAAAGTAAATGAATTAATTTGAGGATGACAACAAAAATTAATAGTTTTGCTTAGATTCAAATATAAGTCGCATTCTGTAAATGTATTTCTTAAAAAGGTCAGGTGTAGTAAACATATGCTTGGTTCTTTGAAATTTTTATACGCCTCTTCATTGCCATATTTTTTTAAAATTGCAATTAATATTTTTCTAAGATCATCTTTATTGGTGTCCTTTTCACGTTCTAGAGTAAGTGGCTTGTTAATTTTATGGAACGAAATTAGGAAATATCGAGTATGTATGTGCATGCAAATGCACGCTCCTCCCATCTATAAAAAATGTATTTTTTCTTTTTTTTACGATAATCTATTTTAATTATTTTTCTACATTATAATATATACATACATACATATATATATATATATATATACATATATATATATACATATATATATATATATATATATATATATATATATATATATATATATATATATAACAAAACTTATTACTAGCAAACTTCCACTTTTGATATGAAATAAAACATTTGCCTAGACTACCTATGAAGATCGTAACATTTAAATTGTCTTTATCATACTTGTAGGTTGTTCTTGGAGGGAACGGGAAGGGTGACTGGAGGAGCATATCTAGGTATTATGTGTTAACCAGAACCCCTACTCAGATAGCTTGTCATGCACAAAAGTTTTATCGCCGTCTCAAAAACTCAGTCCCAGTTGAACGCCGCCGCCCTAGCATTTACGACACCGCCATCACCACCACCACTGTTACTACTTCAGCGCCGCCACCAGAATGCCAGAATCCCGAGCAAGTTGAAAACCCACTTCCTCCTCCTAATGCAATTTCTTATAACAACGTGATCAATTCCAACTGTAATCAACAAGAATCCCATTCTTATTTTAACCATCATATCTCCACTTTTCCATCACCAATGACCACCACAACCACCACAAAAGGTGTTAAGAAGTCTCGAGCTTCCATTCAAGAACAGTCTTCCGAGGCTCCAAGTCCCCAGACTTTCGGTCTTTCGAGACTCCAAGTCCCCAGACTTCTAGTCTTCCGAGACTCCAGTCCTCTGGGCTCAAGCCTCCAAGCTTCAAGCCGATCTTTTGAGCTCCGAGCTTCGGCCATAAATATATACTCAAGCCACCCTCTACCAAGATCATACTCCTCGCTCCGACCATAAATAATAATTACTTGGAGTAGGGGGCTACTGATGAACCTTGAATTTTTTGGATATATTTATACATACACTTATACACATAGTACTATACAGACATATATACATATACTAAATATATACGGTGGGACCCCCCAAAATACCCACCACACACTTACTCCCCTATATAAACTACGAACCTCCTCATGGTGAAGGTAATCTCTCATCTACTCTCTCTCTCTCTCTCTCTCTCTCTCTCTATATCTATCTATAAGACTCTCTCTAGAGCTCTCCATCATGTTTACTCAAATAAATGCATACTTACTCTTACACCCGAGGGTTATAGCGGGGCAACCCCCTGCACCCCTAACGGTGCTATTTTGAAGATCTTGTCTGAGGTGCGACGTGTTTTCTTCAAACTTTGCCACCCCGGGTTGTGGCGTCATCAGTTATGATATCTTTTTGCACGCTCTTCCCATTTCAAAAAAAATGTAAAACTATTTTTTTTTCAAAGTATATTAGATATATAGAAAAAAAATCTTTTTTGTATATGCCATGTAAGTAAACATCGACTTTCGAAATGAAAAAAAAAACATTTTCCGCAACTATATAAGAAAATAGTAAACATTCATATACAAAATACATGAAAGAACTCCTCTTGGGGTTATCTCTTTCTGTAGGACATGTAGTTGTTGCCATATTTATAATATTTCCTTCCTAAACTAAAGAAAATAGAATTGAAGTAGTTATTACTAATCCCCTTTATCTTGCTCGTAGGTTATTCTTGAAGGGGCTTAAGAATAAGGGAAATGAGACTGGAGGAGCATACCTAGGTATTGTGTGTTAACCAGAACCTCTACTCAGATAACCTTAGTCTCCGATGAACGCCGCCGCCCTAGCATTCGATCATGACATCACCTTCTCCACCACCACCATTATTGCTTCGGCACCACCAGCTGAATGCAAGAATCTCGAGCAAGTTGAAAAGCCACTTCCTCCTCATAATGCAATTCCTTATAACAACATGATCAGTTCTATCAACAATCTACAAGAACCCCATCCTTATTTTTGCCATCATATCTCAACTTTTCCATCACCAATAACCACCACTGCCACCTCTACATTGTCCATGACTCAGATGATAGCAATGACACAATCTTCTAATTATAAGTCTTCCTCATCTAACTCTTTGCTTCACCAATAAAGGTTCTAAAGGACTTAATTGATGCTTCCAATATGGAGACCGAAGGATTGTTTTTAGTTTTTCTTATCTTATTCATGTCATTTTATTTTGTATTATCTTCAATTTTTATAAGGGATTTATTTTCCTTGTAATTTTGTACTTCATCATATCCTAAGTCTCGGTAGAATATGACTGGTTCATGCAGTATCAACTTCAATCTTATAGAATTTCTTTCATTGTATTATCTACTTAAACGGTATAAACTGAGATATGAATTTGGATTGTGGCCGGGCAGAGCCCAATGGATTGGGCCCTAAAATATAATCCATATAAGTCTCAAATACGACAAAGGGAGTGGGCTTTCTCTACCTTTGCTCGTCATGCTTCCTCGTCATTCCCACTATGTCGACCTAGACATAAAAGAGCGAATAATGACCAAGGCACAGCAATTATAGCTCCTACTCGGTTATCAATAAAGTGAGGAAATGGGCTTCCCTATCCTTACCTCTCTCTTCCTTGACATCAACTCAGGCCGACCAAGCGTCATATGCCAAGGAGCACGCCTATGAGGTGCACATGCAGAATAATATCACCTAATCCTACTCAAACAATGATTGTGGGTAGTTATAATTCTCCTAGGATTTTAACCTCATCTCACACGTTTTCTTATTCAGCAAGGAATCTACAAGGCTATGCCTATAAATACAAGTCATAATTCACATTATTTTGTTAACAAATCTTTTGACTCAAAACTCTTGTCAATTGATTTCTCTCTCTACACACAAATACTTACTCTCACGCCGTAGGGCCTTCTTCGGTGAAGCCCCAGATTAGTTTACTATAGGAGAAATGTTATATGGTTGGACGAACTTCCTTTAGCCTTGTGGGTAGTTTGCACAATCACCCGGGGCCAATCGGGGAAACCCCATTCGCACTAACCTTTGATTCTAAGGCTATGGCACCAGCTGAGATGGCTATCCCTACGACAAGAAATTAAAACTATGATGAGCAAGTCAACAAGGTCAACAGGCTCCTATACTTAAACCTAGTAGATGAAAGAATACTAGCTGCTTAGATGGGGATGGTGAACTACAAGCAAAGGACCAAAGTCTATCATGACAAAAGGGGTCAACAAGAGAGTATTCCAAGTCGGAGATTGGATAACAGAAAAATTGAAGCAACTGGGAGAAAGGCAGAACAAAACAAGCTCTCCCCAAACTGGGAAGGTCACTACATCATCACTCAAGTTATCAGAGAAGGGACCTACAGAATGAAGACCCCAGATGGACAAGAGTTGAAACATCCGTGGCATTCTAATAATCTACGAAAGTATTATCATTAGTTAAAAGACTATTTTATGTAATAGATTAGTACTTGTTAGTCTTTTTCTTTATTTTCAAGTAAAGTATGATTGCAGTTTGATGTAATCAGATTCAGTTAATAAAGATTCAGTTTTTATTAAGTCAAATGACTAGCAAAGACAGATGATGAGGAGCTCCTCCTCGGCATGATTCAAGGGATAAACTCCCACAAAATTACCTAATACGTATGTCGAACAACCTTCCTCGGCATAGAGAAGTAAAACTTCAAAAATTACCCAATACCTACGACCGAACAACCTTCCTCGGCATAGAGAAGTAAAACATCAAAAATTACCTAAGACCTATTACCGAACGACCTTCCTCTGCATGCAGAGGTAAAGCATTCAAAAACTACCTAAGACCTATGACAAATGACCTTCCTTGGGATAGAGAGGTAAAACATCTGAAAACTGCCTAATACCTATGACCGAACGACTCTCCTCGACGTAGAGAGGCAAACCCTCAAAATAACCTAAAGTGTTATGCCGAGCAGCCTTCCTCGAATTAATAAACCGAACTGACAAATTATTTGTGTTTAGACACAATGAGCTTCCTCGGTTTAAAACTAATTATGAACGACGAGGAAATCCTCCTCGGCTTCTCGGAGAAGTTGAATACTTGGGCAAGTATTTAACAAACAATCATTTAACAAAGCATTCAAACAAACACAGTTCACATCAAAGCAGTAAAAAGTAACGACGAAGAAGGATTGAAGAAAGGCATTTCATTGATATAAGAAGTGAATTACAAAAGACATATTCTATTACAAACAAAAGAAATTACGAGTCCCTAAGCTTGATTGTCTCCCCTAAATAGCTAATCTTGATTGGCGGCAACATCAGGGATGATGACTTGATCAGTTTGAGGCTCCTCGATTTGCACCTCCTCGGCATCCTCCTCCTCCTCGTCAGAAGCCTCCTCATCTTGTATCTTTTCTATCAAACCATTAATATTTTGAGGATCAACTAGAGGGGGGACCCATGCATCTCGGCCTTCCCTAGCATCCAGGGCGGCAATAACCTTGAGAGAATTCTCTAAAAAGGGCACCAAGTCATGAGCAGACCGGGCAAGGCCATCATAAACATCTTGACAGACAAGACGTGCAAGCATACCCACGTCGACTTTAAGAGATAGGTCCACCACGGCTCTTCTGGCTAAATGGAGGTAACCATCAGAGTACATGATGGCCGTCTTGTCAGCCAGAGCTTGTTTGAAGGCCGAGCTAGCCTTGAATTGGGAAATGGCCTCATCAATTTTAGAAGGAAAGCTTCCCTCCAAGAGCTTATACCGGGCATCAGCTTCCTCATCATTCTTTCCCAACTCAGCTTGAAGCCTCTCCACCTCGGCCTGCCTAACTTTGCTGGCTTCTTCGGCTTTAGCCTAAGCCTCCTTGGCAGCCCTCTCAGCTCTCTCAGCCTTGGCCACTTTTTGCTCGTCGACCTCGGCCCTCAATGAATTGAGCAATTCCACCGCCTTAGCTAGGTCGGCCTTATTCTTTTCAATCTGGCGCCCAAGTATTTGCTCCAGATCGTCGGCGGCTTTTCTCTTGATGGCCTCATAGGCAGTAATCGTGGCAAGCTACAATGAAGAAAACAAAAATTATCAGCAAAAAATTTACAAGTATTACAAAACCGAGAAGGAAAAGGAAAATCGACGAGAAGGTTTACCTCGCTGAGTATGAGGCCTTTCTTGTTGGCCAAATGCTCCCTGCTTGGCTTAGCCTCTATTAATTGGTCAAGTAGGTCCTCGTCCATTGCACGATGGAAAACAGGTCGGCCTAGCCTGAGCTTGGGGCCTTTTCTGGCCAGCACGTCCAGAACCTTGATAGTTAGGTAGACGGCTAACTCCTTAGCTACCTGCTCGGCCTCAGCATACATTTTCACATGCCGAGCAGTGACCTCCTCTGAGGAAGATTCAGTAATTCTTTTGGAGGGAGGCTCCTCCAGCATGGTCTCTACCCTTTGCCATTTTTGGGCAGGGTTTCTTTCACCGGTGTCAGCCTCCACGGTCTCAGCTAGATCGGCTTGTCCTTGTGCCTCCTCGACATCAGGAGTTAGAGTTTGGGAACACTGCCCCTCTTCAGTCTGGGCCCCCTCCCCATCAATTCCTTCCTCGATGGATGTAGCAACACCCCCCCCCCACCGGCTTCAAGGGCAATGCCCCAGCATCCTTAGTGGATAAAATGGTTTGAGGATGAACAGCGTCATCCCGTCACTTATTTTGAGCCGAGGAACATGACATCCTTCTCGTCAACTTTATCGCCTAGGGGTCAAGAATTTCCTCCGACATCTTCCTCTCTTGCTCGGCTATAAGGTCTACAAGGACGAGAGAGAACAGTTAATAAAATGACGAGGAAGAACAAAAACATAACAAAAATCATATAAGTACGAAAGACGGGAAAGAAAGGAAGTTACAGCCGACTACACCATCCTCGGCCAAATACCTATCCTTATAAAGCTTGCATGTCTCACAATCATAATGAAAAATGAAACCAGGATGCACCCTCCAGTCTGGAAATCTGTTCCCCCTCACAATTGGAACCATAGGCACTAGGTCGTCCAAGGGGCCTGGCATGACACCGGCCTGAACGTAATACCTCTGATCGGTCTCCAGAGTGGACCAACACAAAGTTCCTACCTCAGCAAGTTTCCTTAGCCTCTCAATCAGCTGCCCACTCTACTCAGGCCTCTATACCTGCTCGGGCACATAGGGGTACTCTGAGGGAGAAGTAAACTCCCAGCCTTGTCGGCTCTCTACTCTGATGACATGGTTATTCCACCCAGACACCTTGCTCGACATGGGGTAAATGAGTTTGGGTTGATTTGGATCACTCCTTATCACCACAAGCCTTGTATCCTCCTTATAGCTGACGGTGAAGAAGTGGTGGAAGCCAGACTGAAGTGGTGGAAGCCAGACTGACAAGGTTCAAAACCTAAGCTACAGCAAAGAACTATGAAGTCGGTGAGGAACCTCACGGTGTTGGCACCTAGCATAGCCGGGATGGCTTGTATATCCTCAAGGAATTCACATGTGAAGGGGTCCAAGGGAAGACGGAGGCCCAATTGGAACTGCTCATTAAAGAAATGGACGTAGTTCAGACTATAGTAAAAGTCAACCAAGGCTTTCTCATTCTTGAGTGGGACACCGGGGAAGTAACTAAGTCGGTACTCTTCCCTCGATACCCCATACCTAGAATGGATTTCCTCTATCATGGGTTCCCCTGCCATTATGGGTTTGGGCCTAGGGGTATAAGTCCTACCTCGGCCTGATCTACCCTGGCCTCTTTCTCGGCCTCCAGATTTGGCTCCCTCGGTAAAAGCGTCTACGATCCTCCCTGAAGTCGAGGGACCAGTAGGACGAGCAGCATCACTTCCTCTTCCAGTCATAGCTGCACAAATAAAACAATAAGGGTCAAAACTTGACCAAGGAAAAGTGAAGGACGAGGATGAGGAAAAGTATCCCTCCTCGTCCTATAAACTAAAACTGAGGAGGGATCCTTACCCAGCAATGGAGGACGCTCCAAATGGTCAGACTTCAAGTAGTAGAGGTTGATATGGTCAAGAATCTTAGTCCAACCATGGAACAACACAACATTGTGGGACTGAACATCAAGTCGGTCAATCCTAAACCTTCTTGGGTAATGTACATCGGGTCTAGAAGATTGGTACCTCGTCAAAATATCCTCTATCTCATTCAAACTCAACATCATCCATGGCCCGTCAGTCTTTTGATAAATTCTAAGATTTTGGGTATGGTAGCAGTAGAGAGAATTTGGGTTACTTCTCCATGTTCTTGCCATCTATAAAGACGAGGAAGGTACAAGAAATCACTCAAGAACAAACTCAAGAAAGCCTCAAGAAAGTACAACAACGGCGGATTCTAGAAAAACCCACCAAGAGCAGTGCCCAAAACCCAACAATTTGAAGTAAAACTGCAGAAATTAGAAAGAAAAAAGATTTACACCTTAGTTCAAATGATTGTTGAAGAAACACACGAACAGATCAAGCACAAGCTGACCAAGAAATCAAGAGCTAACAGGCGATTTGAAGCTTATGGTTTCTATTTCAACTGCAAAGGGCGATAAAAGAGTAGAAAGGAAATGTTTTTTTGTTTTTATACCAAAATCTAAAAACAGGTACGGGTCAAAAATCGGGTAAAAGCGCCGTCTCTTCCTTGCAATAGATGTTCTAGAGGGTTCCCAAGATGAATGTCAGACCTCGTGGACAGCGCCCATCATTGTCTATTTAACCAGTGGATATTGAAACATCTCGTAATTCGTGAAAACATGTTTGTATCCGTTTAAGCCAAGGTAGAGCACCACTTCCTCCTCATTATAGCTGAGCTAGGAAGTCGGGGGCCACTGAATGGTATAAACCGAGGTACGAATGTGGATCGTGGCCGGGTAGAGCCCAATGGATTTGGCCCCAAAATATAATCCATACAAGTCTCAAATACGGCATAGGGAGTGGGCTTTACCTACCTTTACTCGTCATTCACACTATGTCGACCTATACATAGAAGAGCGAATAATGACCAAGGCATAGCAATTATACATGTCGACGAGGCACAACTCTCTAATGCCGAGCAAGGCACCCAGCAAGGCCGACCTAGGACTCATTTGAAGACAAGGAGCTCCTCCTCGGTTATCAACAAAGTGAGGAAATGAGCTTCCCTATCCTTACCTCTCTCTTACTCGGCATCAACTCATCAACTCAGGCCGACCAAGCGTCATATGCCGAGGAGCATGCCTTTGAGGCGCACATGCAGAATAATATCACCTAATCCTACTAAAACAAGGGTTATGGGTAGTAATAATTCTCCTAATGCATCCTCATCATCGTCCACTTTTGCTTCACCAACAAATTGGTTTTAAAGGATTTGATGCTTCCAATATGGAGAATGAAGGGTTGTTTTTTCTTTTTGTCTTTTCTTTTGTTATGCATGTCTTTCTTTTTTTAATTATCTTCAATTTTTGTAGGGGTTTATTTGTCATGGAATATTGTACTTCATCTATATCCTAAGTCCAGGAGATGATGTAGAATATGAAATTAGATGACTAGTTTACGTAGCATCAACTTCAACCATATACTTATAATAAAGATTTTATGCCTTAATTTTTCATCATAATATCCATAATATTAAATCATTATACTTTTAGTGGCACATGCCCATCAAGCAAAATTTGACCTATTTTATCTTATGTTCTTTATTTCTTATGTTTATTATTTATTTATTTTAAAAGAAGAATGATTACTTAACTTCATGAGGAAGAAAGAATGAGATGAAAATCCACAACGTTTGGAGTCTCATTCTATATGGTTAGGTTAATACAGTTTAACCACCTTAAAACGCAATCGGTTGCAGCCATCGCAAATCCAACAACAGTTTAACCACCTTAATACAGGATACAAACTGTCGCTGGATTTGGGCTGATCCGAACGTTTTTGGCATCATCAGTACTCCTTATGTCTCAAAATAAATGTCCATTATAAATTTAAGGGTCATTTTGAAAAGGTTGATTTTTAATAGAAAAAAATTATACACATTCTTGCTTTTCACTTTCAAAATTTTAGCTTTGAAAAAATATAATAAACTATGACAAAAATTTGAAAAAAAAAACATTTAGAACAAAGTTATTTAAAGGTAACGTTTCAAAAGATCATTCATATTGAGATAAAAAAGGACATTCAATTGGAATAGAAGGAGTATTTATTAAAGATTTTATGTCTTAATTTTGTCATCATATCCACAACATTAACTCATTGATTATGGACAGCAACGGGTCGGGTTTGGATCGGATAAGTGTTGATCATAATCCGATCCGAACAGCACAAACCCTTTACCGAACCCGCCCCGATCCGAGCCCCGAACCGATCCAAAAAATTGACTCATAAATAAAAAGATTAAGGGTTTATTTTTTTATTTTTTTGTTCGAAAGAAAATTTGAAATCTAACCTATATTGTAATCTCTAAATATGATTTGAGCAATGACATTGCCACCAGCTTGACTCTATCCAAACCTTCCTTCTCAATCGACTCATCAATCCCCACCACTATCACCATCGAATTCGCCTCCCTTGCCGCCTTAAATGCTGCCTCGATTCGGCTTCCATCACGGCATCCCACATCCCCACAACATAGTAGATGAGAGACGAGCGGAGATAGAGAGACGAGCGGAGAGAGAGACAAGGGGAGAGAGAGACGAGCGGAGAGAGAGGGAGGAGCGAATAAAGAGAGAAAGAGCAGAGAGGGAAAAGAGGGGAGAGAGAGAGAAAGTGAAAGTGAAGCGACTTGCCCTAATTTTTAGTTATATACATATGTTATTTAGGGTCGGATCAACAGTGGTACCAAACCCGATCGGATCATAAAAAATTGAAACCATATCCAAATTTTTCGGATCGGATCGCCTTCGTTTCGAATCGGGTTCGATAAAATTTCCATCCCTGGTTATACTTTTAGAGGCACATGCCCATCAAGCATTATTTGGCCTATTTTATTTCTTTAATTTTTCTCGTATGTTTTTATTTTAATTTATTAAATAAATAGGATTACTTAAGTGCATGAAGAAGAAAGAGAAATTTCAGTTCATAAAGTTTGAAGGCTCATTCCATTCCATATAGTAAGACTAGCATACAGTCTAATCACAATAAAAATACAATTGACCGCGACAATCATGTATCCTTTAACAACAGCTCAGAAATAAATAGATTAAACTATTTGATGAGCCCGGACCAGTTAGACCGGGCCCAAGCTCGGTCTGGTCCAAAGGCCAAGAACGATGTGGCATAACCTAGACCGCCAGAGTTAAAACCGCGGACAGATAGACCTTCGGGGTCAAGACCGCAATCCTTTCGGACCGTCCCTATGGTGACCGCGAACAGCTAGACAGCCCGTAAGGTGACCGCAGAAATTGTGACCGCTTCATCCGTGCTCGCGTCAATATCATTGACCGCGCCCAAGAGGTTGACTGTGGTCTCATGCCAAACTCCCGGTTATCTCACCAGACTCCCGGTTAAATCCAAAGCTTATTGAGCAAGTTTCCTAACGTGCTCTGACATAAAGAAGTCGGCTTATTCCCATCGCATTGAATGCGACTCAGGCGCCTACTATGCCATTAAATGCGCCGCGCCAACTCTCCCAAATACACGGCTCTTGTCCACATCAACGACATCCCCTCTGCAAGTGAATCTTACTTTACTGGCAGACCCAATCCGATGCAAGCACGTGTACCAGGTCAAAGACTAAGATGTCCCTAGGGCTGACCTCATGGCTTACATCAACAAGCAGCTCACCATCACCTATAAATAGAAAGCCCTTGTCCCCTTGGACAAGGTAAGTGTCAAATTGATATTGTAAGTCACATTGTCTAAACCCTAAACACATAAACACTCCAAGAGATTCAAAAGTCTTATTCTCTCAGACTATTATATCCTTTAAGATATCTTACTCTCACACCCGAGGGCCTGAGTTGGATTAACATCCAGCTTTGACCTTAATGGTGCTTCTCTGTGTTATGTTCTAGGTACCCAAAGAATATCCAGCCAGATATCCTACCTTATATTCAGACCCCACTATCTGTGGCGTCATCAGTGGTTCGATGCTAGGAAAAATCTTAATTTTCTCGTAAATTCGTGTCTGTCAAAGCAAACACCATTTTTCCAAACACGTGTTTTCAAAAAGCAATTCTTTTCTAGTTTTTTACCAACAAAATGTCTATTCCTCTCAGAAATGCTGGCTTTCTGTCAACTCCTGAGAATGACCAAGCTTCTCCCTCAGAAATCAATCCTGTCAAACCAAGCACCTCGGCATTTAACAGGTTGGGGGGCCGTTCTCATAGTTTGGGAAACCTCTCCCATACTCAAAGGGATTTGAGGAAGCTTGTAGAGGCTGCCATAAAAGAAAAGGCACCCCAAACTCCTAGTCCAAACCCCCCCCCTCTCCAACCACTCCTATCACTCTGGAGTTGATCTTTAAGAGAAACGAAGCTCTGGCCGCGAGGGCTAAGCTAGCTGCTGAGGTCATAGCCATCAATGATGCCCAGCTGGAGCTAGTGGAATTGGAAGCCAACGGTGGAGTCCCCCTCCAAGAAGGTTCCAAAAGGTTCTCCCAACGAGTCCCCACTCACTCGCTTGCTAGTCAAGCTAAAGGGACAAAACGGGTTGAACCAACCTTTGACCGCGGTCAAGAGGGTATAGAGGATGTTATGGAGATAGATGATGACGAGGAGAAAGGGGAAGAAGCTCAATCAAATCCTCACCACGAGAAATCCAAAGCAAGATCCTTGGCTCACACCAGGGGGAAGGCCGCAATTGCTCGTTCTAAAAAACCAAAAATGGATAGCAAGAGCCCGGAATTCATCAAATTTACGCATCAAATGTGGGAAACCCACCAGCAAACTTCTATGAAGTGTGGCCGCACCATGGATGCCTTTGCTGATAAAATTGCCCGGGCACCAATACAAAAAGGGAAACCCCCCAGATCGAAACATATGATGGCTCCACAAATGCCAAATGCCATATGGGACGATTTGAAGGGAAAATGGACCTATTCTCTTCTGATGAGGCAGTAATGTGCAAAGCTCTGGCCGCTACCTTCACGGGCAAAGCCTTATCTTGGATGCTAGCCCTTAGGCCCAAATCCATAAAGAGCTACAACTAATTTAGGCATATCTTAATGAATTCATTTGCGGGAGCAGGCGAGCCTGTGAGGCCAAAAACCGACCTAATCAGAATCAAAAAGACTGGAGCGGAGACCACAAAGTCATACATCACTCGGTTCAGAAAGATGTCCGAGCAGATAGTAGACTTGTCTGAGAGTGTCATCCAGCTCTGTTTTGAAGGCGGTCTCTCCAGCAGCTTCCTGAAAATGAACTTTGCCTCCAACCAGCCTAAGAACGTGGAGGAAATGTATGAGCGAGCTTCTGCCATTGCCTCAGCAGAAGAGCCAAATGAGACCATTGCCCGCGGACCAGCCAAGGAAAGAATTAGCCAGGTCCAAGAAAGGGTCAGGGATCCGATCGCGGCAATAATCAGGGGAAAAACCAAAGCTGCGGTAAGGACAAGCTTAGAAAATTAATGGATGAAACAGTTTTCACCCCCCTGAACTCATCACGGGCAGCTATTCTGAAAACTATGGAAATTCCCCTTCCTCCACCAATGGGCAGAAAGCCAAATGAGAGGAGTCGGGCAAAATTATATGATTATCATAGTGACCATGGTCACAACACAGAAGATTGTTTCCAGTTGAAGAGGATCATTCAGCAAAAGATCAATAATGGGGAATTAATCAAGTGGGTACAGGGCCATAATGCCAACAATAATACCCGACGGGCACGACCTCAGCGTGGCCCGAGAGGAGGGAGAGAGAAATTAATGACGAGGATGAGTTGGAGACTTATGACATCAATTTCATTGGAGTAGAAGCTCCCTCCAACAAACAACTCTCACTCCAAATCAAGACTCTTGAAAAGGTCTTCTTAATTCCACCCATGGCTCCAGAAGAAGAGCAGGAAATTGGGTTTAAAAGGAGTGAACTTGCCTCCACCCTTTTCCATTCAACTCAGCCCCTCACCATTCGTATGCGGATCTCCCGAGCAAACATTGGCCGAGTTCTAATTGATACGGGTGCATCCAAATACATCCTCTACTACCATACCTTAGTAGGGATGAAGATGACTGAGGCCCATCTCACTCCCTATGTCGGTCTACTTGAGGGGTTTACAAATCACACCGTCAGGGTGAAGGGGACTATTGATTTTGAGGTGACTATTGGGGAGAAGCCCATGCAGAAAACGGCCAAAATCATGTTCATGGTGATTGATCTGCCCTCCCAGTACAATGATATATTAGGCGTGACCGCGCAAGCCACACCGGGAATAATTGCTTATGTCCCCCACCAAAGAATCAAATTTAATACTCCAAGCGGAGTGGCAACCATCAAGAACCAGCCCGACAAATTCCTCCGGACATTGGAGGAGAAGAGAAAAGTAGAGAAAGGCCAGACCTCCTGCCCGCAAAAAGAGTGTGAGGCTAAAAAAACAAAGGCAAAAGCAATGAAATCAGCCCACTGTCCGAGCTAATTGGCATGCTATCTTTTCACTCCGCCAAGGTTGAGCTCAAGAAGAGCAAGAGGGCAAAAAGGTTGGCTCCCATTGAAGGAGGCTACATTGATAGAGGAATTATGGGAGACATAGACCGAGAGGTTATATACTCCATGTCCACTCTCCCATAAGCAAGAGCCAACCCCCCAGCAATCGTAATAGACTCCCTCCATAACTGAGAAATAAGCGACCTCCGGCCTAATGACGAGCTCGAGGAAGTGGTAATCAATTTCCACTATCCTGAGCAAACTGTTAAGGTCGGGCTGGAAATTCATACGGGGGAGAGGAGGATCTTAATAGAATTCCTCCAAAATAACTGTGATGTGTTCGCATGGAGGGGGGAAGACATGAAAGGAATCACCGAGGACGTGATCCTCCATAAAATTAATGATGATTCAACCATCAAACGAATACACCAAAATCGAGATATTTCTCTCCTGAAAAGGAAATAGCGATCAAGGAAGAGGTCGAGAAGATGCTTAAGGCGGGGATAATAAAAGAAATATCTTATCCTAAGTGGCTGGCAAACGTGGTCATGGTGAAAAAAGCCAATGACAAATGGAGGATGTGCGTTGATTTCACCGATCTCAACAAAGCATGCCCCAAAGACTGCTTCCCTCTTCCCCGCATTGGCCGTTTAGTAGATTCGATAGCCGAACACAGATTTCTAAGCTTCATTGATGCATACTCCAGCTATCATCAAATCAAAATGGCTCCCGAAGACGTCTTCTCTGTAGCTTTAATCGATGCGGGCAAGATGTACTGCTATACAATGATGCCTTTTGGGCTGAAAAATACAGGAGCCACCTATCAACGGATGGTCAACATTGTCTTTAAGGACCAATTGGGCATAAATATGGAGGCCTGTATAGACGACATGGTCATAAAGACAAAAGAAAATTCCCACGATCTTGACATGGAAGAAACTTTCTCTAACTTGCGCCGCAACAACATGAAGCTAAACCCCCTTAAATGTGCATTTTGGGTCAAAGCGGGCAAGTTCCTTGGATTCATGGTCAACCAGCGAGGAATTGAAGTTAACCCAGAAAAAATTCAAGCGCTGTTAGACATGAAGCCTCCTGCATGCGTGAAAGACGTGCAAAAGCTCAATGGGCGTATCACCACCCTTGGCTGTTTCATTTTGCGGTCTGCAGAGAGATACCTACCCTTCTTCAAAACTCTAAAAGGGGGAAGAAAGCTGACGAGTTCGCATGGAACAAGGATTGTGATCAAGCTTTTGAAGAAGTCAAGAGATACCTCGAGCAGCCCCCTCTACTCAGCAGCCCGGTGCCCGGGGAAGAGCTTTTTCTATTTTTAGTGGTCACTGATCTGGCAGTAGCAGCTGTACTTGTAAGAGAGGAAAATAACTCTCAAAAACCAGTTTATTATGTATCTAAGGCGTTGTCTGCCATAGAAGTTCGTTATCTTAATATAGAAAAATTAGCTTACGCCTTTCTTATATTTGCTCGAAAATTACGAGCTTACTTTTCTGCACATCCTATAATTGTACTCACCGAGGCCCCACTTAAAAAGGTTTTACATAAACATGAATCCTCGGGGAGAATGCTAGCATGGTCTATAGAGCTCACTAAGTTCCAGATCACCTACTCCCCAGAAGGACTATCAAACACAAGCCTTAGCTGATTTTGTGGCAGAAACGTCATTTAAACTAGCGGACAGGGACCTAGGGAAGAGAAAGAGGGTAGAACCCGAGGAGGTCCAAGAGAGCTCAGAAGCTGAAATTATACCGCCCAAAGAGCATCCCGAAGAAGTGTGGACTTTGTTCATGGACGAATCTGGGAGCCAGTTATTAAGCAGAGCGAGCATACTCTTGATCGCACCCTGTGGGGAGAAATTTAAGAGAGCCTTGAGATTCAAGTTTGAAGCATCAAACAATCAGGCTGAGTATGAAGCAATAATAGCAGGCATGGAATTAGCCAGAGACTTGGGAGTTCAAAATATCGAGATAAGTAGTGACTCTCAGCTCATAGTGAACCAAATAAAGGGGGAATATGACACGATCAACCCAGTTCTAGACAAGTACTGCGGTCTGGCCAAATCCCTTCTCAAAAGCTACGAATACTATGAGCTGAACCAAGTAATGAGAGAGGACAACACGAAAGCGGACCTCCTCTCCAGAATCACCGATCAAGAAATCATAGACATAGATGCTGACTGCCAAATAGAGTTCGCAGAAGCACCTGCTATAAATCAGATTCAGATCAACAACATTGAGGATCAGGAAAGGGATTGGGTAGATGAAATCAGAGAATACATCAAAAAGGAAACCCTCCCCGAGGACCAAGCAAAGGTTAGGCTCATCAAAAAGGTTTCCGCAAAATACACGATCCTAGATGGAGTATTATATCGGCGATCATTCACCAAGCCTTTGCTAAGATGTGTCAAAACTCATATGGTCACCAATATACTCTACGAAGTCCATGAGAGAGTTTATAGCGGACATCCGGGTGCTCGCACACTCTCGGACAAGATTAAATTCCAAGGGTTTTATTGGCCAACAATAAGGAAAGATGCCGAAGAATATGTAAGAAAGTGTGATAAGTGCCAGCGGTTTGTGGACATTCCTAGACTCCCATCAACAGAGCAGACTTTGGTAATACCATCGTGGCCGTTTGATACTTGGGGGATCGATTTAATAGGACCATTCCCAACCGCTCAAGGTAGAATTAAGTACGTAGTAGTGGCTGTGGTTTATTTTATAAAGTGGATAGAAGCAAAAGCTTTGGCCACTATCTCCGAGGAGAATGTTATCAATTTTGTCCATGATCACATCTGGTGCAGATTTGGGGTTCCACGAGCAATAGTCTCAGACAACGGCACTCAGTTCGCTGCAAAATTTACAGCTGAATGTGAGAGAATGAAAGTACAACATCGTCAGCCGCAGTAGCTTTCCCCCAAGGGAACGGTCAGGCTGAGGCCGCGAACAAGTTAGTCCTCTCCGCCCTAAAGAAAAATTTGGAAGGGCGAGAAGGATGATGGTTAGATGAGCTCCGGACCGCACTATGGGTTATCCGCACCACAATAAAAAACTCAACAGGCGAACTCCTTTTTCACTCACGCACAGATCAGAGGCAGTTGCTTCGGTAGAAGTAGCCTTACCCTCGTACAGAGTCACGGACTTCGATGAGTCTCAAAATGAGGCAAACAGAAGGTATGACTTGGACGATCTCGAAGAAAATAGAATGCGGGCAAATGAAAAAAATGGTGAACTACAAGCAGAAAGCCAATAAGCATCATGATAAGAGAGTGAATAAGAGAAGTTTTAAAGTTGGGGATTGGGTACTAAGAAATGAAAGAAAACATTTTCCATGAATATATAAGAAGATATTAAGCATTTCTATACAAAATACATGAAAGAACTTCTCTTGGGGTTCTCTCTTTTTGTAAACATATAATTACTAAATGGATTTTCATATTTTTTTTTCATCATATAATGCAACGTACTCATTAACAACAACACATATGGATAACGTACTTTTGTACTCGTTATCAAATAGTGCAACAAACTTCTTTTTCTTATGACGTCAACGAATTTGCTGGTGTGGCGTTTCTATGTCAATGCCACGTTAGTGACACATCATCAAAATCACAATCAATGACGTGTCACTGATGTGGCGTCGTCATGGCAGTGCCTCGTTACTAGCTTCAATAGTAACAGCGTATGTATAAAAAAGTTTGTTGCATTATTTTATTACAAATATAAAAGTGCATTACCCATATTTGTCGTTAACGAGTTCGTTCCATTATTTGAAAACTAGGGTTAAGTACACTACATATTTTAATAATTATTCCTTATTCATTAGATCCATGACAAATATCCTCTAGGGAATATCTTGAACATAGTTTTAATAATAATAGGGGTATAAAATATTCACGACCATAAATGTACACCGAAACTCAAATATCATAAATCTTAAATTTTAAATTTTAATTTATATTTTCACTTCATAATGAGTTGTTTTTAAAACAACAATACATTAAATAAGATGTATATAAGGTGAAATTGAAATGCAGATCCCACATTGTAGAAACATGAAACCTATTTTGGCAATTTGTTTAAAGTTATATTTTCACAGTTACACAATAATAAGTGTAGCAGTAGATTTATCTATTTAAAAAAAATACAGTATATTTTTTATTTGTGTAAGGATACATTGCACATATTCTATTTACATATTTAGAAATATGCCATTTATTTTAGAACGAACAAAAAATCTCAACATTTATTATGAGAATGGAAGAAAAATTGGAAAATAGTGAAAATAAGGGAAGTGTTGGAAAATAGAAATTTAACATGATCATAGAAATGAATTCAAGATAACTTGAGGAATTAATCATAATTTGGACATAAACGAATAGTGACCGTAGAGATTGATTGTCCAAATTTTGTATTTAGAAATGTTTAATTTTCATATCATTAATAATTTTCCAAGTTAGTTAATCTTATCCCTTTCAAATAAATGTCTTTCAATAAAATTTCAAATCCAAAATTAAATCTTGTCTAGATACTATTTTCAAAAACAAAATGTATGGCAACGTTTAGAAATTATCATATATAAATAACTCGCAATTAAAACAACAAAATCAAAGGGTGTTAAGAAGTCACGGTCTTCCATTCAAGAACAAACAAGAATGGAAGAATGGGAAGGTTTTCTACGTGCACATAGATATGATTCCATTTTTAATTCCTCACCGCCGCAATTACATGAAGATCACATAGTGTGGAGTTTTGAAGAGAATAAGATATTCGAGGATTCTTTAGCCGAATTAGATTCTTCTTGTCCTAATTTCTTTGAGAATCTTGCTTCTAGGGTTCCTTTTTTAAACAATTGAGCATGTCAAAAGCCACTATCAAGCTCTGATAGATGATATAGAAATGATAGAAGCTGGTCTCATTGATCCACCCGAGTATAAAGATAAAAATCAAGTTGACTTAAAAGCTGCCGAAAATGGACAAGGAACATCTTCAAATCAGCAAATGGAAATGGATGGCCAGATTGGTTAATTCAATTTTATTGTTTGCTTTTGTATGGATCTCAACAAAGTAAATGAATTAATTTGAGGATGACAACAAAAATTAATAGTTTTGCTTAGATTCAAATATAAGTCGCATTCTGTAAATGTATTTCTTAAAAAGGTCAGGTGTAGTAAACATATGCCTGGTTCTTTGAAATTTTTATACGCCTCTTCATTGCCATATTTTTTTAAAATTGCAATTAATATTTTTCTAAGATCATCTTTTTATTGGTGTCCTTTTCACGTTCTAGAGTAAGTGGCTTGTTAATTTTATGGAACGAAATTAGGAAATATCGAGTATGTATGTGCATGCAAATGCACGCTCCTCCCATCTATAAAAAATGTATTTTTTCTTTTTTTTACGATAATCTATTTTAATTATTTTTCTACATTATAATATATACATACATACATATACACACACATATATATATATATATATATATATATATATATATATATATATATATATATATATATATATATATATATATATATATATATATATATATATATATATATATATATATATATATATATATATATATATATAACAAAACTTATTACTAGCAAACATCCACTTTTGATATGAAATAAAACATTTGCCTAGACTATCTATGAAGATCGTAACATTTAAATTGTCTTTATCATACTTGTAGGTTGTTCTTGGAGGGAGTTAAGAAATACGGGAAGGGTGACTGGAGGAGCATATCTAGGTATTATGTGTTAACCAGAACCCCTACTCAGATAGCTAGTCAAGCACAAAAGTATTATCGCCGTCTCAAAAACTCGGTCAGGTTGAACGCCGCCGCCTAGCATTTACGACACCGCCATCACCACCACCACCGTTACTACTTCAGCGCCGCCACCAGAATGCCAGAATCTCGAGCAAGTTGAAAACCCACTTCCTCCTCCTAATGCAATTTCTTATAACAACGTGATCAATTCCAACTGTAATCAACAAGAATCCCATTCTTATTTTAACCATCATATCTCCACTTTTCCATCACCAATGACCACCACAACCACCACAAAAGGTGTTAAGAAGTCTCGAGCTTCCATTCAAGAACAGTCTTCCGAGGCTCCAAGTCCCCAGACTTCCGGTCTTTCGAGACTCCAAGTCCCCAGACTTCTAGTCTTCCGAGACTCCAGTCCTCTGGGCTCAAGCCTCCAAGCTTCAAGCCGATCTTTTGAGCTCCGAGCTTCGGCCATAAATATATACTCAAGCCAGCCTCTACCAAGATCATACTCCTCGCTCCGACCATAAATAATAATTACTTGGAGTAGGGGGCTACTGATGAACCTTGAATTTTTTGGATATATTTATACATACACTTATACACATAGTACTATACAAACATATATACATATACTAAATATATATGGTGGGACCCCCCAAAATACCAACCACACACTTACTCCCCTATATAAACTACGAACCTCCTCATGGTGAAGGTAATCTCTCATCTACTCTCTCTCTCTCTCTCTCTCTATCTATCTATCTATAAGACTCTCTCTAGAGCTCTCCATCATGTTTACTCAAATAAATGCATACTTACTCTTACACCCGAGGGTTATAGTGGGGCAACGCCCTGCACCCCTAACGGTGCTATTTTGAAGATCTTGCCTGAGGTGCGACGTATTTTCTGCAAACTTTGTCACCCCGGGTTGTGGCGTCATCAGTTATGATATCTTTTTGCACGCTCTTCCCATTTCAAAAAAAATGTAAAACTATTTTTTTTTTCAAAGTATATTAGATATATAAAAAAAAAAAAATCTTTTTTTGTATATGCCATGAAAGTAAACATCGACTTTCGAAATGAAAAAAAAAACATTTTCCGCAACTATATAAGAAAATAATAAACATTCATATACAAAATACATGAAAGAACTCCTCTTGGGGTTATCTCTTTTTGTAGGACATGTAGTTGTTGCCATATTTATAATATTTCCTTCCTAAACTAAAGAAAATAGAATTGAAGTAGTTATTACTAATCCCCTTTATCTTGCTCGTAGGTTATTCTTGAAGGGGCTTAAGAATAAGGGAAATGAGACTGGAGGAGCATATCTAGGTATTGTGTGTTAACCAGAACCTCTACTCAGATAACCTTAGTCTCCGATGAACGCCGCCGCCCTAGCATTCGATCATGACACCACCTTCTCCACCACCACCATTATTGCTTCGGCACCACCAGCTGAATGCAAGAATCTCGAGCAAGTTTAAAAGACACTTCCTCCTCATAATGCAATTCCTTATAACAACATGATCAGTTCTATCAACAATCTACAAGAACCCCATCCTTATTTTTGCCATCATATCTCAACTTTTCCATCACCAATAACCACCACTGCCACCTCTACATTGTCCATGACTCAGATGATAGCAATGACACAATCTTCTAATTATGAGTCTTCCACATCTAACTCTTTTGCTTCACCAATAAAGGTTCTAAAGGACTTAATTGATGCTTCCAATATGGAGACCGAAGGATTGTTTTTAGTTTTTCTTATCTTATGCATGTCATTTTATTTTGTATTATCTTCAATTTTTATAGGGGATTTATTTTCCTTGTAATTTTGTACTTCATCATATCCTAAGTCTCGGTAGAATATGACTGGTTCATGCAGTATCAACTTCAATCTTATAGAATTTCTTTCATTGTATTATCTACTTAAACGGTATAAACCGAGATATGAACTTGGATCGTGGCCGGGCAGAGCCCAATGGATTGGGCCCCAAAATATAATCCATACAAGTCTCAAATACGACAAAGGGAGTGGGCTTTCTCTACCTTTGCTCGTCATGCTTCCTCGTCATTCCCACTATGTCGACCTAGACATAAAAGAGCGAATAATGACCAAGGCACAGCAATTATAGCTCCTACTCGGTTATCAATAAAGTGAGGAAATGGGCTTCCCTATCCTTACCTCTCTCTTCCTCGACATCAACTCAGGCCGATCTATGCCAAGGAGCACGCCTATGAGGTGCACATGCAGAATAATATCACCTAATCCTACTCAAACAATGATTGTGGGTAGTTATAATTCTCCTAGGATTGTAACCTCATCTCACACGTTTTCTTATTCAGCAAGGAATCTACAAGGCTATGCCTATAAATACAAGTCATAATTCACATTATTTTGTTAACAAATCTTTTGACTCAAAACTCTTGTCAATTGATTTCTCTCTCTAAACACAAATACTTACTCTCACGCCGTAGGGCCTTCTTCGGTGAAGCCCCAGATTAGTTTACTATAGGAGAAATGTTATATGGTTGGACGAACTTCCTTTAGCCTTGTGGGTAGTTCGCACAATCACCCGGGGCCAATCGGGGAAACCCCATTCGCACTAACCTTTGATTCTAAGGCTATGGCACCAGCTGAGATGGCTATCCCTAGGATAAGAAATTCAAACTATGATGAGCAAGTCAACAAGGTCAACAGGCTCCTATACTTAAACCTAGTAGATGAAAGAATACTAGCTGATTAGATGGGGATGGTGAACTACAAGCAAAGGACCAAAGTCTATCATGACAAAAGGGGTCAACAAGAGAGTATTCCAAGTCGAAGATTGGGTAACAGAAAAATTGAATGAACTGGCAGAAAGGCAGAACAAAACAAGCTCTCCCCAAACTGGGAAGGTCACTACATCATCACTCAAGTTATCAGAGAAGGGACCTACAGAATGAAGACCCCAGATGGACAAGAGTTGAAACATCCGTGGCATTCTAATAATCTACGAAAGTATTATCATTAGTTAAAAGACTATTTTATGTAATAGATTAGTACTTGTTAGTCTTTTTCTTTATTTTCAAGTAAAGTATGATTGCAGTTTGATGTAATCAGTTTCAGTTAATAAAGATTCAGTTTTTATTAAATCAAATGACTAGCAAAGACAGATGACGAGGATCTCCTCCTCGGCATGATTCAAGGGATAAACTCCCACAAAATTACCTAATACGTATGTCGAACAACCTTCCTCGGCATAGAGAGGTAAAACTTCAAAAATTACCCAATACCTATGACCGAACAACCTTCCTCAGCATAGAGAAGTAAAACATCAAAAATTACCTAAGACCTATTACCGAACGACCTTCCTCTGCATGCAGAGGTAAAGAATTCAAAAACTACCTAAGACCTATGACAAATGACCTTCCTTGGGATAGAGAGGTAAAACATCTGAAAACTGCCTAATACCTATGACCAAACGACTCTCTTCGACGTAGAGAGGCAAACCCTCAAAATAACCTAAAGTGTTATGCCGAGCAGCCTTCCTCGAATTAATAAACCGAACTGACAAATTATTTGTGTTTAGACACAATGAGCTTCCTCAAACAATCATTTAACAAAGCATTCAAACAAACACAGTTCACATCAAAGCAGTAAAAAGTAACGACGAAGAAGGATTGAAGAAAGGCATTTCATTGATATAAGAAGTGAATTACAAAAGACATATTCTATTACAAACAAAAGAAATTACGAGTCCCTAAGCTTGATTGTCTCCCCTAAATAGCTAATCTTGATTGGCGGCAACATCAGGGATGATGACTTGATCAGTTTGAGGCTCCTCAATTTGCACCTCCTCGGCATCCTCCTCCTCCTCGTCAGAAGCCTCCTCATCTTGTATCTTTTTTATCAAAGCATTAATATTTTGAGGATCAACTAGAGGGGGCACCCATGCATCTCGGACTTCCCTAGCATCCAGGGCGGCAATAACCTTGAGAGTATTCTCTAAAAAGGGCACCAAGTCATGAGCAGACCGGGCAAGGCCATCATAAACATCTTGACAGACAAGACGTGCAAGCATACCCACGTCGGCTATAAGAGATGGGTCCACCACGGCTCTTCTGGCTAAATGGAGGTAACTATCAGAGTACATGGTGGCCGTCTTGTCAGCCAGAGCTTGTTTGATGGCCGAGCTAGCCTTAAATTGGGAAATGGCCTCATCAATTTTAGAAGGAAAGCTTCCCTCCAAGAACTTATACCGGGTATCAGCTTCCTCATCATTCTTTCCCAACTCAGCTTGAAGCCTCTCCACCTCGGCCTGCCTAACTTTGCTAGCTTCTTCGGCTTTAGCCTAAGCCTCCTTGGCAGCCCTCTCTGCTCTCTCAGCCTTGGCCACTTTTTACTCGTCGACCTCGGCCCTCAATGAATTGAGCAATTCCACCGCCTTAGCCAGTTCGGCCTTATTCTTTTCAATCTGGCGCCCAAGTATTTGCTCCAGATCGTCGGCGGCTTTTCTCTTGATGGCCTCATAGGCAGTAATCGTGGCAAGCTACAATGAAGAAAATAAAAATTATCAGCAAAAAATTTACAAGTATTACAAAACCGAGAAGGAAAAGGAAAATCGACGAGAAGGTTTACCTCGCTGAGTATGAGGCCTTTCTTGTTGGCCAAATGCTCCCTGCTTAGCTTAGCCTCTATTAATTGGTCAAGTAGGTCCTCGTCCATTGCACGATGGACCACAGGTCGGCCTAGTCTGAGCTTGGGGCCTTTTCCGGCCAGCACGTCCAGACCCTTGATAGTTAGGTAGACGGCTAACTCCTTAGCTACCTGCTCGACCTCAGCATACATTTTCACATGCCGAGCAGTGACCTCCTCTGAGGAAGATTCAGTAATTCTTTTGGAGGGAGGCTCCTCCAGCATGGTCTCTACCCTTTGCCATTTTTGGGCAGGGTTTCTTTCACCTGTCGGCCTCCACTGCCACGCCTAGATCGGCTTGTCCTTGCGCCTCCTCGACATCAGGAGTTAGAGTTTGGGAACACTGCCCCTCTTCAGTCTGGGCCCCCTCCCCATCAATTCTTTCCTCGGTGGAGGTAGCAGCACCCCCCACCGGCTTCAAGGGCAATGCCCCAGCATCCTTAGTGGATAAAATTGTTTGAGGATGAACAGCGTCATCCCGTCTCTTATTTTGAGCTGAGGAACATGACATCCTTCTCGTCAACTTTATCGCCTAGGGGTCAAGAATTTCCTCCGACATCTTCCTCTCTTGCTCGGCTATAAGGTCTATAAGGACGAGAGAGAACAGTTAATAAAACGACGAGGAAGAACAAAAACATAACAAAAATCATATAAGTACGAAAGACGGGAAAGAAAGGAAGTTACAGCCGACTACACCATCCTTGGCCAAACACCTATCCTTATAAAGATTGCATGTCTCACAATCATAATGAAAATGAAACCAGGATGCACCCTCCAGTCTGGAAATCTGTTCCCCCTCACAATTGGAACCATAGGCACTAGGCCGTCCAAGGGGCCTGGCATGACACCGGCCTGAACGTAATACCTCTGATCGGTCTCCAGAGTGGACCAACACAAAGTTCCTACCTCAGCAAGTTTCCTTAGCCTCTCAATCAGCTGCCCACTCTACTCAGGCCTCTATACCTGCTCGGGCACACAGGGGTACTCTGAGGGAGAAGTAAACTCCCAGCCTTGTCGGCTCTCTACTCTGATGACATGGTTATTCCACCCAGACACTTTGCTCGACATGGGGTAAATGAGTTTGGGTTGATTTGGATCACTCCTTATCACCACAAGCCTTGTATCCTCCTTATAGCTGACGGTGAAGAAGTGGTGGAAGCCAGACTGACAAGGTTCAAAACCTAAGCTACAGCAAAGAACTATGAAGTCGGTGAGGAACCTCACGGTGTTGGCACCTAGCATAGCCGGGATGGCTTGTATATCCTCAAGGAATTCACATGTGAAGGGGTCCAAAGGAAGACGGAGGCCCAATTGGAACTGCTCATTAAAGAAATGGATGTAGTTCAGACTATAGTAAAAGTCAACCAAGGCTTTCTCATTCTTGAGTGGGACACCGGGGAAGTAACTAAGTCGGTACTCTTCCCTCGATACCCCATACCTAGAATGGAGTTCCTCTATCATGGGTTCCCCTGCCGTTATGGGTTTGGGCCTAAGGGTATAAGTCCTACCTCGGCCTGATCTACCCTGGCCTCTTTCTCGGCCTCCAGATTGGGCTCCCTCGGTAAAAGCATCTACGATCCTCCCTGAAGTCGAGGGACCAGTAGGACGAGCAGCATCACTTCCTCTTCCAGTCATAGATGCACAAATAAAACAATAAGAGTCAAAACTTGACCAAGGAAAAGTGAAGGACGAGGACGAGGAAAAGTATCCCTCCTCGTCCTATAAACTAAAACTGAGGAGGGATCCTTACCCAGCAATGGAGGACGCTCCAAATGGTCAGACTTCAAGTAGTAGAGGTTGATATGGTCAAGAATCTTAGTCCAACCATGGAACAACACAACATTGTGGGACTGAACATCAAGTCGGTCAATCCTAAACCTTCTTGGGTAATGTACGTCGGGTCTAGAAGATTGGTACCTCGTCAAAATATCCTCTATCTCATTCAAACTCAACATCATCCATGGCCCGTTAGTCTTTTGATAAATTCTAAGATTTTGGGTATGGTAGCAGTAGAGAGAATTTGGGTTACTTCTCCATGTTCTTGCCATCTATAAAGACTAGGAAGGTAGAAGAAATCACTCAAGAACAAACTCAAGAAAGCCTCAAGAAAGTACAACAACGGCGGATTCTAGAAGAACCCACCAAGAGCAGTGCCCAAAACCCAACAATTTGAAGTAAAACTGCATAAATTAGAAAGAAAAAAAGATTTATACCTTATATCAAAAGATTGTTGAAGAAACACACGAACAGATCAAGCACAAGCTGACCAAGAAATCAAGAGCTAACAGGCGATTTGAAGCTTATGGTTTCTATTTCAACTGAAAAGGGCGATAAAAGAGTAGAAAGGAAATGTTTTTTTGTTTTTATACCAAAATCTAAAAACAGGTACGGGTCAAAAATCGGGTAAAAGTGCCGTCTCTTCCTTGTAATAGATGTTCTAGAGGGTTCCCAAGACGAATGTTAGACCTCGTGGACAGCGCCCATCATTGTCTATTTAACAAGCGGATATTGAAACGTCTCGTAATTCGTGAAAACATGTTTGTATCCGTTTAAGCCGAGGTAGAGCACCACTTCCTCCTCATTATAGCCGAGCTAGGAAGTCGGGGGGCCACTGAATGGTATAAACCGAGGTACGAATGTGGATCGTGGCCGGGTAGAGCCCAATGGATTTGGCCCCAAAATATAATCCATACAAGTCTCAAATACGGCATAGGGAGTGGGCTTTACCTACCTTTACTCGTCATTCACACTATGTCGACCTATACATAGAAGAGTGAATAATGACCAAGGCACAGCAATTATACATGTCGATGAGGCACAACTCTCTAATGCCGAGCAAGGCACCCAGCAAGGCCGACCTAGGACTCATTTGAAGAAGAGGAGCTCCTCCTCGGTTATCAACAAAGTGAGGAAATGAGCTTCCCTATCCTTACCTCTCTCTTACTCGGCATCAACTCATCAACTCAGGCCGACCAAGCGTCATATGCCGAGGAGCATGCCTTTGAGGCGCACATGCAGAATAATATCACCTAATCCTACTAAAACAAGGGTTATGGGTAGTAATAATTCTCCTAATGCATCCTCATCATCGTCCTCTTTTGCTTCACCAACAAATTGGTTTTAAAGGATTTGATGCTTCCAATATGGAGAATGAAGGGTTGTTTTTTCTTTTTGTCTTTTCTTTTGTTATGCATGTCTTTTTTTTTTAATTATCTTCAATTTTTGTAGGGGTTTATTTGTCATGGAATATTGTACTTCATCTATATCCTAAGTCCAGGAGATGATGTAGAATATGAAATTAGATGACTAGTTTACGTAGCATCAACTTCAACCGTATACTTATAATAAAGATTTTATGCCTTAATTTTTCATCATAATATCCATAATATTAAATCATTATACTTTTAGAGGCACATGCCCATCAAGCAAAATTTGACCTATTTTATCTTATGTTCTTTATTTCTTTGTTTCTTATGTTTATTATTTATTTATTTTAAAAGAAGAATGATTACTTAACTTCATGAGGAAGAAAGAATGAGATGACAATCCACAACGTTTGGAGTCTCATTCTATATGGTTAGGTTAATACAGTTTAACCACCTTAAAACGCAATCGGCTGCAGCCATCGTAAATCCAACAACAGTTTAACCACCTTAATACAGGATACAAACTGTCGCTGGATTTGGGCTGATCCGAACGTTTTTGGCATCATCAGTACTCCTTATGTCTCAAAATAAATGTCCATTATAAATTTAAGGGTCATTTTGAAAAGGTTGATTTTTAATAGAAAAAAATTATACACATTCTTGCTTTTCACTTTCAAAATTTTAGCTTTGAAAAAATATAATAAACTATGACAAAAATTTGAAAAAAAAACATTTAGAACAAAGTTATTTAAAGGTAACGTTTCAAAAGATCATTCATATTGAGATAAAAAAAGGACATTCAATTGGAATAGAAGGAGTATTTATTAAAGATTTTATGTCTTAATTTTGTCATCATATCCACAACATTAACTCATTGATTATGGACGGCAACGGGTCGGGTTCGGATCGGATCAGTGTTGATCATAATCCGATCCGAACAGCACAAACCCTTTACCGAACCCACCCCAATCCGAGCCCCGAACCGATCCAAAAAATCGACTCATAAATAAAAAGATTAAGGGTTTGTTTTTTTATTTTTTTGTTCGAAAGAAAATTTGAAATCTAACCTGGATTGTAATCTCCAAATATGATTTGAGCAATGGCATCGCCACCAGCTTGACTCTATCCAAACCTTCCTTCTAAATTGACTCATCAATTCCCACCACTATCACCATCGAATCCGCCTCCCTTGCCGCCTTAAATGCTGCCTCGATTCGGCTTCCATCACTGCATCCCACATCCCCACAACATAGTAGATGAGAGACGAGCGGAGAGAGAGAGAGGAGCGGAGAGAGAGACAAGGGGAGAGAGAGACGAGCGGAGAGAGAGGGAGGAGCGGATATAGAGAGAAAGAGCATAGAGGGAAAAGAGGGGAGAGAGAGAGAGAGAGAAAGTGAGGCTCCTTGCCCTAATTTTTAGATATATACATAGGTTATTTGGGATCAGGTCGGGTCTCGGGTCGGATCAACAGTGGTACCAAACCCGATCGGATCATAAAAAATTGAAATCATATCCAAATTTTTCGGATCGGATCGCCTTCGTTTCGAATCGGGTTCGATCAAATTTCCATCCCTGGTTATACTTTTAGAGGCACATGCCCATCAAGCATTATTTGGCCTATTTTATTTCTTTAATTTTTCTCGTATGTTTTTATTTTAGTTTATTAAATAAATAGGATAACTTAAGTGCATGAAGAAGAAAGAGAAATTTCAGTTCATAAAGTTTGAAGGCTTATTCCATTCCATATAGTAAGACTAGCATACAGTCTAATCACAATAAAAATACAATTGACCGCGACAATCATGTATCCTTTAACAACAGCTCAGAAATAAATAGATTAAACTATTTGATGAGCCCGGACCAGTTAGACCGGGCCCAAGCTCGGTCTGGTCCAAAGGCCAAGAACGATGTGGCATAACCTAGACCGTCAGAGTTAAAACCGCGGACAGATAGACCTTCGGGGTCAAGACCGCGATCCTTTCAGACCGTCCCTATGGTGACCGCGAACAGCTAGACAGCCTGTAAGGTGACCGCGGAAATTGTGACCGCTTCATCCGTGCTCGCGTCAATATCATTGACCGCGCCCAAGAGGTTGACTGTAGTCTCATGCCAAACTCCCGATTACCTCACCAGACTCCCGGTTAAAGCCAAAGCTTATTGAGCAAGTTTCCTAACGTGCTCTGACATAAAGAAGTCGGCTTATTCCCATCGCATTGAATGCGACTCAGGCGCCTACTATGCCATTAAATGTGCCGCGCCAACTCTCCCAAATACACGACTCTTGTCCACATCAATGACATCCCCTCTGCAAGTGAATCTTACTTTACTGGCAGACCCAATCCGATGCAAACACGTGTACCAGGTCAAAGACTAAGATGTCCCTAGGGCTGACCTCATGGCTTACATCAACAAGCAGCTCACCATCACCTATAAATAGAAAGCCCTTGTCCCCTTGGACAAGGTAAGTGTCAAATTGATATTGTAAGTCACATTGTCTAAACCCTAAACACATAAACACTCCAAGAGATTCAAAAGTCTTATTCTCTCAGACTATTATATCCTTTAAGATATCTTACTCTCACACCCGAGGGCCTGAGTTGGATTAACATCCAGCTTTGACCTTAATGGTGCTTCTCTGTGTTATGTTCTAGGTACCCAAAGAATATCCAGCCAGATATCCTACCTTATATTCAGACCCCACTATCTGTGGCGTCATCAGTGGTTCGATGCTAGGAAAAATCCTAATTTTCTCGTAAATTCGTGTCTGTCAAAGCAAACACCATTTTTCCAAACACGTGTTTTCAAAAAGCAATTCTTTTCTAGTTTTTTACCAACAAAATGTCTATTCCTCTCAGAAATGCTGGCTTTCTGTCAACTCCTGAGAATGACCAAGCTTCTCCCTCAGAAATCAATCCTGTCAAACCAAGCACCTCGGCATTTAACAGGTTGGGGGGCCGTTCTCTTAGTTTGGGAAACCTCTCCCATACTCAAAGGGATTTGAGGAAGCTTGTAGAGGCTGCCAGAAAAGAAAAGGCACCCCAAACTCCTAGTCCAAACCCCCCCCTCTCCAACCACTCCTATCACTCTGGAGTTGATCTTTAAGAGAAACGAAGCTCTGGCCGCGAGGGCTAAGCTAGCTGCTGAGGTCATAGCCATCAATGATGCCCAGCTGGAGCTAGTGGAATTGGAAGCCAACGGTGGAGTCCCCCTCCAAGAAGGTTCCAAAAGGTTCTCCTAGCGAGTCCCTACTCACTAGCTTGCTAGTCAAGCTAAAGGGACAAAACGGGTTGAACCAACCTTTGACCGCGATCAAGAGGGTATAGAGGATGTTATGGAGATAGATGATGACGAGGAGAAAGGGGAAGAAGCTCAATCAAATCCTCACCACGAGAAATCCAAAGCAAGATCCTTGGCTCACACCAGGGGGAAGGCCGCAATTGCTCGTTCTAAAAAACCAAAAATGGATAGCAAGAGCCCGGAATTCATCAAATTTATGCATCAAATGTGGGAAACCCACCAGCAAACTTCTATGAAGTGTGGCTGTACCATGGATGCCTTTGCTGATAAAATTACCCGGGCACCAATACAAAAAGGGAAACCCCCCAGATCGAAACATATGATGGCTCCACAAATGCCAAATGCCATATGGGACGATTTGAAGGGCAAATGGCCCTATTCTCTTCTGATGAGGCAGTAATGTGCAAAGCTCTGGCCGCTACCTTCACGGGCAAAGCCTTATCTTGGATGCTAGCCCTTAGGCCCAAATCCATAAAGAGCTACAACTAATTTAGGCATATCTTAATGAATTCATTTGCGGGAGCAGGCGAGCCTGCGAGGCCAAAAACCGACCTAATTAGAATCAAAAAGACTGGAGCGGAGACCACAAAGTCATACATTACTTGGTTCAGAAAGATGTCCGAACAGATAGTAGACTTGTCTGAGAGTGACATCCAGCTCTGTTTTGAAGGCGGTCTCTCCAGCAGCTTCCTGAAAATGAACTTTGCCTCCAACCGGCCTAAGAACGTGGAGGAAATGTATGAGCGAGCTTCTGCCATTGCCTCAGCAGAAGAGCCAAATGAGACCGTTGCCCGCGGACCAGCCAAGGAAAGAATTAGCCAGGTCCAAGAACGGGTCAGGGATCCGATCGCGGCAATAATCAGGGGAAAAACCGAAGCTGCGGTACGGACAAGCTTAGAAAATCAATGGATGAAATAGTTTTCACCCCCCTGAACTCATCACGGGCAGCTATTCTGAAAACTATGGAAATTCCCCCTCCTCCACCAATGGGCAGAAAGCCAAACGAGAGGAGTCGGGCAAAATTCTATGATTATCATAGTGACCATGGTCACAACACAGAAGATTGTTTCCAGTTGAAGAGGATCATTCAGCAAAAGATCAATAATGGGGAATTGATCAAGTGGGTACAGGGCCATAATGCCAACAATAATACCCAATGGGCACGACCTCAGCGTGGCCCGAGAGGAGGGAGAGAGAAATTAATGACGAGGATGAGTTGGAGACTTATGACATCAATTTCATTGGAGTAGAAGCTCCCTCCAACAAACAACTCTCACTCCAAATCAAGTCTCTTTAAAAGGTCTTCTTAATTCCACCCATGGCTCCAGAAGAAGAGAAGGAAATTGGGTTTAAAAGGAGTGAACTTGCCTCCACCCTTTTCCATTCAACTCAGCCCCTCACCATTCGTATGCGGATCTCCCGAGCAAACATTGGCCGAGTTCTAATTGATACGGGTGCAGCCAAAGACATCCTCTACTACCATACCTTAGTAGAGATGAAGATGACTGAGGCCTATCTCACTCCCTATGTCGGTCTGCTTGAGGGGTTACAAATCACACCGTCAGTGTGAAGGGGACTATTGATTTCGAGGTGACTATTGGGGAGAAGCCCATGCAGAAAATGGCAAAGATCATGTTCATGGTGATTGATCTGCAATTCCAGTACAATGCTATATTAGGCGTGATCGTGCAGGCCGTACTGGGAATAATTGCTTCGTAATAGACTCCCTCCATAACCGAGAAATAAGCGACCTCCGGCCTAACGACGAGCTCGAGGAAGTGGTAATCAATTTCCACTATCCTGAGCAAACTGTTAAGGTCGGGCTGGAAATTCATACGGAGGAGAGGAGGATCTTGATAGAATTCCTCCGAAATAACTGTGATGTGTTCGCATGGAGGGTGGAAGACATGAAAGGAATCACCGAGGACGTGATCCTCCATAAAATTAATGATGATTCAACCTTCAAACAAATACACCAAAAATTGAGATATTTCTCTCCTGAAAAGGAAATAACGATCAAGGAAGAGGTCGAGAAGATGCTTAAGGCGGGGATAATAAAAGAAATATCTTATCCTAAGTGGCTGGCAAACGTGGTCATGGTGAAAAAAGCCAATGACAAATGGAGGATGTGCGTTGATTTCACCGATCTCAACAAAGCATGCCCCAAAGACTGCTTCCCTCTTCCCTGCATTGGCCGTTTAGTAGATTCGATAGCCGGACACAGATTTCTAAGCTTCATTGATGCATACTCCAGTTATCATCAAATCAAAATGGCTCCCGAAGACGTCTTCTCTGTAGCTTTAATCGATGCGGGCAAGATGTACTGCTATACAATGATGCCTTTTGGGCTGAAAAATACAGGAGCCACCTATCAACGGATGGTCAACATTGTCTTTAAGGACCAATTGGGCAGAAATATGGAGGCCTGTATAGACGACATGGTCATAAAGACAAAAGAAAATTCCCACGATCTTGACGTGGAAGAAACTTTCTCTAACTTGCGCCGCAACAATATGAAACTAAACCCCCTTAAATGTGCATTTGGGGTGAAAGCGGGCAAGTTCCTTGGATTCATGGTCAACCAACAAGGAATTGAAAGTAACCCAGAAAAAATTCTAGCGCTGTTAGACATGAAGCCTCCTGCATGCGTGAAAGACATGCAAAAGCTCAATGGGCGCATCACCGCCCTTGGCCGTTTCATTTCGTGGTCTGCAGAGAGATGCCTCCCCTTCTTCAAAACTCTAAAAGGGGGGAAGAAAGCTGACGAGTTCGCATGGAACAAGGAATGCGATCAATCTTTTGAAGAAGTTAAGAGATACCTCGGGCAGCCCCCTCTACTCAGCAGCCCGGTGCCCGGGGAAGAGCTTTTTCTATTTTTAGCGGTCACTGATCTGGCAGTAGCCGCTGTTCTTGTAAGAGAGGAAAATAACTCTCAAAAACAAGTTTATTATGTATCTAAGGCGTTGTCCGCCGTAGAAGTTCGTTATCTTAATATAGAAAAATTAGCTTACGCCTTTCTTATATTTGCTCGAAAATTACGAGCTTACTTTTCTGCACATCCTATAATTGTACTCACCGAGGCCCCACTTAAAAAGGTTTTACATAAACATGAATCCTCGGGGAGAATGCTAGCATGGTCTATAGAGCTCACTAAGTTCCAGATCACCTACTCCCCCAGAAGGACTATCAAACACAAGCCTTAACTGATTTTGTGGCAGAAACGTCATTTAAACTAGCGGACAGGGACCTAGGGAAGAGAAAGAGGGTAGAACCCGAGGAGGTCCAAGAGAGCTCAGAAGTTGAAATTATACCGCCCAAAGAGCATCCCGAAGAAGTGTGGACTTTGTTCGTGGACGAATCTGGGAGCAAGTTATTAAGCAGAGCGAGCATACTCTTGATCGCACCCTGTGGGGAGAAATTTAAGAGAGCCTTGAGATTCAAGTTTGAAGCATCAAACAATCAGGCTGAGTATGAAGCAATAAAAGCAGGCATGGAATTAGCTAGAGACTTGGGAGTTCAAAATATCGAGATAAGTAGTGACTCTCAGCTCATAGTGAACCAAATAAAGGGGAAATATGACACGATCAACCCAGTTCTAGACAAGTACTGCGGTCTGGCCAAATCCCTTCTCAAAAGCTTCGAATACTATGAGCTGAACCAAGTAATGAGAGAGGACAACACGAAAGCGGACCTCCTCTCCAGAATCACCGATCAAGAAATCATAGACATAGATGCTGACTGCCAAATAGAGTTTGCAGAAGCACCTGCTATAAATCAGATTCAGATCAACAACATTGAGGATCATGAAAGGGATTGGGTAGATGAAATCAGAGATTACATCAAAAAGGAAACCCTCCCCGAGGACCAAGCAAAGGTTAGGCTCATCAAAAAGGTTTCCGCAAAATACACGATCCTAGATGGAGTATTATATCGGCGATCATTCACCAAGCCTTTGCTAAGATGTGTCAAAACTCATATGGTCACCAATATACTCTACGAAGTCCATGAGAGAGTTTGTAGCGGACATCCGGGTGCTCGCACACTCTCGGACAAGATTAAATTCCAAGGGTTTTATTGGCCAACAATAAGGAAAGATGCTGAAGAATATGTAAGAAAGTGTGATAAGTGCCAGCGGTTTGCGGACATTCCTAGACTTCCATCAACAGAGCAGACTTTGGTAATACCATCGTGGCCGTTTGATACTTGGGGGATCGATTTAATAGGACCATTCCCAACCGCTCAAGGTAGCATTAAGTACGTAGTAGTGGCTGTGGATTATTTTACAAAGTGGACAGAAGCAAAAGCTTTGGCCACTATCTCCGAGGAGAATGTTATCAATTTTGTCCATGATCATATCTGGTGCAGATTTGGGGTTCCACGAGCAATAGTCTCGGACAACGGCACTCAGTTCGCTGCAAAATTTACATCTGAATGTGAGAGAATGAAAGTACAACATCGTCAGCCGCAGTAGCTTTCCCCCAAGGGAACGGTCAGGCTGAGGCCGCAAACAAGTTAGTCCTCTCCGCCCTAAAGAAAAATTTGGAAGGGCGAGAAGGATGCTGGTTAGACGAGCTCCGGACCGCACTATGGGTTATCCGCACCACAATCAAAAATTCAACAGGCGAACTCCTTTTTCACTCACGCACAGATCAGAGACAGTTGCTTCGATAGAAGTAGCCTTACCCTCGTACAGAGTCACGGACTTCGATGAGTCTCAAAATGAGGCAAACAGAAGGTATGACTTGGACGATCTCGAAGAAAATAGAATGCGGGCAAATGAAAAAAATGGTGAACTACAAGCAGAAAGCCAATAAGCATCATGATAAGAGAGTGAATAAGAGAAGTTTTAAAGTTGGGGATTGGGTACTAAGAAATGTTGAAGTACAAGGGACCCAAACCGGCTTCCACAAACTCTCCCTGAAATGGGAAGGTCCGTACGAGGTTACCAAAATTATCAAAGAAGGAACCTACAAATTGCGGACAAGAGAAGGAAAAGATCTCAAGAATGCTTGGAATAGCGATCACCATAGAAAGTATTATTTTTAAATGTTATATTGTGAGTTATCAACTCATAAACGCGTTCAGTCGGCATTACCATGCCCGTGACTGCGGCATTGAGTTTGAAATAATTATTCAAAGGTCATTCAAAGATGAAAAAAGGAAAATCAAGAATACGAGCTCAAGTAAAGAACTGATATAAGTATCAAAAGTATTCAAATATTGCAAAAACATAGAACAGCCCAAAAAGACAAGAATGATTGAAAAATACTTTCTATTAATGGGTAAAAATGATTACAAAGATCCTACAAATCTATTACAAAAAGAAAGAGAAAAATCCTAAGCTATAGGTTGGGTATATCCGGGAGCGTCCTCCTTGATAGCTTCAATTTCTGGAGTTGGAGAAGGAAGATTTTCAATTGAATGAGCAAGAGCTGGTTCAGTGGGAGCAGGAGCTGACCGCGATCCAAAAATATTGCTGACTGCATGCCCGTCGGGAAACAGGCGAGCATCAGCAGCATCATAGGATAACTCTTCCGAACCAAACCTCATCTTATCCATTTTGTCCATGAGGCTTGGAACGGTGACCGCGGCCATAGGACGCAAAGCTGAGGCAGCTGCAAGCTCCAGGTTGTCAATTTCCTCCTCAGCCACCAGAGGGACCAGTGCATGCCTGGGCAGGCAATGAACATCTGTGGAGATCAAGGATCCTATTAGGGCCAATTGCTCCACAGTGAACTTGCCCGTAGCAGCAAAGTTCCATAGTTGTGTCTTGCATCCCAGCTCGTATTGAGCAGTAGCTTCTGCCATCAGCTCGTCCTGGTACTCCGAGGATTTTTTAAACTCCTCAACTTCCTCCATGCGGGCAGCGGACATTTGGGCATCCTTTTCTAGCTCGAACTGCCTCAGGGGAAGCAGCTCTTCAGAAAGCTGATCAGCCTTAGCCTCCAAAGCTAGAATCTGCTTATTAGAGGCCTCCAACTTGTCCGTAAGCTCCTTATTTCTCTTCTCCAGCAGCTCCTTCTGCCCGTGGAGTGCATCCCGCATCCCTTGGCCTTGTTAAAAGACTTATTAGTTGCATCAAGCTGGCTAATGAAGCCCTTCAAATCTGCCTCCTTCTCAGTCAGAGAATCTGATAGAGTATTCACCTTGTCCTCCGCCTTCATCAAGGCCTTGGACTTTTCAGCCAGAATCCTGGTCTGCTCGAAGTAAGCGGTGGCCTGCTCGTCAGAGATTTCTCTCAGCCGCATAACCTTATTGCTCAGCTGCAGAAGAGAGTTTCGATCAGTAACCAGTCCAGAAAGGGAAAGTAAGGAGATAAAAAGAAAGCTAAGTTTACCTCCGTGACCGAAATGCCAATATCACCCATCAGGGCAGATGCATTCTCCTTGACCCCAATATTCTTGTAGAAGTCTGGGGCATAGAGCCGGCTCAGGAGACCGAGCCCTACTACAGATTGAAGCCCTCCGCGGGCATAGAGATCCACCCCTTTGATTGCGGGCAAGTCCTCAAGCTTATTCTTCAAACCCCACTCAGCTTCACGTGTGTTGAGGGGCAGAAGAGGATAAGAAAGAGCGCAGACTGTGGCCCCTCTGGCTGGCTGGGGGAGTGGAGGCTGGAGCCGAGAAAGTGGAGGCTTGGGCATGAGCCACATCAGATCGATGGGTCCTTGGCTATTTGTCCTTGACCGCCCCTTCATAATCAGAAGTAGACCTCTTCCTATTTCGATCAGTATGACAAGTTGATATGGTGTGGTCACAAGCAGGAGGACTGGGGCCACGGACAGAAGAAGCCGGTGGAGGCCCCTTGGGAGGCAGAGGCAGATCCTTGGCTTGAGGAATCCACTTGACTCCGGCCAGCATGGTGCCAAAAGCCTTGTCCATAATGGGCAGAGATACACCCACTGCAGCGACTTTTCCTAAGGCCGCTTGCCTCTTCGCCGCCTCTTTCTCCTCTTGGTGTAATTTGTTTGCCTTCATTTGGGCAGTAGAAAGCTTGACCATATCAGGAATATTCAGTTGGATCTACACTGAAAGAAAAAAGAGTTTGATTAGAGAATAGTTCAAAAAGTGAGAAGCAGTTAAAAACAGTTCAAACAAGAACTCCTTCTTGATGGATTGCTAGATGATCCTCTTGATTATTGAAACACTTTTCAATAATCTATAGCTGATTATGGAATTGAATCTAGGGTATTTTGATCTTTGATTCGTAATCAAAATCAAGATAATTGTGTTTATCAAGCCCTAAAATTCATATGTCAAAGCTGGGACAAAAGGATCTTATTTATACTTGCTATAAATCCCTAACTCTTAGGGAGAAGAGTCCTTTTCCGAGCAAAAACGGATTTGCTGAAAACAGGGCTGAGCGGTTGCCCACCTAGGGCTGGGCGGTCGCCCAGTTGTACAGCGCCTGTTGTCTTATTCGAAACTCAACATGGGCAGTCGCTCACCAAAGCTGGGCGGTCGCCCACTTGTACAGTCTTTCATGCATTGTTTTGAAATCCTCCTAAGCGGTCGCTCATGTTCACCTCGGCGGTCGCCCAAGTCAACAGTTGACTTGTGGCCGGTCGCCCAAGTAAACCTCAGTGGTCCCCCAAGTGTCCAGATTCCATAATTTCAGTTCGAATCAAATTCATTCTTTGTGTGTGACCCAAAAGGAATTATATTATGTTGGTAGTGAGTCAAAACATGACCTCACAAGACATAAGTGACTTCTAGCAAATCATTATGTCCACCCAATTAATATAACATCAAAGCTTGATTCCTCGATAGATCAAATGTCACAATCCCTTTGTCCACGATGTCCAATTGAACATGAGTCATGGTCTATGTCAACTCATTCCGTTCAATGCTTTCTCGATTCTGAATATGTTGATAATTCAAATGCATTTAATCTCTATCAAATCACTTGAGTGTGGCCACACATTTCATCAACACTATTCATCGAGGGGACCAAGCAAACATCTCTCTTCATAAGAGGGACAAATCCCGTCTTGACTTATCATTCTTCCCTACAAGGATCCAATCATGCTAACTTAGCCCTTATTGCTATCCGATTAAAGATAGTGTTAGACTATATCAAACACGATATTCACCATGTGGAAGATGATGATAATCTCAATTACTAAGGATTCAATAACACGACTATCATGAAATTTAATCATGACAACAGACCATGTCATAAATCTCATAAGTAGGTCAAGTCCAGTACTCGTTCTCTAGCAAGTACCCATAAGTGTAATGTGCATCTCCATGCATATAATCATCTCCATGATTATCCATTACCAACTTATACTAGTTGTTCACAACAACTAGGGACGCAGTTCAATATAATAAACATGTAAACATATAATGAACATAATAAACATGCTATATAATAAATGATACGCGTCGGGAAGGACGTTAGTGTGCACCCGGAGCGCCTCGTAAAACGAGTCTTCCAAACATTTGAAATCCTTTTGTTTGTGTGTGTGTGTTTTGACCAAAATAAGTTGAAACTGAGAAAAACAAAAATGGGGAACTCTTTATAAGACTTTGAACAATCCCCAAGATTTTTGGTATGATTTTTGGGTTGAGTCTTGGCACTCAAAAGATTTTTGGGAGTTGAAAAGCAATTCTGCCAGAATGAAAAAGGCAGTTGACCCTTGACTTTGAAATGGACTTTAGGGTTTGAAAACTCCAGAATCTGGGAAAAGTCCGGGAATGAAAAATGTTCAAAACACCTTAAAAAAGGTTTCTATAAAAGAACTTTTCATTTTGGAGATTATTTGAGGGGTCAAAACCTTCTGGAAATCTCAGATCTGAAATCTGGATTTCCAGAGACTGATGAACTGACCTTTAAAAGAAAATTTGAAAAAAGGAGTTTTTCTCACACAAAAAATAAAGTAAAAATATGTATGGAAAGATCTGGATGTTGGCTACAAAAAGTATTTTAAAGTCAACACCAAATTCCAAGTTTATCTATGTCCAAAAAATTAGACCATGGACTGAGGTCTGAGAAAATTGCTACTGGACAGCAACTTCCCATGAAAGAAAATATGATTTTAAAGGGGGGTTTTGCATCCATGCTTGTCCCCATTTCCCTAGGTTTTGGTTAGTGATCACTTGACATTTTAGTGGTGAATCAACTATACCAAACCATCCTTGGGGTACATTAGGACTAAGCACTTCATTTGCTTGGGAAGGGGATTTTTATCCTTTGAAAATGAGATTTGATGCTTGAAAATGGTTTTTGGGGTTTTGAAAATGAGTTTTCTTTGCAAGAAAGTAAGAACACATTAAAGAAAATGTTGATCCTTGTAGAAGATCATCCATGGAGATGGACTTCCATGGTGATCTTCTTGGATCTTAAAACAAGAAGAAGAATGAACTACATTTTGTAGTTTGAAGATGCATGCATGGATGAGAGATTTAGGGTAAGAAGAGGGAGGTTATACCTATCTTCTTTGTATTTTGAGGCTTTGGCTTGAATATACGAGTGTTTGAGGCTTGAATGTGTTTAGGGTTTGAAAGTGTTTAGGGTTGATGATTTGAGTTGGTTAAAGAGAAAACAAGTAGATAACAATGAAGTCCTCTATGTTTTCTCTCTATTCCTCCTCCTAAAGGGTGATTTGAGCTTGAGTTAGTGTATGTATAAGAGTATGTATGAGAGTGATTTGAAGTGTTTGTGAGTGAGTGAGATTTGGGAAAGATTGAAGAGAAAATGGTGGCAATCTAAGGATTCCCACTGTTTTCTCCCTATATTTCGCCAGAGTTTCGTTGCTGTGATCAAATTCTGTTGTGTAAACTGAGAGAGGAGGGTTCAATTTATAGCCCTCTGAAATTGACAAACATGTCCGCGCGGATATGATTGACAGCCGTGCCTTGTTCATTAATTACGCCTTCAGGCTTTGGACAGAAGAATAAAATTCAAAAATCCAAAGCAGCTTATGTTTTTCAACTTGCCCAATTCGGATTTTTCTTATTTCTTTTGCTTTTTGAGATTCTTTTCTTGGTTTAACTTTAAATGGCATTGCCCATTTTACCCTTACTTTGTTAGAAAAGTTAGGAATGTTAGGAATGTTAGTAATGTTATAACTTTCGTTAATTTTCTAACGAAAATGCTAACAAGCTCAAATTGGAGCACTTACAAGAGCCCTCTGGCGACGGCGCTTTCGAAGGAAGCGGGGTCAGCTCGATAAGAGTAAGGCTCCATATTTTGGCAGATGATCAAGTGATCGAGTGGCTGAACCTATTTAATAGGCTACCTACGTATCCTTAAGAGGAATCAAGCCGCCGTAGTTCGGGTCTTTCGACTATCTTTAGTTGTCGACCCCTGAGTGACTGCTTTAGGATGTCAACTCGGCGAGCGAGTTCTACGCCGATTGCCGAAAGAAACTCTACTCGGGATAAGAAATGACCCTCTTTGGTCCGATGGCTAGGGTTGTATATCCGCTCCGGGCCTGGGATAGGAATGACCATTTTGGTCTCGGTGGCCGAACCTAATGATAGGCTACCTACGTATCCTTAAGAGGAATCAAGCCGGCCGTAGTCGGGTCTTTCGACTATCTTTAGTCGTCGACCCTACTGTTTTAGGAAAGTCATCCTAAGATTTGACTATTTTTGGGAAGTCACCCTATGGTCCGACTATTTTTGGGAAGTCGCCCATGATCTCGATCTTTTTTGGGAAGTCACCCTAAGGTTTTGACTATTTTGGGAAGTCGTCCTATGATCTCGATCGTTTTTGGGAAGTCACCCTAAGGTCTGACTATTTTTGGGAAGTCGCCCTATGGTTTGACTATTTTTGGGAAGTCGCCCTATTACTTGACTATTTTTGGGAAGTCACCCTAAGGGATGATTGTGATTTATCGATTTCCTCGTGTTGTGTGTGATAGCATTTTAGGTGCCTCAAACCTTGATGATGGCGTCTTAGGTGCCTCGAACCTCGGTGATGGCGTCTCAGGTGCCTCGAACCTTGATGATGGCGTCTTAGGTGCCTCGAACCTCGATGATGGCGTCTTAGGTGCCTCGAACCTCGACGATGGCGTCTTAGGTGCCTCGAACCTCGATGATGGCGTCTTAGGTGCCTCGAACCTTGATGATGGCGTCTTAGGTGCCTCAAACCTTGATGATGGCGTCTTAGGTGCCTCGAACCTCGATGATGGCGTTTTAGGTGCCTCGAACCTTGATGATGGCGTCTTAGGTGCCTCGAACCTCGATGATGGCGTTTTAGGTGCCTCGAACCTTGATGATGGCGTCTTAGGTGCCTCGAACCTCGATGATGGCGTCTTAGGTGCCTCGAACCTCGATGATGGCGTCTTAGGTGCCTCGAACCTTGATGATGGCGTCTTAGGTGCCTCGAACCTCGATGATGGCGTCTTAGGTGCCTCGAACCTCGATGATGGCATTTTAGGATAGATGGTCCTCTAGTGGACTTCATTTGAAGGGATCGGTTTTACATCCGCCGCCGAAAGAAAGGATGACCGTGCCGGTCGAGTGGCCGGGACCTAATGATAGGCTACCTACGTATCCTTAAGAGGGAATCAAGCCTGGCCGTAGTTCGAAAATAGCCGGGGATGGTCTTTGATGGTTTGACAAAGCATTTGAGGTTTGACTATTTTTTGGGAAGTCGCCCTAAGATTTGATGATAATGTTCTTTTAGAAAAGTAGTTGATTAAGATATGCTTTCATACTCGTGCTCGGCTTACCTCGTAGCCGAGGCTACTACCGGTGTTGATGAAGAGTTGTTAGGTTGCCGTTCGTGGATGGTTTCGCCGACGCATTTGCCGTCTTTGGAGGCATTTTGACCTCGAAGGAGGAGTTTGGCTGAGTCCGCATCTTGCCGGTGATCGTCAAACTTGTAGAGGTTTTTGAGCTTGTCTTCACATTGGGACTTCTTGCTTTTGAGAACTTGGTGTCTCTAACCGCATCAGAGCCTTTGAGAACTCGCGTCCCCGACCGATTTGTATTTTGAGAACTTGGCGTCCCCGACCGATTTGTATTGGAGAACTTGGCGTCTCTCCGACCGCACCGTATTTGAGACCTTGGTATCTTTGACCGAACTTTGCATTTTGAGAACTCGCGTCTCCGACCTGTATTCGGGAGAGCTCGCGTCCCCGACCGATTTGTATTGGAGAGCTTGGCGTCTCGACCGATTTGTATTGGAGAGCTTGGCGTCCTTGACCGATTTGTATTGGAGAGCTTGGCGTCTCGACCGATTTGTATTGGAGAACTTGCGTCTCGACCGATTCAGTATTGGAGAACTTGGCGTCTCGACCGAATTGTATTGGAGAACTTGGCATCCCCGATCGATTTGTAGACACCGGAGGCGGTCTTCATATGTTTGTGGATGTTGGGACTGTTTTCATCCATTTGAGGTCGTCTTTCGTGAAGATCATCCTTGTCGAAAAGGGGGATTACGTTTGAATTCGCATTTGTTAGTGAAGAGGAAGATGCATATATGGCATTCATGATGGCGGATGCATGCATAGAACCAAAAATGATTATGAGATGATGCGTTTATTTGCTTTCGAAGATGCACTTGGCCTAAGCTTTTGGCAGTGGAAATTACGATTTATGATTTTCAATCACTTAGGATTTTTCCTATTGATTCAAGTTTTATGCATGCTACATGAGCCCCGGGGAGATTTTTGTGGGGATGCATGGTGATGAGAGGGGATGTATGTGTTGTTGACTGTTTGGGACAAGCTGAGCCGGTGGGGTGATATCCTTTAGTCGCGGACTGAATTGCATGTTATTGATGAGGTCAATTTTGATCTTGGGATGAAGTTGGATTTGAACCCCTGGTCTCGATTGAAATTTCTTTTCGCCCTGACATTTGAAGCCGACGCCGATGTGCTCTAGAATCAAAGCATGTTGACATGAATGAACCCTCTTTAAATGGGTTAGTTGTGATTTGACGAAATGCCGATATGAGGAGATTCCCAATTCTCAACTTTTGATGATGCAGGAGTTGCCATATGCCAAGTTCTAAAGCCGAAACTCCAAGACAAAGGTGACCAGACCTTTCTTCTCAAGATAGGTGTGACTTGATAAAGCCCCATTCCATGGAAAAGACATGGCGAAAACCACGGAATCTTTCTCTCAATGATTTGATGAAGCCCCAGTTTGACAAAGCGTCACTACAGAGGTCCAAGCTTAAAGGTTTGACCGACATACCGATGAAGTACCGAGCCAATCGATCAACGTGAGAGCCTTTCAAGGTGAAGTTGTCATGAAGGAAGAAACCCATCTTTGATACCGACTATGAAACTAGAATCCTCTCTTCGAAGAGCGTCTTCCATATGGGAACCGTTAGCCATAAATGGCACTCGCTTGCTCGTGGCTTCAATCATATTCACCCTACTTTTTTTTAGGGAATGGATTGTTGATCGTATTGGGTCCTCGGGGTCCCCTTTTCGATCGCTCACACCGCCCTTTTTCAGAGTCGTGTTGGAGGTGGAAGAAACCCGGTATCCGTAAGCAGGTGTGCGACAACTCGCCGCCGATTGTAAGCCTCTCAAATTTAGCCCCGGAATTGATCATTGCCCGTAGATCCTGGGATAGGGAAATTGCTAAGCGAGGCCCTCGAATGTGGTTTCAAGCATGACTCGGAAGATGTCTAGTTGTTCCTCTTCAAAAGGAGGAGTTGCCATCTTGCTTGTAAAAGTCCCCGATGTTCTCGTCTGACGCCGCATTGTTGTCTGTGTCAAATCTATTTGCTTCCCACTCCAAGTTAGCTAGTAATCTCGGTCCCATGTAGCCCCGGCCTCGGATTTTAAGCCAAGAACCATTTTAGAGCACCGGACTTCAAAGAGAGATCGAAATAGTCGCCTAACCGCCGATTGGCGCCCTTTTGACCTTCATTGCCAAGGTATACATGTCCAGATGGGTTTTCTGGCATGCAAGGCCATCAAAGAGATCCAAATTAGGCATCACGAATTTGTGGGGAACAAAGGAGTCCGGTTCGCTGGTCGGAAAGCGTACTTCTTAGCACAATTCAAGAATCCGTGCTTTCATTTCCTTGTGTCGTTCCACGAACCAAGCCAAATGAGGGTCTTGTGGTGGAACCATGGCATTCAAACCAACGACCGAGCTAGAGAGAGGAGCTACCACCGGCGGCATACAGCGGAGGGAACGGCCGATCTCGGGGACATAGGTGAAATCCCGTCCTTGGCCCGAATCACCCCGGAGCTTGAGTAGGACCCCGGGCAAAGGGATAGAACCTCACGGCTTGTTGTTGATTTTCAACCGGCAAAGAGGGCGAAGGCAGCCTTGATGTAGCCGGGTAACTCGGATTTCCTGAGCGAGGCCCATAAGTAGGCTTAAGTGCGGGCCGCCGTCCCCGATTGTTGAATTGCATAGTCAAGGTGCATGACCAGGGGGTACCGCGGTCCCGGGTGATTCCGATGAAACCGGGATGGAGGCTTGGTAACCCATCGAAGCCCGGAGCGAGGAATGGATTTGTGAAAGCCGTGTGAGGAGCGGCCGAGCTAGCGTCATTCCGAGGAAGGGCTTCGATCGTTGCCCTGCACCGCATCGCGGAAGCATTCCAAACCTGTTGCCGCGAAGGCCCCGATAGATTGGTTCCAAACCGAGGTGGGATTCCAATTTGCGTGGTATTCCGAGGTAACCCCAACCATGAGAAGACATTCCGTACCGATTTTGCCCCCGCCGATCGCGGTTACGTTAGATCGCATGGGTCCAGAGTCCGTATTGGGGTTTGCCGTCCCGTTGAGACGGTCATGAAGGAATCTTGTGAGGCTTGTGCAGTGCCGGGATTGGACATCTTGAACCGGGTTGCCGTCAAGGCATTTCAAACCGATGTAACCGAGAAGCTCCCGACCGATTCGTACCGAACCGCCGAGGCATACCAAACCGTCGTGACATACCGAGCCGACTCCCGACCGCTTGAGGCATACCATACCGGCCCAAATCGGATCGAAGTCAATTTGTTTGCCCAAACGACCGTCCTGCATCGAATCAGAATGTATATCGACCGAGGCCGAAAGGATGGCCGATTCGCAAGCTGGAGAAGAGTGCGAGGAAGGTGGTGCGGCGGTAGTCCTGTCCGGCCAAGATAGGGACGTGGGATCCTTTTCCTCTTCTACCGTGAAAGTTCCATCGGGGTTGAGGGCAATCGTCAAACCAAAATTCCCGACATCTTCCAAGGATGAACATCGAAACCTCATTCTCGATTGGCACAAGGAGTTTTATGGACTCGGTTCCAATATTAGCCATAGAAATATGATGAATTTCTCGGTCTTGGTTAAAATTCCATCCTCGTCCTCGACATCAAAGAACCGCGCTTGACTAGCCCATGACCAACATGGCGATCAAATCTCATCTTGCTTGGTGGAGCCTTGGTCCGAAGAGATGTATTTGCGAAGTCTTGATTTGGAAGAAGTAACTTGGCAAAGCCTCGGTCTCATGACCGTGAATCGACACAATTAGAGAGGCTTCAACCTGGTAGGCACCTGTAGACCGATACCGAACAAAGACCTAACCCATCTTGTAGCAGAGTGAAGAACCAACGTTCTTGAATTATCATGTAGCAAAAGAGGCAACCCATCCTTCCATATTTACTTTATTATTTTCTTTATTCAATTAGTCAACCGGAAGAAAATGTAAAAGCAAGACAATTTTAGGAAATGTATACTCATAGGCATATATTTTTTTTCGAAAAGTGGGGATGAATCCCCGATTTGTATTATTTGATGGCCTCATTTGACGAAGGCACAAAAGAACTCGCTGGGGTTTGACTCTTTTGAGAGAGCATAAGTTTAGAAAGGTTTGTAAAAGTGTATGGAAGCCCCCGCCGACGTAAAATTAGTGTTTAGCCTCTATTTTTCCTATAATGTAGAAAAAGAAGACTTGTCGAGACATCTCGAAAATATGTTTTATTCAAAATGATCACAAGATTGCTTAAAACCCTTTATTAATGTTCTAAGTTATTCAACCCCTAATCTCGATATGAACAAACATTTTGATTAATCATGCAGGAGAAAGTCAACCGATACCAAGAGTCGAAGTTGGCGAATGGTGAAGAGGGATCGTGTATAGGAGAGGCTATTGGTGAGGCCGGATTTTCTCGGGATTTGAATGTGTTTATGACCGGACCATTTCTCGGTTGCCTACGTTCCCTCATCATGAGGAGCTCAGTCGCCGTAGTTCGGGTCCGAACCGTGTTTGGCTTTAGAAAAGGGGTACGAACATTTGTGGTACTTTTGGTGAAAAGGCCTCGGATAGGAAGTTTGGATGATAAGGTGCGGGCCTTGAGGTGATTCCTTGACAAGTCATTTTGAGCGATTCCGTTGCTTCTTGATCGTCGTCCTTCATCTGGGAGAAAGATTTTGGATGCAAACTTTAAGGGCTTATGATATGTTTTTGCCGTTGCTTTAATCAAGCTCCCTTGTTGTCGACAACTTCCGTTCTTCGGGCTTTAATTTTGCCCATATGTCAAACCTTCCGATCGGCGGTGCTAGGTCCTGGCCTCATTTTTTTTGAAGCTTTTGTTTTTTTTTTTTTGAAGCTTTTTTTTTTTTGAAGCTTTTGTTTTTTTTTTTTGAAGCTTTTGTTTTTTTTTTTTTTTTGAAGCTTTTGTTTTTTTTTGAAGCTTTTTTTTTTTTTTTTTTTTGAGCACTTGAGGACGAAGGCAAGCTTCTACTTGAACTTTCTTGATGCATGGGGGCGGAGGCAAGCCCTGTTTTTTTCGATATGGGGTCGATCTCCGATGCCGAGTGACCTTGTTGTCCCTTGATGTTGCCGCCTTCGTTGACTTGATCAAGGTGATGATGGGGATATGTTTTGGAAAGTGTATGGCTTGATGGAGGCCTTTGTGAGGTGAGGAAAGTGTATAGGAGGGCATTAGTTGACTTTCTCGCACCAATTAATTAAAATCTTAATCATTTCCAGAGATTATTTGTTGAGCGATGCGAGTGATCATTTAAAATAAAACCATTTCATTAAATGTAATGTAGGTGTGCAAATAATGTCTCAAGTCTAGCGAGAAAAGAAAAAGACTCTTTTATAGAAAACTTAAGATTAACTACAATGTCCAAGGAGGACTTGATCGAACGAAGAAAGTACTAGAACCTACGAAGGTTGACTAAAAGACTGCTTTTAATATTAAAGGATGGGTAGCCCCTAGTCTAGCTACTCTTTGTTGTTGACCGCCAAGACGCGAGCTTTCCATCTTTCGTTAACTTCGATTCCATTACCGCACCGAGGCTGATCGCTACGTGCCCATGATACCGGTGGGAGTGGAGGAGTTTGAGGCCATGGAGCAAAGTGGGCGAGCACAAGTTGTCCAAAGAAACGGGTCGGAAAAGTCACTGGGACGAACTTTGTCGATCGAGCATATTGATGGAAGGAAGTGAACCCGAGAGGACCTTGAGGGGTATTGGGCTCGTTTGGGAGGATTCAGCGATGCGCTCGGTTGTTTTGAGTGAAAGGGGTGATACTAGCCGATTGTGTCTTCGGCCTTTCTCAAGCTTGGAACCGGCATTAGACAAGTGTGCTCGGGCAGTTGTCCTATCGGATTCTCTCACTTCGGGCACTTGAATTTTGCGCGACGTAATCATTTCTTTGCCCGGTTCGACATCTTGGGTCAAAGGAGTGCTAGTACTTATCATAAGATCAAGCTTCTCCCGCATTTGTTTCACTTGCTCTATCAATATTGCCACATGGGGATCAACGGGAACATTCGAAAGTTACCGGAACTCGCAACAAGACTCTTATCGCCAGAGGGAAACACAAACAAGCAGACCGGGTGAAACTGACGGTGAATTCACTAAGTCCGGTAGACGACAACGGAAAACTTGTGGCATCCGGATTTTCTTTTAGCAACTCATGATCGCATTCAGTGGGTGTGTAGAGGCTTCGTAACATAGCCACATAGCTCAAACTGATTATGTGAAGCCGGAGCATAAACCGGCGTGTGTATTGCCGAAATTGAGGAACAAAGTGTGATGGAGCCCAACTCGTTCGAGGAGCCGAGGGCGATGGAGCCCTAATGGCCCGAGGTGCCGGAAAGGGTCAAGAGGAATTGTCCTTGGCAAGGGATCATATGTGGATGGAGGGAGGTGTTGGCCGTGGGATGGAGAGTTATAGGATGAAGGGACCGAAATCACTGCTTTCAAGTCTCATCTTCGACTACGACCAGGGAACCATTCGCCTCAACCGTTACTCCGAACTCCATGGCGGCGAGAGCATTGATGAGCAGTGGTCACCGTTCTTCATGAATCTTATGGGCGTTTCCAAAGCCAGGACTAACTCTTCCTTCCTAATCATCGGATTTCTTGTATCCTTATCGCTTCGCCAAATCTCGCCATCGCATCATTATCATCCCATTTAACCTTGGCGTCGCCGTGAACTTATCTGAGGGCGAGAGTTCAAAGCATTTCACCAAATCCAGCTTTGCCATGGCCACATGCTTGTTGCGCCAAACCATCCATTCTCAACATTTGTTGCGACTAAATCATCTCGGCTTGTCGTAGTCTCTGTTGAATTCACGCGTAGTTTGAATCATAAAATTCAATCATGTTTACATTCGCGTTGTTTGGGAAATGATCATCGGGGTTGAGATCACCGAGGCGCCGAGTTTGCCCTTCTTAATTAATCCCCGAATCGCCTTTCTCAAAGTTGTACAGCTTGTCAATCGTATGACCGTGGTAATCGGTGGAAAGCACAATGCTTAGTGGTGTCAAAAGGGATTTTGGGATCCTTGGGCCGATAGTTTCTCATGGGTTCGAGGAGACCCCGCTCTAGCAAGCTATTTAAAACTTTGCTTAATGGAACACCCAAATCCTCTGGATTCGAGATTTGGTCATTGACTTGGTCACCATTCCGAATGTGGTTTGCCGGTTTTGGTCCATCGGGGCGCTCAAGCTTGCCCGTTTCGATTAACCTTTGAACCGCTCTCTTCAAGACTATGCAGCTTGTCTGGTCGTGTGGCCATAATGATCATGGAAGGCGCAGGCTTACTCATGTCGAGAGGTGCATTTGAGCTCCTCGATGGTAGTCCTTGAGAGGCTCCAAAAGGCCTACCCTTACTAAGCCCTTGAAAATTAAGCCCACGGGCATCCCAAGATCATCAAAACGTTCTCGTTGCCTTTAAAGGACCACCATTTCTTGGTTGCTTTTGGGGGCCGTCAATTGTACACAATGCCTTCTTTCCTTTACCGGATGTCGGAGCCGTGTTGGAAGGGTAAGGTTTATAGCGGCGAGACATGTTCGTACTCGTAGTCTTTTCCCGTGCACGAACCCTTTGATGTAATCATCAATGTAATCGTCGAGATTCGACCTTCAGTAAACTTCATTCGTGTCGATACACAAGATTGATATGGTGAGATGGCCCGAGTCGAGCGATCGTCGATACTCTCGTTGCTAGGCTTTTCTTGTACCTCCTTAATTGGTTCTACCAATAATCCATTGGACGAGTCAATAGGAACATTAGGATTGCATGACCCCGCCACAAGATTGGCATTAGCAAACGAAACCACAAGTAGGAAGTACTCGTGGGAGGAATGACAGCCCGAGCATTAAAAGCGTGGACCGTAATCTTCCTCATAAGGCCCGGGCAGCTTGCCGAAGATGAAGATATATGGCTCGTAATGGGTGGATACCAGTGGAGCAAAGGAGTGCGGATCCGTAAGGCCGCTGAAAACATGAGGTTTGAGGCATCGTAACAAAGAGGATTGAATGTGTCTTGACCGCACCGAGGAACATGACCGCAAGGGAAATGTGTATACCGTACTTGATGAGCAGGAGCAGCTTGCGTAACGGCCGGGTGGAGAATTTGATGAGGAGCATTTGACCTTGTCGGACTTCCCAACCGGGAGGGGCGGGGTAGAGCCCGATGAAGTGGTGATAAAAGCCCAGTGGCCCACGTGATCTTGCAGCATCATAGGGGCCAGTGCTTTGAGAATTGGAGGAAGCAAGCCGGCCCCCTCTCGAACCATGGAGCCCGAGAAACGAACCTGTCCCATTCCGAGATGGTGACCCGAGCGACCGATGCGTGAAGTAGTAAACCGACCCCTTCCAAGCCCAGCGGCGCGGCGAAAGCCAACCGACTCAATCCCCGGTGGTGAGACTTGAGAGGCACCGAGGGCAAAGTGTTGACCTAGATCGGACCGTCGAGGAGTATCGAGCAAGAAGGGCCGAGATGTACCGAATCGACCAATTCCGGATTGATGGCCCGGGCCGACCGAGGTTTGAGTAGCGAATCGACCCATTCCAAGCGATTGAAACCCAAAGGTGAAAACTGGGAGGTGCCGGGGGAAGTTGACCAAGATCGATACGATGAGGCCGAGAGGCAAAGCCGAGTGATAGGCTTGGGGATGCTTGGCCCATTAGTAGTTCCACACGAAAGGGGACAGGCATTTGATGGTAGTTGGCATGCCCGGAGGGTAATTAGCTCCAATCTTCGCATCAACCGTAAAGGTTCCATTAGGGTGGTGAACAATTGCTAGCCCCCGGGTTCTCGATACTTTCCAATAACCGATCGATCCGAGCCTCTTGATTTTGTCTTATCCGTTCCAACATCTCGATTCCACCGTTCGGCATTTTGCGGATTTTCGGGTGTGGAGTTGTACGTCCCCACCGTTCTCCTCTCGAGTTGGTCATTCTCAAACTTTGAGCCGAAGCGAAGGAGGAAACCGATGAAGTATCTCGACTTCGGAATGACCGAGCCGAACAAACGATGACCCGGGTCTCGATCCAAACTTTGCTTATGTGGAAGGCACAAAAGGGTGTGGTTCAGACTCGGGAAAGCGAAACAGGAGTTGGTGTTTGGGCTTAGGGCTCATGCAACATGCGCTATTTGTTCTTGTTTACTTAAAACATGTTTTATTAACCTAATCGGTTGGAAAAGATTGCTCTTCTTTTCGCGAACTACTCGATTCCCGGATCAGCCGGGCCCCGTCACTACGTCTATAAGCCCCTCGTATTCCACCCGTATTTCGACCTCCCAGGCGGACACCAGGCGAGGGTCCTATAGGGAAAGCGGGTCCCACCGACCGAAAAGAAAACGATCCTAGAAGTCTGGCGGGTAATCGAGTCTTGACGAGTATTCGATGTAAATTACGGACAAAGCTGACGTCAAAGTCAAGATCGTGTCCGAGGGCTCGACGAAAAGTCGGCATGATTTGACCGATAAGCGTCCACAATTGATCTTGACTTGTCGTCGCTAAGCCGTAATTAGGCATGGAATATTCATTAATCCTTGATGACTCAAAGTCATGCCGGGAGTCAATGTATAATTTGTGCCACCGAGCCGAAGTCAAGGCGCCGGTCAATATCTTGGTCAAAGTCTCGCGGCGGAAAACCTACAGAATCTTCGATCGATTAGGGACCCCGAAAGATATTGAGTCGGTATGCCGACAAAGGCTTGAAAGGAAAGGTCTATACACGTACATGTGGCATGACATGCACTTACTAAAAACCAACCGGTCTCTGACAAAAGTGTGTCACGGACAAGTGCATGGTCGACACGAGGCTCCATGGGATGTCTGGGTAGTCCCGTGCTCATCCGAGAGGCGTAATAAGACCAAACGGACCGCGACAAGGATTTCCCCGTTAAGGACGTAGTGTGCAAAGGTAACGGTCACGTGCGCGTAGTGTGCAAGTGCCTATATTCTTTTCTTCGAGTAAAATAGAAATTTTTTTATGTGTCTTAAAAAGGCATGATGCATGATTTTTTTTGAAAATTTTCTTTTTTTTTTTTGAAAATCCTTTTTTTTTTGAAAATCCTTTTTTTTGAAAATTTTAATGAGCACATAAGCACATAAGCACAAAAATTCCGACAGCTAGGGACATTATTCCGACAAATAAAATTTTGACTTTCTCCGAGGCGGCCAAAACAAACACGAAAACTGTGCAAAAATCAACACACACACACACAAAGGATTTTCAAATGTTGAGACGGAAGCTTGACCCTCAAAAGCTTTTCCTTTTTTTTATGAAAACGGTGATACCGGTACGTGGGATTGTTAGACCACAATTTATCCCCGACTCGTGTTAGGAGGCGATAACGGGAAGTTTAATGGTTTCCACCGATATACCAAATATCATTTTTTTTAAAAAAGCTTAGTCCCCAAATGAGTCGCCACTGTGATGATGTGTATCCGAAAATTTTCCCATTTTTATTTGAAAAAATCAACGAAACGGAGTCGCCACGCCATTTTTGTTTTAAGGGCCAAAACTTTGAAAAATGCCCGAGATCAGAGATTTAGGTTCGGAGGTCATGTTACACGCCGGGAAGGACGTTAGTGTGCACCCGGAATGCCTCGTAAAACGAGTCTTCCAAAGCTGAAAATCCTTTTGTGTGTGTGTGTGTGTGTTTTGACCAAAATAATTTGAAACTCAGAAAACAAAAATTGGGAACTCTTTATAAGACTTTAAACTGATCCCCATGATTTTTGGTATGATTTTTGGGTTGAGTCTTGGAACTCAAAAGATTTTTGGGAGTTGAAAACCATTTCTGCCAGAATGAAAAAAGCAGTTGACCCTTGACTTTGAAATGGACTTTAAGGCTTGAAAACTCCAGAATCTGGGAAAAGTCCGGGAATGAAAAATGTTCAAAACACCTTTAAAAAGGTTTCTAAAAAAGAACTTTTCATTTTGGAGATGATTTGAGGGGTCAAAAACTTCTGGAAATCTCAGATCTGAAATCTGGATTTCCAGAGACTGATGAACTGACCTTTAAAAGAAAATTTGAAAAAAGGAGTTTTACTCACACAAAAAATAAAGTAAAAATATTTATGGAAAGACCTGGATGTTGGATACAAAAAGTATTTTGTAGTCAACACCAAATTCCAAGTTTATCTATGTCCAAAAAATTAGACCATGGACTGAGGTCTGAGAAAATTGCTACTGGACAGCAACTTCTCAAGAAAGAAAATATGATTTTAAAGGGGGTTTTGCATCCATGCTTGTCCCCATTTCCCTAGGTTTTGATTAGTGATCACTTGACATTTTAGTGGTGAATCAACTATATCAAACCATCCTTGGGGTACATTAGGACTAAGCACTTCATTTGCTTGGGAAGGGGATTTTTATCCTTTGAAAATGAGATTTGATGCTTGAAAATGGTTTTTGGGGTTTTGAAAATGAGTTTTCTTTGCAAGAAAGTAAGAACACATTAAAGAAAATGTTGATCCTTGTAGAAGATCATCCATGGAGATGGACTTCCATGGTGATCTTCTTGGATCTTAAAACAAGAAGAAGAATGAACTACATTTTGTAGTTTGAAGATGCATGCATGAATGAGAGATTTAGGGTAAGAAGAGGGAGGTTATACCTATCTTCTTTGTATTTTGAGGCTTTGGCTTGAATATATGAGTGTTTGAGGCTTGAATGTGTTTAGGGTTTGAAAGTGTTTAGGGTTGATGATTTGAGTTGGTTAAAGAGAAAACAAGTAGATAACAATGAAGTCCTCTATGTTTTCTCTCTAATCCTCCTCCTATAGGGTGATTTGAGCTTGGATTGGTGTATGTATGAGAGTATGTATGAGAGTGATTTTAAGTGTTTGTGAGTGAGTGAGATTTGGGAAAGATTGGAGAGAAAATGGTGGCAATCTATGGATTCCCACTGTTTTCTCTCTATATTTCGCCAGAGTTTCGTTGCTGTGATCAAATTGTGTTGTGTAAACTGAGAGAGGAGGGTTCAATTTATAGCCCTCTGAAATTGACAAACATGTCCGCGCGGATATGATTGACAGTAATCGTTCATTAATTACACCTTGCTTTGGACAGAAGAATAAAATTCAAAAATCCAGCAGTTTATGTTTTTCAACTTGCCCAATTCGGATTTTTCTTATTTCTTTTGCTTTTTGAGATTCTTTTCTTGGTTTAACTTTAAATGGCAATGCCCATTTTACCCTTACTTTGTTAAAAAAGTTAGGAATGTTAGAAATGTTAGTAATGTTATAACTTTCGTTAATTTTCTAACGAAAATGCTAACAAGCTCAAATTGGAGCACTTACACTTTGTTGCGTCCATCTCCTCCCTTTTTCTTGCCTGGTGGGTATCTGACTATTTCGTAACAATTTTCAATTGTATGATAGTATTTCCCACAATGAGTACACTTTGGTTTCTCCCGCAATCCTTCTTTCTTGTCATCCTTGTTCGGCTTTTGTATTCCATGCGCCTGAAAAGCAGCAGCCTCGATCGCGACCTTGCTTCCCATTGCGATCTGTTTCTGCCTCTCATCTTCGGATACAAGATGATATGCAATCCCCAACGAAACTATTGGTTGGGTGTCGAGGATTTGCGTCTTTATCGTCCCAAAGTTTTCATCAAGACCCATTAAAAACTCATACAATTTTTCTTTCTCCCTCATCTCCACCAATTGTTTGGATATGTCATGTAAAGACCCGAAAATATTGATTTTTTTTAGTATTATTTTAATTAGAATAATAAATAAAATAATACTCATTATTTAATTTGGACTTAGATTTAAATTGAATGGACCAAATCAATAATTTAAATCAAGTGGGCTAAGTTGTGGGCTTAGGAGGTTAAAGGGGCCCAAGGAGGTTAAAGCCTAGCTATAAATAATAAACCTCCTCATTAATTTTTTCCATAATCCTTCATTAATCAAAGAAAAAGAAAAAAATTAAAAACCCTAGAGGAGGGGGCGGCGGCCGAGCTCTTGGAGGAGGGGTGACAGCCGGATTTTGGTCTTCTTTGGCCAATATTTCTTCATCAAAATCAAGGTAAGATGATACCCTAAACCCTAGTTTTTATTTCATTCAATTCGGAATTAAATTGAATTAGATATGAATTTTTGAAATTCTAAAACTATTTTAATCCTAGGGTTGGTCATTCTTAGATTTTAATGGTTTAATCTTAGAGTTAATGAATAAATTAAGGGTTTGAATAATGAGGAATTGAAGGTTATAATGAAGTAATCATAACCCTAGTTCATATTGTCTTGGATTTAAATCTAACACAATTAATATGATTAAAAGGGTTTGATTAAAGAATATGTAAATTAAATGAGATGTTTAATGTTTGAAAAATAAAAAGAGGAACAAAAATAATGTTTTTGAAACCACCTAGGGTTCGGCCGATTGGTCTTAAGGTGGATTTGGGGTTGTCTCTATTTAGGTGTTAGACTTTTAGTTATTTTGTATAAAAACAGTTAGTTTTTAAACTGAAAAAGGGACCAAACTGAAATGTTTACAAAGCTGAAGGGATTAAATTTTGATTTCCAGTTAAGTTATTCACTGAACAGTTAACTAAGGGACTAAACTGAAAAGTCCAAAGTTTCTTAGGGACTATTTTGCAATTATTTAAAAGTTGAGGGACTGTTTTGTAATTTTTCAAAAGTTGAGGGACTGTTTTGGAATTTTTCAAAAGTTGAGGGACTGTTTTATAATTTTTCAAAAGTTGAGGGACTATTTTGTAAAATTTGGAAAGTTAAAGGACTTTGTTGAAATTAAGAGAACCTAAGAACCTTTTGAAATTTAGGGGAAGTCCAAAGACTTTAAAGAAGTTATATCAAAGAGAAAGAAGAAAAATAACACTTTAGTATTAAAAAGAATACTAAAAGACTCAGGTTCCTAGAATAGTAGGGTTCGAAATTGAAAGCTTCCAAAGAAGGAAACTTTCTAATTAAAGAAGGTTACCCAAAAAGAGAAGAGGGACCGTAATTAGGAAGCTATCAAGGAATTAGACTTTCATTGAAAGGAATGAAACTAAGTGTCCTCTTGAGGAAAGATTTATAAGAAGAAAGTTTCTAAATTAAGAAACTGCTAAATTAGGAAAGTTTCTAAAAAATAGAAAGTTAGTTAACCAGTTAAGGTGAGTCTAAGAGTAACTCATAGGTTAACTAAAGAAAGGAAGTATAGGTACATAAGAAGTAATAAGCGATTACTTGTGCCTAAGTTATGTTATTACGTGATTGTAGATTTCGCGTAAAGGCGTTGCTTAAGGACGGAAAGCAAAGCTAAGGCAAGGAATTACGTTCCTAAACACTTTGTGTATCAATTTAGTTTGAAAACTCTATCGAGTCTTTTCAAAACATGAATGCTATTTGTGGCTGATAGTACTTTTCTAAAATATCCTTGCGAAATGTATCGTCATTGGAAATTCCTTATTCTATGATCTGATCTTGTTCATGGAATATCTCAAGTATTGAAAATTGCTATGTGTGTTCATGTACCTACAAATGCACCATATATTATGACTCGTATGAAATGATGCATGCTTGTCAAGTATTATTAGATAACATGAAATGATGCATGTTACCTGTGAATGGATTATGACTTGTATGAATGTACATGCATGTCAAGGTTATATGAATTGTTATTGGACTGGTATGATATGTGTTACATACTAGTCTATATTTTATGCACAGTCGACATCAATGTAGGTGATCGATATTGGGAGTATTCAATGTAGGGTATATCCTATGGAATTGACGGAAGTGATGAAAATGTTGGGAGTACTCAATGTAGGGTATATCCTATGGAATTGACGGAAGTGTTAAAAATATAACTAAATGTGTAGTTGCCACACTTTCCTTGCTTACTATATATATACATGTTTGATTTTAACCTATCCTTGAATATACTTCTTTGGATTCCGTTCATTCCGGTTGTCTCTTCATTGAACCGAAGGGACCACGTATGAACTTACTGGGCATTGTTCGCTCATTCCTTCATTTCTTTTTCCCCAGGATCGGAATAGAGGAGAAGGAGAATCACCATCAGGAAGAGGCGAAGCATTTAAGTAGAATAAATTAGTTAATTAATGATTCCGAGTTTCAAGAGTTTTATTAGTTCTAGTAATTGTACTTAGCTGTTACATTCGAATATTCCGCACCGATGTAATGGTTTGAACTAAGTTACCTTGTGGATCCGTTTTGGGATATTTTATTATTCATGTTTATGGATTATTTAAATTATGGAAATTCGGGGTTGTTACAGTTAGTATCAGAGCTCCGGTTTTAGGTCTCATGGGAAGTGTTAGATCTAAGTACCTGGGAGTTGATAGAATTGACTTTTGAGGAATGGACCCCAGAGTTGAAAGTTAGCTCTAAGTTGCAATTATAGAGTTAAGTAGACTAGTGGAAAAGTTAAAGGAATAACTTACTCGTTGCTTTGGAAGATTAAAGCATATTTACTTTAAGTATATAAATATTATGTATTGAAGATATACTAATGATGATCTGTATTGATTCTAGGAGATGATCAGGAGATATTCTTTGAGTTTTGGCTGGTACTATGACCTAGAAGAGTCAAAGGTACCTATAGAAAAACACGAGGCAGTTATAGAGGTAATAAAGAATGATGTTTCTAAGGTGAGATACTTGAGGTACAAGCTGAAGAGATTGGGAGTAGTGAAGCTACTCCAATTGTAATTGAAGATGATGATCAAGAGTTAGAGACAGTAAGAAGGTCTAGAGGAAGACCAAGAGGTTCTAAAAAGACACCAAAAGGTACCTAGTGAAAGACCTAGGGGAAGACCTAGGAAGGTGTTGTTTCACGATTGAAAAGTGGGACGTTGAGTTATTTATGAGTAGAGAAAATGAGTAGTTAGTTCTAAACGAACTCCAGATATTTTGTTGAATTTAAAGAGTTTAATGCAATGATAATATTGGAGTTTATTTTGGGGAATTGTTTGTATTTTGTTCTTAAGTGTTAAGCGTGTGTGCTAACCTAGAACGAGAAAGTTGGTCGAGTGAAAAGACCATGTGTGAAAAGTAATTGGCTGATTGAAATGGCCAAGTGAGAACCATGATTGGTCTGCTGAAACGACCAATGTGAAAGGATGAACGGCCTATTGAAACGGTCAAGTGTAATTAAGTTTGGGTCTAGTGAAACGAGCGGTAGTTGATAAGTGGTTTATTGAAACGACCAAGGATCTAATAAAACGACGATTGAAAGGAAAAAGTTAAAATCTTTTGAGACGGACTTCAATGAGATAACTAGCTAAGTAATAACTTATAAGAAGTTATACTTTCCCTAACTATAATGTCCGAAGGGGGAAGGTTACTGAATTTAGGAAGTTACTAAATTTAGAAAGTTACTATTTTAGGAAAGTACCTAAAATAGAAAGAATAAAGGTTTCTATTTTAGGAAAGTACCTAAAATAGAAAGTATAAAATAGAAAGTATAGAAATTACTATTTTCGGAGAGTGCCTAAAATAGAAAGTATAGAAATTACTATTTTAGTAAAGTACCTAAAATAGAAAGTATAGAAGTTACTATTTTAGGAGAATGCCTAAAGTAGAAAGTTTAGAAAGTTACTATTTTAGGAAAGTACCTAAAATAGAAAGTGTAGAAATTACTATTTTAGGAAATTTGTCTAAAATAGAAAGATTAGTTAACCAAACCAAGAAGTTAAGAATAACTCGTGGGTTAACAAGAAGAACTATTAAAGTGTTTTAAAAAGGGAAAATCTTCAAAAGTTAAAATCTAAGTCTGTTGAGACAGAGATAAGAAAGTTAATTATAGTCTGTTAAGACGAAAAAATAATAATTTAATTACATCACGAGATGAAAATATAAAATCGAAGTTAGTCTTTTGAGACGGAACCGTAAAGTATTAACTAGCAAGACGACTACGTATATATATGTAGTGAGTTAGTTAAACTAAATATTATAGTTATTGATACTTATCAAGGAATCAAGTGGAACTAAGGGTTACACTGGAAGCTGGGACCAAGATGGGACCAATAACAAAAGGAAAGCTACGGATAAGAACCGTGGAAAGAAGGTACGACAAACAAGTACCGAAATAAGAAATTCGATAACCGCGGATGGGAAAAAAATTGATGCCCAAGGGCGAGGAACTACTGGGAAATGTCAAGTGTGCGAGAGGAAGCACAAGACTGATGAATGCTAGTACAAGGAAAAGAAATGTTACAATTGTGACAAGATGAGACATTCGCAGTGGAGGTACCAAGAACCAAAGGAAGCTGAAATTGCTCAAGGAGAAAAAGATGATAAAAGAACCGGTAGTGGTTGTGGACGAGTGTTACCATGATTGTCAAGGACATAAGAGCCACAAATGATTTTGTTGCAGATACAATTCAACTCTATTCTAGTGATGTGTATGCATTGTTTGATTCTGGTGCTACGCATTCAATTATTAGTGCTTATTAGGAAAAGAAAATGAACTTGGAACCTGAGGCGTTAGGATTACCTCTGGTCATAGATTCTCTGACGAGAGAGTCAATTTCTATTTCATATGCATATAAGTATTGTCCTTTGAAAATAGGAGAAAGAGAACCCGAGGTTGACCTTATCGAGTTAGGAATGAATGAATTTGATATTATCTTTGGGGATAGATTGGTTAGCTGCTTACCATGCCAAGAAAAATGGCTTTAAGAAGGAAGTGTATTTCAGATTACCATCGGGAGAAGAGTTTTATGACCAAGAATCGAATCCTAGACCCCAAGTGAACTTTATTTTGGAGATGAAAGCCCGAATGATGTTAAGAAAAGGATGTGAAAGTTTTTAGCCAATATTAGTGAGAGGGATAAGAAACAAGTGCGTATAGAACCTCTTTCAGTGATCAGAGATTTCAAGGATGTGTTCCCAGAATAATTGCCTGGAATACTGCCAGAAAGAGAAGTGGAATTCTATATAGATTTGGCACCAGAAATCGCACCAATATCTAAGGCACCGTCAGAATAGCGTTGACTTAACTTAAAGAACTGAAGGAACAATTACAAGAACTATCGGATAAAGGTGTGATTGTATTCATTAAGGAGGTTTTGATATATACAGAGACCAAGGGAAAGCATGAAGAGCACTTGAGATTAGTGCTGCAAATTCTGAAAGAACAACAATTGTATGCTAAATTCAAGAAGTGCGAATTTTGACTAGAGAAAGTGGTATTCTTAGAACGTGTGATATCTAAGGATGAAGTTGCAGTGGATCCAACAAAACTAGAAGCTATAGTGAATTGGGAAAGACCAACCACAATTAGTGAAATAAGAAGTGCCTTGGGATTGGCTGGTTACTATAGGAGATTCGTTAAATGATTCTCTAAGTTATCAGGACCGGAAATTAGGTTAACGCAGAAAGGAGCAAGGTTCGTTTGGTCAGAAGAATGTGAAAAGAATTTTCAGGAACTGAATCAAAGATTAGTGTCTGCACCAGTTCTTACGTTACCATCTGGATCAGACGGATTTGTAATCTATAGTGATACTTCGCTTAAAGGATTAGGCTGCGTATTGATGCAAAATGATAAGGTTATAGCCTACGCGTCAAGGAAATTGAAAAACCGTGAGAAGAATTACCCGACTCATGATTTTGGTTAGCGGCAGTGGTGTTGCATTAAAGATTTGGAGACATTACTTGTACGGAACGACTTGTCAGATTTATATGGATCATAAGAGTCTTAAGTATATTTCCACCCAAAAGGAACTTAATATGAGGCAAAGGAGATGGTTAGAATTACTTAAAGATTATGATTGTACCATTTTGTATCACCCAGGGAAGGCCAATAAGGTGGCTGATACCATGGAACCTTGACAATGTTGATTTCTAAGGGGGTAAGAGTATAGAACAAGATTGAAATTTTCGGTTTAGAAGTACGCGTTAGTGGATATTTAGCACGATTGAGCGTGCAGCCTGCACTTTTGATTAGGATTAAAGAAGCACAAGGATTGGATGAGGAAAGGGAATTCCTCATGGGCAAAGGACAAGGCAAAGACCTTCGTATGGGCGAAGATGGAATCTTAAGGTATCAGTCAAGGATATGGGTACCAAGTAGTGATGAGCTAAAAGGAAAATCTTAAGGGAGGCTCATTGTTTGAAATTCTCCGTACATCCGGGAAGTACGAAGATGTATCGAGACCTGAAAGAATCATTTTGGTGGAACGGTATGAAAGGCGACGTGGCAGAATTCGTGGCAAAATGTTTGGTGTGTCAACAAGTGAAGAGTGAGCATCGTAAGGCACATTGGGACTACTACGGTCGTTACCCATCCCGTAATGGAAATGGGAACATATTGCAATGGATTTGGTAGTTGGATTGCCAAAGACACTAAGAGGAATGAATGCTATATGGGTCATAGTGGATCGATTGACCAAGTCGGCTCACTTCTTAGCGATCAAGGTGACAGACTCGCTAGAGAAGTTGGCTAAGTTATATGTTGTTGAAATTGTAAGGCTACATGGAATTCCAGTTTCGATAGTGTCTGACCGAGATGCTAGGTTTACGTCGAAGGTCTGGAAAAGTTTGCAACAGGCATTGGGGACGGAGTTGACAATGAGTACAACTTTCCACCTGCAAACGGATGGACAGTCAGAAAGGACAATCCAGACTTTGGAAGACATGCTAAGGGATACATCGTTAGATTGGCAAGGCACATGGGACGAACATCTACCACTAGTGGAGTTTGCCTATAATAATAGCCTTCACGCTAGTATTGGTATGGCTCCGTATGAGGCACTGTATGGACGCAAATGTAGATCACCTACTTGTTGGGATGAAGTAGGTGAACGGAAATTGACAGGACCAGAACTAGTCCAAGTAACCGCGGACAAGGTACAACAGATTCGTAAATGGTTGTTAACGGCACAAAGCAGACAGAAATCGTACGCAGACAACCGACGTCGCGATTTAGAATTTCAAGTGGGGGATCATGTGTTTTTGAAGATCTCACCAACCAAAGGTATCATGAGATTTGGTATAAAAGGAAAGTTGAGTCCACGGTACGTAGGACCGTTTGAGATTTTGGATAAGGTTGGAAAGGTGGCATATCGATTAGCTTTACCACCTGTACTTGCTGGGGTACACAATGTGTTTCACATATCCATGTTAAGGAAGTATATGGCAGATGCAAGTCACGTAATTGAATACAAGCAGCTAAGGCTTCGAACGGACTTGAGTTACGATGAGAAACCGATTAAGATTGTGGATCGGAAGGACCATAATATGCGAAGATGAGTTATCCCGTACGTGAAGGTGCAATGGAGCAACCACACAGAACGCGAGGCGACATGGGAGCTCGAAAGCGAAATGAGGGAAATGTATCCCGATCTCTTCGAAAATTAAGGTACGTTTAGTTTGGAGGACCAAACTCTTTTAAGGGGGTAAGAATGTAAAGACCCGAAAATTTTGAATTTTTTTTTAGTATTATTTTAATTAGAATAATAAATAAAATAATACTCATTATTTAATTTGGACTTAGATTTAAATTGAATGGACCAAATCAATGATTTAAATCAAGTGGGCTAAGTTTTGGACTTAGGAGGTTAAAGGGGCCCAAGGAGGTTAAAGCCTAGCTATAAATAATAAACCTCCTCATTAATTTTTTCCATAATCCTTCATTAATCAAAGAAAAAGAAAAAAATTAAAAACCCTAGAGGAGGGGGCGGCGGCCGAGCTCTTGGGGGAGGGGTGACAGCCGGATTTTGGTCTTCTTTGGCCAATATTTCTTCATCAAAATCAAGGTAAGATGATACCCTAAACCCTAGTTTTTATTTCATTCAATTCGGAATTAAATTGAATTAGATATGAATTTTTGAAATTCTAAAACTATTTTAATCCTAGGGTTGGTCATTCTTAGATTTTAATGGTTTAATCTTAGAGTTAATGAATAAATTAAGGGTTTGAATAATGAGGAATTGAAGGTTATAATGAAGTAATCATAACCCTAGTTCATATTGTCTTGAATTTAAATCTAACACAATTAATATGATTAAAAGGGTTTGATTAAAGAATATGTAAATTAAATGAGATGTTTAATGTTTGAAAAATAAAAAGAGGAACAAAAATAATGTTTTTGAAACCACCTAGGGTTCGGCCGATTGGTCTAAGTTGGATTTGGGGTTGTCTCTATTTAGGTGTTAGACTTTTAGTTATTTTGTATAAAAACAGTTAGTTTTTAAACTGAAAAAGGGACCAAACTGAAATGTTTACAAAGCTGAAGGGATTATATTCTGATTTCCAGTTAAGTTATTCACTGAACAGTTAACTAAGGGACTAAACTGAAAAGTCCAAAGTTTCTTAGGGACTGTTTTGCAATTATTTAAAAGTTGAGGGACTGTTTTGTAATTTTTCAAAATTTGAGGGACTGTTTTGTAATTTTTCAAAAGTTGAGGGACTGTTTTGGAATTTTTCAAAAGTTGAGGGACTATTTTGTAAAATTTGGAAAGTTAAAGGACTTTGTTGAAATTAAGAGAACCTAAAGGAACCTTTTGAAATTTAGGGGAAGTCCAAAGACTTTAAAGAAGTTATATCAAAGAGAAAGAAGAAAAATAACACTTTAGTATTAAAAAGAATACTAAAAGACTTAGGTTCCTAGAATAGTAGGGTTCGAAATTGAAAGCTTCCAAAGAAGGAAACTTTCTAATTAAAGAAGGTTACCCAAAAAGAGAAGAGGGACAGTAATTAGGAAGCTATCAAGGAATTAGACTTCCATTGAAAGGAATGAAACTAAGTGTCCTCTTGAGGAAAGATTTATAAGAAGGAAGTTTCTAAATTAAGAAACTGCTAAATTAGGAAAGTTCCTAAAAAATAGAAAGTTAGTTAACCAGTTAAGGTGAGTCTAAGAGTAACTCATAGGTTAACTAAAGAAGGAAGTATAGGTACATAAGAAGTAATAAGCGATTACTTGTGCCTAAATTATGTTATTACGTGATTGTAGATTTCGCGTAAAGGCGTTGCTTAAGGACGGAAATCAAAGCTAAGGTAAGGAATTACGTTCCTAAACACTTTGTGTATCAATTTCGTTTGAAAACTCTATCGAGTCTTTTCAAAACATGAATACTATCTGTGGCTGATAGTACTTTTCTAAAATATCCTTGCGAAATGTATCGTCATTGGAAATTCCTTATTCTATGATGTGATCTTGTTCATGGAATATCTCAAGTATTGAAAATTGCTATGTGTGTTCATGTACCTACGAATGCACCATATATTATGACTTGTATGAAATGATGCATGCTTGTCAAGTATTATTAGATAACATGAAATGATGCATGTTACCTGTGAATGGATTATGACTTGTATGAATGTACATGCATGTCAAGGTTATATGAATTGATATTGGACTGGTATGATATGTGTTACATACTGGTCTATATTTTATGCACAGTCGACATCAATGTAGGTGATCGATATTGGGAGTACTCAATGTAGGGTATATCCTATGGAATTGACGGAAGTGATGAAAATGTTGGGAGTACTCAATGTAGGGTATATCCTATGGAATTGACGGAAGTGTTAAAAGTATAACTAAATGTGTAGTTGCCACACTTTCCTTGCTTACTATATATATACATGTTTGATTTTAACCTATCCTTGAATATACTTCTTTGGATTCCGTTCATTCCGGTTGTCTCTTCATTGAACCGAAGGGACCACGTATGAACTTACTGGGCATTGTTCGCTCATTCCTTCATTTCTTTTTCCCCAGGATCGGAATAGAGGAGAAGGAGAATCGCCATCAGGAAGAGGCGAAGCATTTAAGTAGAATAAATTAGTTAATTAATGATTCCGAGTTTCAAGAGTTTTATTAGTTCTAGTAATTGTACTTAGCTGTTACATTCGAATATTCCGCACCGATGTAATGGTTTGAACTAAGTTACCTTGTGGATCCATTTTTGGATATTTTATTATTCATGTTTATGGATTATTTAAATTATGGAAATTCGGGGTTGTTACATGTCACAAGTACAACCGTCACATTTGCACTTTGGGATAGGAGAGATAGATTGAATCTCGTCCCATAATCCCTTCAATTTGGTGTAGTAAGCAGATACGGAAAGCTTTTCTTGTTGAGTATGAGCTATCTCCCTCTTCAACTCATATGCCCTTGGTGCACTTTGTTTTTCGAAGCGTTCACCTAAGTCTTCCCATATTTCTTGCGCCGTCGTGGCATGTTTGACGCTGCTTCGTATGTCCCTTGTCATGGAACTGTGCAACCACCCTTTCACCATTGCATTACACATCTTCCACAACCCTATTTCGGCAGCATCTCCCTTTGGGCATGGGATCGTCCCATCTACGAACCCGAACTTGTTCTTCGCGAAAAAGAGCGTTGCTCATTTCATCGACCCAATCCGCGTAGTTCCCATCATGAAGAAGATCGCTCACAAACATAGTGTTTGGATTATCTGAGGCTGAAATGAAATAAGGCGACATTACATCCACCTTTGCTCCCCCTGTGACGTTATTTTCGGCCGTCTTGCCATCGGTTGGAGTCATGGTGTTTGTTTGTCAAAGAATTAAATTTTGCGGAAGCCTTTACGCTGGTACAACCAGCTCTGATACCATGATAACTTTAATAACACTATTGTATGTAAAGTTGATTGTTATTCAGTAATATCAAAATACAATGAAGGATGGTAATCCTTTTATACAAAACCGTGTACTATCTATGGCTAACTGCTAAATATAAGGGAAGGTGATAATGTCAAATATGAGGAGATATACACAATCAGTTGGAGATATGGTAAGTCAATACGAGGAGATATACACAATCATTTGGAGATATGGTAAGTCAATACCGAATTCCTCGGTATCTCTACATTTATAATAATGGTAAAATTTGCAGTAAGATTATATTCTTATTAGAAACGCGTAACAATTATTTTGAGACTGACAAAAACTTATTTTACGGGATAAAGAGGAGGGGAAGGAGTGTTCTTTTGTAAATTAACTCAAATATAACAATGAGTGTATGCTTGTCATTTAACTGTGAAATTTGGAGTTACACTCAAAAGTCAAAAGGGCGGGTAAATGTATTGAACGGTATAAATCGAGTTACGAACGTGGATTATAAATAGGCAAAACTCAATGGATTGGACCCTAAATATAATCCATACAAGTTTCAAATACAACAAAGAGAGTGGGCTTTTCCTACCTTTGCTCGTCGTGACTCCTCGTTATTCCCACTTTGTCAACCTATACATAGCAGAATGTATAATAACAAAAGAATAGAATTCTTGTATGCCGACAAGGCACATTCTCATATGTCGAGAAAGGCATCTATCAAATCAAGGCCAACCTGGGCCTCACCAAAAGACGAGGAACATCTCCTCGGTCATCAACAAGGCAAGGAAATGAGCTTCTCTATCCTTGATATCCTCTCTTACTCGACACTCATTCAGGCCGACTAAGCATAACAAGCCGAGGAGCATGCCTCCTAGGCATACGGAGAGAAGGAAATACTAATCCTACTCAAACAAGGATTGGGGGAAGTTATAATCCCACTATAGAATTATAACCTCCTTACACACAACTTTCTAATCAAAGATGGACTCTACATCCCTACACCTGTAAATACAAGCCATAATTCACATATTTTGGTAACGCGTCTTTTGACTCTCTACTATTGTCAATTGATTTATCTCTATATCACACAAATACTTACTCTCACGCTGGATGGCCTGCGCCGGTGAAGCCCCGACTTAGTTTACGTGTTTGTTCATCTTTTTCAGGCTATTCAAACATCCAGGATACAACCTGCCGCTTGATTTGGGCTGATCTGAACGTTTTTGGCATCATCAGTTTAGTTTCATTGCTGGGAAACGATTAGTATTATCCATTATATAGCTTGAAAAATTTTGCTTCACTTTCCCAATCCTAATGGAAGACGGACATATCGCAAGTATCACTCCTGATCCAGATAATATAAGAGACTCATGGAAACACTATGACTGCTTTTTCTATTGCCAATAGAGAATTACCACCTCCACTACCGTTGATTGATGCGCTGCCACCCCTAGGAATGAATCTGTGTTCTAGTGGACAACTAGTAACCGAGGTAGTGCTGCCAAACCCTACTTGTCGTCGGCGCCCCGGAAGGCCTGCTGGCAGCCAGACGGGGATGAATGCCGCACAAGGGGGCATTGGGGCTTCCCCCCCAAGTTGATCGCAGAACTCTCTTACATCAACAGATGGAAACTCTGCAACGCATTTATGAAACACAAAATGCCTTACTACAATTGGATCCTGACCACTCCCTGGATGAATTTATGAGACCTACAAGAACTGTAAATTCCCTTGGGAGGGGAAAGTCATCTTGACAGGCATGGTAGTCGGGGGAATAGAGGAAATCTTCCTCTTGGCCAACATCCCCCTCATCATGGCATTGCTGGTGTATCGAAGCAAAACCCCTAAGATGTCCCTACTCGTCATAAGGCTCCTGGACATGGAAACACACGAAACAATGAGAATTTGAGAAATCATCTGAACTATCAGAGGGACCAGGAGGTTAATTCTGCTGACTTGAGAACAAGACTGATGTAGCGAGAGCAATGAAGAAAACCAGCAGATTGAAATTTGCAGACTTGGACAGACGGCATGGTGAGTCGTGCGACAGAGTTGGACACGGGGCATGACTCGTGCTTACAAGCACGACTCGTGAAGAAAACCAGCACGAGTGTTTTTGTTGTCACGCCTCGAACCACGAATGAAGAAGCAAGGAACGACTCGTGAAGGCGGTCACGAGTCATGAGGGACGCGATTTCAGAATCCGATTGTTTTCTAATTTCCTGTTTTGATGATTTGTTTTGGGTATTTTTGTGTTTTGTTTAATTTCGTTTTCCTTAGGGTTTTAGGTTATTGTTGGGATTATAAATACTCTTTTAGGGATTTTATTTGGGAGTTGAATTTTGAAAAATTATTTTGATTGCTTTGCAATTGTGAGTCTTCATTGACTTGTTGAAGGTGGATTCCTTCAGCTTTTCGAGGTTCTCATCTTTTAGGTGTTAATCTTGCTAAACCCTAATTCGTGGATTCGAATTGGGTCAAATAGTTGTTGATTCAATTATTTGCCTATCTTTTTTTAATTTCCGCTGCAACACTTTACATCAGTTGGTATCAGACGAAGGACGATCCGAGGAACAAGATGGCCAACAACGAAGGAAACAATAACACCCAAGATATCCTAGCACAACTAGCCAATAACTTGATAGCGATGCAGACACAGAAGCAAGAAGATCACCGCAGATCTGAGGTGGAAGCTGCAACTCGTCATACAGAACTTTTGGAGGCTTTGCGAGGTTTAAATATGGGTGGTGGTGGCAACCGTGGCAATCCAGGTGGTGATCGGGCTGAGTTCATCCACAACAATCGGGGTGGTGGTGATGAGGCCATCGTTTTGAATCCGGTAGAACAACGACCAAAGATAAGGGCGGATATCCCTACTTTTAGTGGTGAGTTATCTATCGAAGACTTTTTAGATTGGATTAATGAAGTTGATAAATTTTTCAATTTCATGCAAGTTGAGAATGTTAGGAAAGTACCTTATGTTGCATATAAATTGAGGGGTGGTGCTGCTGCATGGTGGGATCAACTTTGTAACAAGAGGTCATGTGATAGGTTGCCTCAGATTCGTACTTGGGATGAGATGAAAGAGGCATGAAAAGATAGATTTTTACCTATTGATTATGTGGAAAGCTTATTTTCTAAATTTCAGAATTGCACCCAAGGTAGTCGTAACGTTAAGGAATATGTGCATGATTTCTATGCTCAATCTGCTCGTAACGACTTGATTGAATCTGATTCTCAAGAAATCTCTAGGTTTGTTGATGGTCTTAAGGTTGATATTAAGAATAGGGTGGAATTATTTACCAATTTCTCTTTGAATGATGCTATTTCAAGGGCGGAGAAGGTTGAGAAACAATTGGTTTCAGCTTTTCAGCCTCACCCTACAGCCAAGAAGGTGGTTAATTCGTCTTTTCCTATTAGCCCTATTCAATCTTCCGTTTCCCCATCCACAGTCGAACAGCCTGCGACACAAGCTTCGGGTTCTAAGGCAGTTGAGGTTGCTAAAGCTACTGCTCCTGTTGTTCAAGCACATAAGAATGCTAATCCTTATGCCAAAAACTATGGCACCAAGTGTTTCAAATGTGGGGAGGCAGGCCATATTTCCAGTGGTTGTCCTATTAGAAAGAATGTGCATATGGTGGATTGCGAGGATGGTGATGATGATAGTAATGGTGAGATCGTTTATATCGATCCTAATGGGGATGATGAGGAATGCGGGGACCATGAGTCGTATGTTGTTCGTAAACTTTCGTTGCATAGATAATCTTCTGCAGATCGATTAAGATCTATTAAGTCAATTAAGACTCAGTCAAGAATCTCCTAAGAAATTCAAGGAACAAGTTAAAAGCTTCAACGTAAAAACCTTCAATTGCAAAGCAATTCAATTTAATTCAATAATTCAATATCCTAAAACAAACAATGAAAGAGAGTATTTATACTCTAAACAAAACCCTAAACAACTTGGAAAAAGGAAAAGAAAACAATCCTAATTTAAACACTCCAAAAACGGGAAACAGAATAAAACGTAATCAGCAAAAATGCTAAGGGCACGAGTCGTCCTTTGCATCACGAGTCATCCCAGGCTTAAACACTCGTGGTACGAAGCGTGAAGAAAAAATTAGTCGTGCGGCAACTCAGCACGATTCATGCTATTTAGCACGAGTCATGCTCCTTCCTGGAGGTCGCCCTCTTATTTTAGGCACTGCTGCACATGGAGCTATGAAAAGCAAAACTAATCGGGTGGAACCATCCGTTCATAGGAAGGCTCCGGTACAAGCGGCGAGACGACCCAAGAAGGAGGTTTCATGCTCAAGATATATGACTTTTATGCCCAAGAGACGTGTTCCTTTTTCGGTAAATGAGTCAGGGACGAATCATTTTAAAGAAGGGGTGTATGATATAGCGAAAGCAATAAAGAAAACTAACACATTGAAATTTGCAGACTTGGACAGACGGCATGGTGAGTCGTGCGACAGAGTTGGACACGAGGCACGACTCGTGCTTACAAGCATGACTCGTGAAGAAAACCAGCACGAGTGTTTTTGTTGTCACGCCTCGTACCACGAATGAAGAAGCAAGGAACGACTCGTGAAGGCAGTCACGAGTCGTGAGGGATGCGATTTCAGAATCCGGTTGTTTCCTAATTTCCTGTTTTGACGATTTGTTTTGGGTATTTTTGTCTTTTGTTTAATTTCGTTTTCCTTAAGGTTTTAGGTTATTGTTTGGATTATAATTACTCTTTTAGGGATTTTATTTGGGAGAGTTGAATTTTGAAAAATTATTTTGATTGCTTTACAATTGTGAGTCTTCATTGACTTGTTGAAGGTGGATTCCTTCTGCTCTTCGAGGTTCTCATCTTTTAGGCGTTAATCTTGCCAAACCCTAATTCGTGGATTCGAATTGGGTCAAATAGTTGTTGATTCAATTACTTGCTTATCTTTTTTTAATTTCCGCTACAACACTTTACATCAGTTGGTATCAAACAAAGGACGATCCGAGGAACAAGATGGCCAACAACGAAGGAAACAATAACACCCAAGATATCCTAGCACAACTAGCCAACAACTTGATAGCGATGCAGACACAGATGCAAGAAGATCGCCGCAGATCTAAGGTGGAAGATGCAACTCGTCATACAGAACTTTTGGAGGCTTTGCGAGGTTTAAATATGGGTGGTGGTGGCAACCGTGGCTATCCAGGTGGTGATTGGGCTGAGTTCATCCACAAAAATCGGGGTGGTGGTGATGAGGCCATCGTTTTGAATCCGGTAGAACAACGACCAATGATAAGGGCGGATATCCCTAATTTTAATGGTGAGTTATCTATCGACGACTTTTTAGATTGGATTAATGAATTTGATAAATTTTTTAATTTCATGCAAGTTGAGAATGTTAGGAAAGTACCTTATGTTGCATATAAATTGAGGGGTGGTGCTGCTGCATGGTGGGATCAACTTTGTAAGAAGAGGTCACGTGATAGGTTGCCTCAGATTCGTACTTGGGATGAGATGAAAGAGGCATGAAAAGATAGATTTTTACTTATTGATTATGTGCAAAGCTTATTTTCTAAATTTCAGAATTGCACCCAAGGTAGTCGTAACGTTAAGGAATATGTGCATGTCTTCTATGCTCAATCTGCTCGTAATGACTTGATTGAATCAGATTCTCAAGAAATCTCTAGGTTTGTTGATGGTCTTTGGGTTGATATTAAGAATAGGGTGGAATCATTTACCAATTTCTCTTTGAATGATGCTATTTCAAGGGCGGAGAAGGTTGAGAAACAATTGGTTTCAGCTTTTCAGCCTCACCCTACAGCCAAGAAGGTGGGTAATTCGTCTTTTCCTATTAGCCTTTTTCAATCTTCCGTTTCCCCATCCATAGTCGAACTGCCTGCGACACAAGCTTCGGGTTCTAAGGCGGTTGAGGTTGCTAAAGCAACTGCTCCTGTTGTTCAAGCACATAAGAATGCTAATCCTTATGCCAAAAACTATGGCACTAAGTGTTTCAAATGTGGGGAGGCAGGCCATATTTCCAGCGGTTGTCCTCTTAGAAAGAATGTGCATATGGTGGATTGCGGAGATGGTGATGATGATGGTAATGGTGATATCGTTTATATCGATCCTAATGGGGATGATGTGGAATGCGGGGACCATGAGTCGTATGTGGTTCGTAAACTTTCGAGTCATAGATAATCTTCTGCAGATCGATTAAGATCTATTAAGTCAATTAAGACTCAGTCAAGAATCTCCTAAGAAATTCAAGGAACAAGCTAAAAGCTTCAAGGTAAAAACCTTCAATTGCAAAGCAATTCAATTTAATTCAATAATTCAATATCCTAAAACAAACAATGAAAGAGAGTATTTATACTATAAACAAAACCCTAAACAACTTGGAAAAAGGAAAAGAAAACAATCCTTATTAAAACACTCCAAAAACGGGAAACAGAATAAAACGTAATCAGCAAAAATTCTAAGGGCACGAGCCGTCCTTTGCATCACAAGTCGTCCCAGGCTTAAACACTCGTGGTACAAAGCGTGAAGAAAAAATCAGTCGTGCGGCAACTCAGCACGATTCGTGCTATTTAGCACGAGTCGTGATCCTTCCTGGAGGTCGCCCTCTTATTTCAGGCACTGCTGCACATGGAGCTATGAAAAGCAAAACTAATCGGGTGGAACCATCCGTTAATAGGAAGGCTCCGGTACAAGCGGCGTGACGACCCAAGAAGGAGGTTTCATGCTCAAGATATATGACGTTTATGCCCAAGAGATGTGTTCCTTTTTCGGTACATGATTCAGAAATGAATCATTTTAAAGAAGGGGTGTATGATGTAGCGAAAGCAATGAAGAAAACCAGCAGATTGAAATTTGCAGACTTGGACAGACGACATGGTGAGTCGTGCGACAGAGTTGGACACGGGGCACGACTCGTGCTTACAAGCATGACTCGTGAAGAAAACCAGCACGAGTGTTTTTGTTGTCACGCCTCGTACCACGAATGAAGAAGCAAGGAACGACTCGTGAAGGCGTTCAGTAAAACTTGAGGGACGAATTCTTGAGAATCCGGTTGTTTCCTAATTTCCTGTTTTGACGATTTGTTTTGGGTATTTTTGTCTTTTGTTTAATTTTGTTTTCCTTAGGGTTTTAGGTTATTGTTGGGAGTATAAATACTCTTTTAGGGATTTTATTTGGGAGAGTTGATTTTTGAAAAATTATTTCATTGCTTTGCAATTGTGAGTCTTCAGTGACTTGTTGAAGGTGGATTCCTTCTGCTCTTCGAGGTTCTCATCTTTTAGGTGTTTATCTTGCCAAACCCTAATTCGTGGATACGAATTGGGTCAAATAGTTGTTGATTCAATTATTTGCCTATCTTTTTTTAATTTCCGCTGCAACACTTTACATTAAAGGCTTAGTCAGGCAAGGCAAAAATTGCCTCCTCGTCATACCCCCCTCTCCTCGGCCTAGGAGCCCTCCTCGTCACAGGTCTCCTCCCCACCCAGAAATGGCCCCTAGAAGGGACAGAGTACCATCTGGACATGGGGACAATCATCAAGAACATGAGGAACACAGTAGAGTGAATGGGCATAAAAAGAAAGAATGGACCCTTCGTAGCTCTCATTTTAGCTCGGGGATTAATGTAAGAGATACTATCCTCTTGAAAAAGAGACTAGCTGAAATGAAAATGGGGAGGAAAGAAGTGGATGAGGATGATACCAGTGCCATTCGTCCTTTCTCCCAGAGGATTAATGATCTACCTCCCAATCTTGCTCTTAAAATCCCATATTTTGAAAAATATGCGGGAACCATAGACGCACGGGACCATGTGCAAAGTTTTGAATCTACTATGGCCCTTCTCAACAAGACAAATGATATTCTCTACAAGGCCTTCGCGAGTGAAATTACCCGGGATCCGGCTCGCGCGCGGAGGGCCCCGTGCATCTCGCGTTCGTCGCTGTTCGGGAAGTTCGCCCGGATCCGAGAGGCAGCACAATCGCGCCCCGGCATCTGGCTTATTCCGTTTTAGCGTTGCGTGTTGGAGGTGTCTCGCCGTTTTGCTTTCGCATTTTGTAGAGTCGCCACGCCGTTTTTATTAAGCCCAAAACATTGAAAAAGGGCATCAGTTTAAAGATAAATTTTAAACTGTTTTTGTGTGATGAGATTTTGAGTTCGGAGGTCAGATGACTCCTCGGGAAGAGAATATTAGAATATTAGAGCTCACCCGAGTCGCCTCGTAAAAGCGAGTCTTCTTGATACCCCTAATATCCTTTAAAAAGTCATGTGGTGTGTGTGTGTGCTTTTAAAAATGCATCTTTGTATCGGATGTCTACATTGTATTGAAATGTATTGAAATAGTGTAGGAAGGAAGCCTTACCAATGTTGGTTCGTGTACGTCTTCGGTTTTGGGAATAATGTTTGAGGTCGGAGTAGCGTTCAGTTGCTTTGGGGATGCTTAGGTTGTCTACGGACGAGTTTCGGCGTGAGTTGAGGTTGTAGGCTGCGTTCGGGCGAGGTTCGGCGTGCGTGGGGATCGTCGGGATCACTCGGGCGAGAGGTTCGGCGTGGCGTTGGGGCTGGAATCAGTTATTCGATTCGGGCAGAGGTTCGGCAAGGTTTGGGATTGCCGGTTTGACTCGGAAGAGCGGGACACCGTGGGAAAGACTGCAAGGCCTCGGAGCCTACCACGAGGGGCCTCCCAGTACCTCGAGAGTGCCTCGGGGCAGCGGGAGGCGATCTCGGGAGGCGCTCGGAGAGGCTTCGGAGCACCTCGAGGGGGCTCGGAAGGCCTCGGAAGGATCCGAAGGGGCGGGAATGCCTCGAAAGGTCTTAGAAGGGAGTTGAAGGCTTAGGGAGGAAGAGAGAAGTGGGAGGTGTGAAAAAATGAGGAGGGAAGCCCTCTTTATAGTAAAAATTTCGGAGCAAAGAGGTCCGTACGGACCTTCTTGGTTATCCGAATTTTGGATTTCCTCGATTTGAGGGAATCTCGCAATGATGGAGAATATTTGGGAATGATGATGTTCCCGAGCAATAAGGTCCGTACGGACCATCTTGCATGCAAAGAGGTCCGTACGGACCAACTCTGCATGGAAGTCATCATTTCTCCGGGATTTGAGGGAATATTGTGGACTTTAAGGGGATTTAGTAATCATTGAAACAAAGAGGTCCGTACGGACCTTAATTGCACTTTCACGATTTCTGAAAAATTCCCGGGAAGGTCCTTTTGTCCCTTTTATCCTGCAGAAAGGCTCCTCTACTGGTTTAGGTTAGGGGTTTGAGAGGGTTTTGAGAGGATTTTGAGTGAGAGGTCTCCCGAGGCTGGCGTGGATGAGTCTGCGGTGTTTCCCGTGTGTTTGAAAGGGAGTGATCAGTTGGGGTACTTACAAGCCCTCGACGAGCGTCACCTTATGAAAGAAGTGGGGTCGCCGATAAGATAAGTGGTCCTAATGCCTGGATCGCGTCTTTGGAGAGGAAGTGACCGTGAGGGTCAAAGTGAGGACGTGGTGGTGTCCTTTTGGGTGACCGTTTGGAGTCAATAAGAGTGGACACACTGTGATAAGGATTCCTACGTATCCACTGGCGGGAATCAGGCACAGTCGTAAATGATTCGGGTGTAGGGGTGAGTGTTACTGTGAATAGGAAGCGTGGTGAGTGCCACTGAAGTGTCATTGTGACCGCCCGCAGGTCGGTAGGGTAGAGAGTCGATGTGGGCAATGGTGGCGTCTGGTGGCCGTATATGGAGTCGGTGATAAGGAGCGTGGTGGCGTCAAGGAGTGGCAAAGATATGGAGTCGGTGACCAGGGCATTGGTGGCCCGTCTGGGTCGGAAATTTCACGATTTTCCTAATCGGTGGCGTTTAAGAGCCTTATGGGTCCGCGATAGTGATTTGGGAGAATTATCCAGTCTTTAGGACAGTGGTTTAGAGCCTTCATTTGGGGATAGTAGTTTGGTTTTGTCGGTGAGTGGAGCGTGGTGATGTCTGAGTTGAAGCTTAGTTCGGTGATAAGTAGTGAACCTAAGTCTTGTGACCTAGTTCGGTGAGTATGACCTAAGTTGGGATTTAGTTCCAGTGATGAACCTAAGGGTGGGACCTAGTTCGGTGAGTATTAAGGACGTAAGGTGGCGTCACAGGTGACCCCGTATAGTTCGAGTGATAAGGGCGTGGTGGCTAGTCAGGGTGGCCGTATGACTGGGTTTAAGGACGTGGTAGGCGTCTGGGTGACCCGTATAGGTCGGTGATAAGGGCGTGGTGGCGCTCCTGGTGGCCCTAGTATGGGTCGGGAGAGTAACGGCTAAGATGGTTTAGGCGTCACAGGTGAGCCGTATGGAGTCGGTGATAAGGGCGTGGTGGCGTCTGGGTGGCCGATATAGGTCGGTGATAAGGAGCGTGGTGGCGTCCTGGGTGACCTGAATAGGTCGGGGAGTATGACCTAGGCCGTGGTGGACGCTTATGATTCTGGTGAGAACTTGGAATGACGTCATGAGGTGGGAAAGGCTCGGAGCCCTTACTTTAGGACGTGGCGGCGTCTGGGTAGGCCAGTATAGGTCGGTGATAGAGACTTGCGTTGGCGTCTGAGTGACCGCATGAAGATTCGGACTTACATCGGCTATAGGTGGCGTCACTTGTTTGCCGTTGAATGTAGGCAGGATGACGAGCCTTCGGGTAGCAGTTGTGAGGACTTCCCTATTTGTTTTGGGGAGGCGCGTGCCTTGCAGGACTTGTACCGTCTTCGGAGAGTGTTGGCACCTTGTCACTCGCGCGTAGATGCCATTTGTGTTTTACCATGTTACATTTAGGGACCAAGGATGATAATTCGTGATCTTACTAGTTGAAGTGAATAGCAAGGATGATGGCTTACTGACCTAAATTGTTTCCCTATTTGGCGTTTTGGGGAGCGCTTCGTGCCTTGCAGGACTTTGTACTCGGAGGTGTTGGCTCCTTCGCGTGCTTGTTTTGCCAAGTTAGAAGCTGGAAGGATGATGGTCAGTGGCTGCGGGATATGCGGTCTTTGCATGACTTCCGCTTTGACTTGTTGGGGGGGAGGAGCTCGGGCTTACTTTGATGGCCGGTGCTTGCGTTGCCGTTGAGGTGGGCGAAGATGATGGTCGGTGCTGGGGATATGTAGTCTTGCATGACTTCCCTTTGGCTTGTTGGGAGGAGCTCGGGCTTACTTTGATGGCCAGGTGCTTGCGTTGCGGGTGAGGTGGGCGAAGATTCGGAGCTTACATCGGCTGCCAGGTGCTTGAATTGATAGGGGATGCGCATGACCACTGTAGGGGCCCTTTTACGGTTGGAGAAGATGACTTCCGGACCTTACGAGTGGTTGAGTTATCGTTGAGCGTTTGGAGCGTCTTGTGCCTTGATATTACCGTCTTTACAGGAAGAGTGTTGGCTCCTTCTGGAGTACCGTGTTGAGCGGGGCGTTCGGTTGGATTGCCGTTGGAGTGGGCGAGAGACACGGTCTTACGTGTTGATGGCCGGTGGTTGAATTTACCGTTGAAGTGTGCGCGAGTCTCGGTCTTACGCGCAACGGCGGCCGGTGTTTGATTTGCCGTTGAAGTGGGGCGGAGTCCGGTCTTACGCTTGGCAACGGCCCAGAAATTGACCACCGTTGAAGTGGGCGAGTCAGTCTTCTACGCTCAGCTTAGCGGCCGGTGGGTGGGAGAGAGATTGCCGTTAGGTAGGCGGCCGGACCGGTCTTACGCTTGGCTTGATGGCCGAGATTGGAGTACGAGGTTGAGACCATTACACTTGGATTTGCTTTAGAAAAAGGCCTTAGGACAGGCCGAGGGGCAAAAGTTTGTAAGGGCGAGAAAAGTCGATTTGGCCACCCTTTATGCAAAAAGGAGGTCAGATACGGATTACCCTCGGATGCAAAAAGAGGTGCGTGCAGGACCACCTTGCGGCTTTTACGGTTCCCGAGATTTTGACCCGGGCGTTAAATGGCCGAAGAGGCTCCTTCACCATTCCTTCTTCCTCATTTACGAAGCTTCGTGAAACAGTGAGAGAGAGAAGGAAGGAGAAAACCTCCATTCTTGCACCAAAAATCTTTCCATTTTCCTTTGATTTGCTCTACCACCACCCAATGTGGCGGAGGGATCTCGAAGGAGCCGTCGTGAGACAACGATCGGGGAAGTGGTTGAGCAGACGAATGGAGCTTCAAAGGAATTGGACCTCGTTCGTTCCGTCTTGAAGAACCCGGATGTTTTGTATCTCAGAATCCCAGGAGGTGCCTGATCGTCGTTCGATGAACGTGTCGGGAGGTCAAAGAAATCCTATTCCGTTTTTTGATTTCTGCTCGAGATTTTTGAATGCTAAAACTAAGAATTTAGTTTTTCGCATATTTGGGTGTTGTGAATTTTTCATGCCTTTTTTGTGAAATTCTTGATGAATTGTTGAAAATGGACATGTAAAAATTGTGGGTATATGTATTTTGTGCAAAAATGTGAATTAGCTCTTATTTGTAAAAATAAAGTGCCTATCTAGTGAATTGCATGCTTTGGTGTTTTGTACCTAATGCTATTTTGTATGTACATTGTGAGAAAAATTTATGCGTGTAGTGACAAATTTTGCTGGCTATGACATGTGCCGTGCTTTTTGTGACGGGTTATATGTGAAAGTGTGTGCCGTGTAGGGACGGACTTTTCTTTTTTGAGAATGTGCTATATAAGTGTGTGCCGTGTTCGCGGGTGGCCCGGACTACTGTAGGGGAATAACAATATGTACGTGTTTTGTGACAGGTTTTATATGTGCGGAGTGTTTTTGTGACGGGTTTATGTGCTTTGCACACGTGTTAGGAACGGACTTCACTTGAAAATGTGTCGTGTAGGAGCTTAATCCCTCTTTTGAGAAAATGTGTATAGTGTGTGCCGTGTTTTGTGACGGTGCTGTGGTGCATGGGAAAAATTATGTGCATTATGTGCCGTGTTTTGTGACGGGTTATATGTGCATTATATGCTTGCACTGATATTAAAGTACTTGTGATTGACGTACCTTTCTTTGTGTTTACTGCGGGATGAGGGAGTCTTACGGCTGGGAAAGCCTAGAAGATGAAGACAGAAAGATCCCGGCTTAGAGAGTTTGTTGTGGAGAGCTATGGCGGCGGATGCACGATATGTCTTGGGATGGCGGTAGGCCGAGTCCCGGAGGTTGAGTATATGCTTACGGCCTAGGTGTGTTTGTTGAGAACACAGTGGGATTTACGTACGAGGAAGAATAAGAGCATCTTCTGGGACTTTTACGAGTGCGGTAGGATACCACCCGCACCTTCCACACTGAGTGGGGGCGAGTGTGATGTATCAGACAACCTTGCTTGATTTTCTTAGCGATGCGATTACGGGCTTTCCCTTGAAAGGAGCACTGTGAGGTGGAGAGATATGATCTCCGATGTTGTGTTAGGCCGAGGCTGCTTGGGCTTCGAGCCTCGTCCTCGCGAAGTGCAGGTATGTTGTACGACGATGTGGAGGCGAAAGATCACGGCTTGTATGTAGGAGGCTACATCCAGGGTACCGGCACGGTGGCAATGCCCGGGCTTGGTAGCGCGCTCAGCTTCTTGTGGTATGCACTCTCAGAGACTCTCTGTTCTCGAACCATGCGGCTAACGGCTCCTTTTGCTCTGTTGGAGAGCTTGAGCCCGATCTGAGTAGGGTCTGCAACGACATTGCTTGGGGCGAGGGCGAGGCTTGGGCCCGGCCTCTACTTGCTCCTTGGACCAGGTTTAGCCGGGGAGTGACTTGATTCGTTGGCACTGCTTTGACTTTGCTTTGGAGGTATGAGTTTATTGCTTTGTTTTTTGATTTAGCAACTTGATGCATCTTTTCTCCGTTGTCTTTTCTTGGCCTTGAGCCTTCTCTGTTTTGTCACAGTGTGGTTTTGCCATGGGGTTTTCCGAGTGCTTCTAGTGGGATAGGGATCACAGGGGAAGCATTCTTGCTGCCGTACCTGCTATCTTTGGGGATGCAGGCTCGTACGGCGAGGAAGAGGAGGACCAGCGAGCGGGGGAAGCTCACCATCGCCTACGGGGAGGTGCGGGGAGGCGTACGGAGCTGAGATAGCACCGTGAGGGTTCGTTTGTTCCCAGTGGAGAGGCTCGGTATGAGGGTGATGAGTTTCGAGGAGCTCCGAGGTGGCTAGGCCGCGCGTGAAGATCTTTGCGGGGGCTTGACTTGTGACGCCATGTATGCAGGGAGCGGAGTACTTCAGCGGCATGGCCTAGGTGTGCTTCCGCGGCTCAGGGATCTCAGTTTGGGATGCTTGAACTCACAGGATATGGATGTGCTTGGATTTTGAGAGGTACCTTGGCGGGGTGTGGGTGCCGAGGAGTTTATTTTTGTTTGGTGAGGAGTACGAGGGCCTTCGTTAGGAAGGAAGTTGAGGACAGCCGCGAAGTGCGCGGAGGGGAAGAGAGAGGCTGGTCCCGCGAGCTCCCCCGGAGGATTCCGTGCTGCGCGGGACTTCAGCGTACGTCCGCGGGGACGGATCGGAAGGAGGAGATGGTGTATGCATGCCGATTCAGGAGCGAGCTCTGCTTGCACTGAGTGGACCCCAGAAGCGGATCGGTGAGTGTGCTTTGACTCTTTTTCCATCTTGGCATCTTTTACTGCGTTTTTCTCTTTTTGTTGTTGAGTATAAGCTGCTATTTGATGTGCGTTTCCCTTGGCTTCTTGCTTGTGCGAGTCACGAGGGAGGGCCTATGATGTTGACTTACGCCGTTATGCTGGCGATGAGATCCTTTGCTAAGAAGATGGCGTCGAAGATGTCTGTCGGTCTTCGCGTCGTGTGCCGGCGTACGAGCCTATGCCTTCGAGGCATTACGTAGACGTTCCTCGCCTAGAGCCGAGCCGGGCCGCGGCGGGGAGGGACCTTTGAGGCGGCATAGCATGGATGCAGGGACGTCTTCGGGAGGCTGCGGGGCCTTCGAGGAGCAGCCCTTTTATCGGATTCATGCCTCCCGCGCGGCGCACAGGGTGAGGGATCCTCAGAGCCTTCTTATTTCGATCCTTTCGTCGGATTTGATCCTTCGGATTATTTTTCGTGGGAGCCTCCAGCGGGTGCTCGGTATTCCGATGACGAGGATGTGACGGGCGAGTTCACTGGGATGCCCGACTTTTCTTTGGAGGATCTTGGAGAGGATGATGATGCTGAGGACTATGATTAGTATTCATTTGCTTTCCCTCTTTTCATATCCCTCTCTTTTTTTTTTTTGTTTAGCAACGAGACATTTTGGGTACTGTAATAAAACACATGTATTTGCATGGCAAACGGTATTTTATTTTAAGATGTAATGTCAATTTTTGTGATTCCGGGAATTGTCCTAGAAATTGTTGCTATTATTTATTTTATTTTTGCATGCCACGTGGTGAGAGTGCGTTTGTGGGTAGTGTTGGTTTTTGCGGGAGTGGCTTTGGCCGGTGTTTGGGCAATTTGGAGCAAGGTCCTTCTTGAGGACGAGTGGTTTTATCTTGTTTTAAGGAAATGGGTTACTGTTTGCAAAGAGGTAAAGTACGGACATACTTAGCATGCAAAGAAGGTCCGTACGGACCAACCTTGCTTTGGGGAGGACTTAAATGCTTTCCGGTGTCTGGACTTCCCCATTTCCCCATTTGCGGCCATTTTCGAGCTTTCTTCCCCATTTTCTCTAGGAACCTCCATTTTTGCCATGGATTCTTCGTGCGTCCCTAGAATTTTGCGAGGCTTTCGCGGGAGAGGCAAGCATACTTCCTTGAGCGTTGAAAATGTGGATGAGGCGCCGTATGAGGCATCGAGACGGGCTTTCGAGGTAAGGTTTCGTCTTTGCTCGATTTGGTCTTTTAAGGAGTTGGTTCACGATTGGGATTTGTTGCGAGCTGCCGCGAAGTTGCAGGATGTTAGGAGGCACGTGTCTTTGTTTCTCCTACAATGAAATGGTGCCCACTTTTGAAGATTTTCGGGCTTTGATCGGAGGGCCGGAGGTGGAGGCCATCTCGCTTCCCTTTGGTTGGTGGTCTTCTTTGTGAGCGTGAAGCTTGCGGGCTTTCTTCGTACTTCGTTGGAAGAAGTGCGGGGCATGATCCTTGATTCGGGTCATATCGACATTTTACGCTGCCGGAGCGGTTCATGGTTGATGATGAGTGACGTCTCTTGGGATGTATTTGCCTTGTGTATGATAGCGACGCTCTTTACAGTCGGCTCCCTTGGCATTTGTGATGGCGCTTTGCTAGATGTGGTAGGGCCTTTACTTGAGTGGAGAAGGATATTGTCCGTTGGTCTTTGGGGAGACTCTTCGTAGTATCGGCAGTGCAGCGGCCCAGGGATCGTTTTATGAGAGGGAAGCCCCGCTTTGCTCACCTTGTGGCTGCGAGAGAGACTTCGAGGCCATGCCCGAGGCTCGGCGTCGTTTAGCCCGTGGTCATTTGCTCAGCGACCTCTTGTGTTGGATATGGATCGGTCACTTTGGGAGAGATGGATGGCACGGCTTGAGTACGCATCGGATCATTGGTGGGTTCCGCCTTGTGGAGGATTGAGACCCGGGGAGGATCTTGCGGGAAGGGTCCTACGTTGTCGAGTTCCAGGTTTGTCTTGGTCCTCCTTCTATATTCCGTCGCTTGTTTCCGGCGGTTTGGGATGAAGCGGGAGCCTTTGTTGGGCAGGATGACCTTGCTCTGCGGAGATAGCTCCTCTTTGTATGGCGGCTCCGGGTGCCTTCTTGTATTGTACGAGGGTATGGAAGTATTCCGCTTTCCCTCTGTGGTACTCCTTAGGCGTCGGGAGAGTGTCGTGTTGACGACTCGGTATACGGCACAGTATGAGCGGCGTGTTGGGCGGTCCCGAAGTGGTCTTGGAGAGCGGGCGTGCGCGGATTACGGGACCGGTTGCCGTAGTAGCTATTGCCTTAGGAGTGCCGAAGCACAGTCGACCCTTTGGATGTGACGGGAGACGCTTTGTTTGACTACGAGACTAGAGTTGACCGGCGACGAGGGAGAGGTCCTCTTTTACGGACTCGCGGGGAGGAGATCCGAGCCGAAGCACGGGCGAATGAAGCCACGAGAGCTCTCTTGGATTATTTGACTCTACGGGGAGGACCCCGGATCTCGGAGCGAGAGACGCGAGTTGGTTCACGTGGAGCGAAAAGAAGACTCGCCGGGGACGAGGAAGAAAGGAAAGAATGGCGAGGGGACAAGCGCGAGATGGCGCGGAATGACCTCCTAGGTATCCATTCATTTGCATTGCAAACACATTATTAGTTAAATGTATTAAAGTTTGTCTTTTAGCATGTTGTGAACTTGAGAGTAGACCGTGCTTGAACTCATCAAGAAATGTTGTAACCGTTAGTGATTTGTGATTTACTTTTAAAGCTTTGTCGAGACGCAAGATCTTTTGTTTGCCTTTGCTTACATTTGTGCACTTTGTCGGCGTCCATCTTTGGACTTTTACATTTGCATTTGCGGGTGAAGCGATGCAGGCCACAGCGGCAATCCCCTTTCTTTGAGGCTTTGTGCTTGGGCGAGAGGTTGAATGCTCCACTTGACAAGTCGTTTTGACGGTCTTTTCGTAGCTTCCTTGCCTCTTGTTGGCGTCGGGCTCTTGACCTCAATTTCGCGGCTTACGCTTGAGCTTCTTTTGTTTTTTTTTTTTGTGAGCCCTTGCTCGAGCTCTTTTTTTTTTTTTTTTTGAAGCGCGTGAGGGCGAAGACAAGCCCTGGCTTGGAAGTAGACATGGAGTCGATCGTTTGATCTTTGAGTGACCCTCGGATGTCCTTTGATGTTGCCTTGCCGTCGTTTGACTTGGTCAAGGTGGCTATTTGGGGCGTGTTCTTGAAAAGTGCGGAGCTTGATGGAGGTCTTGGTTGACATTCAAACTTTTGACTTTTTTGTGTATTTTTAGACCGGACCAATTAAGGTTGCCTACGTTCCCCGGACTAGAGGGCTCGGAGTGCACGTAGTTCGACACTACATGGAGTGCCAAGAGATGCACGATTGTTCTTCTTCGGGCGAAGTATCTGCGAAGTTTGCTTCCGTTATTTGGATTCATGAAGGGATTGCCGTCTAGGTACGGTAGCTTCATGGCGCCTCAGGAGAAGATCTTTTGAACCACGAAAGGGCCGATCCATGTGGGTTCCCATTTTCCCGGATGGGTTGGTTCGAGTGGGAGGCTTTTCTTTGAGTACAAGGTCACCTTCCACGATGTCTCGGGATTTGACTTTCTTGTCGAAAGCTCTAGCCATCTGCTTTGATAGGCTCGGACGTGTTCCATGGCCTTTAGTCGTCGCTCGTCTAGCGAGCCAATTCGTCATGTCGGCCGGAGCCATTCGACTTCGTTGATGTCATTTTCCAGCGGCACTCGGAGTGAGGGAATTTCTAGCTCGATGGGAAGGGCGCTTCCATCCGTATGTCGGGGCAAATGGGGTTTCTCCCGTGGGCATTCGGCGATGTGCGGTAGCCCCAAAGTGCAAGGTGCGGCTTCTCGGGCCAATCTCGTCCTCGGGTGGTCATTTTCGGATGATCCGTTCGAGGGTTTTGTTTCTTTGCTTCCACGGCGCCGTTTGTTTGTGGCCGGTAGGGAGAAGATTTGTGGCGTGTGATCTTGAATTCAGCCGGCGGTGCTGCCGAATTCCCCTTCGGAGAAGTGTGAGCCGTTGTCGATATGACCTCATTTGGGATGCCGTATCGGCATATGATGTTTTCCTTGAGGAAATGTGCGACCTTCTTGGAGGTGAGTACCTTGTAGGACTTGGCTTCGACCCATTTGGTGAAGTAGTCGATGGCTACTAAGATGAACTCGTGACCGTTCTTTGCTGGCGGAGCGATTTTCCCGATGACGTCAATTCCCCAAGTGGCAAAGGGCGAAGGTGTAGTCATGCGGTAGAGATCGTGGGGCGAGATGATTGAGGTTGGAGAACCGTTGGCACTTGTCGCGGCTTCGGACAAAGTGGATGCAATACGCCTCCATGGAGATCCGGTAGTAGCCCATCCACGAGAATGATTTGCATCGGGGCTCGGCATTCATGTGGGGACCGCAAGCCCCATTGTGGACTTCGTTCATGAACTTGTCGCTTCTTCTTGGGCGACGCGGCGTAGGAGTGGCCCGTAGTAGCGTTTCTTGTATAACATGTCCCGAGGATGACGAAGTGAGAGGCAAGGCGTTTTAGGGCCATGATGCTCTTGGTTTTGACCCCTTACGTGTGTTGACCTTCCTTGTTCATGAAGGTGGTTTCCCGTTCTTGAGGTATTGGAAGATCTGGTTGTACCATGGCTCATTGACGGGCTTAGGTTACAGTTCGATCTCACAACGGTAGGCGGGAATTTCCTTTCGTCCGACTTTGAAGGGTTTGATTGCTTTTCCTTCGGGGATTTCCTGAGGAGGCCAAGGTGGCTAAGGCATCTGCAAACTGTTTCGGTCTCTTGGCAAGTAATGGAAGGTGACCTCTTCGAATTGTGTGATGAGGTCCTCTATGCGAGCATGGTATTTTTGCAAGCCGGGTCTATGGTTTTCCACTTGTTGGAGACTTGGTTGATGATCAAGGTGAGTCCCCATAAACTTCGAGTTTACGGACATTCCTCTCGAGTGCGGCTTGTAGTCCGGCGGCGCGAGCTTCATATTCGGCGGCATTGTTGGTTACCTCGAAATTGAGCTTTATAGCAATTGGGGTGTGCTCGTCCTTGGGATCCACCAAGAGCATACCGATGCCGTTTCCCTTTTGGTTGGCCGCTCAGTCGAAGAACGGTTGCCATCGGTTTCGCCTTCGATTGCGAAGATTCCCTCGTCTGGAAATTGTGGTTCGGGGCCTCGAGCCTCGTCGGTTGGGAAATCGGCCGGTTGTTCGGCCATGGCATGATCCGCTTGATTGATTTTTGGTTTACGTACTTGATGTCAAATTCCGCCGGGAAGAAAGACCATTTGGCGAGCCTCATTGACGAGAGATGGTTTGTCGAAGAGGTACTTGGCCCAGGTCCATTTTGGAAACCAAGTGTGCGTGTGCGGCGCATGTAGTGCCGTAGTTTCCCGAGCAACCCGTACGGAGGCTGCGCGAGGTTTTCTCGAGGGCGAGTAATTGAGTTATTTGCCTTGAAACTTTCGGCCCGACGAAGTAGATAGGCGTTTCGACCCGTGACTCTTTCTTTTCTTGACGAGCATGGCTCCAAGCTGCGGTGTCGGTCACGGTTAGGTATAGCAGCAGTGGCTTTTCCTCGTGGGGAGGACGAGAGAATCGGAGGACTCACAAGGTATGCTTTTATTTTTCAAAGGCATCTTGGCATTCGAGTTCCATTCGATGTCGGCGTTCTTCTTCATCGGCTTGAAGATTGGCTCGCACATAGAGGTCAATTGGTTGTGAGCGGGCGATATATTGCGGGCGGCCCATGAAGCTTTTCACCTCTGTGCGAGTTTGCGGTGGTCTCATTTCGATGATAGCTTTGATCTTTTGAGGATCCACCTCGATGCCTCTCTCGGTGACCATGTATCCCAAAACCTTGCCTCGGCTAACCCCAAATGTGCATTTGGCGGGGTTAAGCCTCATTGAGTGTTTTCGGAGGCGATTGAAGAATTTTCTCGGAGTGCAGCGAGGTGTTGTCCGTCGATCCCTTTGAGTGAACGATCATGTCATCGACGTACACTTGATCTCTTTGTGGATCATATCGTGGAAGAGGGCGGTTCTTTGCCCGTTGGTAGGTAGCCCCGAGGCGTTCTTTAGTCGAACGGCATTCTTGTGTAGCAGTAGGTTCCCCGGGGGGGTTGTGAAAATTTGTCTTTTCTTGGTCTTCTTCGGCCATCTTGATCGATTGTAGCCGTGCAAAACCGTCCACGAAGGACTTGACTTCGAAATTGGGCATGTAGTGTCTACCGACATGTCGATGTTGGGTAGTGGAAAATCGTCCTTGGGACTTGCTTTGTTGAGATCTCGGAAGTCACGCAACGGCGTACTTTTCCATTGGCCTTGGTGACCGTGACAATATTGGAGAGCCATGTGGGGTACTCGATCACCACTGATGAAGCCGACGGAGCATTTTTTCGATCTCCTCTTTGACTTGTAAAGACCATTACGGCTTGATTCGGCGTAGCTTTTGCTTGATGGGCTTAGCCTCGGGATTTAAGGGAATCAGGTGCTCTACAATGTTAGGATCTAATCCGGGCATGTCTCGGTAAGACCAAGCGAACACGTCCACGAACTCTTTGAGCGGTGCGGTCAATGCGTCTTGCTCTGTGCCGGTGAAGAAACTTCCGATTTGCGTCTCTTTTGGCTCTTCGGCGGTTCCCAAATTCACTTTGGTTAAAACCTCCTCGCGGCTTGGGCCCGGTTTTCTCTCGTTTGACAACATGCTTAAAGATGTGCTTAATGTATTGTTCGTTTAATGTGTACGCTTCTTTATCAAGTGAATCGTTATTAGCTGTTTGTGTGTTAGTTAATTTATCGGTTGTTAAAGATGCAATGAGAGAGATACTCGGAAAGATCGAAGCATTCATTAAGAGCATACGGGAATACATTATTGGCAATGAGTTCGTAATCTTCGGCGTGAGGCCATCGGATGACTCAAGAGACTCAAATTCAAAGCTAATGGACTCGGGATGAGTTTTGACACTAGACTCTAGGACTCGAGGGTCGAGACCAAGTTGTTCGATCATGTCCTTTTTCTTTGGCGCGGTAGGTCCGGAGAATGTGGCCCGGTTATTGAGTGGCAATGAGCTTGATAGGAGATGGGGCTTGAAAGGCTTTATGTCACCGTTCCCGATCATTGCTATCACGAGTTATCGAAACAAAATCGATTAGATCCGGCATCTCGATTTCTTCTTTGAAGAGCGAGTGTAGCGGTGGTTCGTCCCAAGCATCGTCTGCGGAGTCTCTTGCTTTTGGTCTTGGGCATTACTAGCTCGAATGCGGACTCGTCCCGCTTGTTGAAGCGGGGGTGTTGACGGAGAGTTTTCGAATTCTTCCGCGAAAGAGGGGTTTTCCCGAACCAAAATTCGCTGTGAATAGTGGTGGTTGTGGATCCCGGCGGGCGGTGTGTCGAGAATGCTCTTCGGACGGGATTTGGCTTGAGGCCTCGAATCTTGCCGAGTTACTGCTGGAGCTTGTCCATGGTTGTCGGCCGGCTTTGTTTGGCGGCGATCGGCTCTGTTCCCTTTTACGGATCTTCTTCCCAAGTTGCCGGCCTTCCTTGTGAAGTACTTGAGTCATGTCGAAGGCTGTAAGGACGAAGATCGGAGATTGCGTGCAAGCCTCTTTTTGTTATACGTGGAGCGTTTTCGTGCGGCTCGCTTGTCCTCCGCAATGTGTTCGGGAGTAGGAGAGTATCCCGGGCCGTGCGGGGTATTTACATTCTTTGATATTGATGATACATTGAGTGCCACGATGGCGTTTTCCCAAGCCGAGCCCGGGATGTAGTTCATGTGCTTCATCATTTTCATCGGGAGGATCTTGTCCCAAATCAAAGGCGGAGTCTATGTGGCACACTTGGGCCTTTGGGCTTTCGATGGTGAACCTGTTAACATCATGCCATCATCGTCGGGTTTGATTTCTAAGACCGGGACGCCGTTGGTATCGGTCCTTTCGGTGACTATCTTTGTCGCCGTAGATGATGGTCATATCTGTTCCTTGGGCGAACTACGCATGATGGAGAGTGGATGCCACCCCATTGATCGATGTAGCAGGCGTCCCCAAAATGGCGTGAATGTGATCGGGATGTCGATGACTTGGAAGTCTGTCGGGACCATTTGTTTTCCAAACCAAAGGTTCAAGGTGGCTATTCCCAAGGCTGGGCGGGATGTTGAGTCGTATGCCTTGATTGCACAGTCGAGGGCTTTAGATCGATTGCTTTGATCCCTAGCAAATCCATCATTTTGGGTGGAAGGACGTTCGTGGATGATCCCCATCTACCCGACACCCGAGGAGACGGCGCTCGTCCGGTTGAAGCTGTTATGTAGAGAGGCTCGTTGTGAGTCGGCCCCAAATTTTGGAAGATCGAGCTACTGTGAAGGTGATGATATTCTTTGTAATTGACGTTGCCAATCATACCGCTGCTTCATCGGGTGTCAGCGTGATGGGAACCATGGTGCAGGCCGAGAGCTTTCTTCCAACTTGAGCTTGTGCGGGTAAGATGAAGTGAGTAAGGACCGAGTGAGATGTTAGCTGAGTGCGCTTGAGGCTGTGTCAAGGCGGGATCTTGACCTTTGGGTCCAAGGTTTCGGCTTCTTTGGCGTAGGGCCCCTTTTCGGTTCGTGGCTCGGGTATGGCTGGCCTTTTGTCTGTCCGTGGAGGATTCTTTGGGATTTGGCCAGGAACGTGTCGAACATTCACCTCTGGACTTGTGGTTTTGCTTGTCTCTCCCGTTTGCAGGTGGGAGGAGCACGATTGGCGTAAGGCCGGCTAGCGCATTTCAATTCGTTTCTTGTCATGGCTTTCTTGAAGCATCAATAGTGGCTTTGAGATCTTCCCAAGACGGGGTTGGATTATCTGGACCTTCGGGCCTTCGGTGGCGGTGCGGCTCGTCCCGGTGATCATGGAGCAAACATTGCGCGTGGCCTGTGCGAGAACTAGAGTTGGGGAGATTTGCTTTGGAGTAGATGACATAGTAGTCAAACTTTCTGAGGGTTCTCCGAGGGTTCCGGCGTGGGATCACCGGTCGTACCTCTTTTTCGGTTTTGTTGAAGATAGCTTCTTCTTTCGTCGAGGACGGCCCTCGTTCATTGCATCACGGAATTCCATTTCCCGGACAAGCCTTTACTGTCGCGAACGTCCCACCGAGATGTGTTCGTTGTTCGGCGGTGAGTGCAGGACCTCGGGAGGCTGGATGGGCGAGCTTTCCTCTGGAAGGTCTTGTGGCCTTACGTCATGCTTGCATGGCTCGTACGAGGGTAACGGGTTGACTTACGGGAGACAATGAGAGACGTTAGAGGCTGTAGGAAGCGATCGTAGCTTAGGAAGCCCCGAGAGTAGTTGGGTGGCTAAGGTTCCGAAGTGGTGCATGGCACCTTCGATCCGAGCTTGTTGCTCACCTTGACGTTTCTCGATAGCCATGAGGACTGCGAAACTTCTTCCGGTGTTGGGAAATTTCTTGGGGTAAGGTCCCGTTCTCATCCTTGTTATCCGTACTTGGCCATGGGGATTTGACGGAGTGTCACAGTGACGGAGGCAGGAAGGAGGTAGGACCTTGTTTGTTTTGACAGGGAGGCGGGTTCCGGGTACTCTCGACCACTCTCTGTTAGTGGAGGGGGTGATGGGCAAGGTTTAGACACGGGAATGGCCTAACGGGATAAAAGGGGAAAGCTCACGTGGCATGCGGTTTCGTTTCTTTTATTTTCGATTTTGATTTTTTTTTTTTTGTTGTTTTAATTTACTTAAAACATGTTTTCTCGAGAATCCTAGGTAGGTTGGAAAAGATTGCTCTTCTTTTTCGCAACTATGCTAGATCACAGGTCGATGGAGACCATACGTGCGGCTATAAGCCCCTCGTTTTGCACTGTATTTCGACATCCCGGGGTGGGCGGCCCCGGGCGAGGGTCCTATAGTGCAAGCGGTTTCCACCGGCCTAAAAGAAAAATCGAACCTAAGGACCGAGCTGTCATGTTCGTTTTGATGCGTTAGCCATGTGAATAGTGAGCCGAGCCGGCCCGAGTCAAGATCGAGAGTCAAGAGTTCGGCATGACCTCTCTTTACCTTGCTTGCGCAAGGGATACGTGACGTTAGGCGTTGGGTGGGTCATATCGTCATGGGCGACGTGCTCAAAGGCGTGATGACATGGTGTCATGCGAGCATGGATGTATATCGGGACGGAACATACGTGCAGGTGTAGCTTCGGAAATCAAGATCGGAGTCAAGATTTTAGCATGACCTTTCATCGCTTTGCTTGCGCGAGGGATCTTGAGTTCGAGCCTTGACTCGAAAATGGCCGGCATGGTATATGTATCAGTGTATGACACGGTGGGTAAAAACCAGCCGAGTGCGGACGAGTGTGACTCAAGACTCAAACGTGCGGGAGTTGACGCTTGGCTAGGATGGGATGTTTGGAATGATCCCGTGCGCGCCCAAGAGGCCTAGGAAGACCAAACGGGTGCAAGCGAGACCACTCGGGTTAAGGGTTGTAGTGTGCGGTGTATCAGCGGCGGTGCGCATAGTGTGCGGTGTAACCGAGGCGGCGGTGTGAGTAGAGTGCGGTGTAACCGAGGCGGCGGTGCGCGTAGTGTGCGGTCTCTAAAATTCTTTTACGAGTAAAATAGAAATTTTTGAAGAATTTTAAATGTATGCACGAGATGTATATTGATGCATTTTTTGTATTTTTTTTTTTTTGTAAAATAAAAACGAAGCACGTGCACACACACACAGGTTAAAGGAAGGGGTAAAATGAAAGTTTGACCCTCATCATCGTTTTAAAAATCTTTTGTTTTGTTTAAAAGTTTTTAAAACAAAATTTCCCAAGTAGTCGCCAGAAATTACAGGATCAGGCTCGCGCGCGAGGGCCCGTGCATCTCGCGTTAAATCATTTGTTCGGGAAGTTCGCCGGATCCGAAGCGGCACAATCGCGCCCGGCATACGCTTATTCCGTTTTAGCGTTGCGTGTTGGAGGTGTCTCGCCGTTTTGCTTTCGCATTTTGTAGAGTCGCCACGCCGTTTTTATTAAGCCCCAGAAAACATTGAAAAAGGGCATCGGTTTAAAGATAAATTTTAAAGCTGTTTTTGTGTGATGAGATTTTGAGTTCGGAGAGTCGAGATGACTCCTCGGGAAGAGAATATTAGAATATTAGAGCTCACCGAGTAGCCTCGTAAAAACGAGTCTTTCGGATACCCTAATATCCTTTAAAAATGTGTGTGTGTGTGTGTGTGTGCTTTTAAAAATGCATGCTTTGTATCGGATGTCTACATTGTATTGAAATGTATTGAAATAGTGTAGGAAGGAAGCCTTACCAATGTTGGTTCGTGTCTGTCTTCCGCCGGGAATAGTGTTTGAGGTCGGAGTAGCGTTAGGATTGCTTCGGGGATGCCGGTTGTCCGCGGACGAGTTTCGGCGTGAGTTGAGGTTGTAGGCTGCGTTCGGGCGGAGGTTCGGCGTGCGTGGGGATCGTCGGGATCGGTCGGGCGAGAGGTTCGGCGTGCGTTGGAATCGTTGGTTGGATTCGGGCGAGAGGTTCGGCAAGGTTTGGGATCGTCGGTTTGACTCGGAAAGAGCGGGACACCGTGGGAAAGACCGAGCGAGGCCTCGGAGTACCACGAGGGGCCTCGGAGTACCTCGAGAGTGCCTCGGGGCAGCGCGGGAGCGTCTCGGGAGCGCTCGGAGAGGCTTCGGAGCACCTCGAGGGGCTCGGAAGGCCTCGGAAGGATCCGAAGGGCGGGAATGCCTCGAAAGGTCTTAGAAGGGAGCCGAGAAGGCTTAGGGAGGAAGAGAGAAGTGGGAGGTGTGAAAAAATGAGGAGGGGAAGCCCTCTATTTATAGTAAAAATTTCGGAGCAAAGAGGTCCGTACGGACCTTCTTGGTTATCCGTAATTTTGGATTTCCTCGATTTGAGGGAATGCGCAATGATGGAGAATATTTGGGAATGATGATGTTCCCTGAGCAATAAGGTCCGTACGGACCATCTTGCATGCAAAGAGGTCCGTACGGACCAACTCTGCATGGAAGTCATCATTTCTCCCGGGATTTGAGGGAATATTGTGGACTTTAAGGGGATTTAGTAATCATTGAAACAAAGAGGTCCGTACGGACCTTAATTGCTTTTCTGATTTCCTGAAAATTCCCAAAAGGTCCTTTTGTCCCTTTTTATCCCAGAAAGGCTCCTCCCCTGGTTTGGGTTGGGGGTTTGAGAGGGTTTTGAGAGGATTTTGAGTGAGAGAGGTCTCTGAGACTGCGTGGATGAGTCTGCGGTGTTTCCCGTGTGTTTGAAAGGGAGTGATCCAGATTGGGGTACTTACAGCGAGTACCTTCTCCCTAACAGCTTTGTCCTGGTTCCGTGAGCGAAAGAGGGGAAGCATCGATAGCTGGAAAATCATGAGGAGGAGGTTCATGTACCACTTTGCTAAAGCGGGAAAGAGAAAGAAAAGATTGACAGACCTTACAAACATCGAACAAAGGAAAAATGAAACAACCCTGAGTTACTACAATCGATTCAGAGCCATGGCCGACCAGGTAGAGGAAAGCCTAACTGACCGGGAGGTGATAGTTTGCTTTAGCTCCGGACTAAGATTCGGACAATTGATATATGAACTTTCTGCCAGAGAACCTAAGTCAAAGTCCGATCTGTACAACGTGGCTTATGCCATAGCTATGGTAGAAGAGAAAAGTAAAAAGAGGTCTGAAAAACCAGAAGCAGATGCAGCTGGCACCAACCAGGCTTCGAATGGAAGTAGCTACAATGGAGATCATGCAGTTGGTGAATCTACCAAGTCCCCGAATGCTCGATGAAACAACAAAGTACACCCGTGACAACTCCAAGTATTGTGCCTTCCACAAGGATCATGGACACGACACGGAGAATTGGATCTCCTTCAAATGAATGATCCAGCGATGGGTAGACGAGAGAAAACTTGATCACTACATTATGAGAAAGGATAACAAGCAAAAAAGAAAGGATGACGATGACGATGACCAAGATGATGAAAGGGAAGACATACCTCCTAGGGCTAAGCTCCATGTTATAAGGGAGGAGACCGTTTCCAACAAAAAATTGAAAACCAGATACACGAGGTAAGTAAAGTCTATCACATCCCCACCTGGATCCATAAGGAAGAGGAAATCAGTAGCTTCTTTCCTAATGAGCTGACTGGAAGCCGAGGAGCTCGAGAACAAACTTTGGTGATCCAAGGGAGAATTGATAACTGTGAATCCGAAAGGCTCCTTATAGACTCGGGGGCCTACAGGGACATTCTATATTATTCCACCTTCCAGAAGATTAACCTGAAAGACAGCATGCTAGAGCCATACTTTGGAAGACTAGAAGGCTTCACCAACGACATAGTCAGCGCAATGGGGACAATTGACTTATTGCTGGAAGTGGGGGAACATCCCTTCCGAGCTGAGGACACAGTAACATTCGTGGTAATTGACCTGGCAAGTGACTACCATGCCATCATAGTGTAAGTACCCAAATTTGAATCGTCAAAATTCGTTAAAAGTTAACCGAAATCCGTTAACCGACCCTTTCCAGGTTAACCGGAACCCGTTAAGCTCCCCATTCTCGAGTCAGCGAGACATCCCAGGACTGCCCCGTGCATCCCAATATCAAAGTGTACTCAACACACGTTATCACACGTAAAAGTACAACTTTCCTCGAAAAACGCACTTTCTGGGACTTTCCGGGGGCATTTCGGACATTTTCCGGACAGTTATTTAGAAAACGGGCAAAACTGGGATTAACGGGACAAAAGCCCTAGCCCTGGTGACTCATCGGGACACATGGCACGCATGCATGGCCTCCCCCATCCCCATCAATCAAATTCGAGGGTGAAAAGACCAAAATACCCTTTATTTTGAATGATCGGCCGTCCGGCCTCGTTTTACACTCATGGACCGTAATTCTCATCAAGGCCCCCAAATTTCCAAAATACCCAAAAACCTCCCAAATTGAATGTAAGGCCGTCCGGCCTGTTTTGCAATTTCACTCTATAAATACAAGGGCTGTCATTTGTAAAAAAAAAAGAAAAAACATAACCCTCTCCCTCAAACCTCACGGCTCAAGGTTGTTCTACCTCCTCCCGAGCCCCATTTTGTCTCGATTTGCGTGAAATCTTGTTTTCCGATCAAACACGAACAAAAAAACCTCGAAACACCCTTCAAACACCAAAACCGTATCCCGTATACGTAAATCGAGCCAAAGAGTCAACCCCTAGCCATAGGTAAAACTCTCTCTCTCTAAAACTCGTTTTGCCTCGATTTACGCGTCTGTGAATGTGGTGCCCAAGATAAGAGGCTCTCTTTTTGTTTATTTATTTTTGGAACCACTTTCTCGTGTAAGGGGGATCACCGCCTCACATTAGTTTGGAAACGTCCGGTTTAATTTGAAAAACGGAGTCGCCACGCCATTTTGATTTCCTCAAAACTTTGAAAAAAAGGATTTGGGTCCGGAGGTTAAGTTACCCTTTGGGAAGAACGGATCGTCGTTCACCCAAAGAGCCTTGACGAAGCAAGTCTTCCAAGATCCGCTTTTCATACTTGCCTTAGTGCTTTCGTGTGTGGGATGTGTGTTTTGAAAAGGAGGGAATGTACTAAGTGGTCCTCCGGACGTATAAACCATGAGTTGGTTATCGCTCGGGATTCCTTGGATTTTTATGTATTAGGGACTTTGGTCCCCTTCTCATCTTGGACTTATGATCATCATGATGAGACCTTGGGTCACATGTGATCAAGAGAGGGACACCATTTTTAGAGTCTAAGGATGAGACTCTTTAGAAAGGAATGACCTTTGCCTATCAATCCTACATCTTGAGACGATTTGGACTTTTTCGAGATATTTATGCTCGTCTCAATTGATGATCGGAGATATGTGGCTAGGGCTCATCCTTTTCTAAAGGAGAATCCGTCTATGGCATCTTTAAGTGGAAGAAAAGATGTAAAGATAGGACCTTTACACCATCTCGCTCCAAGAGATGCTCCAAGTACCAAGGGGGACTAAGGAAGGGGTATAAAGATTGGATCTTTATACTCATCCTATGCCTTTTTGTGCCTTAAGAAGGTCACTAGGCAATTCTAGGAGAGAGATCCAACCATGAGGGACATGGGGGATGCATGTTTAAGCTAAAGATGACACTTTTAATGAAAAAGATGACTTGTTAAGTGCAAAGGATGCTTCTTTGATGCAAAGGATGCTATTTTTAATGCAAAGGATGCAACTTTATATGTAAAGATGTCATTTTAAGAGCAAAGGATGCTACTTTAATGCAAAGATAACATTTTTAATGCAAAGGATGCAACTTTATGTGTAAAAATGGCATTTTAAGTGCAAAGGATGCTACTTTAATGCAAAGATAACCTTTTTTAATGCAAATGATGCAACTTTATATGTAAAAATGACATTTTAAGTGCAAAGGATGCTACTTTAGATGCAAAAGGAGGGATATGATTTACATGCCTAAAGATAGGATCTTTAATGACAATATACCAAGTACCAAGCAAGTATATAGCAATATGTAGAGAAAGGAGCAATATATCACATAAATACAAGTATTATGCAAGATAAATGGGAAGATAGGTTACCAATGGTGGTGTCCCTCTTTCTCCTTGAAGTTTGCCTAGGGAAGGACCAACTTTGGAAGGTTTTGAAGAGGAGGGAGGTAGTTTTTGACACTCTCAGCTCTCTGGAATTTCATGGTGGTATTTTGGCAGAGTAACCCTACTGAAAATCCCCCCCTAAAATGAATAGAGGAGGTCTCTATTTATAGGCAGCAACTAATGAAGCCGTGCGGCTGTAACACCATGGCTAATGAGGCCGTGTGGTTTTATCCTGAGATGACTCAGCTCATTTCTAGAACCATGCAAGGTGGCCTTCTAGAAGGGCTTTTCCAACGAAGGACTACGTGGAATTTTAATTCCTACCAAGTCCTTCGCCCCTCGAAAGGTTTGGAAAAGTTTCCGAATTGCCCCTGAACTTTAGGAAAGTCCGGGGAATTGCCGAGAAACTTAATCGGAAGGCATGAGCCAGATTTGGGTACTTACAGAAGCCCCTCGGCAACGTCACTTGCAGGGCGAGTTGGGTTGTCGATAGAAAAGGATCCGATCTGACGAATGCTGAGATGGATTGGGTGACCAAGGTGGTCGAGTGATAGAACCTTTGGAAGGCTACCTACGTATCCCGAGTGGGAATCAAGCCAGAATCGTAGTTTGGAATATATCCACTGGGGAAAGGGGTGTCATATGTGACGAATTGGCTGAACCTAAAGTAGGCTACCTACGTATCCCGGAGGAATCAAGCCTGGTCGTAGTTCGAAATAAAATCCGTTGGGGAATGGCGAAGAGAGACTGGTCTCTTGCTGGGGAAATAGAAGGGAAAGTGACCTAGGAGGTCAAGTAACTGATCCTACTGGGGATATGCTAGATGAAGGAATTTGACCTATGTGGTCAGATATTTGGACCTCTCTGAGGGGCTACTTCACTACTGAGGAGTGATAAAGGAAAAAGAGCGACCACTGCGGTCGGATGGTTGGACCTTTATGAAAGGCTTCCTCACCACTGAGGAGTGATGAAGGAAAAGGGTAACCACTGCGGTCGGATGGCTGGACCTTTATGAAAGGCTTCCTACGTATCCCGGAGGAATCAAGCCTTGATCGTAGTTCAAGTCTCACTAGATAGTTAGGAACAGTGTCTATGATCCTTGAGGTTTTGACGATTCATGGAGGAGTCATCCTGATTGACAATTAATGGAGGTTGTCACCTGATTTGACAATTAATGGAGGTTGTCACCTGATTTGACAATTAATGGAGGTTGTCACCTGATTGACTAAAGCTTATGTCACTATCGAGGAGATATAGGTTGCTAAAGTTTGGAAAACTTGAGCGTACTTCTCAATCTGTGAGATAGAGGTAGCTAAAGTTTGGAGAACTTGAGCGTACTTCTCAATCTGTGAGATAGAGGTAGCTAAAGTTTAAAGAACTTGAGCATACTTCTCAATCTGTGAGATAGAGGTAGCTAAAGTTTGAAGAACTTGAGCGTACTTCTCAATCTGTGAGATAGAGGTAGCTAAAGTTTGAAGAACTTGAGCGTACTTCTCAATCTGTGATAGAGGTAGCTAAAGTTTGGAGAACTTGAGCGTACTTCACTATCTTATGAGATAGAGGTAGCTGAAGTTTGGAAAAACTTGAGCGTACTTCACAATCTCTTTCAAATCAGAGATAGAGGTTCACCTTATTTGATTTGATTTGATTCTAACAGAGATAACAGGGATTTTTGGGAGAAATTTATGTGAGTTGGGAAATTAATACGGTCTTCCGGACCGGACAATATATAGCCTTCCGGGCTTCGGACAATGATTTGGAAAAATCGTTATTCCATTTGGAGATAACGGGAAATTTCCCGGATGAGACGTTATCCCATTTGGTGATAACGGAGATCGCGAGAGATAGCGAAATGTTTTTCCTTCATTCAGGAATAACGGAGATCGCGAGAGAGATCGAAATGTTATTCCTTCCTTCGGGAATAACGGAGATCGCGAGAGATAGCGAAATGTTATTCCTTCATTCGGGAATAACGGAGATCGCGAGGGATAGCGAAATGTTATTCCTTCATTCGGGAATAACGGAGATCACGAGAGATAGCGAAATGTTATTCCTTCATTCGGGAATAACGGAGATCGCGAGGGATAGCGAAATGTTATTCCTTCACTCGGGAATAACGGAGATCGCGAGGGATAGCGAAATGTTATTCCTTCATTCGGGAATAACGGAGATCGCGAGGGATAGCGAAATGTTATACCTTCATTCGGGAATAACGGAGATCGCGAGAGAGGTCGAAATGTTATTCCTTCCTTTGGGAATAACGGAGATCGAGAAGAGATAGTGAAATGTTATTCCTTCATTCGGGAATAACGGAGATCGCGAGAGATAGCGAAATGTTATTCCTTCATTCGAGAATAACGGAGATCGCGAGGGATAGCGAAATGTTATTCCTTCATTCGGGAATAAAGGAGATCGTGAGAGATAGCGAAATGTTATTCCCTCATTCGGGAATAACGGAGATCGCGAGAGATAGCGAAATGTTATTCCCTCATTCGAAAATAACGGAGATCGCGAGAGATAGCGAAATGTTATTCCTTCATTCGGGAATAAAGGAGATCGCGAGGGATAGCGAAATGTTATTCCTTCATTCGGAAATAACGGAGATCGCGAGAGATAGCGAAATGTTATTCCCTCATTCGGGAATAACGGAGATCGCGAGAGATAGCGAAATGTTATTCCCTCATTCGGGAATAACGGAGATCGCGAGGGATGGCGAAATGTTATTCCTTCATTCGGGAATAACGGAGATCGCGAGAAGGTCGAAATGACATTCCTTACTTCGGGAATAACGGAGATCGAAAAATATAGCAAAATGTTATTCCTTCATTCGGGAATAACGGAGATCGCGCGAGAGGTCGAAATGTTATTCCTTCCTCCGGGAATAACGGAGATCAAAAAAGGTCGAAATGTTATTACTTCTGGCAATAACTGAGATTTTTAATAAGAAACGTATCCCATTTGGCGATAACGGAAGGTTTTCTGGAGGAGACGTTATCCCATTTGGCGATAACGGAGGATTTTCCGGAGGAAACGTTATCCCATTTGGCAATAATGGAGGGTTTTCCGGAGGAAACGTTATCCCATTTGGCGATAATGAAGGATTTTTAGGAGATAATGTTATATCCATTTGGATGTAACGGGAAAACTTGGAAGAAATCGTTAATCCATTTGGAGATAACGAGAATATTTTGGGCAAAAGTATTTCCGATTTTGATTTGGTAATCATTTAAGGTTATTTTTCTTTGTGCATGTCACATGAGCCACGGACTGACTCTTTTGTGGGAAGGCAATGTTAGAGGATTTTTATGAAACAATGTGTTTGGATGCATGTGTTTGGATGTATGTATTTGGAAACTGTTTGAGACAGGTTTCGAGCAGGTAGGGTCGTATCCCTTGGATGCGGACTGAACTGTTGTAGTTGCTGAGATGTTGTCAATGTGGACTAGAATTCCCTCTTGGACTGAGACTGGATTTAAACCTCGAGTCTTGATTAAAGTCCCTTTCTCAAACTCTGGCGCCTGAAGCTGATGCTGACAGACTTTTAGAACCAAAGACTAAAGCAGATGTCGAAGTGACCAAACCTCTCTTCTAGGGGTGGATGCGACTTATCGAAGCCCCGGTCTGAGGAAAAATTTCTGCAAAGCCCCGATTGGATGAACTGAGTAGGCGGAGTTTTAGGTTTCGAAGAAGTGACTTGGTGAAGCTCCAATATGATAACCTAGCGAAAATCCCAATATGATTGGTACTGCAAAAGTGATCCTGAGGTTGATTCGACCAAGACTGAATCCATGTTGTGACATAGTGAGGAACCCGATACGGACCCAAAAATGACTAAAGAAGCCCCAGTCTAAAGAAATGGCTTGGCAAAGCCCCAACTTTGAAGAGTTTCAGGGCAGCTCTAATGCGAATTGTAGCAGAAGAGGGGAACCTATTATTTCATACTTATTTTCTTTAGTCAATCAGTCAACCTTAAGAAGATGTGGAAGAATGGAATTTTAGAAATTTATACATGCAGGGGCATACTTTTCGAAAGGTGGGAATAGATCCCCATTTTGTGTTATTTTTTATGGCCTCATTCGATGTAGGCACAAAAACTCGCTTTGGGTTTGACTCTTTTGAGAGAGTATAAGCGTAGAAAGGTTGGTAAAAGTGTATGGAAGCCCCTGCTGACAGAATATCAGTGTTTAGCACTATTTTCCTAAGATGTAGAAAAGGAAGACTTGTCAAGACATCTGAAAACTTGTTTTATTTACAATGATCACAAGATTGCTTAAAACCTTTTATTAATGTTCGGGTTATTCAACCACTAATCTCGATATGAACAAACATTTTGATTAATCATGAGGAGAAAGTCAACCAGTGTCGAGGATCAAGGTTGGCTGGGTGTGAAAGAAAAGTTTGTGTATAGGGAGGTCACTGATGAGATCGGGTTTTTTGGGATTCGGATATGTTTATGGGGAAGGTCATTTGATGAGAGCGGATTCTTCTAGAATTTGAATATGCTTATGACTGGACCATTTCTAGTTGCCTACGTTCCCCTCATTGTGAGAAGCTCAGGTCGCCGTAGTTCGGCCTCGGCTGAACTGTGTCTGGCTTTGGGAAATGGGATTTGTGGTTCCTTTAGTGGAAAGGCTCGAATGAGGAAGTTGGATGATGAGGCATGGGCCTCGGGATGATTTCTTGACCAAGTCATTTTCGGACGGCTGCTTCAATTGCTTCTTGATTTTTATCTTTCATTGGGACAGAAAGGATTTGCATATGCCTAAGGGCTTATGAAATGCTTCTGCCTTTGCTTCGACCGCCCTATTGTTATCGATAACATCTATTCTTTGAGCTTTGATTTTGCCTGTTCGCCAAGCTTTTGATTGGTGACGCTAGATTCTTGGGTTTTTTTTTATGTGCAACCTTTTTTTTTTTTTTTGCCTAGACCGTCCTTTTTAGGGCTTTTAGCCTAGCTGGGTATTACTCTTTTTGCACTATATTTTTTTTATGTGCAACCCTGTTTTTTGCCTAGACCGTCCTTTTTCAAGGTTTTTAGCCTAGCTGGGTATTACTCTTTTTGCACTCTTGCTCTGTTTTTTTTTTTGAAGCACCTGAGGGCAAAGGCAAACTCCTAGGATGTTGTTGACATGGGGTCAATCTTTCGAAGCTGAGTGGCCTTTTGTTGTTCCTTGATGTTTCCGCCGTCGTTGACTTGGTCAAGGTGACGATGAGGACATGATTTGGGAGGCGTATGGCTTACTGAAGGCTTTTGAGAGGTAAGGAAAGTGTATGGCTTGATGGAGGTCTTTTGTGGGGCAAGGAAAGTGTATGGGGAAGGCATTAGTTGACTTTCTCACACCGATTAATCGGAACATTAATTATTTCAAGAGATTATTTGTTGAGCAATGCAAGTGATCATATAAAATAAAACCATTTCATTAAATGTAATGTAGGTGTGCAAATAATGTCTTAAGTCTAGCAAGAAAAGAAGAAGACTCTTTTATAGAAGATTTAAGATTAATTACAATGTCCGAGGAGGACTTGATTGAAAGAAGAAAGCACTAGAACCTACAAAAGTTGACTGCACTAGAACCTACGAAAGTTGACTGAGAGACTATTTTATTTCTTAGTCTTGCTTAAGGACAGGTAACCCCTAGCCTAGCTACTCTTCGCTGGTTGGACTGCCAAGACACTTGAGCTTTCCATTTTCTGTTAACTTCTGACTTCCATTATGTGCCCATGATACTGGTGGAAGCGAAGGGATTTGAGGCCATGGAGGAGCTGGAGCAGAAACAAGTTGTCCAAAGAAATGGGTCGGAAAAGTCACGGGGACGAAATTTGTTGACTGAGCATATTGATGGAAGGAAGTGAACCTGGGAGGACTTTGAGGGATATTGGGATTTATTTGGGAGGATTCAGCGCTGCGCTGGTTGTATTGAGTGAAAGGGGTAGTACCGGCTGGTTGGTGAAACTGAGAAATAGGCGTAATGAAGCCCGATCCGTTATGAGGAGCTGAGGGCGATGGGGCCCTGATGGCCTGGGATGTTGGAAAGGATTGAAGAGGAGTAGTCCTTGGCAAGGGATCATATGTGGGTGGAGGAAGGTATTGGCTGTGGGATGGAGGGTATTGGTTATATGACGGAGGGTATTGGTTATAGGATGGAGGGATTGAGATCACTGTTTCTGGAGTCTCATCTTCAACCATGACCAGGGAACCATTTGCCTCAACTGTTACCTGAACTCCATGATGGCGGAGAGCACTGATGAGCAGGGCCAGCTGTTCTTCATGAACCTTATGGGCATTTTCCAAAGCTAGGGCTAACTCTTCCTCTCTAGTCACTGGATTACCCATACCATCACCGTTTTCTGTCATATCTGCCATTCTAAACCCCTGAGTAGACAAAACTGATGACTCTGCTGAACCGTCTAAACCTAAGGTTTCCGCACTGAAAAGTCGCTGACCCGGTATTCTCACCCACTTCTTTCTCGCTGCGGAAAAGAGATAAGCAAGGTTTAGACTTGGGGGTAGGCGAGGTTTAGACTCGGAGGTAAGCAAGGTTTAGACTTGGAGGTAGGTGAGGTTCAGACTCGGAGGTAGGTGAGGTTCAGGCTCGAAGGTAGGTGAGGTTCAGACTCGGAGGTAGGTGTTTAAACGGAAGGCTCAAGTAACATGCACCTATTTGCTTAAATTTTGCTTAAAAAACATTTTCTCCTAGTCCTAATTGATCGAAAAGGATTTGACCGTGAAAGGTCGAGATTGAAAATTGGACCGTGAGGGTCTTGATTGGAGACTTGACCGTGAAAGGTCGAGATTAAAGATTTGACCATGGAAGGTCGGGATTGCCTATTTGGCCATGAAAGATTGATATCGGGTTGGACCGTGACAGGTCTCGGTTGAAGATCGAAGATCAGACCGGGAGGGTCTCGATTTGATATTTGACCCTGAGAGGTCGGAATCAAAGATTGGGGATTGGACCGTAAAGGTCAAGATTAAAGATTGGAGATCGGACCATGAAGGTCACGATTAGGAATTTGACCGTGAAAGGTCGAGATCGAAAATCGGAGATCGGAACGAGGAGGTCACAATTAGGAATTTGACCGCGAAAGGTCGAGATAGAAAATCGGAGGTCGGACCGAGGAGGTCACAATTAGGGATTTGACCGCGAAAGGTCGAGATAGAAAATCGAAGATTGGACCGAGGAGGTCACGATTAGGGATTTGACCGCGAAAGGTCGAGATAGAAAATCGGAGATCGGACCGAGGAGGTCACGATTAGGGATTTGACCGCGAAAGGTCGAGATAGAAAATCGGAGGTCAGACCGAGGAGGTCACGATTAGGGATTTGACCGCGAAAGGTCGAGATAGAAAATCGGAGATCGGACCGAGGAGGTCACGATTAGGGATTTGAGAGATAGGACCATGCAATTATGATTCCGTTAATTGTTCAAGTTTACTTAAAATAATGTCTTTTATTTATTTCTATTTGGTTGGAAAAGGGGTTGCCCTTCTTTTTCGCAACTAAACTAGATCCTGGATCAGTGGGTTCTGTCACTACGTCTATAAGCCCCTCGTATTCCACCTGTATTTCGACCTCCCAGGGTGGACAGCCCCGGGCGAGGGTCCTATAGGGCACGTGGATCCCACCGACCGAGAGAGAAGAACGCTCCTAATGGGTCTAGTGGGTCATAGGAACTTTTAACGCACGAGCGATGCGGATTATAGTCAAGGCAATGCCAAGAAAGTCTCGTCTTTCAGCCTTAACGGAGTTTCGGCAGAGTTTCGCTTGCGCGATTGACGTTTTGACTTTTTGACATTGTCCAAGAAGATAATAGGCATGGGTCGGGCAGTAAAAACGGAATGACACAGCGTCACATTGAGCTTTGTTGCATACGTTGTGCGAGTCAAAGTCAAAGTCAATGTCGGATCAAGATCTTGCTAATTTTTCCTTGCTGGAATTTCAGCAGAGCTCCGCTTGCGCGAAATATCTTTGGATTTTTGGCATGGACTCGGTCTCGACTCTTACGCATCCCGTGAGGGTCAAGGTCAAAGTCAATGACGGAGTCAAGATTCTGCCTATTTTTTCTTGTCGGAACTTCGGCAGAGTTTCGCTTGCGCGAAGGATCTAGACTTTCGTCATGGGCTAAGGTTTGACCTTTACGAGGATATGCAACTGGGCTGTATGACACGGACTAGACCAAAAACCAACCAAAAGTCACGGTTTTAAAATGTGTGACACGGACTGTGCATTGGTCGACACTGACTGCCATGGGGAGTTTGGGATGATTCCGTGTGCGCCCGGGAGCATCGTAATACTGTCCGTGACTGCAACTGAACAACCACCCCGGGTTAAAGGGGCGTGCGTGCAAAGTGTACAGGATATATAAGGTGCGCGTAGTGTGCGGCCTCCTAAAAATATTCCTTTTTGAGTTAAAACAGAAATTTTCAGAAATGTGTTTTAAAGGAATGATTTTTCGGGACGGGGGAAATGCAGCAAGTAAGCACGTAAATTTTCTGGGAGCCCCGGTCAGTCTCGGAACTGAATAGCCCCAAGCTGCCAAGGCTGCCAGATTAACCTCAATTTTTGTCCTGGTGAAATTGCCAATGAAGCCGCCGGGTCAGAATCCAGGGAGGATTAAGCCGTACGGCTGCATCAAACAACTTTCCAGGTTCCAATTTATTTGATCTGCAGGCTGTTTTCCCAGCCTTTTGGCACCTTTTCAGCTTCCAAGCTTCCTGTTCAGTTTCAGAATATGCACAATTCCCAAGAACCATGGATGCATGCAATGCAATGCAAGAAACATAGGGCAAGTATGAGAAGCGGATCCGCGGCGGAAGGCTAACCCACTCGAAAAAAGCTTTTTTTTTTTCGAAAAGGGATACCGGTACGTGGGATTGTTAGACCATCGTTTATCCCAAGCCTCGGGTTAGGAAGCGCTACAGGAAGGTTAATGGTTTCCACCTATATACCGGGTATCATTTTTTTGTTTTAAAAATAAAAGCTTTCTCCTTTGGTTTATTTCCCCAGCGGAGTCGCCAAACTGTGAATGTGGTGCCCAAGATAAGCGGCTCTCTTTTTGTTTATTTATTTTTGGAACCACTTTCTCGTGTAAGGGGGATCACTGCCTCACACTAGTTTGGAAACGTCCGGTTTAATTTGAAAAATGGAGTCGCCACGCCATTTTGATTTCCTCAAAACTTTGAAAAAAAAGGATTTGGATCCGGAGGTTAAGTTACCCTTTGGGAAGAACGGATCGTCGTTCACCCAAAGAGCCTTGCCGAATCAAGTCTTCCAAGATCCGCTTTTCATACTTGCCTTAGTGCTTTCGTGTGTGGGATATGTGTTTTGAAAAGGAGGGAATGTACCAAGTGGTCCTCCGGACGTATAAACCATGAGTTGGTTATCGCTCGGGATTCCTTGGATTTTTATGTATTAGGGACTTTGGTTCCCTTCTCATCTTGGACTTATGATCATCATGATGAGACCTTGGGTCACATGTGATCAAGAGAGGGACACCGTTTTTAGAGTCCAAGGATGAGATTCTTTAGAAAGGAATGACCTTTGCCTATCAATCCTACATCTTGAGACGATTTGGACTTTTTCGGGACATTTATGCTCGTCTCAAGTGATGATCGGAGATACGTGGCTAGGGCTCATCCTTTTCTAAAGGAGAATCCGTCTATGGCATCTTTAAGTGGAAGAAATGATGTAAAGATATGACCTTTACACCATCTCGCTCCAAGAGATGCTCCAAGTACCAAGGGGGACTAAGGAAGGGGTATAAAGATTGGATCTTTATACTCATCCTATGCCTTTTTGTGCCTTAAGAAGGTCACTAGGCAATCCTAGGAGAGAGATCCAACCATGAGGGACATGGGGGATGCATGTTTAAATTAAAGATGACACTTTTAATGAAAAAGATGACATGTTAAGTGCAAAGGATGCTACTTGGTTGCAAAGAATGCTTCTTTGATGCAAAGGATGCTATTTTTAATGCAAATGATGCAACTTTATGTGTAAAGATGTCATTTTAAGAGCAAAGGATGCTACTTTAATGCAAAGATAACATTTTTAATGCAAAGGATGCAACTTTATGTGTAAAAATGGCATTTTAAGTGCAAAGGATGCTACTTTAATGCAAAGATAACCTTTTTTAATGCAAAGGATGCAACTCTATATGTAAAAATGGCATTTTAAGTGCAAAGGATGCTACTTTAGATGCAAAAGGAGGGATATGATTTACATGCCTAAAGATAGGATCTTTAATGACAATATACCAAGTACCAAGCAAGTATATAGCAATATGTAGAGCAAGGAGTAATATATCACATAAATACAAGTATTATGCAAGATAAAGGGGAAGAGAGGTTACCAATGGTGGTGTCCCTCTTTCTCCTTGAAGTTTTCCTAAGGAAGGACCAACTTTGGAAGGTTTTGAAGAGGATGGAGGTGGTTTTTGACACTCTCAGCTCTCTGGAATTTCGTGGTGGTATTTTGGCAGAGTAACCCTACTGAAAATCCCCCTAAAATGAATAGAGGAGGTCTCTATTTATAGGCAGTCTGGCAGCAGCTAATGAAGCCGTGTGGCTGTAACCCCATGGCTAATGAGGCCGTGCGGTTTTATCTTGAGATGACTCAGCTCATTTCTAGAACCATGCAAGGTGGCCTTCTAGAAGGGCTTTTCCAACAAAGGACTACGTGGAATTTTAATTCCTAGCAAGTCCTTCGCCCCTCGGAAGGTTTGGAAAAGTTTCGGAATTGCCCCTGAACTTTAGGAAAGTCCGGGAAATTGCCGGGAAACTTAACCGGAAGGCATGAGCCAGATTTGGGTACTTACAGCGTCAACCGCTATTATTGTGTCGGTCAAAACTTTTGAAATGTAGACGTAACGACTTCTACGGGGTCCGATACGTTTTACCCCAAAATCATCTTCTCTCCCGTAAGAGAAGTAATTTCGGGTTAAAACGACGTTCCGGCCCCGTTTTTTACGTTTATGTTATTTATGGTCCTGTAAGTACCCAAATCTGGCTCATGCCTTCCGGTTAAATTTCCCGGCAATTCCGGTAAGTTTTCCGGTAATTCCCCGAACTTTCCTAGAGTTCCGGAACAATTCCGGAACTGTTTCAAATCACCTAAGGGGATAAGAGACTGCTTGGAGCCAAAGAAACACGTTTTTATTTCATGAGGAATTCCCTTCTAGAAGACTGCCACCTTGCATGTTTCTAGAAGGATCCAGATGTGGCTACTTATGTCGTGCGACATAATAGGCCATGAAACCTTCTAGAAACCTGCCACCTTGCATGTTTCTAGAAGGAACTGCATGTGGCTACTTATGTCGTGCGACATAACCAGCCAGAGAGAGTTCTAGAACCATGCCACCTTGCATGTTTCTAGAAGGAAAACGGTTATGGCTTATCATGTCGTGCGACATAACAAGCCCATGCAGGCAGCCTATAAATAGAGGCCTTCACCTCTCACTTCAGACACCTCTTCCACCCCTCAGTCCCCCTCTATAGGGAATACGCCCAGAAGCCTCCTCTATCCTCACATACCTCCCAAACCACACCAATCCTCCCAAATCAATCACACACACTTCCCACACACACACACTTCCTATACACACCAAGAACCAAGGATTCTCAAGAAACGAAGGCTCAATCCCATCCCCAGAAGCTGCTGTTTTGAAGGCCCCTATATCTAACTTGATATAGAGGGTCGTGGTCTTCAAGGGTAACGATTTTCTACCCATTTCCTTTCCTTATCTTCATTATACATGGAATCTCTATGCTAAATGCTTTAATAATGTGATATTCTGAATAAAGTTGCATGCTTTAGCTTCATATTTCATAGATCCACATTTTATTTCATTGCATTTCCTATAAAAGTCCCGGTTTGGCTTGGTTTTGCATGAACACTCAAGATGAGTGTGGATCCCCCATATCCACACCCTCTTGAAATGTTCATTATTGATAAACATGCTCCCAGAGATTTGTTTGTGAAGTAACTTGACCATTTTGGTGCCTTGTTACCTCTGCAAATCTCAGCTGTAAAGCCTCTATAAAATGGCTAGTTATGTCACGCGACATAGGCAGCCTATGTCACGCGACATAAGTAGCCAGTTTTCAGAAGCTTCACAGTTTCAAGCTGTAATCTGATGTTAACCCCCATAATGCTAATATCTGATGTTTAGATAATATCTATGTACATAATATGTCATCTTTTCATTAAAATACCATTCTCATACATAAAGGTGCATTCTTTGCACCAAAATCCCATTTTTCATGCATTAAAATCATTCCTTTTCCATTTAAAATCCCTTTTCACATTAAAGATGCACTCTTTGCACAAAGATCATTTCTTTACATAAAAAGTATCCATTTGCAATCAAATGCATCATTTTCAAACCAAAAATGCCATCTTTTCACTAAAGTATCATTTTTACATGCATTCCCCCATGTCCCCATTAGCAACCTTGGAACGGACCGGTGTAAAAGTTCTCATCTTTGCATCGTTCCTTCCATTAAAGGTTCACGACTTCTTTAGAAAGGGACAACCTTGAACCCTATATCTCCAATTATCGCTTAAGAAAGAGTATGAAGCCTCTATACGAGCTCGGCCAGTCTTAAAGCGTAGGATTGATGGGCTAAGGACCCTCCTTTTCTAAAGAACCTCATCTTTGACCAAATGAGAGTCATTCTCTCGATCACGCAAGTCCCGAGGGTCCCGAGGTTAAAATGCGATGATCACAAGTCATAAGATGAGGACGGGATCATAATCCCAAATACATAAAATTCCAAGGAATCCCGAGCGACAACCAACAAATGGTTTGTACGTCCGGAAGACAACTTGGGACATTCCCCCCCTTATTTTCAAACACATGCACACAAGAAAGCACGCAAGCAAGCACGATTACTGAAATCTTGGGAGACTTGCTCCGGCAAGGCACCTTGGGTGAACGCCAAACGTTCTTCCCAAGGGGTAACTTAACCTCCGAACCCAAGTAAAAACCTTTTTTTCAAAGTTTTGAGGTAATCAAAATGGCGTGGCGACTCCGTTTTTCAAATTAAATCGGATGTCTTCAAACTCGCGTGAATCCAACACAAAATTTGGGCACCACATCCACAGTTTGGCGATTCTGCTGGGGATCTACCCAAAGGAGAAAAGCTTCTATTTTCAAAACAAAAAAAAATCGATACTCGGTATATAGGTGGAAACCACTTACCCTTCCTGTACACTCCCTGACGTGGGAGTTGGGATAACCGGTGGTTTAACAATCCACGTACTAGTATCCCTTTTCGAAAAACAATTTTGAAAAAAAATAAAAGAAAGCTTTTCCCTTTGAGCGGGTTAGACTCCCATCGCCGATTTCATTAATCGTGCTTGCTTTCTTTACCATGCATTGCATCATTTGCATCTTGGAATTTGTGCATACTTTGAAACGGGAAACAACCCGAAAAATAGCAAAAGGAGTGGAACCTGGAAAATTGATCCATGCAGTCGTACGGCTCAATCCTCATTGGATTCTGACCGGGCGACCTCGGTGGCAATTCCACCGGGAAAAATCATGGTTAATCAGCGAGTCCTAGCGGCTTGGGGCTACTCGGCTCCATGGCCCAGGGCTCCCGAGAAAATTTACGTGCTTATGTGCTGCATTTTCCCCGTCCCGAAAATCATTCCTTTAAAACACATTTATGAAAATCTCTGTTTTAACTCAAAAGGAACATTTTTAGGAGACCGCACACTACGCGCACTGATATATCCCGTACACTTTTGCACGCACGTCCTTCAAACCCGAGGGTGGTTCCAGTGCGATCACGGACGGCCTTACGATGCTCCGGGCGCGCACGGAATCATCCCAACCTCCCCATGGCGGCCGGTGTCGACCAATGCACGGTCAGGTGTCACACGTTTCAAAAAAACCGTGACTTTTTGGTTGGTTTTTGGTCTAGTCCGTGTCATATAGCCCAGTTGCATACCCTCGTAAAGGTCAAGCCTTTGTTCATAACGGAAGAAGAACTCTGCCAAAATTCCAACAAGGAAAAATTGGCGAGATCTCAACTCCGACATTGACTATTGACCTTGACCTGCACGGAATGCGTAAGAGTCAAGACCGAGTCTTTGCCAACAAATCAAAAGATCTTTCGCTCAAGCGAAGCTCTGCTAAAATTCCGACAAGGAAAAATTGGCAAGATCTTGATCGGCATTGACTTCGATTCTACCTCACGCCCGGCGTATGCAACGAAGTTCAATGTGACACCGTGTCATCCGGCTTTTTACCGCCCGACCCATGCCTATTATATTCTCGGACATTACCGAAAGTCAAAACGTCATTCGCTCAAGCGAAACTCTGCCAAAGATCCGTCAAGGCAGAGAGACGAGACTTTCCCGGTATTGCCTTGACTATAATCCGCATCGCTCGTGCGTTGAAAGGTCCTATGACCCGCTAGACCCGTTAGGAGCGTTCTTTACTCTCGGTCGATGGGATCCGCGTGCCCTATAGGACCCTCGCCGGGCATCCACCCTGGGAGGTCGAAATACAGGTGGAATACGAGGGGCTTATAGACGTAGTGACGGAACCCACTGATCCAGGATCTAGAGTAGTTGCGAAAAAGAAGGGCAAACCCCCTTTTCCAACCAAATAGAAATAAATAAAAGACATTGTTTTAAGTAAATTTGAACAATTAATGTAATCATAATTGCATTTTCCTATCTCTGATATCCCTAATCGAGACCTCCTCGGTCCGGTTTCCGATTTTCTATATCGACCTTTCATGGTCAAATCCCTAATCGAGATCTCCTCGGTCCGATTTCTGATTTCCTATTCCGACCTTTCATGGTCAAACCCTAATCGAGACCTCCTCGGTTCGATTTCCAATTTTCTATTTCGGCCTTTCATGGTCATATTCCTAATTGAGACCTCCTCGGTCCAATTTTCGATTTCCCATCTCGACCTTTCATGGTCAAATCCTTAATCGAGACCTCCTCGGTCCGATCTCCAAATTTCAATCTTGACCTTTCAAGGTCTCATCTTTTCCGATCAATTAGGATTAGGAGAAAATGTGTTTTAAGCAAAAGTTAAGCGATAAGTGCATGTTACTTGAGCTTTCAGCCTAAACACTTGCCCCCGAGTCTAAACCTCACCCATCTCCGAGTCTAAACCTTGCTTACCCCGAGTCTAAACCTTATCCACCTTCGAGTCTAAACCTCACCCATCTCTGAGTCTAAACCTTGCTTACCCCGAGTCTAAATCTTGCCTACCCCCTAGTCTAAACCTTGCCTATCCCTTTCCCGCAGCGAGAAAGAAGTGGACGAGAATACCGGGTCAGCAACTTGTTAGCGCAAAATTCTCAGACAGTTCGCGTAATCCTCGGTTTTGTCGGTTCGGAGAGTCGAATGGCCGATTTGACGAAAACAAAGAAGCTGGGATGAGTAATCAGATGACTAGGGAAGAAGAGCTAGCCTTAGCCCTGAAAAAGAGTCATAAGGTCCATGAGGAACAACAAGCCATGATCATTGATGCGCTCCGTAGCCATAGAGTTCAGATAGTGGTCGAAGCCAATGATTCCCTGGTAGAAGATGAAACTCCAGATGCAGCAATTTCAGCTCCTCTATCCTATAACCAATGCCCTCCTCCATCCACATATGATCCCTTTCCAAGGACTACCCCTTTGCAGTCCTTTCCAATGTCCCAAGCCATCAGGGTCCCGATGCCCTCACCTCCTCAGATAAGACCCAGCTTTGTTCACCACCAACAGAGAGCAAATGCTACAGCTACCCCGATTTCTCGGCCCAGTCGGAGTTCAGGTCATCATCTTGGAATGGGTCGGTTTACCGCTTCACGGCCCGGTCGGGTTTATGTCATCATCTTGGAATGGGTCGGTTTGCGGCTTCCCAAGCCGGACAGGTTTGACATGACCCCGCAAACCAATTTGGATCAGTTCGCTCCTCAGGCTCCAAGCTCTACCCCTCTCCTCCAGTTAGGAAGTCAGACAAGGTCAAATGCTCCTCATCCAATTTTGCACTCAGCTGTTATGCAAGTTGCTCCTGCTCACCAAGTACAGTATACACATTGCTCTTCCAGTCACGTTCCTCGGTGTGGTCAAGACACGTTCGGTCCTACTTTTATGGTGCCTCGAACCTCATATCTTCGGCGATCATTTGGATCGGCGCTCGGTACTCCACGGTATTCAACTATTATGAGCCATATATCCCCGTCTTCGACGGTGTCGGACCCTATGAGGCCCCTTATGAGTCTCACCACTCCCGATCCTTTGGTTCGTATTCCTATGCTTCAAGTTTGACTTACAAGGAAGGTTACGGTCATGGTCACGCTTTGAATGCTCAGACTGTCATCTCTCCCACCAGGGTACTTTCTACTGTGGTTTCATTTGCTGATGCCAATCTTGTGGCGGGGTCGTGTGGTCCTAATGCTCCTATTGACTCGTTCGAAGGAATATTGGTAGAGCCAATTAAGAAAATACGGGAAAAGCCTAGCGGCGAAAGTGTCGACAATCGCTCGACTCAAGCCATCTCACCCTACCAATCTCGCGCATCCGACACAAAGGAGTCGAATCTTGACGCTTACATTGATGATTACATAAAAAGGGTTCGTGCACGGGGAAGCACTTGGTTTGAAAATGTCTCGCCGCTATAGACCTTACCCTTCCAACACGGTGCAACATGCGGTAAAGGAAAGAAGGCATTGTGTACAATGGACGACATCAAGAAGGTACCAATAAATAGTGGTCCTCAGAGACAACGAGAACATTTTGATGATTTTGGGATACCCATGGGCTTAATCTTCAAGTCTTTAGTAAAGCTAGGCCTCCTGGAGCCCCTTAGAGACTACCATCCAAAGAGCTCAAATACACTCCTCGACATGAATGAGCATTGCACCTTCCATAGTCATTATGGCCACACAACCGACAAGCCGTATAGCCTTGAAGAGAGCGGTCCAAGGGTTAATCGAAGCGAGGCAAGCTTGAGCGCCCCAATGGACCAAAACCGGCGGACTACTGTTCAGAATGGTGACCAAGTCAATGACCAAGGTTCGGATCAAAGAGCATCAAGAATTTACTTCCAATGCTGAAGGGTAGAAATGTAGTCCGACAGCGAAGAGTAGCTAGACTAGGGTCTACTTATCCTTAAGTAAGATTAAAAAAAAAAAGAAAAATAGTCTCTCAGTCAACCTTCGTAGGTTCTAGTACTTTTTCCCTTTCAATCAGGTCCTCTACGGACATTGTAATAAATCTTCAATTTTCTATAAAAGAGTCTTCTTCTTTTCTTGCTAGACTTAAGACATTATTTGCACACCTACATTACATTTAATGAAATGGTTTTATTTTATATGATCACTTGCATTGCTCAACAAGTAATCTCTCGAAATAATTCACGTTCTGATTAATCGGTGTGAGAAAGTCAACCAATGCTTTCCCTATACACCTTCCTTACCCCACAAAAGGCCTCCATCAAGCCATACACTTTCCTTACTTCACAAAAAGGCCTTCATTAAACCATACACTTTCCCAATCATGCCCCCACCTTCATCTTGACCAAGTCAACGACGGCGGCAACATCAAGGGACAACAAAAGGCCACTCAGCTTCGAAAGATTGACCCCGTGTCGACAACGACCTAGGAGCCTGCCTTAGACCTCAAGGATATCAAGAAAGTTCAAGCAGAGGCTTGCCTTGGCCCTCAGGTGCTTCATAAAATAAAAAAAAGTAGTGCAAAAAGAGTAATGCCCAGCTAGATCGAAAATCCCTAAAAAGGGCAGTCTAGGCAAAAAACAGGGTTGCACATATATAAAAAAAAAAAAAGAAAGAAGAAAAAAAAAAATCTCAGTGCAAAAAGAGTAATGCCCAGCTAGACTGAAAATCCCTAAAAAGGGCAGTCTAGGCAAAAAACAGGGTTGCACATAGAAAATAAAAGAAAATGAGGCCAAGGACCCAGCACCGCCCATCAAAAGCTTGACGGACAGGCAAAATCAAAGCTCGAAGAACAAAAGTTGTCGATAACAATGGGGCGGCCGAAGCAAAGCCAGAGCCTGTAGGCACGTGCAAATCCTTTCTTCCCCCAATGAAAGAGGAAGCAATCAGAAGCAGTCGTCCAAAAATGACTTGGTCAAGGAATCATCCCGAGGCCCAAGCCTCACCATCCAATCTTTTCATCCGAGCCTTTTCACTAAAGGAACCACAAATCCCAAAGCCCAAACACAGTCCGGCCAAGGCCGAACTACGGCGACCTGAGCTCTTCACAATGAGGGGAACGTAGGCAACCAGCAATGGTCCGGTCATAAACATATCCAAATTCCTGAAAACCCGGTCTCATCAAATGACCTCTCCCATAGACACAGTCAGATTCCAGAAAACCCGGTCTCATCAATGACCTTTCTATACACAAACCTTTCTTGATCCGTGACACTGGTTGACTTTCTCCTCATGATTAATAAGAATATTTTTTCATATCGAGATTAATGGTTGAATAACCCGAACATCAATAAAGGGTTTTGAGCAACCTTGTGATCGTTGTAAATAAAACAAGTTTTCAGATGTCTTGACAAGTCTTCTCTTTCTACATCTTAGGAAAGATAGTGCTAAACACTGATTTTCTGTCAGCAGGAGCTTCCATACACTTTTACAAACCCTTCTACGCTTATACTCTCTCAAAAGAGTCAGACCCAAAGCGAGCTTTTGTGCTTACATCGAATAAGGCCATCAAAATAACACAAAATCGGGATTTATTCCCGCCTTTCGAGAAAATATGCCCCTGCATGTATACGTTTCTAAAATCTTTTCTTTCACATCTTCTTAAGGTTGACTGATTGACTAAATAAAAAAAAAAAAAAAAAAAAAGAAAAAAGGATAGGTTTTCCCTCTTCGCTACAATTCGCATTAGAGGCTGCCTTGGAACTCTTCAAAGTTGGGTCTTTGCCAAGTCATTCCTTTAAACTCTGAGCTTCTTTAGCCATTTTTGGGGTTCGCATCGAGTTCTTCACTAGGTCCCTAGATGGATTCGGTCTTGGTCGATTAACCCCGGGATCACGTTCGCAGTACCAATCGTATTGGGATTTTTGCTAGGTCACTGCATCGGGGCTTCGCCAATTCACTTCGCCTACTCGGTTCATTCAACCGGGGCTTTGCCAAATGAAAGGATCTTTCCTTGCTTTAGTAAGACATGGGGCTTTGCGAAAGTTTTCCTCGGACCGGGGCTCCGATAAGTCACACCCATCCCTAGAAGAGAGGTTTGGTCACTTCAACATCTCGCTTTGGTTATAAAAGCACATCGTCGCATCGGCTTCAAGCGCCGAGTTTAAGAAAAGGACCTTAATCAAGACCCGAGGTTTAAACCCGGTCTCGGCCCAAGAAGGAATTCTAGTTCACGTTGACAACATCTCGAATAACAATAGCCCGCCCGCACCCAAGGGATACGACCCCACCTGCTTGAAACCCGTCTTAAACAATTTTCAAACACATTCCATATGTACATCCAGACCCAGTCCCTACCATGTTTCCAAGAAAAAAAAATCACCCCTAAGCTCAAGTAACGTGCCAATTGCTAATGATAACATTTTCTCCCAAAAAAGCGCCTCCGTTATTCCCTTTATAATGAGATAACGCCAGGCGACAGTTTCCGGATTGTCAAAATCCAAACTTTAGCTACCTCTATCACGAATAGTGAAGTATGCTCAAGTTTTTCCCAACTTTAGCTACCCATATCTCTGATTCGAAAGAGATTGAGAAGTATGCTCAAGTTTTCCAAACTTTAGATACCCATATCTCTGATTCGAAAGAGATTGAGAAGTATGCTCAAGTTTTTCCCAACTTTAGATACCCATATCTCTGATTCGAAAGAGATTGAGAAGTACACTCAAGTTTTTTCAAACTTTAGATACCCATATCTCTGATTCGAAAGAGATTGAGAAGTACACTCAAGTTTTTTCAAACTTTAGATACCCATATCTCTGATTCGAAAGAGATTGAGAAGTACACTCAAGTTTTTTCAAACTTTAGATACCCATATCTCTGATTCAAAAGAGATTGAGAAGTATGCTCAAGTTTTCCAAACTTTAGATACCCATATCTCTGATTCGAAAGAGATTGAGAAGTATGCTCAAGTTTTCCAAACTTTAGATACCCATATCTCTTATTCGAAAGAGATTGAGAAGTACGCTCAAGTTTTTACAAATTTTAGTTACCCCTATAGTGACGTAATGCCCTGTAGCCTATTTTACAAATTTACCCCTGTGGCTCATTTTGTTTGCCATTGGCATTTTCAATTCTATTTTCAAATGATTAGGGTACGTCCCGTTTCTTTATAAAAATTATCAGGGTACGTCCCGTTTCTTTACAAAATTATCGGGTACATCCCACTTTCTTTACAAAAATCATCGAGTCCTTCTTACTTCTTTACAAAATTTCGATCTCTCTCGCGATCTCCGTCATTCCAAGGTGGAAGAATGACATTTCGCTATATCTCTCGCGATCTCCGTCATTCCAAGGTGGAAGAATGACATTTCGCTATATCTCTTTCGATCTCCGTCATTCCAAGGTGGAAGAATGACATTTCGATTCTCTCTCGCGATCTACGTCATTCCAAGGTGGAAGAATGACATTTCGCTATATCTCTTTCGATCTCCGTCATTCCAAGGTGGAAGAATGACATTTCGATTCTCTCTCGCGATCTACGTCATTCCAAGGTGGAAGAATGACATTTCGCTCTATCTCTTTCGATCTACGTCATTCCAAGGTGGAAGAATGACATTTCGATTCTCTCTCGCGATCTACGTCATTCCAAGGTGGAAGAATGACATTTCGCTATATCTCTTTCGATCTACGTCATTCCAAGGTGGAAGAATGACATTTCGATTCTCTCTCGCGATCTACGTCATTCCAAGGTGGAAGAATGACATTTCGCTCTATCTCTTTCGATCTACGTCATTCCAAGGTGGAAGAATGACATTTCGATTCTCTCTCGCGATCTACGTCATTCCAAGGTGGAAGAATGACATTTCGCTATATCTCTTTCGATCTCCGTCATTCCAAGGTGGAAGAATGACATTTCGATTCTCTCTCGCGATCTACGTCATTCCAAGGTGGAAGAATGACATTTCGCTATATCTCTTTCGATCTCCGTCATTTCAAGGTGGAAGAATGACATTTCGATTCTCTCTCGCGATCTACGTCATTCCAAGGTGGAAGAATGACATTTCGCTCTATCTCTTTCGATCTACGTCATTCCAAGGTGGAAGAATGACATTTCGATCTCTCTCACGATCTACGTCATTCCAAGGTGGAAGAATGACATTTCGCTCTATCTCTTTCGATCTCCGTCATTCCAAGGTGGAAGAATGACATTTCGATTCTCTCTCGCGATCTACGTCATTCCAAGGTGGAAGAATGACATTTCGTTCTATCTCTTTCGATCTACGTCATTCCAAGGTGGAAGAATGACATTTCGATCTCTCTCGCGATCTACGTCATTCCAAGGTGGAAGAATGACATTTCGCTCTATCTCTTTCGATCTCCGTCATTCCAAGGTGGAAGAATGACATTTCGATTCTCTCTCGCGATCTACGTCATTCCAAGGTGGAAGAATGACATTTCGCTATATCTCTCGCGATCTCCGTCATTCCAAGGTGGAAGAATGACATTTCGCTATATCTCTTTCGATCTCCGTCATTCCAAGGTGGAAGAATGACATTTCGATTCTCTCTCGCGATCTACGTCATTCCAAGGTGGAAGAATGACATTTCGCTCTATCTCTTTCAATCTACGTCATTCCAAGGTGGAAGAATGACATTTCAATCTCTCTCGCAATCTACGTCATTCCAAGGTGGAAGAATGACATTTCGCTCTATCTCTTTCGATCTACGTCATTCCAAGGTGGAAGAATGACATTTCGATCTCTCTCGCGATCTCCGTCATTCCAAGGTGGAAGAATGACATTTCGCTCTCTCTTTCGATCTCCGTCATTCCAAGGTGGAAGAATGACATTTCGATCTCTCTCGCGATCTCCGTCATTCCAAGGTGGAAGAAGGACATTTCGCTCTCTCTTTCGATCTCCGTTATTCCAAGTTGGAAGAATAACATTTCGATTCAGTCAAAGCTCGAACTACGACCTGGCTTGATTCCCCCGGGATACGTAGGTAGCCTCCTGTAGGTTCAGCCAATTCGTCACATATGACACCCCATTCCCCTGTGGATCTTTTCTGAACTACGACCTGGCTTGATTCCTCCGGGATACGTAGGTAGCCTTTCATGAAAGGTCCAGCCACTCGACCAACTTGGTCACCCAATCCATCTCGGCATTCGCCAGATTGGATCCTTTTCTATCGACAACCCCACTCGCCCTGCAAGTGACGTTGCCGAGGGGCTTCTGTAAGTACCCAAATCTGGCTCATGCCTTCCGGTTAAGTTTCCCGGCAATTCCGGCAAGTTTTCCGGTAATTCCCCGGACTTTCCTAGAGTTCCGGAACAATTCCGGAACTGTTTCAAATCACCTAAGGGGATAAGAGACTGCTTGGAGCCAAAGAAACACGTTTTTATTTCATGAGGAATTCCCTTCTAGAAGACTGCCACCTTGCATGTTTCTAGAAGGATCCAGATGTGGCTACTTATGTCGTGCGACATAATAGGCCATGAAACCTTCTAGAAACCTGCCACCTTGCATGTTTCTAGAAGGAACTGCATGTGGCTACTTATGTCGTGCGACATAACCAGCCAGAGAGAGTTCTAGAACCATGCCACCTTGCATGTTTCTAGAAGGAAAACGGTTATGGCTTATCATGTCGTGCGACATAACAAGCCCATGCAGTGTTCTATAAATAGAGGCCTTCACCTCTCACTTCGTACACCTCTTCCACCCCTCGGTCCCCTCTCTATGGGAATACGCCCAGAAGCCTCCTCTATCCTCACATACCTCCCAAACCACACCAATCCTCCCAAATCAATCACACACACACTTCCCACACACACACACTTCCTATACACACCAAGAACCAAGGATTCTCAAGAAACGAAGGCTCAATCCCATCCCCAGAAGCTGCTGTTTTGAAGGCCCCTATATCTAACTTGATATAGAGGGTCGTGGTCTTCAAGGGTAACGATTTTCTACCCATTTCCTTTCCTTATCTTCATTATACATGGAATCTCTATGCTAAATGCTTTAATAATGTGATATTCTGAATAAAGTTGCATGCTTTAGCTTCATATTTCATAGATCCACATTTTATTTCATTGCATTTCCTATAAAAGTCCCGGTTTGGCTTGGTTTTGCATGAACACTCAAGATGAGTGTGGATCCCCCATATCCACACCCTCTTGAAATGTTCATTATTGATAAACATGCTCCCAGAGATTTGTTTGTGAAGTAACTTGACCATTTTGGTGCCTTGTTACCTCTGCAAATCTCAGTAAAGCCTCAGAATGGCTAGTTATGTCACGCGACATAGTGCGGCCTATGTCACGCGACATAAGTAGCCGGTTTTCGAAGCTTCACACAGTTTCAAGCTGTAATCTGATGTTAACCCCCATAATGCTAATATCTGATGTTTAGATAATATCTATGTACATAATATGTCATCTTTTCATTAAAATACCATTCTCATACATAAAGGTGCATTCTTTGCACCAAAATCCCATTTTTCATGCATTAAAATCATTCATTTTCCATTTAAAATCCCTTTTCACATTAAAGATGCACTCTTTGCACAAAGATCATTTCTTTACATAAAAAGTATCCATTTGCAATCAAATGCATCATTTTCAAACCAAAAATGCCATCTTTTCACTAAAGTATCATTTTTACATGCATTCCCCCATGTCCCCATTAGCAACCTTGGAACAGACCGGTGTAAAAGTTCTCATCTTTGCATCGTTCCTTCCATTAAAGGTTCACGACTTCTTTAGAAAGGGACAACCTTGAACCCTATATCTCCAATTATCGCTTAAGAAAGAGTATGAAGCCTCTATACGAGCTCGACCGTCTTAAAGCGTAGGATTGATGGGCTAAGGACCCTCCTTTTCTAAAGAACCTCATCTTTGACCAAAAGAGAGTCATTCTCTCGATCACGCAAGTCCCGAGGGTCCCGAGGTTAAAATGCGATGATCACAAGTCATAAGATGAGGACGGGATCATAATCCCAAATACATAAAATTCCAAGGAATCCCGAGCGACAACCAACAAATGGTTTGTACGTCCGGAAGACGACTTGGGACATTCCCCCCCTTATTTTCAAACACATGCACACAAGAAAGCACGCAAGCAAGCACGATTACTGAAATCTTGGGAGACTTGCTCCGGCAAGGCACCTTGGGTGAACGCCAAACGTTCTTCCCAAGGGGTAACTTAACCTCCGAACCCAAGTAAAAACCTTTTTTTCAAAGTTTTGAGGTAATCAAAATGGCGTGGCGACTCCGTTTTTCAAATTAAATCGGATGTCTTCAAACTCGCGTGAATCCAACACAAAATTTGGGCACCACATCCACAGGTTCGGATCGTTTGATCCGTCGATTCGCACATTTACCGTCTGAACCGTTTGGTTCGTGATTGTCATTTACAAAGTCCGGATCATTTGATCCGTCGATACCGTCATTTAATTTCTGTACCTTTACAATTTCGAGTCGTTTGGCTCATCGATCGCATCTTTACAGTCCGGATCGTTTGATTCCGTTGATACCGCACTTTAAATACTGTCATTTACAAGTCCGAGCCATTTGGCTTGTGATAGTATTTACTTATCAATGTCCGAGTCGCAAAATGACTCGTTGATCGCATGTCATTTAAATACCTCTTTTCATGAAATTTGTAACAATGTAATGCCCGATTCAAAACCGGAGTTCGTCATTCGAACTCTTTTTCAAAACAGCGCGAAATCGACATTTGGCGTCCGAACGTTCCTTTTCAACTCAACACCCGACGTTTGACATTCAAACGCTCCTTTTTTAATTAAAATAACGTTTGACATACAAACTAAAGATTTAAGCTCGTCCTTCGAACGCCATTTTCAAAACAAATCAAAACCTACGTTTGTCATTCAAACGCTCGTTTTTTCAATAAAATCAACATTTGTCACTCAAACCAAGATTAAGCTTGACATTTAAGCCCCCTTTTCAAAATGCAACTCACACACACACACGCACACAATTTCGAGAAAGGTAGAAAGACTCGTCATACGAGGCATTTCAGGTGATCTCAATATACTCTTCCCGAAACGTAACGTGACCTCCGAACCTAACAATCTCTAGTACAAAAAGCCATTTTTAAAGTTTGGGCTCATAATACAAAACGTCACTTTTTCAAAGCCATTTTTAAAGTTTGGGTTCATAATACAAAACTCTACTTTTTCAAAGCCTTTTCCAAGTTTTGGCTACCAATTAAAACGACCCCCCTTTTTCTCAAACTCAGCCATTCTCAACGTTTGGACTCATAATACAAAACCGCGTGGCGACTCCTCCCTCTCTCCGAAAGCGAGGTCCCAAATTCCGCAAAATGGCCGCTCGCCGCGTCCCCCCCACCCGCGTGATCCGGCTAATTTCAGTTGGCGACTCCACTGGGGACAAGCAATGTTTTTCAAAACTGCCGTTGTTTTAAAAACATTCCGTGGGTCAAACTTTCGTTTACCCTTCCTCGATTTTGTGTGCGTGTGTTGATCAAAACATCGAACTATTTTCGAAACGAAAAAAAAACAAAGAAAAAAAAAGATGTTGCATTTTCATCTCATTCAAAAATCATAACATGTTCGTGCATATTTCGTTCATACTTGATTTTCGTGCTATATTTTGAACTGTGCATGAATTCTTTAAAACACATTCTGAAAATTTATATTTTACTCAGAAAAAAGAATTTAGTGACCGCACACTACTTGCACTGCTGCCTCGGTACACCGCACGCTACGCGCACTTGATGCCTCGGTACACTGCACACTACGACCCTTAACCCGGGATGACCGTTCAGTTGCAGCTTGATTGGTCTGCCAGACACCTTTCGAGTGCGCACGGGGTCGTCCCAAACAGCCCATCTTAGCCCGTGTAAACCATGCACTCTTTTTAAAAAAAAAAAAAAAAAAAAAAAAAAAACCATGCACTCTTTGTGTCACACTTCGTCCAAGACCCCGGTTGGTTTTTGGCTTAGTACGTGTCACAAAGCCTAAGTGTATGTCTTTTACGCCGATCTCCCTCACAAGTCAAACTTAAAAGTTGAGATCGAAGGTCGTTCCCGACCTGAAGTCTTAGCTTTTCAGCCTTGACTTTGACGCGGAGCCACGCTAAAAACATACCCGAAGGTTCAATGTGACACCGTGTCATCAAACCCTCAACATATGCACCATGCCATGCCACAACTTGGCCAACGCCAAAAGCTAAGGCCCCTCGCGCAAACGAGTCAGGAGAGGTCATGCCGAAATTTCGGCACGATTTCTGCCTTAACATGAGGACGTTGACTCCGACCGTGACCCGCATGTCACATACGTTGAAAGTTTACATGACTAGCTAGCCTTAAGTTCACTTTTTCCTTTGTCGGTGGAACTCGCTTGCCTTATAGGACCCTCGCTCGGGATTGTCCATCCCGGGAAGACGATTTACAGGTGAAAAGCGAGGGGCTTATAAACGTAGTGACGAGATCTACTGATTCGAGCCCTAGGTTAGTTGCGAAAAAGAAGACACAATCTTTTCCAACCGATTAGGACTCTGAGAAAATGCATTTTAAGTAAACATTAATCGGTAAATGCACATTGCACAAGCCCGAAACCCTGAGCCAAATACCCTTTATGAAGCCTAAACCCTACCTTTCGTTCCCTGCAGTGAGCAGAAAGTGGTTCGAGTGCAGGTCGGCGCCTCGCCACAGAATTGCGATTACGGCGCATCGAGCGGTTCTTCGGTTCCCTCAGTTCCTTCAGCCAGACTTTCCGACATGTCAAGCTCACCGAGAAATCGTGACAGGAACGGAACCCCGCCACCGGTAACAGATATGACACTGGTAGAATCCATTCGGGTCTGTGAGGTTCACAAAAGGCAGAAAGAAGATCAACAGAATTTCATGGTACAACTTCTGAATGAGCGAGGTGTAGTAGCTATCCCCCAACCAGATGGTACTTTCGTCCTAGTCGAGGACGATGATCCTCCCTGATCAGCTCCTCAAACCTTCAACCAGGTTCCTCCCCCACCAAGTTACGGGATTCCTTCAAACCAAGGAAACAGCCGAACCGAGGCTCCATGTTGCCACCTCTCAAGGCACTCCCATTATATACGGCCAAGCCAGTACTGATCCCATCACTCAGTATAACCAGCGCACCGCTGGACCATCTCCAATAGATGTCAATATCCTCCAATACAGTCCAGAAAAGGCCCCCATATATCCTCATATATCAAGCCTCCCACCTCCAATTACTGCCGCTAATATGGAAGCACCTAGCACCGAGCCTCAAAGTCCACCACTGGACCCCGCCTTGGCCTGGATGGTCGAACAAATGAAAGACCTGAAAGCCAGCATAGGCAGCTCAAAGCAAGAAACGCTCAAATCCACAGGTCCGGGAATGGTCACGCCTCTCCCTGCCAAGTTCAAAATGCCGGAAATAGACCGATTCGACGGAACTGAATGTCCACAGACGCATGTTGACACCTACGTTCTCGGCATGAGAGCAAAAGGAGCAACCCTCCAGCAAATGGCCGATCATTTACAACATACTCTCAAGAGTTCTGCGTTACGGTGGTTCCTAAGGGTCAAGCCCGCAGATCGCCATACCTGGGATCAGATCAGTAATATCTTCCTAGAGCGGTACAGATCCAACCTGGAGTGGGAAACAAGTCGTGAGGACTTAATCACCACCGAGCAGAAAGCAGATGAAAGCGTCGGAGAATTCTACAAGAGGTGGAGCTGGAAGCTCTCCGAAATCATGGAGCCACTCTCCAAAGACGAACAAATGCAGATCTTCAAGTCCTGCTTGAGGTCGTCTATCAGAACGCTCATCGGCCATCACTTCTTCCCAGATCTCCAAGCCATGGTCAATGCCGGATCACAATTCGAAAAGGATCTCAAGGAAAAGCTGGCTACAGCACAACCCTATAGATACAGATCAGCAGCTACATTCAATCCTGCACCGGCCCCCGGCAAAGGGAAAGATACGTCTGTCAACTACACCCATCAGAGTCAACAGTCAAGCAACAGAAACCCGGCCCCGCAGAGCAACAACTCCTCCACGAAGCAGCCTTTCGTACACTTCGACAAGTTGGATATGCCTCTGAGTAAGATGTTGGAAGGGTTGATCAAAGAAGGCCTCCTCAAGCCCGTTGGAAACTACAAACCCAGGAATCCCGCAGTCAACGCTGACAAAAGCAAATACTGCGCCTTCCACCAATATCACGGGCACACAACTGACAGCTGCCTGGGGTTACGGTATGAGATCCAGAACCTGATAGAGGAGGGAAAGTTGGAGCGTCCCCGTGGACCTAATACAGTCGAAAACCCTTTTCCGAACAACAGCAGCATAAACTCCATTGAGTGGGTACCAAAGAAGATTGCTGCAGAGCCAGTCTCTCCGCCTCTTCCAGCCAGGTCTTCATCAGACGTTCACATCAGTTACGATGTTTGTGACTGCTCCGAATGCCTTGAGTATGAGTTCCAGGACATGATCAGGGGCGATTCCCCCAAAAAGCAGAAGAAACCGTCTTCTCAACAAAAATTGATAGAAAGGTATGAAGCCGGAGACACCAGTGTGGGTACACTTGGAGAGCCATCCGGGAAATTCGATTACTATGTACTCTACTCCAGCCAGTCCTCTCTCCCTTCAAGCAGCACAGCTTCATAGCAGACAGGGGTGGGAAAACCGAAACATCCTGCTGACACTAAAGCTCAGACTTCAGGACACCGAAATACCTCAAACCTTAGCAACCTTACTGCCAACCAGAAGCCTAATCCCCTGCAGGATCAGCCAAGGTTCAACCTGCCCAACTTCAGAGCACGGGCCGGTAAAGGAAAGCCAAAGTCAACTTGGCACTCCCACTCGATCAACGTGCTGACCAAGGGCAGCCACCGCCACAAGCTACCTCGACACAATTCCGAGGCACCACCAAAATCTTTGCCTCTCAAAAGAAAGACAGGAAATGGATGGCTCGATGATTCTCCCTCTCCAGATAGAGATCATACTTATGATTACATACTCTATGGCAGCATGCTCACCTTCTGCGACGAAGACCTACCGAAAGGGGCCTCGGGGCACAATGAAGCTTTGTACATCACTATTCGGTTCAACACTGTCTCCCTCCCTGGGGTACTAGTAGACAACGGATCAGCAGTCAACGTCCTTCCCCTCAGCATGATGCGAGCCCTACACATTGATGAAGGCCACATGGTCCCATCTGCCCGAACTATCAAAGCCTGCGACAGCACGTCTCGTCCCATCCTAGGGACGGTGACTCTGGAGCTCTGGTTCGAAACCCAAATGGTGCCAGCAAAATTCCACGTGATGGACATTTTGTCCGAATTTACAGCTCTGTTGGGACGCCCATGGCTACACCACATGAAGGCCATCGCCTCCACTCTCCATCAGTGTGTCAAGTTCATAAATTGACAAGGAGATCTCGAGGTCATCAGAGGGGACAGTTTCCTCATAGGGAATGAAGCCGAAATGCCAATCAAGCGTGCCCGCAGTCAGGCACCGGGGTTACCTCATGCAAGCCGACCAAAGGACAACCGGGGCAAATCTTATCAGAATCCCTCAGAGTCCGAAGGTGCTAACTATGTCAACGTCCTCGAATAAGAAGATCCCGAAGCAGTCAGGTTCATCAAGTTCAACTGCCGTTTCCGAAACTTGGATGCAGACTGGAAAGAAACCCTGAGCGTTGCAATGATACGGGCACACAAATCCCCTGTCTCCGAATGAAGATTTGTCAGCATCCTTCGAGCAAACTCTCTGGCCCCGCCAGGTGAAGAAATCTTCACGATAAAGGTAAACAAGCACCGACACACTCGTGATGAATGTATGGCAGTCGTCTGGGATGTCTTGCACGCAGAATTGCCCACCGAACCCCTTTTCTCAAATGAAGGGCATGAGGTCTTCTTAGCAGCACCAGCTTCGCGACAAGGCGCGAGACGTCCTTTTATCTGGGTTGAGCCATCAGACGGCGACGAATCAGGACTCTCCGGAGTGGAAGATGCGGCAGATTAGCAAGAGGACCCCTACATACACATGCTCAGTTTCGAAAATGGCACCAGTTTCGATGAGGTCACCTACGATGAGGGCTCCAATATCATGGAAATTCTCAAACTCAATGTCCGGTATAGACAGTTATCCGGTGAATGGAAACAACTGGTTGACACGACAAAGAACCCTTCTGATCACGTAACCGACGATGACTTCGTCAATATCATTTTCTCCAGATATCCCAACGATGCCAAGGATCCGATCCTTATTGTCAGGTTCTGCAATGCCAAAGTTACCCTCGACGATTGCCTGATCATGGTAAATGAGGCCCTGGCCAAGAGAGCTCAAGGCTCGTTATCACTTCCAGTTATCAGCCGCAGTGGCAACTGGCCTGTGCCGTCAGTCAAACTCACAGCCAAAAGCGCCGCCAAGGTCAAAGGCACCGACACAGGGGACAAAACTCCCCACCTTGCTACAAGCCAGATCAGCCTCGGGAACGCCTCCAGCAGCCACCCTGAGAACATCTGTAAAAGTCCTCCCAGTGAGACAGATCAAGCTTCCGAAGAAAGGAATGATCACCTCAGCATCAACATGCTCAAGTTCGACCCTGCTCCCAGCCATCACGGCCATGGATTCAAACATCCCGCCAGCAAGCTGCTAGCTCTGATAGACTTGGCTCTCGAATGAGATCATGAGACCATCAGCCTCGCAGAGTTCAACACCCCTGTTGGTTTAATCAAGCAGATATGGGTAAACTTCTTGGTGACCGAGGTCAAGGAAGGTCGCATGGAATGTCCCAGCATAACTTTCCTCATCAATTTAATCCAATTTTTTTCGTCATTCGGAGATTTGGATGTGATCACAGTTCTAGACACCAGTCAGACGGCGCGCACCTACGGAGACTGTTTAGCTCTCGCAAGGAAAGCCCTCCTGGAACTAGCTGCACAAGAAAATCACCTCTGGGACGAAAACAAAGCTCAGAAGACTCATAGGGACTGAGCCCTTAAAGCGTCACAAGCAGTTTCAGACAGCAAGCTAGAGGCTACTCTAGACCAATTCGACCTCAAAGGTTTTGCCCAGGGCGACTTCATAGACTACCATCACTTCTCATTTAACCCCCTCTGGAAAGGGAGGGCAGTCAATGGTCCCGAAGACCTACGAGATGGAATGGCACAGCACAAGGAATACCTAGCCAACTGAAAGAGGAAGGTCTATTCAAAAAGAAGAGAAAGATGGAAATACATCTCCAACAACTGCTCAGGGAGATTCCACAGACTACAACATTCGTTTACAGAAATGACCAACTGGGGCTAAAACCAGTCACATGGGCAGACGTCCGGGAATCCGTGTACTCACCTTCCGACATACTCGTCACCCAGTTGAAGTAGCAGAGAAAGCTCTCCCCGCTGGAAGTTTATCTGGATTGCCGCATACAGTTCAAGGAAACATTGGCTATTCTCACATGAGAAGAAACGCAAGCGTTAACTCTTGATGTAGGCTCTACTGCAAGAGAGCTGATCTGGGCTAAAAGTGGAGGAAAATTAGCAAACCATGACTACTGCCTGTCCCAACTCCATAATGCCACGAGCCTGCTCAGCAAGAAGGAGAGAAGCGCAGTATACCGTGAAGAAATCAAAGAGACCGTTCGCTTGAACCAGGAAATCTCTAACCTCCCCCGGAGGGTCAGCAATACACAGTTCGGTCCTGGCAACCACTGATGCGCACTGACGTTCGAACAACTTCGGCGAACCATAGACTCCCTCCCTGCGGAGGCACCTAAACCAGTGTCTTGGGACAGAATTCGGAGAGCTGCCGAAGCCCCGGGGAATACATCTACAGTCAACGAATTGAGGGAGGACATATGGCCCTGGGCTTCGAAAAATCCTCCACTGACTATGGCTCAGCTTAAAGCAACTTGTTCGAAGGGGACCAAGCCCGACGTCAATGTTCTAACCCAATCGGGTCAAATTCATGTGCTACCACCAAAGGCCACCAAAAAGCCAACAGAGCCAGAACCGCAACCCGGTCTACCCGAAGAAAAAAGTTCAGTGAAAGAGGACCCGATCCTCACTCGGCTTGCGTACCCGTGCAAACATTTCCCAGTGGTCCCTGCTCACCTCTTCATACCCTCACAAGCTCAAGCTAGAGGAAAGTTTGGCCCACACCATGGTCCCTGTGGACACAACTCCAGAGGAAGTGATTCAGATGATTGGAAACATCCACTATGGAAACATCATCACCTTTACAGATTTGGACCTGCCAAAATTTGGGGCTGATCACAATGAGCCGCTCTACATCACAATCTAGCTGGACGAGCGTCGCCTTCCCCGTGTATTGGTAGACAGAGGTTTCGGAATGAATGTCTTGCCCGCCAAGATGATGGACCTGCTTGACATCAAGCCTACAGACCTGAATCCTTCAGTCCACACTGTCAAGGCCTATGATTCTACTTCCCGAACAGTTCTCGGGGTTGCTACTCTAAACATCTGGTTCGGCAAGCGGATGATCCCCACCGAATTCCAAGTGTTGGACATTCCCATCACTTTCACAGCCATCCTGGGACGGCTCTGGCTGCATCAAATGAACGGCGTGGCATCCACCCTTCACCAATGTATCAAGTTAATTCAAGGCAATGTGGGCCTGCACCCACATCTCCCAAAACCTAGTCTCAAACCGCCTGAGTCAGTCATTGTCAAAGTTCAGTCCTCTGAGTCGTTCGACGGCCTCATGCCGGAAGACTATGATAATGTAGCCAACAATGTATTCCCGTTCGTATTAAATGCAAAGTTTGACCTTTCGGATTATCCCCTCATTGCCAATTTAACAACTGATAAGTTAACAAATAACTTAAAAGACGTTAATAATGACTCACTTGATAAAGAAGCAGACACACTAAACAAACAATACATTAAAGAAGTTCTCAAGCGTGTAGTTGACCAAGAGGACAATCGGGCCCAAGCTGCCGAAGAGGTTATGACTAAAGAAACACAAGTGGGCAGTTTCTTCGCCGGTGCAGAAAAAGAAGCCCTGATAAATCTCCTCAAAGAATATGTTGACGTGTTTGCCTGGTCATACCAAGACATGCCAGGACTCGATCCCTCAATCGTGGAGCACAGAATCCTTCTGGATCCAGAATCCAAACCTCGCTGCGTAAGCTACGCAAGATCAAGCCGTAATGGTCTCTCGCAAGTGAAAGAAGAAATTGAGAAGATGCTCCGCGTCGCCTTCATCAGAGTAATTGAGTACCCGACCTAGCTCTCCAACATCGTGACGGTCACCAAGGCTAATGGAAAGGTCAGATGCTGTGTGGATTTCCGAGATCTCAACAAGGCCAGCCCTAACGACGATTTCCCACTGCCCAACATCGACATGCTGGTCGACACCACAGCAAATTTTGAAGTGAAGTCCTTTGTGGATGGATTTGCTGGATACAACCAGATCAAGATGTCCGAGGAAGATCAAGCCAAGACTACTTTCACCACTCCGTGGGGGACATACTGTTACATGGTCATGCCGTTCGGTTTAAAGAATGCTGGGGCTACCTATCAACGGCCGCAATGTACTTCTTCCATGACATGATTCACAAAGAAATCGAAGTGTATGTTGACGACATGATCATCCACCTCAGAGGATCGACATGCAAAGACATGACAGATTTGAGAAAGTTCTTCAACAGAATCAGAAAGCACTCCATGAGATTGAATCTCGCCAAGTGCACCTTCGGCGTCAAGCGAGGCAAAGTGCTGGGGTACATGGTTACAGAAAGAGGCATCGAAGCTGATCCCAAGAAAATCAAGGCCATCGTCGACATGAGGCCATCGCAGACACCGACAGAAGTGAAAAGTTTCATGGGGAGACTTCAATACATCAGCCGCTTCATCAACCAGTTGACATCTCTCTGTGAGCCAATGTTCAAACTAATGAAGAAAAATGCTGACATCAAATGGGACTCCGAGTGCCAGACAGCCTTCAAGAAAATCAAGACATACTTGGTGAATCCCCCAATCCTGTGCCCGCCACATGAAGATAAGCCACTCCTCCTGTACCGACAAAGGATGCACACGTCAATTGGGGCTATACTGACGCAAGAACAAAAAGATTCCAGAGTTGAGCATGCAATCTACTTCGTAAGCCGAAAGCTTCAGGGAAGTGAACTCAGCTACTCAGCATTAGAGAATACTTGTACCGCCTTGGTATGGGTAGTTGGGAAACTGAAACACTACATGCGCCTTATTCGCTACCGGTCTCCAAGATGGACCCTGTCAGATATCTCTTCGACAAGCCATCTCTATCAATGAGATTAGCCAAGTGGTCATTCTTCCTGACTGAATTCGACATCAAATACATGGTCAGAAAATCAACAGAGGGCAGAGTAATGGCAGATAATCTGGCAGACTTCCCAAGCAGTGAACTCAAGGGTCCTGATCCGCAGTTTCCAGATGACGGGATCTTCTCACCCAACAGCGCAAACCGCTTGCAACTCTTCTTCGATGGGGCAGCCAACAAGAAGGGGAATGGTATTGGAATGCTCCTAGTCGATCCTAAAGACGAGCACACACCCATAGCCATCAAGATGAATTTTGAAGCAACCAACAATGCAGCAGAGTATAAAGCTTGCGCAGCCGGTCTAGAAGCCGCTCTCGAACGCAACATTTTAGAACTAAAAGTATACGGAGACTCAGCATTGATCATCAATCAAGTATCCAACAAATGGAAGACAATAGATTCTGGCCTCCAGAAGTACCACACGTACATGGAGGAGCTCATTGCTCAGTTCAAGGACATCTCTTTCCACTATTTGCCAAGAGACAGGAACCGCTTCGCAGATGCCCTTGCCACCCTAACATCTCTTGTCGAAATTCCCGAAGGGAAATCAGTAAAACCCCTCAGAATAGGCAGACGGGAAACACCCGCCTATTGCTGTGAGATCGAAGTTAAAAGTGAACCGATCGACGAACCCTTGTACAATCAAATCTACCAGTACCTTCAAAATAGAGAAGCTTCCTTCACAAATGAAGATGAAAAATACAAAGAAGGGATCAAAGCCAAAAACATGATGGCCCTAAAACGCCTGGCATCCCATTTCGTCATTCTGGGGGGTATGTTGTACAAGAAGCGCCACCAAGGACCACTCCTCCGGTGTGTTAATAAAGAAAAAGCTAGCGAGCTGATGAACGAAGTTCACAACGGAACCTGTGGTCCGCACATGAACGCCAGAGCATTGACACAGATAATCCTCCGTATGGGTTACTATTAGGTATCAATGGAAACAGACTGCATCCAGTTCGTCAGAAGCTACGACAAATGTCAACGGTTCTCCAACCTCAATCACATCCCTCCTCACGAGCTCTACTGCATGACTACACCATGGCCGTTCGCCACATGGGGAATCGACATCATTAGCAAAAATACTCCGTCAGGGAGCAATGGTCACGAGCTCATATTAGTCGCAGTCGACTACTTCACCAAATGGGTAGAAGCCAGATCATATAAAGTACTGAATTCTAAAAAGGTGGCCGAGTTCATCAAAGAGAACATCATATGCAGATACGGGGTGCCCAACGAGATCATATCCGACAACGGGACCCACTTTGAAGGAGATTGTGACCAACTGTTGACCGAGTTCTGAGTTACACGCCACAAGTCTTCTCCCTACAGACCACAGACTAATGGTGCAGTAGAGGCAGCAAACAAGACTCTCGCGAGAATAATCAGAAAAATGGCCGTCAGAGGTTGGGATTGGCCTGAAAAGCTACATCTAGCTCTCTGGGGATACAAAACATCAGTCAGAATCGCCACAGTGGAGACTCCTTTTGCACTCACATATGGAATGGAAGCGATGTTACTAGTTGAATTGGAAATTCCATCCCTCCGAGTCCTCTTGGAAAACGGAATCAATGAAGTTGAATGGCTCCAGAGCCGTCACGACGAACTAGCTCTACTCGACGAGCACAGATTGAAAGCCATGGAACATACTCATGCCTACTAAAGCAGAATGGCCCGAGCATTTGATAAGAAAGTCAAGAATCGAGACATCAGAGAAGGCGACTTGGTGCTTAAGGAAAAGCCTCCTACGTAGACCAATCCCCTTGGAAAGTGGGAGCCTACCTGGATAGGCCCGTTCGTGGTACAAAGAATCTTCTCCGGAGGATCCATGAAGTTAGCAAATTTGGACGGAAACCCTTTCGTTAACCCCGTGAACGGAAGCAAACTCCGCAGATACTTTGTTTGAGGAATAACACGAGTCAACTCTCCTTCCCCATGCACCACCCCTTAGTAAAATCAAAGTGCTAAAAGAGTAATACTCAACTGGATACATTCCCGAAAATGATCCAGGTAAAAAACAGGGTCGCACTTCTTTTGTATTTTTTCACCTAAAGTGTCGAACTACGGTGACCTGAGCCCCTTAGTCCAATTGTAAAAGGGGAACGTAGGTAGCCATCATTAGTTCGGTCTCAAAAACAAATAAAATTTCAAATAAAACACCAATCGCTTGTGTTTCGAACAACTCTTAAATTTAACCTACAAATCCACTACGGTTAAAACAATCTTTGATGAGTTCAAGCACGGTCAACTCTTGACTCGCTACACGCTAGCAAAACAACAATAAAACACTTAATCAATTTAATGTGTCTGCAATGACAGTGGGTGGATATTCCGGACAGCAAGGTCAACCTAGTCCCTCATACTCGGTCCTTCGTCTTTCTTCCCCTTCTCTTTTCCACGGCGGGTATTCTTCACCTTCACATGGAATATCCCCATAGTCCTTCTACCTGGATCTAGGACCCTTCCCGATGCGTCTGCCAAACCTGCGGCCGCCAACGCAGCCCTTTCCCTAGCTCTGTCATGAGCTGCTTCTCTATGAGTCATCATATTCATGCTCTGATCGGCCGCCCGACTAGTATTGGCCTCATAGTCAGCCATGTCATCCCCAGTACAATCCTGAGGGTTAGCCGCCGCTTTGGCCCTCCTCAAAGTTGAGCTGTCACGGTAGTCAAAGCCCAATAGATCACTGCGTCTCCACAAAATAGAAATTTGTGTCTCCCCTATACACTCTTCATACCAGTTCAAGCACCGAATGGACAGAACAGTGCCCCCTCTCCGGTGAAAGATAACCCTGGCAGGAAAGGACATATACTGCCACAACCTCATGAGCAACAATGGCATCGAAGGATCTTCCATGAGGAGTGATCCCACCTCAAAAGTACCAGCATTACTCAAGCCCGTCAAAGGCACCTGTTCCATCCCGAACTGTCGCAGCACCAGGGATGGAATGTAAAAAGAAGACTGGGACACCCCCGGAACTATGACAATGAGAAGACCCTCTTGAACGGTCCGACAAGTCTGTAACTTCCAATGAGGAACCCACCATCGTAGATGATGTGTGCGAAGTTTAGCCATCTAAAGCTCCAATTTAGCCTGATTACCTCCTATCACCAAGGGTCGTCGATAAAAAGACCAGGGATCGCATGTCGCTGGTACCTCGGGCATCATCTGCAACCGCTCCCTCAACCACAGAGTAAGCATAGCGGGACTCCCTCCCCACATGTATCGGCTACCGGTCGCCATCCAACATATGCCAAGGAACGTCTCACCCAGGATCAAAGGCACGATGTCTCCTTCGCTCCGGCACTGCCACACCAGGTCCAGTACACTGTGATGGCACACCCCCAAGGATGTGAATGTGAACAGAGTAGCAATCACACACAGAGCAAAAGCGTCCCACGCAAAAATGCTTCCATCAGCACCGGCAAATCTATTGGGCAGCCCCAAAATGTCGACGTGATCCGTATTTGGAATTAGCATTCCGTGTGCTTCTTCAGCTAAAATGCCAAGCAGGGACATTAACTTCTCAACGGTGGTCAGGACGCCCGTCAAAGGAAGAACAATCTGCTCTGCCTCAGGTCCTCCAAGGATAGCCCGAAAATCTTCGAGTGTGGGCGTAATCTCGTCATACGAGAAACTGTACACGTGCCTCCTTTCGTCCCAAAAATGAGACGCGGCTCTCAAGAGATCCCAAACCGGCATGAGCTCCTTCAAAGCCAAAACCGCCTTCATTCTATAACAGCCTTCGAAAAACCCTTTGCTTTGCCTCATGTGGTGCCGTATGCACGTCTGGAAACTCTCCAAATATCGTTCTTGCATCTGAGATGACAACCTTGGAAATAAAGCCATGAAAAGCAAAGGAAACCTCAAGGAATTTGAAAGAGAAATCAGCTTTTGCTTCTAAAACAAGCGTAGTGTTTCCAAATTGCAGAAACTGGACTACAATTTAAAACATTCTGAAATTGAGGCATGGGCCGGCCGGCCCATGTTACAGGTTGAATTGGTCAACTCTGCAGCCAGCAGCTTCATTTGTCTGTGAAACAATTCCAAAAGGCCTCCTGTTCCAGCCTTGACCAATTCGCCTTCACCCGTGATTAAATAATTCACTGCCGACACCACATTCGCCCCGGGCTCGTGCAATAGTGCAGTTAATTTAATAACATTGCATGTAGATATAAATTTTGACCAGCTCGAATTTTATTATTTAATGCACGTTCCATTATTATTTATTTTTGATCAACCTACTTACTTATTTACCAAAAATAAATGAAGGTAATCATAATAAATATTCAAAATGTACAAGAGTTTGCCCCATGGGTCTTAAAAAGTACAAATCAATGTTTGGACAATACACACTATTGTCTAAAATAAATCAAAGGGACTACTCAGAGTCCTTCTCGTCATCCGAGCACTCATAATGCTGCCCCGCTGCAGCCGAATCCATAGTGGACAAGTACTCCGCAAACTCCTCGAGACCGGAGTACGAAAAGCTACGGCCCCGCTCCTGTGCCGCCGAGGACTCTCCCTGCTCGTATCCCGAATACGAGGAATGGCGAGCTCCGAACCCAGCAGTCCCACCAGAGAACTGGCTAAACCCCTGCGCAAAATCTGTACCACCAGTCGTGGAAACAGATCGGTCCCTCGCAGCAGACTGCCGAGAAGGCATCGGCTCGTAAACACCCGCACTCCTCCGGGAACTACACCACAGAAAATCCACGGGCCTCCTAGCTTAGTTGGCTATCCCATCCAAGCCCCTCACGGCCTGATTGTAAGTACGGCCAGACACCTGCAAACCAGGAAAGCGGTCAAAGGACAAACAGACAGCACAAATGCAACATTTGCAAGATGCCACTACCAAGTACAGAAAAGAAAAGCAAAACACTCACCGAAGCATCAGGGTCCACTCTGTATTGAGGCCTCGCCTGCTCCGGGATGGGAATCAATAGCTGCCTACGAGAACCACCAATGCCCTCTAATGACAAGCTAGTGCGGGGGAGCGGGTAGTCTCGGGGATGTACAGGGCCCTCGCCCTCTCTATCCAGCACATGTGGGCTCCTCAGCCTCGTCCTAAGGAAAACGTCATAGTCGGCGCCCTCTATGACGTACTCGGTGTGAGGCACACCCTGCCTATACCGTTCCAACTCTGCCCCAGCTATGAGCAAAGGATACTGCATGTGAAGAGGCGAATCCCTCGAAACCAAGGGGACAGACCCCGAAGCATACTGGCAAGACACCCTCTCGCCCAGATACATCACGTCACAATGGAGCCCCACCAGCAACTTCTGCTGACGTGTAATCTCCCCAGTAGCATGCACCACGCAGTGATCAAGCTGACTCCACCAGGTCAGGCTAATCCTCGGAGAAAAATCTCGGTCTATGGCCAGAGATACCTACTCATAAGTCAATCGGGTGCGCTCCCACGACTTTGCCGGCTTCCTCGCTGCCTTCTGCCACGTCAACATGGCAGGGAATAGATGCGTATATGCCTCCCTGGTATCCCACGTATGCGGGTGAAACACCTCGAAGAACCACACCTGTCGAACGCAAGGAAAGTTATATCAGCTACAAAGCAGATACATACGAGTACAAGTGAGACAAGGAAGAGGAAAAGAAAGAAACTCACATCCAGAGCAAACTTAAAACAACCTAATGAGTTTTCCTCTCCCCTAGAGAACTTGTCTAACGCATAATAGACCTCGGCCAGACCAGCCTCTCCCCAAGCATACCCTCTCACGGCCTCCAGGTTGGTCAGAGAGCCGAGTAGAGCAAAATGACATATCGTGTCAGCAGTGGGAAATAGGGTAGCTGACAAAGCGAACCACAAAAACCCTCGAGCCAAGCACTTCGCTGTCATCCTCACGGAGGCAGCTAAATACTCCTCGATGCCCCTCCTCAAGTGAGCCTCCATCGGACCGTACCGAATACCCAGGCCCCTGGCATCGGTAATATCAAATCCAAGCAGCTCCGACAACTGCTCCCTGGTGAAGCCATCAAACCACTCAATGGTGTTGCCCCGGAATGACAACCCAGTAATCGCTGCAAAATCAGTGGGAGTCACGATCGCCTCCCCCCACCTGAAATGGAATGTGTGGGTCGTATCCCACTAGTACTCGCTCAGAGCGACATGAAGTACCTTCTCCCTCTGCGTCAAGGCCACCACGGCTACCGCGCTGACGAAGCCGCCTAGGCCGGAGTCAATCATGAACTGTCGTGGACTCCTCTCCCCGCCATGATCCTCTTCCGAGAACCTTTCCCATAGCTCGCGGACCACCTCAACATCCCCCCTACTCTTCACATTATGCACGTCAATCGGCCCTCGCCCCTGCAGGTGAACATGGCAAAAGTATGTTATTACAGAGATAACGTACACAGATGCATATCAGAAAGCACATCAGCATAAAGATATAGGTTTGTTTTCCTAAAAATATTTCCATCCCAGTTGGAGTATTAACGGTTCAGTTTCAAAAACCCGTTCATTAACGGTTCCATTTTCCTAAAAATATTTCCATCCCAGTTGGAGTACTAACGGTTCAGTTTCAAAAACTCGTTCATTAACGGTTCCCTTTTCCTAAAAATATTTTCGTCCCAGTCGAAGTATTAACGGTCCAAAATCCCAAAAGGTTCAAGTCATTTCGAAAACTCCGTCGAACTCGGAACTTTCAAAACATTTCGATAACTCCATCGAACCCGGAACTTTCAAAACATTTCGAAAGCTCCGTCGAACTCGGAACTTTCAAAACATTTTGAAAACTCCGTCGAACTCGGAACTTTCAAAACATTTCGAAAACTCTGTCGAACCCGGAACTTTCAAAACATTTCGAAAAATCCGTCGAACCCGAAACTTTCAAAACACTTCGAAAAACCCGTCCAAATCGGAACTTTCAAAATTTACTCTGTCCCGAATTAAACTCACTTTAATTTTGGAAAACGCCCCTAGACATGGAATTTTTCGACCAAAATTTTTATGTTGTCTACCCATAATATCAATTGAGCTAAGCTACAGTCAATTCCAACAAAGGGGTATAGCATGGTCAAAAGCCCCAATTCGGGCACCAAGAACCCTAACTCATCTCTAGTCAAAATTCCTAAAATTCAAGAATGCACATTCTAAAAATTAACGGAATTTAGAGGATGCTAACCTTCCTCGCAATCCCCTCCTTCGATTTGTGGCAATCCCGAGCCGGATAAAACTCGGGTGGATCCAAAGGAAGATCGGTAGTTCGGACCGTCCTCCTGAGACTCGCTCTCTCGTTGTCGGTCCTCCTGTGCGGACCCCTTCGTCCTAATCCAGCTTCCATGATGATAATCTCTCAAAGATTTGAACAAAACTCGCAAAAAATGGGAGAATTTTCACTCTTTTCTCTCTTCTCTCTCACCAGAAATGGGATTTTTTGGTCTGGTTTGCGTCGCCTGGTGCTGATTTAATAAAGGTACATGGTAAAGATGGGTCCGGCCGACCCGTTTTACACCATAAAGTTTCCTTTACCATTTTGGCCCCTCAGCTTTCCAGAATTCCAAATTTAACCCTTTTGGCCCCCTAAAGTTAAAAAATTCCCCAGTTAGACATTTCTAACATCCCCTCTCCCGAGGATGAATCTTAGTTAGACATTTCAAATGCCCCGTTTCCAGACGTTAAAATTCTCGTTAGTTCTCACTAACATTCTGTCTTCGGACGTTAAATCTCAAACCGTCTTCGGACGTTAAATCACGATTCCGTTTCCAGATGTTACAATTCCCGTTTGTCCTCACTAACACTCTGTCTTTGTACGTTAAATCTCAGTAGCATCTTTAGAAGGTAAATCGGCCGCCATAGTAAGCCCGAGTATCTTTTCGCTCCAGCAAGCGAGCCTTCACTTCCCCGATCGTCAATCGTAAGCCCGACCACCCCATTTCAGCGACAATCACTATAAGCCCGCACAACGATCCCTCTTCGGCCATCACCGTAAGCCCAAACACCATATCCCCAGAGGACAACAGACGAGCGGCAAATCACTATAAGCCCGCACAACCATCCTTCTTCGACCGTCATTTCCGTCGAATTCCCATCATAAGATCCCGCTTCCTCCGTATATCAGAATACGCCGTCAGAAATGGACATTTCTCGCATCCTTTCAGAATACGCCATCAGAAACGGACATTTCTCGTATCCTTTTAGAATATGCCGTCAGAAACGGACATTTCTTATATCCTTTCAGAATACGCCGTCAGGGACGGACATTTCTCGTATCCTTTCAGAATACGCCGTCAGGGACGGACATTTCTCGCATCCTTTCAGAATACGCCGTCAGAAACGGACATTTCTCGCATCCTTTCAGAATACGCCATCAGAAACGGACATTTCTCATATCCTTTCAGAATACGCCGTCAGGGACGGACATTTCTCGCATCCTTTCAGAATACGCCGTCAGGGACGGACATTTCTCACATCCTTTCAGAATACGCCGTCAGGGACGGACATTTCTCACATCCTTTCAGAATATGCCGTCAGGGACGGACATTTCTCGCATCCTTTCAGAATATACCGTCAGGGACGGACATTTCTCGCATCCTTTCAGAATACGCCATCAGGGACGGACATTTCTCGCACCCTTTCAGTCTCCCGTAGGTTCAGACGCCTCCTAATAGTCTCACTCAGGTCTAGACACCTCTGAATCAGTCTCAACCAGGACGAACTCCTCCTAATCATTCCCCCAGAGGTCGAGGCCCTACGCAATACCCTCGCACCTACAAACTACGATCGGCTTCATTCCTGCTCGGGATACGTAGGAATCCTCTCGCTAAGGGTCCATCCAGCTGACCGCTCAGGTCTCTCAAAGTAAGGCATCCCCCGATTTTGATCCTTATATTTTTTCAACGACCCCACTTCCTTCGAAAGTGACATCGCTGAGGGGCTACTGTAAGTACCCAAATCCTGATCGTCAAATCCGTTAAAAGTTAATCGAAATCCTTAAACCGGCCCTTTCCAGGTTAACCGAAATCCGTTAAGCTCCCTGCTCTCGAGTCAACGAGACATCCCAGGACTGCCCCATGCATCCCGACATCAAAGTGTACTCAACACACGTTATCACACATAAAAGTACGACTTTCCTCGAAAAATGCACTTTCCGACACTTTTCGAGGGCGTTTCGGACATTTTCCGGACAGTTATTTAAAAAAGGGACAAAACCGTGAATAACGGGACAAAATTCCTAGCCTAGGTGAGTCACAGGGGCACGTGGCACGCATGCCAAGCCCCACAAATCAACATCAATCAAATTCGAGGGTGAAAAGACCAAAATACCCTTTATTTTGAATGACTGGCCATCCGGCCTGTTTTACACCATGGACCAGAATTCCTATAAAGTCCCTGGAATTTCCAAAATACCCAAAAACCCCTCAAAATAAACCTTAGGCCGTCCGGCCTGTTCTGCAGTTTGACCCCTATAAATACAAGGGCTATCAATTGTAAAAAAAAAGAAAAAGCATAACCCTCTCCCTCAAACCTCACGGTCCAAACCAGTTCAACCTCCCCCCGAGCCCCGTTTTGTCTCGATTTGCATGAAATCTCATTTTTCGACCAAACACGAACAAAAAAACCTCGAAACACCCTTTAAACACCAAAACCGTATCCCGTATACATAAACCGAGTCAAAGAGTCAACCCCTAGCCATAGATAAAACTCTCTCTCTCTAAACCTCATTTCACCTCGATTTACGTGTCAACCGCTATTATCGTGTCGGTCGAAACTTTTGAAATGTAGACGTAACGACGTCTACGGGGTCCAATAAGTTTTACCCCAAAATCATCTTCTCTCCCATAAGAGAAGTAATTTCGGGTTAAAATGGCGTTTTGGCCCCATTTTTTACGTTTATGTTATTTACGGTCCGGATCGTTTGATCCGTCGATTCGCACATTTACCGTCCGAACCGTTTGGTTCGTGATTGTCATTTACAAAGTCCGGATCGTTTGATTCGTCATACCGTCATTTAATTTCTGTACCTTTACAATTCCGAGTCGTTTGGCTCGTCGTTCACATCTTTACAGTTCGGATCGTTTGATTCCGTTGATACCGCACTTTAAATACTGCCATTTACAAGTCCGAGCCTTTTGGCTTGCGATAGTATTAATTTATCAAAGTCCGAGTCGCAAAACGACTCGTTGATCGCATGTCATTTAAATACCTCTTTTCATGAAATTGGTAACAATGTAATGCCCGGTTCAAAACCGGAGTTTGTCATTCGAACTCCTTTTCAAAACAGCGCGAAATCGAAGTTTGGCATCCGAACGCTCCTTTTCAACTCAACACCCGACATTTGACATTCAAACGCTCCTTTTTTTAATTAAAATCAATGTTTGACATACAAACTAAAGATTTAAGCTCGTCCTTCGAATGCCATTTTCAAAACAAATCAAAACCGACGTTTGCCATTCAAACGCTCGTTTTTCAATAAAATCAACGTTTGTCACTCAAAGCAAGATTAATCTTGACATTCAAGCCCCCTTTTCAAAATGCAACTCACATACACACACGCACACAATTTCGAGAAAGGTAGAAAGACTCGTCATACGAGGCTTTTCAGGTGATCTCAATATACTCTTCCTAAAACATAACGTAACCTCCGAACCTAACAATCTCTGGTACACAAAGCCATTTTTAAAGTTTGGGTTCATAATACAAAACGTCACTTTTTCAAAGCCATTTTTAAAGTTTCGGCTCATAATACAAAACTCCACTTTTTCAAAGCCTTTTCCAAGTTTTGGCTACCAATTAAAACGACCCCCCTTTTTCTCAAACTCAGCCATTCTCAACGTTTGGGCTCATAATACAAAACCGCGTGGCGACTCCTCCCTCTATCCGGAAGCGAGGTCCCAAGTTCCGCAAAATGGTCGCTCGCCGTATCCCCCCCCACGCGATCCGGGTAATTTCACTACTGCCTCCAGCGAACCAATATGTTAGAATGTTGGAGGAAACACTGATGCAGGTACTGGGAATCGCACTGTGAACTTGCCTCCCCCTCCACAGGGACATCCCACTAGCAGAGTCACCCGCTCCAACAGTATGGCTGATGGTATGGGGCTACAAGATAGGAGAAGGGAGAAGAGACCCATCCCTAATCAAGGGGTATGCCAGCAATTTAAACGGAACCAAACAGGTCGAATAGCTGCAGGCGACATTGCAGGTCCCTCAATTTCTTACCTTACTAGGAAGGAGATTTTGTTAGAGCGAGCTAGGTTGCTGTAGAGCTTGATCGAAGTACAGAATGAGTTACTCGAGCTACCCGAGTCTTCGAAAAGGGACAATAGAAGATCATAAAGGGTGGCTCCATCACCCACTTCTCATAGACGGGGGTCCAAGGCCGTCTGGTGAAGAGAGGAGGAATGAAATGCCTCCCCTACTCACATCTCCATAGACAGGACTGGCGACCTATGGGATATGCTCAACCAATAGAGGGATCAAGAGGCCGACTCATCACAGAGGAGGCAACTCGAAGCTGATATGGCTCAGCGTAGGTCACCAAAGAGTGGAGAGAGATCGCATCCCTGACGAGAAAGGAGGGAAAGGACCCCTCCAAGGGAGGAAAGAAAAAGGAGACTCTCTAGGAGGGACCACCACCATGAGGAAAGGCAGAAGTCTAACTCAATCTCCCACCAAAGAAGCGACATGGATGTTTGGGAGCTTCTTAACTTGAAAAGAAGATTGGATGATATGGAGGCGGATCGAAAGGCAACTAACGGGAAGATCGAACGAAATGATTGCACTCTTTGACCTTTGGCCAAGGACATGTTCGACAAAGGACCTCCATCAGGGTTCAAGTTGCCCGTGTTAGAAAAATATTCAGGCACGACCAATGCCTTGTGAACGGAATAAAAGTGACGGGCTAGGCCCAACGAATGAAGCCCAACATTTTAGACGTTACTAAGACAATACTGTTAAAATGGGCCAACCCAATTGCTACAACTCCAACGGCCCAACAAAAAAGATCAGTCGACCAAGTTTATTGTCCGACCATCTTTGGTCCCGACCTAGCTTCATCTGATATACAATCATCTACTTGTACAATCCATGCCAAGCCAATGCACAAAATTAGGTCAACCTCGAATACTCAAGCGACCTCGACCTACAAACACATGCGTCTATCTATGACTCAATCTATAACCGTCTCCTACAATCACGGAGATCTTTACTGTAAGTGCCCCAATCTGAATCGTTAGTGTTCCGTCAGCCCAATTTAATGATTTATAATCATTTAGGGGCATTTCGGGCATTATTTAGACAATTTGAATGAGGAAGGACCTTTTTGGAATAAAAAAGTGGCCAAGGGTCTCGCTAGAAATCATCATTTCCAAGTAAAATTGCCTTTTTGACCAAATAAGAAGTAACCAAAACACCTTTCTGCAAAACCAGGCACGCTGATGATTTGATCCGCGCGGATGAATTCAGCATGCCAAACTCATCCACCCGGATGATTTTGCACCCTGTCCAACCTATAAATACAGCCCTTCTCCTCCAGTTTCAAGAGGGCAACAAATATATTTTCCTATCGTTACTCTGCCGAAATCTCTCCTCAAAACAAATTTTTAAACACTTACATTCTACAAATCCAACACCAAAATCAACCACAAATCCACTACCAAACCATACCTAAGCCTTGAACTCCTCAAGCCCTAAACACTAATCCAAGAATTAGGGTATAACCATTGGTAAACCCTCATTCTCCTTACTTAAGCCTCCTTGATTCATGCATTCATTCCATGTTTAAATGATGTAACTTGGTTTACTTATTTGTTGCTCATCTCCCTTCCCCCTTGTCCTAGGATCCAAGAGGGTCTCCATGGAATTCATCTCCATGGATGATTCTCTACAAGGATTCACATTTTCATTATGAATTTCCCATGTCCCCTTTTTACATTATTAGTCTTTACTTGCTTACTTGACCCAAAATGTGGTCATCTTGGAGCCAATCTCCATAGATGATCATTTTAAATGGTCCATATTGTTTATTTCCTTACAAATACCCCTCCTTAGTCTAAGATGCTCACCTTGGAAATATTTTCTTGGATGAATATCATCTAGACTTACATATTTAGGTCATACAAAGATGTAAGAGATACACTTGAGCCTAGATCTCAAGGATGGTCCTCCTTGTGGCCACCTTAGAGATCTTACTCTAAAGTTGATACATCTTGACCTAATCTTTGCTTATTAACTTACTTTCATGTTAAATCGCCCTTCCCCTTGCAAATGACATGCTTTCAAAGTCCTAATGTACCCCCGAGATGGCTTGATTTAGTGGATTCATCACTAATGACCAATAATCAAAGTCTAGGGAAAGAGAGGACAAGCGTGGATGCCAAAAATCAAACATCCTTTGTTCTTTCTGTTTTTCAGTTTCAATTTCAGTTAACTCTGTAAATCCAGTTAAGTTTATGGAAATTACAGAGACTGACTGAGAAACTTTAAAAAAATTTAGGTCGCAGGCTAATCCGCGCGGATGAATTCATCATGCCAGAATCATCCACGCGGATGACATTGTCACATGCATACAGTTTTCAGTTTCTGCCATTTTCAGTTCCATCACTGTTTTAAATCACTAGTATGCCACCCGTGCGTTAAAACACACGACAAAACATTTTTTTATAAATAGGAACCCAACTAAAAAAGTTTATATTGTAATGAACTTTCATGTAATTAAGAAACATGACATTAATGAAAGAGTTACTTATATAAGTATACTCCCTCCGTCCCGCCCGAAAGGGCAAAATTTGTGCCTTGCACAGGAATTAAGGAAAGTGATGTAGGAAAAAGAAAAATTGTATAGTGGAATAAATGTTGTGAGTGAAAGGTGATGTAGGAAAGAGAAAATGAGGTAGAAAATAGTTAGTGGATATTTATTGTGAGAGTATGACAAGTGGGTCCCACAAATAAAGAACTAATAAAAAACTTTCTATTTTTGGGTTGTGCCCTTTCAAATGGGACGCCCAAAAAGGAAATTTGTGCCCTTTCGGGCGGGACGGAGGGAGTATCAAATACTAAATAATATTACAAATTCTGAAAAATTTCCTTATAGACAACATTTTTCGTTTCATTGGTGGCATTTCCATCTTCATCACACATTAGTATCCTCAACCCATGTCGATTTGTGACCCTCGACAACGCAACGTACAATTGTCCCGAATATTTTGGATCCAAAGTCGTTTTGAATCTCTTATTCAATCTCTCTCCAAACCAAAAGTATGCATTACAGTGTGGACATTTGTTTGAAGGATCACCAAAGTCCTTATACTCTGTATGTATATTAAAACATAAGAACAATTGCTCAAAAAATATAATCATACTTTGCATGATAAGAAAAATATATGCTAGAAAATGTACCTTTAGTAAAATAAGAATTTGTATCCGCATCTTTGTCGTTAAATGGTATTGGAGGAACAAATGCGCCTATTAAATTGAATTAAGAAAATTAAATTATAAAGAAATGAAAATATATAAAAGTTAAATGATTTTTATTGAAAAATAAATCCTTTTTCGCTTTCGGGTTCTTTTTGGAGCAAATTTAACTCCAGAACTTGAACCAGCTTCTTCACGGACGTCACTTATAACTGTTGATTGAACCGAGCCATATTCTGTAAGAGAAATAGAAATTAATATTGACATAAAAAATTAACACATATAAAGGATTGGACAAAATATCAATTCAAGTAATATTAAATGTTATCATACCATTTGTTAAATTAGATAATTGTTGACCGAAAAAAAATGAAACGATTAGTTTCACCTCGGCTTCTTGTTTTGTCCAATTTTTGTGAAACATTTGTACCTTTAGTAAAATAAGAATTTGTATCCACTTCTTTGTCGTTAAATGGTATTGGAGGAACAAATACGCCTATTAAATTGAATTAAGAAACATTTTCTGCATTTTAATTTGAGAATTAAATATTCGGATAAAATAATTTTAATATATATATATATATATATATACATATATTATATTATATTATAATTGAAATTTCAAATATAAATATACTGACATATATTAGTTTTAAAAAGTAGAGTTGGCATAAATTATTTTTTTGACTGTTAATTTCTCAAATAAATGTTGACATTAAAAAATAATTATGCTTCCATTAATAATTCAAACCCATTTTACACTGTTATTAGAAAGATCATTTACATTTG